>OX336389.2:581191306-581813805 GCA_946902985.2 Meconema thalassinum
TCAGGTCTGTTGTTCGCCGAGCATACATCGCCATTACCTTTAGGGCGATCGTCACTGGCCCTTTGGTAAACCAAGGAATAACTGCAAGTCAAAAGACAAGGAAAAACGTGCATTTCGTATTCTGTCAACATTTAACGACGAGATTTTAATAAATTGTGTTGCTACTCGCTCGTTTCTTTATGACATGCATGACCTAGATGGGCTTTAAAATAACAATGCACAGGAACATCCAAATGTACATACTGTACCATTACTTTTATCGAGCATCGTCTTAACGTTCTAAATACACTAATATAGCCTAATGCAATAACTAAACTCTTTCGCCTTTAGGCAACTTCGTATTTTAGTTTCTAATCATTTGATTGATGTTTGCAAGTAAGATCGAACCTAAAGAGTAAACAATAGAAACGGCGCAATTTATTCACTCTCTCTCAATCTGAAGGACGATGGTCGCTGACACTACGGTAATCACTTTTCTGACTCACCGCGGAGGCCCGGGCTCGATTCCTTACTCAGCCATTCTGGAAGTAGTTTATCCGTGGTTTCCCACGTCTACTCCAGGCAAATGACTAACTTTAGCCCACGGCCGCCTCCTACCTAATCCTACCTCGATTAAAATACACACACTAGTACAGACATCACAGTGACAGAGGTTGTTAAGTAGCTTTAACACACGCCCAAGTGCACGGGGCTAGATGACCACCATGTAGCGAAGCCCGGAAAGAATCAACAACAACACGCTTTTCTGACGAACATCAAGTGATCATTGCCGTAGATTAAATAAATAAATAAATAAATAAATAAATAAAGAAGGGAAGATATGAGATTTTGAATTTGGTGAAAGGAATGATCGAGGAAGGAGGAATCAGTCTGATGGAATTCTGCAGCAAGCACGAGTTAGTCATAGCTAACACCTTAATCAATAACCACAATGGAAGAGTGTACACATGGATGAGACCAGGAGATCAAGGACGTAACCAAATTGACTTCAATATGGTTAAGCAGAGATTCCGAAATCGGATTTTGGATTGTAAAACATATCCTGGAGCTGTCATAAACTCTTACCACAATCTGGTTGTTATGAAATGCAGATTAAAGCTGAAAAACTGAAGAAAAGCCAAAAGCCAAAAGAGTGGGCAATAGACAAACTGAAAGAGAAGGACGTGAACGAAATATTCAAGACGAATATAAAGGAATAATTAATGAAGAACCTGGAACAAACAAGTTACTTGCAGAGGAATGGGTCCTTCTGAAGAATGAAATAACAAAATCCGCAGAATAAAACATTGGTTGGAAAGAAAGAATAGGTAGAAAACCGTGGATTACTCAGGATATAATAGAATTAATGGATGGTAGGTGGAAGCACAAGAATGCAAGAGAAGAAAGGGGGAGAGCAGAATACAGACGTCTGAGAAATGAGGTAAACAAAACGAGCAAAGAGGCTAAAGAAGAATGGTTAGAAATGTGCAAGTATAGAACATTGTCTGAAAGTAGGAAGAGTAGATACAGCTTATCGAAGGATTAAGAGTACTTTTGCTGTAATATTGAGGACTCATATGGAAAACCTCTGAGAAGAAAAGATTGAGAGAACTAAAGCTTACGTAGAGCGTTAGTGTAGGGGTAAGGGTATTGAGAATCATGAAATGGAAAGGGAAGAAGTAACTGATGAAGATGAGAAAGGAGATTTATATTGAGGTCAGAATTTGTTAGAGTAATACAAGATTTAGACAGGAACAAAGCACCAGGCATAGGTGATGAAGATCTCTTCAGGTTATTTCACTTATGACAGGCGAGGTACCCACTGATTTCAAGAAGAATGTTATCATCCCTATACCGAAGAAAGCAGGAGCTGACAGATGTGAAGATTACCGCACAGTCAGCTTGATTACTCATTCTTCAAAGATCCTGACTAGAATAATTTACAAGAGGATGTAAAGACAGAAACCGAGTTGGATGAAGACAGATTTGGTTTTAGAAGAAACGGAGGAACAAGGGAAGCTGTACTAAGTCTTATGCTGATCATACAAGGTAGAATAAGGAAAGATAAGAGAACGTTCATGACATTAGTAGACTTACTTAGAAAAGGCTTCTGATAAGGATGATTGGAGTAAGTTTTTGACATTTTGAAAAGGATTGGAATAAAGTACATGAATAGGAGGCCAGATGGTCAAGAATACGAGCAGTGCACGGAGAGCCATCGCTAATGAAACATGTGAAACTGAGAACATCTTGGCCCTTCTCCAGGGGGACATGGAAATTAGCTCCGGATTTTTGAAGGAAGGATATTAAAAAAGATGTATGGCCCTTTAAATGAGAATGATGCCTGGAGAATGTGGTGTAACTATAAGTTTTATTGACTGCTGAAGGAGAAAGGTGGAGCGAACGGGCCATCCCCTCAGAACTAAACGCAGTTTTATTATTAAGGAGAAATCTGCCTCATCTAATACCACGTAAGTCCTCTTTAGACGAGGGTGGAATGAAAGTCTCCTACAGTAGAATTCCTGTCGAAGTAATACGTTGGAAGTAAAAGTATGACAGGCGTGGTACAGGAGTGGTACATTTCTTGCAATGCGTTTCTTGGTGGCCGGATGCACACACTGCAATATTGTATGTGAAGCGAAGGTACGTACTGTAGTTTGCTTCTCAAGGTGTTAACTGCAGATGAACTTATCTGTAGTTCTGAGGCTTGTTTGCCTCTGTCCCTAAAGAGGACGGTATTAGGACAATTTCTGGTGGTTGTTTTACGTACTAGATAGCACGAGTGTAAGCAAAACTTTGCGGTTAGGGTTGGCAAAGGTGTTCTGGGACTTGAAATTAGGTATTGCTTTTGAAATGAGGGAGATATGAAGTACTCTTTATTTGTCTGGAGAGATACCACAGACCACCATCCCTTGGCTGGCCTGTGGACTTGAATAGTAATCAGCCGATAAACAGAATCGCATAAATAACCTCAAGTAGCCTATGTGTCAATAATATTAATAATAATAATAATAATAATAATAATAATAACAATTATAGGCCCTATATAATTTTATCTCCAAGGCTTGAGCTTTTCACCGCTGTACTCTGGTTCGATTCTCAAATCTAGAGGATATGAATTCCGGTATGATTCTGATCTTCACAATTGCGGTGCTAGTAAATGAGGATTGAGTCCGGCTCTGGCAAGGAACACTCGGACAGATATTTGTATAACACTGAAGACTATTGCAATTTCAGCTGTAAAGAATACTTAATTTAGCAGCTTTAGTTGCGCAAAGTGGTAGTTAGACATTTATGTTAACAAGATTTCTTTATCCAGACCCACAAACATGTACATGTATAACTACCGCTAGGGCAGCTTTAAGTGCTAAAATAAACATACTTTATAGATGAACTTTCTTCATTGTCCGACACTTCGTGAGTGGCCATCTTGAATGTGCTTCTTCTCCGGATTGTTCCACACAACGGGGGTGTGTTCGAGAGTCGAAGTGGGGCCCACCATAGCACGAGCGAATGGCTCGTCGCTAATTTGTGGCTGACAGACGCGCTTGCGGCGCCCGCCGTGTCACCAGCCGGGGATTTATATGGCGGGTGAGTGTTGAAGGCGCTCGCACGATGCACATCAACTTGTCGGCTCTACTTGCTGTATAGCCTAGTCCGAGTCACAAATCCCAATAACAGTGTCTAAATGGGTTCGATTCCCATCTCAGCCATCCTAAAAGAGGTTTTCTAGTCCAGGCAAATGCCGGGATGGTTCCTCATTTGCAATCAAGTGTACTTGTTTCAAACAAATTACCGGTAATGTACACTTTCTGTAGGTTGCATTTTCAGCCTTAGCGTTATTGAGAGTAGGCCTATCGCTCAGTACCTCTTTCTTATTCACTGCGCAAAGATGCCTGTTCCCCAATCATGAACTTTTAAATCACTTTACTTCAGTAATTTCCCGGAAATATGAACCTTAAAAGTGTTGTTGCCGTCGTTGATTCTTTTAGGGGCTTTACATCGTGATCATGTAGCCCCGCGTACTTGGGTGTGTGTAGAATTCGTCTGATAACCTGTGTCGCTGTGATGTCTGTGTGTGCATTTTTAATTGCGGTAGGATTTGGGTAGGAACCAGCCGTGGCCTTAAGTTAGGTACCATCAAGGCATTTGCCTGAAGTAAAAATGGGAAACCACGGAAAACCACTTCCAGGACAGCTGAGATAGGAATAGAACCCATTCTTCTCTGTTTTGCCTCAAGAGACTGAATGTACCCCGTTCCAGCCCATAGACCAGAAAATTTCTTGGTAGAACCGGGAATCAAACCCGGGCCTCCACAACATTAAAAGTACTTAAACACCCTTTTCCAACAGAAGAAGTAACAACAGGTATTTGTCGAAATAAGCACAGTGAGATATTCACAGATTGAGTCTGCTGCGCAATGAAAAATATATGACCACGAAGCAAGGCTGACAATTTTGCTTTAGGCATACGATACTCCATATAGGTTTCTATCTTATCACTAACTTTCGTTATTGTAGTTCTAACACATAAAACGTTATCTATTTTTAAATTAATATTTTTAAAGATGACCACTGCTTGCTATATTCAGTTTGATTAATTTATCACTAGAGCTAATGACGCCTCTTATATAGGCTATAGTAATACTCCTCTTCTACAATGTTTCGCTTTAATTGTGCAATGACATCCTGAGTTAGTAATTCGTATACTTAAATAGTACGCCTAGCCACTCTCTTCAATCGATAGAGTAACTGGTCTTTTGCTTTGTACAAACGAAGTGACTTTTAAGGTTCTATTTTATTACTAAATTTCGTTATTATAGCTCTAGGATACAGCATGTTATTAATTTATTTTGAAATTGCAGGATGGCTGCTGTGCACTACACTCCGTATGCTAATTGTTTGACTAACGCAAGTGGGAGTCCTTATTTTATACTTATCTTTTGGCAAGATTCGTCTTAATTACCCAACTTCGTGTTGACCGACTGAAAAGCACCAAACTTTTGTCTACTAATGCAACACTGAAAAATGGCTTCAAACTCCACAATACCCAATTTCTAACAAATCTCAATGTTTTAAATATTTGCACAGCCACCATCTTGAATGTATGAAGAGCATTTTCTTTTGCTTTTGCCATACATAGCCACATATACGATACTACCTTGTCACTATTTTTTGTCACTGTAGCTCATAAGTGTTGAGAGTTATATATTTTTATATTTTATAATTTAAAGACGGTGGCTGCGCGTAAGATACAGCCTCGTGTAGTTATCCCGTTGACAACAGTACGTCCTTACATAAAACTATCTGAAGGCCAAATACTGTGAACATTGATTCATTGGATCATATGTTATTGCTTATAATGATTGAATGATTCGCATGGCCGCCATCTTGAAATGGCTTGGCAGATGACCTTGTAGTTTGAGCAACCGACGCCTCCCGTCTGAAGGTATATCAATCAAACATTTAGTAGAGATCCAATGATTAGTTTAGTCGTAATTTTATTTAAGCATTCAACATTTGCGTTTTGTTTTCGTTAAGATGGCGGCGATATAAAACAAGACACTGAAGTGTTCTTTAATAGTGCTACCTCTGTACGGAATTTGGTTAAATTCGGTTTTGTCTTATTTGGATTGATAGGGGGAGTGGGCAGACATATACACATATAACTTACACGGACCCGTGTAGATCTCATGTCTACTTTCATTCTTTTTACAAAATTCGAAAGGAAGCTACAAAATCCATTTTGTCTGTGCCATACAAGGCCACTTATACGGTCCTACCTTGTCACTAATCTTTGTTACTGTAGCGCTTTAATTAGTGTTGAGAGTTATTTATTTTTATATTTTATAATGTCAAGATGGTGGTTGCGCGAAATATGCATTTTTCAATCATCAGTTACCCAAATTACGAAACCGAATTGTATCATATTAGTAAATGGCACCTCAGTGTCTTGTTTTATATTTCCGCCATCTTAAGGGAATCAACATGCGGCCACCTGAATGTTGAAACCTGAAATAGAATTACGACTTAACTAATCATTGGATCTCTACCAATTCTTCGGAAAACAAACATTAATATACAAAGCATCTGAGACTTAAACTGCAAGGTCATCGCCCGAATAATTTCAAGATAGCGGCCGCATGAATCATGCAAGTATTATAATAATCCATAAGTTATGATCCAATGAATCAATACTCACAGTACTGTACTTGGCATTCAAGTAGTTTCATACAAGGACCCTTAGTTACCAACGTGATGACTATTATGAGAGTGAACATTACGCGCAGCAGTCATCTTGAAACTATAAAATATTAAAGAGAAACTATCAACACTCAAGAGCTACGTAATGAAATTTCGTGATAAGGTAGGGCCGTATATGTGACCTGGTATGGCTGAGGCAAAAGGACAGAGACTCGATACATTCACGAAGGTTGCTGTGCGAAATACTAGAACATTAAAATCGACAACTCAGAATTTAATAGCGTAAGTAAGGTGAATCTTGGCAACAGACGAGCAAAATTAAGAGTTTTCACTTGCGTTGGTCAAAAGATTATCACACTGAATATGGCGTACAGCGACCATCTTGAAATTTCAAAATATATTAATAACTTTCGGTATCCTAGAGCTATAATAACGAAATTTAGTAATAAAATAGAACCTTATATGTCACTTTGTACGTAAAAAGTAAAAGACCAGTGACTCCACACATTCAAGATGGCGGCTAGGCGCACAATTTAATTGTACAAATTAGTTACTAAGAATATAATTGCACTATCAAAACAAAACTTGGTAGAAGAGGAGTATTATACAAAAGGCCCAATATCGTTAGTAATAAATCTCTACTTTCAAAGTTAAGGGCCGACCACAGCGAACAAATTATGGTAAATATTATTTTGTAAATCGTGCCATTGATAACTGGAACTCTCTACCTGCCGCAGTCTTAGAGCCTTTTCCCAAACATATAGGTGTGTTTAAGAAAAGACTGACTATTTGTGTAAATACTCCAGTTTAATTGTTGTATAATTGTTATTGAATTGTTATGTATAATTATTTATTTGTTATGTATATACAATTTGCCACCGGGGGACACACCCCCCATTTCAAATAAATGAATGAATATGAATATGAATAAAGAATATAGGGTGCAGTGGCGATCCTGATATTTATTAATTTAAAAAAAAACTTTCTAAATTATACAGCTACATTAACGAAAATTAGTGATAACTTATATGTGGTAACATATGCCCAAAGCAAAATGGTAATGACTTTAAACTCTCAGAATAGCAGCTGAGTGTAATATTTAGACGTAATGAATCATTCAGAATATAAATGTGCAATTAAAATGAAACTTAGTAAGAGAGAAGTACCATATACGAATCTTTACTGAAATAAGAAATAAGAATAACACACTGAATACAACGTGCGGTGACCATCTTGAAATTATACAATACTAGCAACCCTCCCTGGCTTCGCCCGGGAACAGTTATAAATGCAAGGTGTTAGGCTACTTTCAACCGAGGTCTTATAAGATTTCCTTGTATACGACATTAGTCGTTTTCCCTCCAGCAGTGAACACGAAAAGATTTCGGTTTTATGTAACACGCAATAGTAACAAGTAAAGCTGTCCATGAGAAAAATATTCTCCACTGAGATCAACTTCAGTCACGCTAAGTGTCTGACCCTGTGCTTAGTTTATAGTCATGCAAAAGCAGACTCTTACTGGGAATTGTACTAGTTTGAAATGATAAGGCAAATCTGAAGGAATCATAGGGATTCTGGGTACTAAGACCGTTTCTCCTGTACCACAGCTAATTAAGATAGTTGCTTCAATGAAACAGTTTTTCAAAGTTTTCACTACCAATCGCGTTCCATTGCATAACTTTGGTGGGTGTAAATTACGTAACAATATAATAGGCACACCCACTTTTAAAATAAGCTTGTGTGGTATCAAGCCAGAAGGAAGTAAATAATTTAGGAATTCTGTAGGGTAATGAACAGCTTCTTTACTATCGACTACTGCGTCTACTGAGTAATATACTTGAACCTGGGCAGTGAATTTGGAGAACACCAAGTCATTAATTCTCACAACTTGTTCATTTGTCGGCGATAATATTGCTCTTTCTTTAAACCATGAATGAGACTTGTTAGATAGGTCACGGATTTGAGAATAAACGCTATCAATCAATTTTTGAATGCTGCTTACTAAAACACAGAAATCGTGTTTGAGGGTAATTTTCCCGTCAATGACCGGTAAATCTCTATTTATCAAATTAGCAAACAGACTATTATCTTCTGAAGATAAGAGTACTCTCATGTTAGTTATGAGGGACAATTTTGTTATATCCGGTCAGAAGTAAGATCTTTTAATGAGCGTTCACTTCGTCGGCTATCGTTCCTCTGGTAACAACTGGTAAGATTTTACGAAAATCTCCGGCGAACAAAACTGTGCAGCCACCCATAGGTGTGTTCCGATTCCTTAGATCACGCAAGGTCCTGTCTACAGCTTCAACGGAAGTTTTGTGCGACATTGTAGCCTCATCCGATACAACTAAAGAACAATTTTGGATTATACTGGCAGTGTTACTTTGTTTTGAAATATTACATAGCCTACGCTTCCATCATTACTGCTGACTTTCAAAGGAAGTTTAAATTTTGCATGTGCTGTTCTTCCCCCATCAAAAGAGAGGCTGCAATTCCAGATGATGCGACGGCAAGAGCTATATTATCACCAGACCTCACTTTGGCGAGCTACAAATTAATCAAGAACGTTTTTCCTGTGCCTCCAGGGGCATCGAGAAAAAATATCTCTCCTTCCTTCTTAGTGATGCTAGATGATGGTGTCATAAGCTTGTTTCTGATCGTGGTTGAGAAGGTGATCTTATTGAGCAACGGTTTGGAGGAGCCGAGAACGAAGTCTTTCTTTCTCTTGGAACAATCGAGAAATTATTTGTTGTTCTGCTTCATTGTTACGTGATCCACCGATATTTTGTACATTAATTCTCTCGACTAAGCTGGCAGGTAGAAACTTCCTATGTACGTAACTAGCAAATAGTTCTAGTTCGAAAGAATTATTATACCAGAGAATAAATATAAGATAAATGAATGTATAAACCAACAACAACAAACTATAACAAATATCGAATTACCGTAAGGCAGAGATAGTAGCTGTATACATCGTGGTAATAGTTCTCTCAAAGAAGTAAAAGAACTAATATAAAATAGGGAATAGTAGCAATATTGTATTTTCCATGTGAAGCAGACTCGGCTAAATCTGACGCATTTTCAATCAAATAATAAGCTACATCCTATCTTTAGCGTGCTGAAATTAAATGTGGTGCGTTAATTATTTTCCATATGCATTATACACGCCTGAATTCCTATAAAATAAATAATAATTTAGCAATAAACAGAATAAACAGCTGATAAAGAAGTATGGCACATGCAGCATTCGAACCACGGACTTACGGGTGGAACGTCAACGCCTCAATCACTAGTCCAAGTGGCCTCCAACAGGCGAGGTCACTAAGTAGCAATATGTGCTAGAACCGCTATATTTAACAACGGGGAGTAAAATGTATCCTTCAAGTAAGCTTATGCTAGATATGAACATACTTGGAAACGTTAAATACTTGATTTCTATTTTTTTTAGCTAAATTCTATATAGCACTGTCATTCACCTGAAATAGGAACAAAGCAATACGCTTTATTCTTTATGTTTCACTGCTGGACGTATCGAGCCACGTGGAACGGTACTTCGAGCGTCCACAACAGGACAATATAGCCTAAAGCTAACTGTCCACTTGTTTCCACCACTATCTGCCATATCTCACGTAATTTCAGCTAAGTTGCGACTATTCCTTCGCTCTAATCAAGTTAGAACAATACAACTCCATTCATAAAACACACCAATAGGCCCTATGTGTATTAATTATTCGACAACTACAGAATTGATTTAAGTGACTATGCTTTTCGAATTTTCAGCTCAAACTTTATAGCGACACGCTTCTTGAGGCATTGAATGCCTGTAATGTTTCACCATACTGAAAATATCTCGCTGTTGTTGTTGTTGATGATTCTTAACGAACTTTGCGACAACGTGGTCATGCAGCCCCGTGTACTTGGGTATTTGTGTGTAGAAATTGTCTGATAATCTGTGTCACTGTGATGTCTGTACTCGTGTGTGTATTTGTAATGCAGGTGATGATTGGGAAGGAGGCAGCCGTGGCCCCAAGTTAGGAACCATTCCGGCATTAGCCTGCACTAGAAGTGGGAAACCACTGAAAACCACTGAAAACCACTTCCAGGATGGCTGACATGGCAATCGAACCCACCTTTTCTCAGTTTTGCCTCACGAGGCTGAGTGGACCCCGTTCCAGCCCTCAGACTAGAATTTAATATCTTTGCAGGGACGGAAATCGAACCCGGGCCTTCGCGGTGACAGCCAAGTTTGCTAGCCACTACGACCTGGGCGTGGGTGTGTACAGGGTTATTCAGCTAAGAGGTCCAAATATCTACGAAACCGTTTAAGATATCGTCATTCTGTTTTCAAATTCATAAATCGTATTTAAGGGCTCATACATTCCTTCCTCAGTACATACGTATTTACCGAAAACCCGGTTTGGTTTTTAAATAGAACTTTACTAATTTCAAAATGTTTGATGGTTAACCTGACTCTTAAGAATTAACATGACGAAACGTTCGCAATGAACTAAATGGGCGAGCTTTGTTGCATTTCTGATTTTAATATGTACTGTACTGTACATTATGTCACTGTCGCAGGTCTGCCAGAACAAACAAAAATCCGTACTTATTATTTATACACTTCATTGAGATTTTTTCAGATATTTCTGCTAGAATTCAGGACGAGGTGGAGTGGGAGGAAGGCACACGTACATAAGAGACTGGATTGGAAGTGGGAAACCACGGAAAGCCAGTTCCAGGATGTCTGAGGTGGGAATCGAACCCACCTGTTCTCAGTTTTGTTTCACAAGGCTGAGTGTATCCGGCTCCAGCACTCAGACCAGATTTAAATTTCTTGGCAGAAACGGGGATCGAACCCGGACCTCCGGGGGACAGCCAAGAATGCTATCCGCCACACCAAGCGGTCGACTGCATATCAGAGTGCTCTAGTATAGCCTATTACGTCATCGAGTGAGCCGAGTAGGCTAAAATGCCCGATTTGCTAAACACTGTCTCCTACAATACCAGTACAGACATTAGCAACGAAGTGGAGCAGCATAAACAAACAAACTGCATGTACAGTGGAAGGACTTGCGCTGTCATTAGCTTCTTTTCAATGTTTTGTGCATGTGTTTTGTATTTTGTGTGTGTTTTGTATTTTATTTTGTTAGCGGACTCCGAGATGATCCTCACAATTCACTTCACTTGGCGTTATTCAGCATGAAGGAGCTCCTGTTCAAAAGATTAGTACTGTATTCATTTGATGACTGTACTGTACATGTGCGCTATCTTGTGGCTGTCTTGCTGAACACGTCCGGCTCCGTGGCTAGCATGCCAGGCTTTAGTCCGAACGATCCAGGGTTCGATTGCCGGCTGGGCCGAGGAGAAGTTAACCCCCTTGACTCGAGGACTGGGTGTTAGTGAGATCTTCATTAACGAAACACAGAAAATATCGTAAAATGGAAAGTAAAATAAAATAAGTATTTAAAAAAATTCAATAATATAAAAAATGAAGACACCGTCACACAGCCTTACAAGTACAGACATTGTCAACATGCCTAAGTAGTTAATACATATCTTCGGTATTCAAGGTTGTGTATCCAGAAAAATAAACAACAACCTCCAACTTAACCTATATTCATTCATTCATTCATTCATTCATTCATTCATTCATTCATTCATTTATATGCAATTGGGGATGTGTCCTCCGGTGGAAAATTGGATTTGCATAACAAATAAATAATCATACATAACAATTCAATAACAATTAAACTGGAGTATTTACACAAATCGTCAGCCTTTCTTAAAAACACCTATATGTTTGCATTCATCTCAATTTCGTATGTTTGTGGTCGTTATCCTGTAAGATAACGACAGGATAACGTTATCCTGTCACTAGTCATTTGAGTCACTAGAGTACAAATAGATACAGTACATTATAAAGTGTCCACAGTTTCAACTGGAATATCTGCTGAAATAGTAGCTGGGAACTAGGGACTGGCTACGCTGTGCAAGGGAACCATGTCAGTAGATTTACTGGCACGTTGAAGAACTCCTGCGGGGCAAAACATTGGCACCCCGGCCCGCCACGGTGTCCTTAAAAGCCTCAGTAGTTAAAAGGCGTAAAACCATACCATTATTAGTATATTTGTTGTTGTTGATTCATTTAGGTTGATACATCAAGGTCATTTGGCCCCGTGTGTGGAATCTATAAGAGCACCTGTGCCATTATGATGGCTGTATTAGTGTGTATGTGTGTAATTGACGAAGACAAGAATTATACGGGCCAGTATTTGGAAAAGTTGATAAACCAGTATCATGAACAAAATATTCACGTACGCAATTATTTTGTGTTCTATTCATGTACTGTAGATCACTCTTTTTGGTGCGATTTTTGGACATATACTGTATTTTTCCTTTGTTGGAGGTGTGTTGATGTGAAAGCTTTGGATTAGGGCACTAGTACCATAGTAAGATCATTTTGCTATCTTAAAATAACCTATTACTTTTGTTTATTGCCTCAAATGATTACAATGTTTCGATATTGAGATTTGATTTTGAATTATCCCCTTATATTTTCCCTAATTTAGATCCATCCCATGGAAAATCCATTCAATTGGAGGAAGAATTTTAGCTGGAAAGGATCAGTGAGCTAAATGAAATAGCCTATAATGTTTCTTCGAGGAACTAGGCTACTTGCTTGTTACGGTGTTAAGGTATATACTGCACTTCCAAGCTAATCTCATTCATGTGTGTCGCAGGGGCGGATCTATGGGAGGGCGAGGAGGGCGACCGCCCAGGGCCGCACGGTCCACGGGGCCCCGCGCCATGGATTTTTAAAAATTTAATTAATTAATTAAACTTTTCAAACTAATCTATAATTCTTTTTTTTTTCTTTCAGTGAAGCTATGACCTCCCTTGACCATTTAGCAAGTGAAATAATAGAAGACTTCAGCCGAAAAAAAAAGTCGCTAAGTAATATTTTAATATTTCATAGTTTACATAATTTTCTTCAAGGGGACTTAAAGGTTTCTTTCATATTATATAAAAATATACTGTAGTGTATTCAAAATATTGAAACTATTCTTTATTTTATTATTATTATTATTATTATTATTATTATTATTATTATTATTACAAAACTACTTTCCATTTGATTTTTTTTATTTCCTATTGTTGTGGGCCCCACCTTATCATATCGCCCAGGGCCCCGCAAGGCCTGGATCCGCCACTGGGTGTGCGAGAGTGCTCCTTACCACAGCGAAGGTATGCGATGTTCGAGACTTGTTGCAGTTCACGTGCGGGACACGTGAATGAAAAGGAGCGCCGAGAGACTCTCCACCCCCTTAAAGAACGTCTAAACAGGTCTGCGCATATGATCATACCAACCATACTGTATTTGATCACTGTGAGAGACAAGATCCCGGTACAGCAGTGGGAAGGGATAATATTCCACGTATCGTTACCCTTTGTAAGACCACATCTGTCAACAACCTCCTTATTGATTATCCTTACCCAAACAAGGGGAGACTTGGCCAGTAGGCCAGTCGCGAGCTTCGGGAAATATGGCCAAGAGCAGAGTGCTCCTGTACCCTGCATCACTTCAGTGGACTAGAGAAAACAGTTCAAAAACAGCCGTTCCCGCTCCTTAAAAAGCTAATTGCAATTATTTTGCAAATGCAAACTGTAGTATATTAAAGATTGTGTGTTGATCGTTAGCACGGCTGTTAGGACGCTGAGATACGTTATAGGATTGTATCCACTTCGGTTAAATACGAGAGAAAGAGCAAAACTCTCCAAAATTAGAATATATTTTTCTGGAAAAGAAAGCAACAGCTCTAATACTTGAATAAATTTGGACTGCGAAGATATTCAGTTGTTGGTACCAATTTGCGTGATAATTTTCTTTGAAATTGAAAGATTTCATGTTCGAGGATTCTTCGTAGTTCATGTAGCCTGGTTCTGTGTACCCGTGTACGGATAACCCGTCAAAGGAGGGGTGTGTAAATAATGCGATTTCTTTTAGTATGAGTCCAGTGTGTGAGTATGTAATGGTGCCTGGTGTCTTTAATTGTTCAAATTAAATCATTAGCGTACATTCACCTCGACTTAAAACAACGCGATTACAGTACTTGATATCTAATTGAATATAAGGTCGTATATAACTGGAACTGGCTGAGTTGTCGGAATAATGAAAATGAAAATCCACAGCCTGTTTCCAGTCTCCGACCGGGTAAGGAATGGAATGAATGAAGCCCCCATCTAGCGGCGAGGATATGAAGTGTGCCGGCTGCCGAAGCCTGTCAAACTCCTCTGGGGCAATGATTAAATGAATGACAGATGAAATGAAATGATAGTGGAGAGTGTTGCTGGAATGAAATTGTGACAGGGAAAACCGGAGTACCCGGAGAAAAACCTGTCTGCCTCCGTTTTGTCCAGCACAGATCTCGCATGGAGTGACCGGGATTTGAACCACAGACCCAGTGGTGAGAGGCCGGCGTGCTGCCGCCTAAGCCACGGAGGCTCTGTCGGAATAATAATGAGTTTTAAGGCCATTTTAACTACTGCGGTTTTAGAGACTCTGTGGTGCTACAATTTTTCTTCTTGTTGTTGTTAATTCATTTTAGAAGCGTGGGAGATCTAGATCATCAGCCCCATGCAGTTGGGTGTGTGAACTTGTCTGATAACATGTATATATGTAATGGCTGTATTAGTGTGTGTAACTGTATTAGGGACAGGGATGAGGTAGGTGCCCCGGGACTAGAAATTAGGTACTATCCCGACATAGCCTATGCCCGGAGAGAGTGTGAAAAAACAAACGGGGAAAATCACACACAGGGTAGACACTATCAGCGCCGGAATTGGATCCTGCGATCTCCGAGCTTGCTGCAGCTGCCCTCGCAGCCATGGTGCACGATTTAACGAGCACAGCTACGCCGCGGGACTAGAATTTTGCTCTTGATCTTCATCGTGCCTGTAAATCAAATGTTACGGGTCTCTCGCATTTAAGCAACCTAACAACTATGCCGGGGGTCGATAGTGCAACCTTGGACATAGCGAGAACCTTACCGCTGCTCCACGCGTCTGGTCGGAGTCTGAATGATCAGATTCCCAAAATATAGGCTACTATTAGACAAATGTACAACTACAACTACTACTACTACAACAACAACAACAACAACAACAACAACAACAACAACAACAACAATAATAATAATAATAATAATAATAATAATAATAATAATAATAATAATAATAATAATAATAATAATAATAATAATAATAATAATTTGTTAGGGCCTCGAGCCAGTGCGACTATAACTGTCCGGGCTCCAATCGCCTCCTCGCGAGCGACATAATTAGAAGACATGGAACATTTGTCTATATTTATCACACACAAGGGCGCCCTCAGATGACATTCTCGGAACACAGCAAGCAGATAGTGACAATCCCTAGCACCTAGGGTCCTTGTGCGCACCCAGAGTGGTCCAATGGAATTGGGCTGAATTCTGGAACCAGGCCTAATTGTTAATTTTCGTTCCTCTTTGCACGCTGTGTGTCCTAGATGCCAGAGCGACGGGAGTATACGAGATATGAGCAGAAGAAGGGTTTTCAGCCTATAGGCTCCAAAGAGGCTTTTCTGAGCCGGGGTTTACTTGCGGTAGGGTAGCCATAGCGAGTTCCTTTCCTTCCTACAACCAACAGCATGTGGTCAGCTTGCCATGCACTGTCCTTGCGGATTCTGGCGTTTCAACACGGCTAAGAGGATAGTAATGCCTGCGAAATTATAGACTACGGATTAATATAAGTCACTATGAACATTCCAGAAAGATTTAACTACTTAAATAACTCCAGCAATCGCCTCCTCGCGTCTGGTAGGAATGGATGTTGACATAGCCTATTTATTTTCCAATGTAAACAATGTCCAAGAGTTAGTTAGCTAGTTAGTAATTGGTGCTTTGTGGGGCGGAACAGCGAGGTTACCTGCCCCTAATGCCCAAGAGTGAGCAAATTAATTCCAGGTTATCTCGAAGAAGAATGGACCCTTTTATATTGCATAAGTCTTTGCATTTGAACCAATTTGGGTTGAAAAGTAATAATCTCCGCTACTTTGATGAATAATCAGATCATTTAAAAACGTATGTTATTTTTGTTACTTTAAGCATCCAAAATGGACTCTCCTAGCAGAAGAGCATATAGTCAAGCCACCAATGAGTCCAGAAAAACATGATATTTTGCAGCTAGCATGGTGAACACCGCTAAAGAAATCAAAAAATAATTTACCAAAATAGTATTTAAAGCGTAAAATAACTTCAGGCCTACGGTATTATTTACATTAATTACACTGCTTACAAAGTATTACCGAAGTGAATTTCGTAAGTTTTGAACTTCATCTTTTGTCATAGTTGGTCTTTGAATAAATATCGCGTACGAATGGTTTGAATAAGTAGTCTAACAAAATAATGACGATATGATATGGTATATACGTTTAGGCTAATATGAAAGTATTGTCTCTTTCAACTTAAAACATAACTCCGTGAAGAACTAATCCGTATATTTTCAAATATTAGGCTTTTACTGGTCCTTCCGCTCTCCGTACTCAGTTTCAAATTTCCAAAGGATGGCAAATACTGAACATTGTAAAATAACTCGGAATACAAGGTTCATTTTGCCAACTTTCACTGTGATCAGTTTCAATAAAAATGAGAAACATTTTAAACATAATCACACGCGCCTTCTATAATTCATAGTAAATGTACTAGGGCTGGTACTTTTAATCGATTCATTTCAAATATCGATTAATCGAAACAAAAAAATCGATTAATTGCAACAAATAACAATTAATTTGTTTTCCGAATAATCGATTAATCGGTTTTTCGATTAATTGTTTTGTCGATTAATCAGTGTATTTCGCACTTTTAACTACGATCTCACAGAATCAACAAACTATGCCATAACTTGGATTCTTAATGCAATCACTCGACATGGTTAGCCTGGACAGTCCCATGACGGGTCATGTCGATTCTTTTAGGGGCTTTGAAACATCGTGGTCATGTAGCCCCATGTATTTGGGTGTGTTTAAGACTTGTATGATAACATGTGTCACTGCGATGTCTGTGCCAGTGTGTGTATTTGTAATGTAGGTAGGATTTGGGTAGGAACCGACCGTGGTCTTAAATTAGGTACCATCCCGGCATTTGCTTGGAGTAGAAGTGGTAAACCCCGGAAAAGCACTTCCAGGATGGCTGAGGTAGGAATCAAACCCGTCTCTTATCAGTTTTGCCTCACGAGGCTGATTGTACCCCGTGCCAGAGAATTAAATTTATTGGCAGAGCCGGGAATCGAACCCAGGCCTCTGTTGTGATATCCAAGAATGCTAGCCACTGCTCAACGCCCGCTTTGAGGTTTCATTTAACTTCATTCCAAGGATTATCGAGTTGGAAGCCTTTTTCCAGCCCTGCCTTAGTAATCGAAATGTTATGTTTTTCAGTCGGTCAACACGATTGTACCCGATTATAAAGGGTGATTGCCTAATCCTGAAAAATAACTACAGGAAATGTAATAAATACACTTGGATGACCAGTTTCGATCGTCAAGTGATCATCATCAGATCCTACTTAGATTATTATATCCACTGTATGTGGAAAAGTATGAGTTATGATATTTACAATATACACGGTGTTTCAGGAGAAATAGTAAATATTTTAGGAGGTGGTAGTATAGATGAATTGCAATAAAAATTCCATATAACATGTGTCCCATTTGTATTGCGTACCGAGATACAGCTGGTAGTATTTAACCCAAACAAATGTAAAGCCAAGGCAAATGAGGACGCTCATAGTTGATTTTCAAAATTTCCACCACCAACTTCAATGCATTTTGCACTTCTCTTGATAACACCCCGTGTAGCTCTTCGGAGGGCGTCTTGGCGTTCTTTGATGAGGGCTGCAATATGCATAATCCGAACGACCAACTCGGCTCTTGTGTTAACTTTTTCCTTGTAGACTTCGCCTTTCAACCATCCCCACAGGCAAAATTCCAAAGGGGTAAGGTACGGGGACCTTGGTGGCCAAGAAACATGCCTATAGCAACCGGTGTGCCAACACACGAAACGACAACTGTCCTGGTTACATACCAACATCTATATCTCGGTATGAAATACAAATGGGACACAAGTTATATGGATTTTTTAAATTGCAATTCATCTATACTACCACCTCCTAAAATATTTACTATTCCTCCTGAAACACCCTGTATACACTTATTTATTTGCAGTAGTAATTAAACTAGCACACTAGTCAAGATATGTGATTTGATGTTGAGATACTGATAGTGGTGATGACCTTTAAGTTTGCTTGCTTAGAGTGATTATGTGATTGTTATTAAATGGTCAGGTTATTGTGGATTGTGCACTTAGCAGTTTGAGCGATGTGTGGTCCGTTTTCGTGCAGCTACCACCTCCCGCTAACACAATAACCGGACATGCATCTGAAGGAACTGCTTGACTAGCCTAGCTCGATGGGCACGAGCATTATCGTCCACTAGTGTAAAGCCCTCACCCATTGTGACAGCAAACCCTGTAACGACAGGTTCAAGGATGTTGTTTCTATACACCAGACCAGTCATGTTACCGTGGATAGGAATTAGAGGCGTACGTCGACCAAACATGATTCCACCCCAAAACATGACTGAACCTCCTTGCTGTTGATGACTTTCTTGGATGAAGGGCTCGTGAAATCTCTCTGTTGCGATGTAATAGTGATAGTGATTGTACTAGTGATCATAACTAACACATGTAATGTTTCCAGGAGTGTTATTTACTTATTATTCATATACCGGTATGTCATACATTGTACTCCACCCAGTCATTGGGCAAATTCGAGTTGACCGACTAAAGAGTTACAACTGACAGTTCTTTTCGAATAAAACAAAGATGTCCCTGTCCTAAATTGTAAACAGCCTTCCCAACAAAAACTGAACAAGATTCAAAATCTTTGCTGAAAACTCTTCGTTTTCTTTTTCTGAAACCCTTCCCAATTTGATTGATGGTTGTCCTTCCACGGTCACTGACTGTTATTTGGTTATTTTTAACATAAACAAGGAAGGACACGTAGACTAGCTTTACGAAAAATGAAACTTTTATAGATTCTTATACAATGAGTCTCTCTCACGACTCGGCCGGCCAGCGCACCAAGCTTATCTGCCTCCCGATGACTGATCACTTCCTGTTACACAGCGCGTACTTCGTAGTTCTGGTCTATGCTTATAACGTGTATTTAGTGTTCATCTGTCGCTCCAACTATTCTTGAGTTGTGAATTGTTACTTTTGGATATAATTCTCATAATGCCTCCACGTGTGTACACGGTAGAGGAAAGGGTATTTATGTACGATAATTATGTGAAAACAGAGTCTTTCAGGGAAGTCGTTAAACGTTTCATAACACATTTTCCAGGTGTGCGCCCCCCACATAGAGAGACCGTGCGGAAGCTCGTAAACAAATTGAGGGGAACTGGTTCTCTACTCGATAAGAAGCGAAGTGTTAAAAAACGCGTACTTAACGAGGAAAAAGTAAATGAAATCGCAGAATATATCCGAGGAGAAATTGCCTCAATTACGGAAGACGAACTTATGCGTGTGAATCGGAGTTTACTAAGACGATGCCAGAAGTGGATGTAGGAGGAGAACATTTCCAACATCTCCTGTCAGAAGGTACGACCTTAGTTTATTAATTCTTAGTTTCTAAATCTTAATTGGTATCTCATGTCATGCACGGATTAAGTGAGCCAAGTGCTGTTCTGATCTTATTGCTACGCTGAGCCGAGCGGGGAGTGATGAGTCAACGGGAGGCAGATAAGCTGGGCGCGCCGGCCGGCCGAGTCGTGAGAGAGACTCACTGTACATCATTCCGAAAATAAGCGCAACTCAACTTAAGCGATGACTTCTCATTTAAACCATTTTCAAAACTGATTTTCTTATCTCGTGTCTACTAATCAATTAATCGATGAATCGATTGAAAGATTAGTCGATTAGTCGAATGATCATTTCCGATTAATTTCAAATTAATTGATTAATCGATTTTTGATCGAATCATCGAAAATCGATTATTACCAGCTCTAAAACGTACTATGAAATCATATCATGAGTAGAAACTCATACTTGGCATCCTGTAACGAGCAAACTGAGCTATCTTAAAACTAGGCTGTAGATTTGTGTAGCTGTATGTTTAGGTTATGGCGGTAGTTCTCTATATTAGAAATCATATGCATTGGACTATGAAAGGTAAGCTGATGATCTACTCTACTGTATGTACGATACCTGTAGGTCTAGATTATATCAGTGGCTCAGTATACCAGATTTCGCTCCTATTGCTCCACTAGGGCGATTATTATTATTATTATTAGCTCTCTGCTGACTCAGTAGATGCGTGGGTTCGAGCCCCACCGTCGGCCGTCCTTGAAATGGTTTTCCGTGGTTTCCCCATTTTCAACACCAGGCAAATGCTGGGACGGTACCTTCTGATAGGCCACGGCCGATTCCTTCCACATCCTTGCCCAGTTTCATTCATCTCCATCCCTTCCATCCCGACGCGCAGGTCGCCCACGGGCGTCGAATAGGAAGACCTGCACTCGGCCTCTGAGGAGACCACACGACCAAAAAAAAAAAAATGTTATTATTATTATTATTATTATTATTATTATTAGTAAACCCGCCAACCTGGGCCCATCATATGGGAAGCCAGGCAATGCCTGTCACAAGCCAGGGCAAAGTGGTGAGTGATAGAGGAGTAACACCTCTGTAAAAAACCTTGGTCCAGCTGGCCCGGCTGGTAGTACCTCGTAAGGGCCCCTTACCAGGGTTACGGTGAAGATGGTCAACGGTTTTGAAAGCGGATGAAGGCTTCGGGTCTCAACGGTGGATAAAGCGGAAGAACTATCTTCATTTAGCAGCGTCTGTTCTTCTGTGAAGCGGCTGCGAAAGGCGTCTGTCTCCAGAGGAGCGGCCTGTTATTGAGCTCCGGGGCTTACAACCTCGGTTCTATTACTGGGAAGGAGCTTTCTGACCCACACTGGTTTGAACAACCAAGCATCATGGAATGTCGTCACAAAAAGGACACTACCCCAGGTAGTACCTCGTTGGGGGAATCTACTGTTCTTAGGAGCGCAATCAGGCCTGTGGATTCTGGGGAGCCTGAAACTAGATGCTTTGAGGGTATTACTACAAGTACAAAATTGAAGACGAAACAGAAATACTACTTTGGGACGCTGAACGTCAATTCACTACTGAAAGTTGGAAAACACAAAGAATTGACAATGATGATGGACAAACATGACATAACCATCTTGGCCATCCAAGAAACGAGATACCTAGATGAGGACATAATAGATATTGAGGGGTATAGGTTTTATAAAGGAGAAAGGGCTGTGAAAATAGGTAAGAACATGCCTTTACTTGGCACGGCTTTTGTTGTTCGTAAGAAGGTTGTCAGTTCAATAGTGGAATTCCTTAGCCCTTCTGAGAGACTTTCTATTCTAACTCTCAGCTGCGGTAACAAAGGATACACGCTGATCAATGCTCATGCACCGATCAATGAGGACAACAGTCGTAATCCTGAGAAAGTTGAACAGTTTTGGGACCTCCTTGAAGAACAGTTGGAGAAAATACCATCAAAGAACATCAAGATCTTACTAGGTGACTTTAACGCTCAGCTGGGAACAGAACCGCAATTCAGATCAACAATCGGAGCCTATCCTGCTCACAAGATGACGAACAGAAATGGTATAAGACTCGTCAATCTGTGTCGCACCTTCAATCTTCAGATAATGTCAACGTTCTACAAACACAAACCAAGCAAACAAAAGACTTGGCGATCACCGGGCAATGTGTGTGGAGAGAAACAGATCGATCATGTCGCAATCTCTAGGAGAGCGATTAAGGAAATAATGAATGTTAAAGTGCAGAGAGGTGCCCAGTTCGATTCAGACCATTACCTCTCTAAGATCAAAATAAATTTCATTCCTCTCAATAAGACCCAGAAACAAGGAAATAAGATTCGTAAATATGACCTTGAAAAGTTGAAAATCGATCAAAATGTATTAGAACAATACCACCAGCAACTGACTTTTGAATCTCATAAATGTACGGACATTGCCTCCAAGATCCAACAAGCAGCTAATACTACAATCCTGACAGCTAAGAAGAGACAGCATAGATGGTGGAATGAGGATTGTGATGAAGTGCTGACTCAAAGAACAAATGCCTGGAAAAAGTGGAACTCGACCCGAAGACCTGAAGATTTCGATGTGTTCCGTGAAGCTCGAAAAGAAGCAGCCAGAACTTTCCGAAGGGCCAAGCGATTATATGAGAAGCAGCAGTTAGAAGAGATCGATCAGGATTTCCGGAAAAACAATACCAGAGACTTCTATCAAACGTTCAAGTCCAATTTGAAAGGGTATCAGCCCCCCAGCCTCTGTTTTAGAGATGAAAATGGGAAGCTGGGCCTGACCAACAAAGAAAACTGTACGATCATGTCTCGTTACTTTGAAAAATTGCTTAATTGTGATGAACCGAAAGAACGATTCACTGTGTGCGATCCGATCCACAAACTACTCAACTCATCCCCACCGTGTAAAGAGGAGATCAAACAAATTATCAACAGTTTAAAGAATAATAAAGCAGCTGGTGAAGATTCAATAGTGGCGGAACTACTGAAGCTGGCGAATGATGAAACTCTAGATGTACTAGTCAAACTTTTTGAAGAGATATGGAGAACTGGGATGTTACCAATTGAATGGCTGTCAGCACTAATCCATCCTCTACACAAAAAAGGTGATAAAAAGAATGTCAACAACTATAGAGGCATCTCATTAGTATCTGTTCCGTATAAGATTTTCTCCAAAGCAGTTCAGAACAGAATAGAAGCGCATCTTGACCAACAGATCGGGGAATACCAGGCTGGCTTCAGAAAGGGTCGTTCATGCCCGGAACAGATCATTAACCTGAAGAACATCATCAGGTACAAGAAGACAGGAGGATATAGTTACGTGGTCGTGTTTGTTGACTTTCAGAAAGCGTATGACTCCATCGACCGGGAGTCATTAATGAATATTTTGGAAGAGTTTGGAGTGGATGATACATCTAGAAATTTGATCAAACAAACTCTGACCAACACAGTGTCGAAAGTCAAATTTATGGGAGAGATATCAGAACCGTTTACAATTAGAACGGGCGTCAGACAGGGAGACGGACTATCTCCACTCCTCTTCAACTGTGTTTTGGAAAAAGTCATTCGAGAATGGAGGAAGATGTTAGACCAAGAAGAAAGAAATGAAGATCGGTTCAGACTTGGTCCTAAGCACAAAGGGATATACGTTGACTGTCTGGCCTTTGCGGATGACCTGGCCATTTTTGCTAACGACATAGATTCAGCAGTCAACAAGATCAATAGGCTGTCAGAAATTGCTGAAAAGGTAGGACTACAGATTTCTATTCAGAAGACAAAATATATGACAAACATCAGCGATGGACCTGAATGGATTATCACTAACCTTGGAAAAATCAGTCGAGTCACAAATTTCCGTTATCTCGGTGAAGTCATCCAGGAGAATGGATTAGAAGAGGAAGCAATTAATGTCAGGATGAGGAAGTTAGACCAGGCATACCACATTACAAAAAATATCTATAACAAAAAGTCTATGAGTATAGGGGCCAAGTTCCGACACTATATCACAGTTGTAAAACCTGAGGGATTATATGCGTCCGAAACATTAACCATGAACACTAAAGGTCAAGCCGACCAACTGAAAAAAAGAGAGCGTAGGATATTAAGAAAAATTCTTGGTAATAGATGGGTTGATGGACAGTGGCGAATGAGAGCAAATGAGGACTTGTACAAGAACATAGACCCTATCACAGCATCAATTAAGAAGAGAAGGCTATTATTTTACGGTCACCTCATGAGAATGACGGATGATCGATTAACCAAAAGAATATGGAGTTTCATCAAGTCTAAGGCAACAAGGCCGAGATGGTTCGAGGAATGCGAAAAAGATCTCAGACAAATGGGTATTCTAGACCGAGAAATTCGTGACAGGAACACATTTAGAAGATTGGTGAACAACTACCAAGGTTTTAAAATGGCATCAACTTCCGGAAGACGGAGAAGACCTTTGTCCGAGGAACATAAACAGGCACTCGTCGCTGGGGTCAGAAGATACTGGCAGGAAGTCAAAGCCGGAACAAGAGCAAGACCTAGACACTAAAGTGAAGTTGGTTGTTACCACGCAGTCCATAGAGGCTCAACTCGATGTATAAAAAAAATATATATTCTTAGTCTATTATTATCATTATTATTATTATTAATAATAATAATAGTAATAATATCAACAATTCACTTGACTGCCATATGAAGTTTTTGAAATTAATTGAATATTATTATATCCTTTTGTTAGCTCAAAATACATAATTCCAATATCAAGGATAAGGTCCCCAGAAAAATAGATTACATTTCAAAAGTTGCGTGGCTATCATGATGGTTTCTTTTCTTCACGGTTTCGAAAGTCAATGTAAGTCAACATGCATTGAAGTCCTGTATCATAGTACAGAATTTCAAGCTGTTCTAAGTTTTAATCAGATAATTAAATTTGAAATATTTAAACGGCCACCAATCCATCTTTTTTACTGTAAATATTTTACAAATCATATCATTTATCATAAATTATAGACCTGTGCAGTGGTTTGAAAGTTTAGATTGATAGCTCTTATAGGATCCCTGCAAAGGCAATTCAATTTCCATTATTTGTGTGGCCGCTAGTTGGGTTTCTTGCTTGATACGATTTTTGTAAGTCATATAAATGAACTTGTTTTATAGTCCTCCATCATACTTCAAATTTTCAGGTAGGCAGCTGTAATAGGCTACTAGGAAAGTGAATTAAAATTTAAAAATTTGCTCGTTCACCATTTTGATTGTCACGATTCTGAAAGTTATATCAGTGAGTGAACTTGTATTTGGTCCTTTATCACGATTCACAATTTAAGGCTGATAGTTTAAATAGTTTGCGAAATATTGAAATACTGGTGAAATATTTTGCATGGCGGCCATGTTGGATTGGTATTTATCATTGAAATATGACATACACGACTGAGATTTCCGGAAATGTAACTAACTTACAACCGAATTTCATTAAAAATATGTCCAGCCAATCAGAGGTTATTTGGGGGTATCTCGTTAACCTATATTTCATACAGTAGGCTACATTGAAAACAGATTACTAAATAGCTAATTAGTGAAGGAAATTGGAGTAAGACTTTTTATAAAACAGATACACTCGCTCTAGTTCATTGCAATTATATAATAAAAAGAGATTGAAGTTCTTTTCGGGGGGAAGGCATTTTCTACCACCCTCTAAAGGAAACTAACATACAATTTCAAGTGTAGTAGCATGAATGACATTTAAGGAATTGTTCCTTTCAATTTTTAATTAATCAGTTACATTTATAATTACTTTCATTATTAGCAATATAATTAACACATTATAACAAATACAACTAAGATCCTGGCCTCATCCCCCCCACCTAATGTTTAAAAGGAGTTGGCACCTCTGGAACAGCTGCGGTGTTAATGGACGCAAGCAAAACAAGCATTTGTCCTCCTTTTAAAGGATTATTATTATTATTATTATTATTAGAAACATTTAAATAGCGTGATGGAAAAGTGACTTCGCTTCTCGTCTTCTATTCGGATGGCCAGGGTTCGATCACCTGAAAAATCACGTGGTGTCAGGAAGAGCATTCGGCCAACATCTAAATGAGCCTAGTTGGCCCCGGTGATCCCAATCAGTCCACAGACAGCTACATCTTATTAGAGACATATAAATGTGATCATTTTAATTTTAATTTGACTTTAATTACAATATCAACTATTTTTCAAAGCAAATAAAATACGTAATATAATCTACCGTTATTTGCCAATCGTGGAAGATCCTTGATTTACTTCCCAATACGTTAGCCAATATATGAGCTGAAAGTTATTTATGTAAACCAACTAGAATAGTAATTGCGGCTAGACTGTTGTAGTTCTTGTTTTATCACTGACCTTGCTATTCCACCTGCCATTTTATAAGTAGACAACCAGGATTCTTTCCTCTCTTAGTCCGCAGTGACTTTAATTACAATATCAAATTTTTCAAAGCGAATAAAATACGTAATATAATGTTTCGGGCTTTAATTGAGCCATTATTCAACCAAATGTTTTTCACTATCGTTGTTGTTGTTGTTGTTGTTGTTGATTAAGGGGCTTTGCGACATCGTGGTCATGTAGCCCCGTGTACATGGGTGTGTGGAATTCGTCTGATAACCTGTGTTATTGTGATGGCTGTATTAGTGTGTATTTGTAATTCACATGAGGATTTGGAAGGAGGCGGCCGTGGCCTTAAGTTATGAACCATCCCAGTAACGACTTCCAAGATGGCTGAGATGGGGATCGAACCCACCTCATCTCAGTATTGCCTCATGAGGCTAACTGCACCCCGTTTCAGTCCTCAGACCAGAATTATATTTCTTAGCTGAGACGGGAATCAAACCGGGACCTCCAGGGCGATAGTTTAAAATGCTAGCCGCTACACCACGAGGTGGTCTTTTATTATTATCATTTACCTAGATTCACTAAAAATGTTTCACTTAAATAAGCATGTCAACATAAGCATTCTTTTAAAATGTTCGTTCAGTGCTGCTGTTGGAAGTTTTGTGCAATGGAGCTGAACATGATGATTAAAGAAGCATAGTTATTAAAGTTTCAGTATTGTTGTGGAAAGGTTTAAAGGTTTAAAGGATAATGAAATACAAAGTGTATTGTAATGATAAGGCGGAATCCTCTCAGCTCGGCTTCACCCACGAACTCGACCGTCGCAAGAACGGTGTCTGGGAGCTGAACACACTTTGTCAGCAGACACAACTGGGGATGTTGACTGGCCGATCGCGTCCAGGTGACCGCTAACTTGGGTCTAATTAGGGAAGGGATTTTGGAAGGAAGTCGGCCGTGGACCTGTTGAAAAGAACCATCCCAGCATTTGCCTGGCGGTGAACATGGGAAACCACGGAAACCATTTTCAGGACGACCAAGGTGGGATTAGAACCCACGCTCTCCCGATACTCGCGAGGCACGAGTTAGCGCGTTAGCTTACTCGGCCCAAGTGGCTGGTGCGGAAAAATGACATTGTTTCATTCACTTCAAATAAATTACAGCCTCATAATTTGTGGTGTAAGAAGCAGCAACACTGCAAACAAAACTGTGAGTTTTTACACTAGGCTATATTTTGTCAATCTGCTTGAAAGGAACATTTTGGACATCATCCCCGATTACTCGAGTGTGAGTTGATTACCTGTGCTCTTGTGATGGCTGTAATAGTGTGTATAAGTGTAATTATTAAAACATGCGAATGGTGAAAAGGTACTATCTCGATATTTGGCCGGAGGGAGTGAGTGGTACGCCACACCACACCACACCGCGGCGCGATGTGAGACGCCACGTGGGGCTATAGTCTCCGGGGTAAGCGTGAAGGTCAGGCGGGAGGCTCCCAAAGTTCAAACAAATATCACTGCAGTAGTAGACTACCAGTACACTCACCTTGTCGGCTTGACGCAGACAGTCGATGCGGCGCATCTTGCCCTTCTGGTCGGGGTTGGAGAGCACGCACATCGCGGGCTTCTTGCCCGTGATGCTCAGCACGAAGTCCTCGCGGCATTCTTGCGTGATGTCCTTCCTCAGCTTCCCCAGCAGCCGCGAGGCCCACTTCTGCTTCACCTCCACCTTCTCGTTCTGCCGAGCAATTAAAACAACAAAATAATAATACTAACAATATGTACCGGTACGTTTAATTTCTTAGAGAACCATATGTAACTCGTAAATTAACTGACGTCAGGCTACCTTTGTAACTCACGAGAAAGGTACAGTGTAACAGCTTTTACCAGTCACATGCATGTACAAAGTTATGATTTGAATTTATAACACAGGTATTTGAAAAACGATGCAATCTCTTTACAAAATTAATACCTTTGATTTTTGAAAATGAATTTTGAGAAAGTGCATCGAAATTCAATATCATTTTTAGAAATATTGTATTGAATTTCTTTCACATCAGTTTACTTAATTTCCAGCTTTTCATCACAAAGATACAATTATTGAGAACTTTCTCCTCGGGAAAACTGCATGGAAATGCATTCTGCCATTCATCATCAATCACCTGCTATGGGGGAAGTCATCGAGAACGACGTTGTTTGGTCCTCATACTGAGAACACTAACCAACGGTCCTTTGAATTCACAAATAGGTCCACTCATAGCCAATTACGCCATAGAAAACAAAACAAGTTACGAGACGAAACATAGGCTATAAATTAGGATAAAACTATTACCTCCTACCGAGACTTGAACTCTTGACGTTACAGACTTCATGACTTACAAAGTTCAGCCATATTATTTTACTACTACTACTAATAATAATAATTATTTTACTGACGGAGCCTGCCAGTTCGAACGCACTTCACGGCAATATTACACCAGCGCAGCGCAAGGCAATAGGCTACTGTACATTCCGACCAACGAGGCCACTGGATGGGTCCAAGACCGAGATACGTAACGGTCTATTTCCAAAGGCCGTATAAGTTGTTATTGATTCATTTAGGGGCTATGCGGCATGGTGGTTATGTAGCCCCGTGTAATTGGGTGTGTGAGTATTGGTAACGGGGGCTAGGACTTGGATAGAAGGTTGCCATGTCCTTCATTAAAGAGCCATCCTGACATTCACCTCGAGTAGAAGTGGGAAACCACGGAAAACCACTTCTAGGATGTTGAGGAAGACATCGAACCCAACTCTTCTCAATTGTGCCTGACAATGCTGAGTGAACCCCATTCCAGCCCTCAGACCAGAATAAAATTTCTTGGCAGAGCCGAGAACTCAGCCGTTACAGCCAAGAATGCTAGTCACTATGCGATGAGGCTATACCGTATAAGAGAAACGAATTGGAACACTTCTCGGAACACATTTATTCATTGTGAACTATACTTAATGCGGGCATGAAAACCTCGTATGAGATTTTATAATAACTAGCGGACCCGAGCAAGAAATCTCGCATATTCATAAACCACACTTTCCCCAATAGGTTTTGCAAATCGAACACTTCTTACAAAAATTGATATTTAAGAAATTAGAATGCAATTTGTCAATGATAATGTCATTTGTGTGCCGAGTGTGCTGTAACACTCACCGGTTATTCGATATTTATGAAATTATACGATTTGAGTACTCATTCCTTTGATTTACTGTTTCTGAAATCCATGCAAAATGATAAAGGAAAGACCTCATAATGTTAAAATGACATGAAACGGGCGTCACAGAGACCAAAATGTGAAGTGGACAGAAATTATGGAGCGTATTTTCATACATCAACAGTATCTGCAAATCGCACACTTCGTACATATTTTTAAAAACCAATTTTTAAAGAAATTATTTATATTTATGGAATTAGAGTGCAATTCGTCACTGCTAATGTCTATTCTCTTTAATTTGAATGCTCATTTTCACGATCGGTCGCTTGTGAGTGCCGCAGGAGGGATCTATACTACTAAAATAATATATATGATAATAATAACAATAAAAATAATAATAATAACAATAATCAGGGTTAGGATTTGTAGGTGCAAATTTCAGATGAAAAAAGAAAGGGAAAAGGTGCTCAAGGTAAAAATGGGGCAAAAAGTGCTGGTTTATTCAACTAATTTTCTCTTTCTTCTATTTTAGTTTATTGAGTTACAAACGAATACATCAAATCGCTCATCAAAAGAAGGAAAGAACATGAAGCTGTTGTACTTCGAGACATTAAGCATCTCGACATTTTTAAAAGTAAGTCTGTTTCTATTAGAAGATAGAATGTCTTTGTAGATTCTAAAGCTTCTTTCGACATCCACAGAAACCAGTGGGGCAAACCTTGTGTTCACTCGGAATGGCAACTCTACAGATGTGGCGAATTCCACAATGTCTGGATTCTTCTGAAGACTAGACTCAAGTTTGTATTTGGCAAAGCCATCTAAATGCCCCCTCAAGGAAATAAAAATATCCCATTTTATTTCCTTTTCCAGACCTTGTTCTTATAATCGTTTAATAACTGCAGTCAGGTACTTGTAACTATGGACATAATATCGTTCTGTCGGCAAATTATGTATTTTATCCGGTAAAAAGGTTGCTGTACCGTGGAAATTGCACCTGCGTTGACTGGATCCAAAGAAAGCAGAAACTCTCTAATTTTGTCAAAATTCTCACACAACATAGCAGCACACTCAATCTACGATCTCCATCGAGTAATGACCGGGAAATTTCGAAGGGGAAGGCCAGTGGTTTCCCTGTAGGCAACAATATGATTCGGAGCTTTCAGGAGAATCTTCTCCAGGGCAGAGATGAATTGATTTGCGATGTCGTATTCGTTCCTTATGGATTCACAAACCCTGGGAATTGCATGAACCAAGCATGTCACATGCTTCTACCAAAGGTTTCAATTGGTTAACAGCTGAAACCATGTATGGAGCCTGGTCTGTAACCACAAGATGAAGTTTTTTAAACTCGATACCAGTAGGCCAGAAGTTTTGGCAGAGGTCCATAATTGATTGTATTACTGTACTGGTATTGGCTTTCTGCAGCTCATACATTTTTAACAACATGGACTTAACGTTCTCCCCTGCTAAGAGAAAAACAAAAATGTTCAAAACATATCGTTCCATTGAGTCTATGGTTTCATCCCCAATGATTTCTACATCGCAATCAGTCACTTTCTCCTTAATTCTTTGTATGGTTTCTCGGTATACAGGCTCCATGTAGTTTTTTCTTCAAGTACTCTAATCGGGAAGTGACATCTTTGTGTATTTTTCAAGAAATCCCTTGAAGGCTGGATGGTTCACCTCATTGAGTGGAATTCCTGCTTGTGTAAGAGCTGCACACAAATCAATGTTCATTCCTTCAAATTTTGGCTTTTAGAAGAACACTCTTGAAACGCATTCCGTAATAGAGGTTGCCGCGATTTGTTTGCTTGAAGAGTCTTATTCATTTGATGCTTAGAGCTGGAAATGTGTTGTTTGATGCGATCTCACTGGTGTTTTTCATCTAAAAAATTCCTGAATCTCAAATAGTACATCGCATAACAGTTCCATCAGTGTCTATGAAATCTTGTTTGAATTCCTGAGCCAGAGTAATAAATTGGGCACTGGACACCTTTGGCATGGCAAAATCTAGTAGTACACTCGTTTAGTAATGTAACAAAGTGCTAACACCAGTTCACATGCTAAATCAATCCGACTATCACACAACTCACTCTTGCGCTCACTCACTCACTCACTTGCTGTCCACTCTCTCTTATAACACCACGACAATTACCAGAATGTTCTCATTCATGCTGGAACTGCAGTCTCCGCGATTTCCAGTAGCTTCGATCAGAACCCAGTCTCAATTCTCGGAACTACGCGGGTGTGGTTGCTGACATCTCTGCTTCACCATCCTCCGCCTCCATGAGTACAGATGACGTCCCTCACAGTAACAAACTCACATTCAAGAACTGCAGGCTACTGATTCTGGTGGGATAGAATCACTCATTGTCAATTGCATTATTGCGGGCTACATTATAGCGATAAAGCGAGAGGAAGAGGTTTCGTAGAACACACAATTACTTTCCTTTGTTGGAGGTGTGCTTTCAACTCCTGCGTGGTGTTTACTGAAAGAGGTAGGCTTACTATTCGCACGTACACAACAAGTGAGGAGACGTTAATTGCATGTTATATATTTTATATTTATTAGAAATCTTATAGAATAAATTGGAATTAAACTTAAAAGAAAAGAGAGGGGGAAAAGGGGATTATGGGCATGGTTGGGGGAAAAAAGGGATAAATTTCCCCCCCCCCTCCAAAAAAGGGAAAAGGTGCGTGAAAATGCCTCTTTTCGCAATTAGAAACAAAATTTCACACCGTGATATCTTTCTGAACACCTTCAATTTACCGTAAGAAAAAATAATGTCATAGGTGTTACAACCTGTTAACTACTGCGGAGCTAAGGGACGCCGGGAATCCGGAATCATTAACGTGCATGTTAATCTATTGACACGGCTCCCTCACATTTTCACATCCTCAAATGCCAACTGACTCTGCTTGATTCATTGTAGGAGATGCTCAGACCCTATATCGGCAAGCACACAGTTCACTACCTAATAACTGAAAGTCTATCATATGATGTAGCGGCTAGGATTCTTGGCTGTCACCCTGGAGGTTCGAGTTCCATTCCTGGCTCTGCCAAGAAATTTAATTCCGGTCTGATGGCTGGAATGGAGTACACTCGGCCTCGTGAGGCAAAACTGAGAAGATGTGGGTTTGATTCCCACCTCAGCCACCCTGGAAGTGGTTTTCTGTGGTTTCCCACTTCTAATCCAATTTTTTAAAGAAGTACTTTGATAATTATAGCGGCCTACATTTGTGTTCTGAGAAAATGTTCACCTTAACCATGGCTTAACAAAAGAGTCAACTAAGCAGTTGAAGAGTGCTACGTCGCGATTTACGTCTCTCTGAATGGATTCTGCAGGGTAGGATTGACATGACGCTCTTGACCGTGCACGGGGTATGCTTGGTCGTGCTACCATGTGCTCAACATTGTACGGTATATAAGCATGTAGCATTGATCGCCTCAAATTACAACACTGGTGGATGTGTACATATGATATAGCTTGAGTTTCATTTCACAATGGTCGCAAGTTGCGTAAGCTGTGTTCATCACAGCTCCGGACAGCTATGAAAAACACTGTAATATTTGTGTATTTTGTATAATATTGGCATCATTAGAAAGCATTAGTGCAGAAGGCAGTTCCATCGGCGCGAACCGAGTTCACTCTAGTGTGGATTCTTGGCCTAGTTTAGATGATGTTGGCAAGATTCCCTCTGCATTGAACTTCGTGTTGTACGTAATTCAGCGTAGCGTGGTACTCGAATCACTCATGGGTAACTTTGTCATGCTGTCTGTGCTACAGCGCAACCAGAGGTACGAATTGAACCCACATCTAAATTACTAATGAAGATAACGTCCGTTGCAAGTTGGTACATAGGTCAGTGATATAAAGATCTTGCTAGAGGCAATGGGGCTGGTTGTGCTGCTGCACATAAGCCACTTATCACGAGAACGACGCAACGCGACGTCGCTCAGTGTGATGCGAACAACGGCGGCATTGGTCTATGGAACAGTGGAAGAAGGATTTATAGAGTGAAGAGTCTCGGTGTACAATGTGGTGTGTGGTTCTGGTGAACAGTATTAACCTGAGTGACCTATGCCAACAGGAGGTGGGTTATGATCTGGGGTTATTTTTCCTGGTGCGGGCTCGGACCATTAGTTTCGGTTGATGGAAAAATGAACGCAGGTGTTTATGAAAACATTCAGCCCATAGCATGTTTTCTACATTGTGGCAACAGTTTAGAATAAGGCCTTTCCTGTATCAGCATCATAATGCTCCCGTCCATTAAGCAAGGACCATTTCATTGTGGTTCAAGGAATATCAGGTAGATTTGCAGGACTAGCCTGCTCAAAGACCTTAACTGAATCACGTCGAACATCCTTGGGATGAACTAGTGCGTAGGATACGTCAAACGACCCGGCAACAACGATTCCCCATGCTTCAGGAAGAATGGAAACAAATTCCACTTCCAGTGTATCAGAACTTAGTGGAAACCCTTCCACGAAGAGTGACGCTGTAATAGTCCTAGATGCAGCTAGTTACTTGGATGGCGTCTATGGAACAAACAGCAATGGTTGTCTGAAAAAGTTAACCACATGGTGGTATTGTTGTTAATGCATTTTAGGGGCTTGGGACATCATGGTCATCTTATCCGTGTAATTGGTTGTATGTTGAACTTGTCTGATAATCTTTGTCCTTTGGCGACGGTAGTAGTATTGAACCCAGGATAGAGATGCCAGTTAGAGCAGACCGAAATTCCACCAGGTTTGGAAATGCAGATTTTCAAGAGGCAGAAGGTAGAGGATCAACTTTCTATTTTCCAGTAGATTGATGATATTAGTGGATATTTTATTGACCATGACCATATTCTAGGAAAGATCTATTTATCCTAGATTCCCATTTCAAGTTAATTTATTTAGAATTTTCAGAGTAGTTTAGATGCGTTATTTTGAAGGAAGTTGCATTTTTAGGATTTTTCTCGCTTCATTTTTATGATTAGACATTTTTATTAATATTTGGGAAATTCTATCGACTACGCTTAGATATTTTGTTCACGAATGATGTGTTATTCGAGTTAAATTTCGAGCTATTTAGATAGATTATCCAGTTCATATTAGATTTGAGAAGTTATTCTAGTCTTGACATTGTTGGCTATGAACCAATTTGTAAACCAGAGAGGAGAATTTTGAGAAAGCGATACGAACTTTAAAATCGTAAATACGATTATTCGGTGAGACAATGTAAGATATTGACAATTCTAATGTTATTAAAATTATTAAAAATGAGTTAATAATAATAATTTGATGGAAATGAAAAAGTAATTGTACTTCTATATTGAAGAAAGACAAGTGAGGAGAAACGAAGTTGTATTCTTATTATCTATATTGTTGATAAGCAGAGATTCAGGATTAAAGATTGTTTAATAAATATCATGGCATAAGTTACAATAGAGAGGAAGATAAAGCATGTAATTATTATGTTGTTGTAAAGAGATTGTTACAGCAAAGTTTATTGTTAAGCACAGATGACAGTGAAGTTAATTACAATGTTGAAGAACAGGATTTAAGTAAAAAGAAGGGTTAATAAGTCTACGATTATGTGAAGAAATGTCCAAAAGTAATATCTTATTGATCATAAGAAATGGTATTATGAAAGTAAATGCGAGTAGATTAAAGATTTAAGGAGTCGACGGGGACGTTTTTTAAAACGAAAATTATATTGTTGAAGTAAGAAAGTTCTATTGTTGATGAAAGAAATCTTGTGCTATATTGATGAAGTCAAGGAAGAATTAGAGAAAGGAATTGGATATTATGTGTAATATGTATTGCATTTTTTTATTTTTATTTATTTAGTCGATTTACCCTCTAGGTTGGTGGTTCCCACGGACTCAGCGAGGGAACTCACCTCTACCGCCACTACGGGCAGTGTCCTAGAGCTTGGAACATCTGGTCGGGGTTGATACAACTGGGGAGGTGTGATCAGCACTTCGCCCAGGCGGCCTCACCTGCAAAGCGAACAGGGGCCTCATGAGGGATGGGAAGGGAGGGGAAGATTGGGTCGGATAGACAAGGAAGAAGGAAGGAGGCGGCCGTGGCCTTACAGTAGGTACCATCCCGGCATTTGCCCGAAGACGAAGTGGGAAACCACGGAAAACCACTTCGAGGATGGCTGAGGTGGAATCGAACCCCTCTAATCATTTCGACCACCCGAGGCTGAGTAGACCCCGTTCCAGTCCTCATACCACTTTTCAAATTTCGAGCCAGAGCCGGGAATCGAACCCAGGACCTCCGGGGTGGCAGCTTACCCTGCTGACCGCTACGCTACGGAGGCACAATATGTATTGTAACAAGACGAAATAGGTGAGGAATATCTGTTGAGAAAGCGAAGTCATTGTAAATGCCATTGTATAAATATTTAACGAAATTAGATAAGTAAGGAAGTTTAAAACATTATTATTTTGAAGTTTAGCAAGTTTTTGACGTTATTTTAACGATAATTAGCTTAGTTGCTCGTTCTAATGTTATCATGAATTAGACAAGAAGGTTCCCAGATATGAATATGAGTGATATGATATCTAAAGAGTGAGTTCGTTTAGAGAGAAAGGTCGATAAGGGCATCAAGGAATTCGTCTTAATTTCGAAGTGTTGTAAAAATTGTAAATATGACAAAGAAATATTTTATTATGATTAGTATTAGTTAGCATTAACGAGAGAGGAATAGAATGAAGGAGTTTGGATTGTATTGATTAAATAACGCATTTGTAGAAGTAGACAAAGGTTTCGTTTTTATTATACAACATAGTGAGGTTAGCTGTAACAATTTGAAAGTTTATTGAATAATTTATCGATTTTTCAAGTAAGGTTTTTAGAAGAAGATTTTTACTTTATTTTATTGAAACCCCTTAATAGTAATTTAGTGACCGAATGTAAGGTTAATTATTATTATGATTATTAAATTTTTATTCGTACATTTTCAGATAATTCAGGAGGTTAAATTTAATGCATTTGTTTTCTTAGATTTAATACATTTGCAGGCGCTGGTTAGTTTGATTGCTCCTTTATATAATATCCACGAAGTTATCAGTCCATAGCGAAGAAGAACGAGTGTACTATGCATGTTTTATAGGTGCCCAATCCAATTCACACCCGTCACTCTCCGAGATCTCTAGAATATCACTCTCCTTTTGTAGTTAGATGTGAACCCAATGTAGTTAGATCATAGTGCATTCGTAATTTAGTAAACTTATGTACGACGAGTTCAGTGATCGCCTGCCAGCAGGATACAGTTGGTTTATCTAGCGGGGGATCAACGTCCTTCGTGATCCTGTACATCTTCGGATAATGGTTGGTAATTACATAAATTCGGGTATAGTATGTGTAGCCGTATTGTGGACAGGGATGGGTAGGTGCTCCGGGGAGTACTTACTATCCCAGCATCTTCCTGGAGGGATGGTGAAATAATAACGGGGAAACGAACTCGCAGGACAGCCGCTGTCACAGCCGGGATTTGAACCTCAGATGTCCGGATTTGATGCAGCAGATAACCACCGCGGTCGTGGTGCACGATTTAACGAGCATGGCTACACCATGAGGTTCACATAATTCACAATTTTAAGTGGATTATGGAATGCTTGGGCCTGCATGGTGTTAAGAGGATTACATGCGGTAGTGGCCATAAACAATAAACTGCGGGGAAGAATCCTCACAGACAGAACAAATACACTATCCAAACCAGAAAGTGCTCTTGGCCTGAAAATACGTGATTTTTCAGAATGTGGCATTTATGACGAGCAAGGTGAGGTTTTCTCGTCAACAATGGTGCACACTGGATCGGAGAGACATCGAACAATGGGAGGTGCCTGATCATCCGTACATTTGGTTAACAAAACCAGTTTCACTTTGTTTCCTTATTAAAAATGGTCATGCTTGACTAGTCCAGGGACCAGAGAAACCTATCAGATTTCAGATTATCACTATTAGCTCTAGCTTTTAAAAGCTAAATGCCAACGGTCTTACATTTGCGAAGTGGATACCAGATGTTTTCTTTAATCAGTTGCAAAGAAATGCACTCCAGGAGTGCGTCGAGTTTCTCCGACCCAGCATGCACCACCATTCCGTTTAAAACTAGTAGAGAATACTTTTCCTTAAACGTGACATTTTCCGCTTTCTTGCTGCGGACGAAAGTAGACAAAGTAAATCATGTTAATGAGGTGAGGATGCCTTGAGCAATCGTGGCACTGATAATAAAGTGGGGCCCAAACAAACGGATGGGGTGGACCTCCACGTTCCAACAACTCGACCGGAAAAAATGCTGAATATAATTCCTGCCTGCCAAAAAGATCCGACTGTTCCAACAGACGGAAGGGACGAGCCGTGGGGCGGGGGCGGGGTGGGGGTGGGGTAGGGGGAGGTGCCATCCCCTCTATTAAATTTGCGGTCACACACAAGTCCGCTGTTCCTTGCGCTACACGCTAATGTCGCCAATGCAGAGCTTAGACCGCTCGTGACAAGGAGATCTCATTGCAATGGCATTGCTCTTGTGAGGTCTATCTAGTAAACTAACATTTCTCCAGTATGCTCGTGGATGATGACAATGATGACGATGATGATGATGATGATAATAATCACATGGCCTTAGTCACTTGGTGCAGGTCTTCTTGAGTAGGAGACATTTAGACGACCTACACTCTGAATCTCGACGTTCCACTTGCACTGCCACCTAGCAGCCAAACTGGGACTACCTGTGACTGGCGCTTGATTAATTTTGTCTTGTAGGGTCACCAAGTTATCCTTTACGAGCCGACATTCTACGGCCCACTGTCTAGGGGTCAGGAGGTGACACTTTACTACTGATCCATTGAGGAAACAACACTGAACTATTCCATGGTTCTTTCTCTAAACTTCTCTCACAGGTGGACAACTGCAAGAAATATTCGATATTCTTTTAAATACTTGAACTTTGCGTGGCCGCTATGTTGGTTTTGCGGTTATCAGCAATCAAACAATCTACATCGTCAATGTTAAATCAACGCAAATCAAATACTTGATATTCTATTTTTCCTCTGCCATTATTGATACAATTGGCAAATTTATGCTTTAATGAACCCCATATTAGGTATTTGATAGCTTATAATATTTGTTTTAGTCTGTTTTCGTCTTTTGTCCACGTATGTGTGTGAGCCCCCGCCCCCTTAATAAAATCTAAACAGCTGGAGCGATTATAATTAAACTGGGCAAGAACTTATTACTACTACTTTCAACCCCCGAATGTGCCTCTCTAATTTCAATAAGTGTCACCAATTCAACATGGCAGCCGCGCGAAGTATTTCTCCCAGATTAAATATCTACGAAACAATTGCTGCTATCAACTTGAAAATTTGTATGGCGATAGAGGCCACATGAGTAAGTTCACTTATGTCACTTTCAGAAACCTGATAAACGCAATACCAACATGGCGGCCACACACATTTCAAGTATTTAAAAGAGTATTTTGACGACATAATCATCCAAGCACTGTGAAACTTGCAAGGTAAATCTTTATTTAATGCTTAATATATTAGTGCAATGTAATTCAATTGTTATGAGAAATTTAAAACGGCAGCTGTGCGAAATTTTTAAACCATTTTAAATTTAGCGAACAAACTGAAATGTTGTATGCTAATAGAGCATAAGTAGCCTACAGTACATATATGTGAGTTTCAAAAACCTGACAAAACACAAAAACAAGGCGGACCACGAATTTGAAATATTTAAAATGACTTTAGTGTCTATATAGGCATCAGAGTGCTGTACAAAATACAGCAAAATATAGCCTGCTGGCTCCTAATAATGTGCAATTGTTTTCAAAAGTTCAAAATGGCGATAGTTCGAAATTTAAGAACATTATCTTTATTTCTCGTATCCTATTCAAGTGATCAAACTGTAAGTTTGTAATAAGAAAATCGTAATAATAACCTTTACTTACTGGAAGATAAATTCGCGACTTACATTTAAACAAATCCATTATGGCGTCCGTGCAAAATATTTCACCGTTACTCAATATCTCCGAAACTAGCACAGCAATCAAACTGAAATTTAGAATGGTGACAGATACTTTTAATTTACGTATATAACTTTCATACACCTGATAAACACAAAAAAGCATGATGGCCACACGAAATTCAAATACTACAGTAAAATTACTTCTCCAGCGATATAAACGTCTGAGCGCAGTGAAAAATTTCAGAGTGAATCTTAAATATGTAGACTTCCAATTCGTTCACTTGTTTTCAAAACTTCAAGATGGCGGCAGTCCGAAATTTAAAAAACATGTTTTTATTTCTCATACTTTAATCATACAATCGTAGTGAGCTTTCGTACAACGAAACACCACAATAATCTTTATCTACTGCCACTGAATTCTCTAGCTTATTTTTCGTAAATTCTAGGAGACGTGCATTTGACTTTTTTTCTTGTTATTAGTTACAGGAAAATGCCATCTCTACGGGAGGAGCCCTAATTAAACGATACTGAAAGTTTTACATTCTAGCACATAATGTTTGATTGTAGTAGTTGTGGTGGGATGGAACACCAAGGTCATCTGCCCCAATGTTTTAGAGTAGGTACGTAAATTTTATATTATTCGCATGTTATTTCCTGATAAGGAAAATCTCCTGCTGATGTTCTATTGAACCAGTCTTTTGGAAAGTTGATTAACCAGTAACATGAACTAAATATTCTGGTATACACTTCTTTAGTGTTGTATTCATGAATTGTAGATAGCGTCTCATCGTGTAACATTGGACCAGGTGTGTTGATGTGAGTTGGCTTAAAATAGGGCAAGCACTAATACCATAGTAAGATCATATTGCTATCTTGCAATGCTATTTTATAGGTATATTTACTGCCTAAAGTGACTACAATGTTTGGATATTGAGTCCTTCCCTGTAGTTTATCACAGTGCCATAAGCTATTTGGTCCACCATCCCACGTAAAAACTATTGAATTGGCGGTAGAATTTTGAATTGGAAACGACCAGTAGAGCATATAATAAAAGGCTATTTAATTCTTCCCAATACTACTGATTGATGATGAATCCCTTGAGGATTTGGAAAATATTGGTCGTCAGCACCGATAAGTCAGATGTACGCTGAATGTAATAGTGTGTAACTTATAACTGATAGGGATATCACAGGCGTTCTCAAGCTGGTGCTCTCATCACACGAGCCTAAACAAGCTCCCCTGAGATCCTTCCTTCAATTCAAGTTCTGCTATGCGAGCGGGACTAATAGTGTCTTCATTTCATTTAGCTCCAAGTTTAACATGGCACATAGCCCCAAGTTTAACATAGCACATAACCCCAAGTTTAACATAGCACATAGCCCCAAGTTTAACATGGCACATGGCCCCAAGTTTAACATAGCACATGGCCCCAAGTTTAACATGGCACATAGTCCCAAGTTTAACATGGCACATAGCCCCGAGTTTAACATGGCACATAGCTCCAAGTTTAGCATAGCACATAGCTCCAAGTTTAACATGGCACATAGCCCCAAGTTTAACATAGCACATAGCCCCAAGTTTAACATAGCACATAGCCCCAAGTTTTACATGGCGATAACCTGTGTTATTGTGATGGCTGTATTGGTGTGTGCATTTGTCAGGTAAGGAAGCGGCCGCGGCCTTAGGTTAGGAACCATCCCGTTATTTGCCTGGAGTAGAAGTGGGAAACCACGGAAAACCACTTCCAAGATGGCTGAGGTGGAAATAGAACCCACTTCTTCTCAGTTTTGCCTCACGATGCAGAGTCTACCCCGTTCCAGCCCTCAGACCAAAATTAAATTCCTTGACAAAGTCAAGAATCGAACTCAGACTTCCAGGGCGACAGGCAATAATGCTAGGCACTATAGCACGAGGTGGTCCATTGGCAGTGACTATCCACCTCTACAGGGGAGTGTTCCATGCCCTATTAGTGCACGGGGTGCTCTCGCGATGCGCCTTAATCACACGTCTTAATGAGTTCCTATAAAAATGAAGTATGTTGTGCTTCCCACAACGGAGATTTAGAGGCGGTCGTAAATTTCTCGTCAATTCCTATCTGCTGTACTGTAAATGTCAGATGAATTATACAGGTCAGAATAATGGATGTTTGGTGGGTAATCTGCCACCCAATTTCAAGAGAAACGCTTCAATAGATTTTAGCAATAATAATAATAATAATAATAATAATAATAATAATAATAATGATAATAATAATTATAAGAAGAAGAAGAATGATGATAATAATAATAATAATAATAATAATAATAATAATAATAATAATAATAATAATAATCTATTTATTCTACCCGATGACGTATTTGTTATAACTTTGATAGCACTTTACCTCATAGAATCCTAAATCGTCCAAAATGTAATGGCTATAAAAATGTTGCATGACTGAAAACGTATTTCTACCAGAAATAGGCCTCAGATTCTTTTAAAGCATGATCTATGCAAAGATGGTATCAGGGCCCTTGCAAGTCACGCATCATAATTCAGACACGGACAATTCCATTCTCTCTAGGGATGGAACAAACGTATTTGAGGATGAAACACAACATGTAGCAAGGTTTTATCAAGATTGGGAGTGTGATGTCCCCTTGTCAGCACGTAACGGCAGTGCTGCTGTGTTTTGGCGAGCAGTCACTTGGCACTGCTCAATAACCACAGCGCTGTGTTCAGGTGCTTCCTTCTTGTTCTTGTTGTTTACAACATCAGATAACCTGCATTATTGTAGTGCACTTGTTACTGGGGAGGAGGCGGCTGGCTAAGTTGGGTACCTTTCCGGCATTCGCGTGAGCTCAAGTGGAAAACTCCACTTCTACAAGTTTGCACTTGAACGTTCCTTCTTCCGTGTTTGCTGTACACACCATACCCTATGATTCCTTATCATTCTCTGGTGCCCAGTTCTTATGTGAATAGGGGCGTGGTGGCTCAGCGGTCTAGCTGTATGCCTCTCACCAAGGCGGTCCGGGTTCGATTCCCGGTCAATGCATGTGAGATTTTCGAAGTGATATGCCATGTCCTGTGGTTCGGATTCCACGTAAAAAGGAGGTCCCGTGGCTCATGATCTCGCGATTAACGGTCACGTTAAACTACAAGCTTGCTTGCTTCTTATGTGAATGCATGCACAAGCTGGATTACATGATGGGAGTGTTTACTAACTGCCCCTGTAGCGAGAAATGCAGCTCCGCAGAGCTCCGCTACAATGTACTAGAGAAGAAAGTAGCCTCTACAGTAGGACATGAATTGCAATGCGGAGCTGCATTTGCTCACTACGGGGTCATTTAAACTATTAGATGGGCCAAATTGCCCATTGCTTCGAATTCTAGCCTCAACTATTGTTTCATTCAGGGGCCCTTGTCGTGTAGAAGCTCTCTGATAACCATTGATAATGTGGCGTCTGTACACGTGTGTGTACAGTAGGAACTAAATAACACTTTTGTTGAACCTGAACATGGCATGTTTTTATATCCCCTTTCCCCTTCCCCTACACATTCTAACCGGATCCAGGTTCATATTTACATCCGTTGTGGGGTTTCTCCTAGTTAGGTTGGTGCACCTAGGATAAACCTAGAAGACTGTTGGAGTTAATGAATTGGACGTGAAAGCCAATATTCTTCCATATTTACTATGTGTTTTATTTCCTACTTGCAGTAGTGCCCGGCTTCGCCCGGTGGATTTATTTGTTATATGGATGATAGTGAATACTACTACAGAACTGGCACATGATACTTAACTAACAGAAACCAATATTTTAAAAATATATATTTTTGTGGTGGTGGTGGTGGTGGTGGTGATGATGGTGGTGGTGGTTGTAGTGGGGGTGATAAGTAGTGCAGTATAATGGACGTAACATTCAGGTTAATTTCCAGTAATGATAATTATGAATAGGGAAAGAGCTATTTACTAACTACAGCACTGACACATGTAATTTACAAACAAATTTACAAAAAAAAAAATAGAAAGAACAATAAGTGAAACAAAAGACACTGCCTAGGGCCTATATCTCATTGGCTGTTGGAAATGTAGAGACCAATAGTGTCGTCTTTTGTCGCATAGCGCTATAGGAAAATAATCAGAACTGTTTGGCAAACTTCGGCTGTCCCGAGCTACTGAGGTAGCAATAGTATCATTTATCGCCACAAAGCGCTTAAAGATAAGTTTCAGAATAAATGAAGGTAAATTTGAAAGCACCAACGCTTATTGCAGCTGATAACCTCAATGTACTGCACCAACACCATTGCACTTATACAGAGGCATAATATTCTCATGATGATAACTGTTTAAAGGGGCCTAAGAAATCTTTTTGCACTAATTACCCCCCGTGACTGCAATTTATAAACAACGCAAGCTGCAACTATTTTCGCAATTCTGCACCAGAACACTGGTAGGGGTGACGTGATACAACCTGAACTGCCCGTCAACAACAGACTTATTAAAATACTCTTACAGTTACACTACTACGGACATGAATGGTTCTAGGGCCTTAATACGTGGGTTTCAAGTTCATTTTGTCTGTTATTCTAAATGTAGGGAATGGGGAGCGTTGTCCAAAATATCAAGTGAACAGTGTTACCAGCATGGTTTCAAAGTGTATGTAAAATTTGGTGCAATTAAGATAAACGGTGTAGATTTGTGATGAAGGGCCTAAATGCAGGGAATGGAGGGTCTGTCCAAACTTTCATGCAGTCAGTGTTACTCGCAGGGTTCCAAAGGGTAAGTATAGAAATTCTCGTTCAGATCGGTGAAACGGTATAGATGTGTGCCAAAGGGTCAAAATGCAGGGAATGGAGGGGTCTGTCCAAAATTTCATGCAGTCAGTGTTACTCGCAGGGTTCCAAAGGGTAAGTATACAAATTCTCGTTCAGATCGGTGAAACGGTATAGATGTGTGCCAAAGGGCCTAAATGCAGGGAATGGAGTGGTATGTCCGAAATTTCATGTAAACAGTGTTACTCGTAGGGTTCCAAAGGTTAAGTATACAACTTTTGGTTCAGATTGGTGAAAGGGTGTAGATTTGTGCCAAAGGACCTAAATGCAGGGAATGGACTGGTCTGTCATAAATTTCATGTAGGCAGTGTTACTCGCAGGGTTCCAAAGGGTAAGTATACAAATTTTGGTTCAGATCGGTGAAACGGTGTAGATTTGTGTCAAAGGGCCTAAATGCAGGGAATGGAGCGTTCTGTACGAAATTTCATGCAGACTGTGTTACTCGCAAGGTTCCAAAGGGTAAGTATACAAATTTTGGTTCTGATCGGTGAAACGGTGTAGATTTGTGCCAAAGGGCCTAAATGCAAGGAATGGAGTGGTCTGTCCGAAATTTCATGTAAACAGTGTTACTCGCAGGGTTCCAAAGGGTAAGTATACAAATTTTGGTTCAGATCGGGGAAAAGGTGTAGATTTGAACCAAAGGGCCTAAATGCAGGGAATGGACTGGTCTGTCATAAATTTCACGTAGACAGTGTTACCATCAGGGTTCCAAAGGGTAAGTATACAAATTTTGGTTCAGATAGGTGAAACGGTGTACGTATCACTAACCATAACGCCAGCGCATGCGGATAGAGCTGTTCAGGAGCACTTGTTCTACCGACTTACTGAACAAAAATCAACCTTGAAGGTCACATGAGAGGTGTAGCCTAATGCTACATAGCCTAAACTATTCCTCTTGAATCAGGCTATCATATAAAAAAAGAAGTTTTCGAATCGGACTGGTAGTTCCAGAGATTAGCGCGTTTAAACACACAAACACACTAACTCTTCAGCTTTATTATATTAGTAGAGATAGCTTGACACTGAGTGATCACTGAACTATTTACATCGGACGTAAGGGTGCAGTGGGTAATCCTTCCATCTTGGCGGACTTGGTTTGGGATATGCTACGTCCAGTGGTTCGGATAACTTCACTTTTTCCTTCCTATCTGTCTTTGAACATCAGTACACTACTTCTTGCATACCCTTCGACTCGAGTGAGTATGGCATTTACCTGGTAACCTGGTTGGTAACGTTCTAGCCCACTGAGCCCAAGGTTGCGGCGTAGTCAGTTGGCATTTGAGGGTGCTTAAATGTGAGGGAGCCGTGTCTGTAGATTTACTGGCACGTTATAGATACCCTTAGGATAAAATTCCGATACTCTGACTTCTCTAAAAATCGCAGTAGTCAAAAAGGGGGTAAAACCCATAACATTATAAACATCTGATAACCTGTGTTATTGTGGTGACTTATGTAGTGTAATTATAATTACGAGTCTCTCTGATACGTGTCACGGGACTTGAAATGAGGTATTGACCTGTCATTAACCTAAAGTAAGTATGGAAAACCCCGGGTTGAAACCATAATATGGCTGCTGTCAGCGCCGAGAGTCAAACATGAGATCTCGGAACATCAGAGCCCCAATGTAGTCTTGGAGCATGACTTCACATTCGGTTACGCGCTGTACGGTATTGACGGAAGACTGTACGAAGTGACAGTCCAAGTTCCATATACCTTTCGTTTTTCTCCGGTGATATTCTTCCTTGTAATCAATTTCTAAATAGCATCCCCAGATTTATGATGTAGTATCCTTGTGTAAAACATATGAGAATCCATGAATTTTGATCAGAATCCTAACGCGCTTGTGAAAACATGGCCAACAGGAGGACAATTCTCTACTGTTGGTGTGCCAGTATTCTTGTGGGAAATGCGATGGAGGCGTGTTTCAGATATTTACTGGCACGTTAAAGATCACCTTATGGTTAAATTCCGACAACCGGATCGTGCACCAGACACTGAATCTGAACCCAGACACAGTGGCGTGGGGTGGGTAGGGAACCTTTTCAACCTCCTTAACCGTCATAACGTAGACAATCAGTGTACTGTATATTTTCTTGTTGGCACATCAGTAAGTCAGGCAGGCCCACTATCAAGTTGATTGCCCATCGTCTGCGCCAGCTCCATGTACCATGACACCCTGTGTAAGTGTGGTGTCTGACGTAGGCTAGTGTGTGTAGCTGTCACTAGGGACAGGATTGGGCAGGAGTCAGCCGTGGCCTTAAGTTAGATGTCATCCCAGAACTTCATTGGCGTAGAAGAAGGAACCACAAAAGAACAACATCGGGTGGGTGTGGTGTGAATTAATCCCAGGTCTTCTCAGTTTTCCACACGAAGCTGAGTAGACCCCGTTCCAAGCCTCAAAACTGACTTCAAATGCAAGGACTATACTTAACTTTGTGGCTATTTTATTGTATTGCCACCGTACGGGATTTACGAGGCTAGTTGCTGCTTTTAAGTTCAGAAATCTATCGCATTTGCTCTGCTAGATGGAGGTGATAGTCTGAGAGCACCCGCAGCGAAAGAGTATTGTTTCAGGGAATACAAAATGCATTGTTGTCGCTTTACAGGATGCCTAGGTAAGTTAATAGAGAAGTACAGAATACACTCTTTGTCTAATGGCCAATAGCAAATAATATTAGTGTAGTGGAACATCCAGGAATCCGCTCAGTCTGCACAACCACATTATTGACTCAGTTATATTTTAGTGTTAGTTCAAGACATTAACCTAATTAACCAATTACATAAGCCTACTACGTAAATAGGAAATTTGAACACTAACATAATGACTTACTGTAAACGCAATCACTTCAAAAGCTCGCTACGGTAGAAGTTAACGATCAAAGGGTTCTCATACTTAAACACATAAAAAGCACTAACAACAAAAGCAACACCTACTGAAGTGTAATAGAGTAACGGAATGAACATAATTGCTTGAAAAAGTCTGACTCGTCACAATTTTAACTAAAATACTTCAGGAGGTTAATAATTATCAATTTACACTTTTCAGTCGGTCAACACTCTCTTGCCCATATCAGTAATGTACGGTATGTAACTGTTTTCAAGAAAGTGTTATACCGTATATAGTTACCCCACCTACAGCGTGTTGACCGACTGTAATTGATAGCTTGTACAGTGAAAATGAAAATCCACAGCCTGCTTCCAGTCTCCGACTGGGTCAGGAATGGAATGAATGGAGCCCCCATCTAGCGGCGAGGATATGAACTGTGCCGGCTTCCGAGGCCTGACGCACTCCTCTGGGGCAATGATTAAATGAATGACAGATGAAATGAAATGATAGTGGAGAGTGTTGCTGGAATGAAATTTTGACAGGGAAAACCGGAGTACCCGGAGAAAAACCTGTCTGCCTCCGTTTTGTCCAGCACAGATCTCACTTGGAGTGACCGGGATTTGAACCACGGACCCAGCGGTGAGAGGCCGGCGTGCTGCCGCCTAAGCCACGGAGGCTTAGCTTGTACAGTCAACACTTCAAAACTTCACATAAACTAAAAATTTTAAATACTGTTGTGGTATGTTGTTTGAGTCTTCAATTTCTTGACTGGTTTGGTGTAGCTGTCCATGCCTCCCTGTTCTGAGCTAATCGTTTCATCTCTACATAGCTAACACACCCGAGGCAATCTGTTCATATTATAACCTTGGTCTACCCCTACAGTTTTTGTCCTCGACCCTTCCTTCAATAACTAAGCTTGCTATTCCTGGGTGTCTTAGTATGTGTCCTACCAAACTATCTTTATCTTCATTAGCAGTCGACACAAACATCTCTCCTCTCCCAGTTGTCTTAATACATCTTCATTTGTAACTATATCTCCCCATCTGATCTTCATCATTCTCCTGTAACACCAAATTTCAAACGCGTCAATTCTCCTCTTTCCTGCTGCACCAATAGTCCAATTTTCACTTCCATAGAGCGCCACAATCCAGAAAAAGGCTTTAAAATGACTTCCTATTTCCTAACTCTATATTGGATGTCAACAGATTCCTTTTGCTGTATAAATGCTTTCCTTTCCTGAGCCACCCTACTTTTTATATCCTCTTTGCTTCGTCCATCACTGGTTATTTTGCTTTCTAAGTAACAGAAATATCCTACATCCTTTAGCTTTTCACATGCCAATTTGATGTCCATAGAAGTTTCTTATTTATTTCGGCTGCATTCCAATATATTTGTTTTACATTTATTAATTTTCATCATGAATTCTTTCCTCAAGACGGAGTCCATACCATTCAAAAACTCATTCAAATCCTCTGGCGTATCGGCCAAGATGACGATGTCATCTGCAAATCTCAGAGTTGAAATTATTTCTCCTTGAATCTTCACTCCCACTTTAAATTTTTATACAATTTCCTTCATTGCTTGTTCAATGTAAAGATTGAAAAGTATGGGTGATAAGTTGCAGCCTTGCCTTACACCTATCTGAATACCCGCTTCTCTCTCATGTCCTTCAGATCGAATGACTGCTGTCTGGTTTCTGTATAGATTGTAGATCCTCCTCCTATCCCTGTACTTTATTCCAATAGTTTTCAAAATGTCAAACAATTTAGCCCAATCAACATTATCAAAAGCCTTTTCTGAGTGTACACATGCCAAGAACGTTCTCTTATCTTTCCTTATTCTACCTTCCAAAATCAGCATAAGACTTAGTACAGCTTTCCTTGTTCCTACACTTCTCCTGAAACCAAACTGGTCTTCACCCACCTCCATTTCTATCTGGCTTTCCATCCTCTTGTAAATTATTCTAGACAGGATTTTTGAAGCATGAGCAATCAAGCTGATTGTACGGTAATCTTCACATCTGTCAGCTCCTACTTTCTTAGGTATAGGAATGTTAACGTTCTTCTTGAAATCTCATAAATCCTACACACCAAGTGAAATAACCTGATCACACCATCATCACCTAAGCAGCGTAGCAACTCAATCGGTATATCATCTATGCCTGGTGCTTTGTTCCTGCTTAAGTCTTCCAATACTCTCAATACTCTGCACATTTCTATTTACACCATTCTACTTTCGCTTCCTTGCACTTCTTGTTAACCTCATATCTCAGATGTCTGTATTCTGTTTTCCCCTTTCATCTATTCTTGTGTTTCCGCCTTTCATCCATTAAATCTAGTATATCCTGAGTGATCTACGGTTTTCTACCTATTCCTTCTTTTCTACCAATGTTTTCTTCGGCGGATTTTGTTATTTCGTTCTTCAAACGTGCCCATTCGTCTGCAATTGAAGTTTGTTTTGGGTTTTTCATTATTCCTTCCTTTATGCTCTTTTCGTTTACATCCTTCTCTTTCAGTCTGTATATTGCCCACCTTTTTGGCTTTTGACTTTTCTTCAGTTTCTTCAGCTTTAATCTGCATTTCATAACAACCAGATTGTGGTCAGAGTTTATATCAGCACCAGGATATGTTTTACCAAAATCTGGTTTCAAAACCTCTGCTTGACCATAATGAAGTCGATTTGGTAACGCCCTGTATCTCCAGGTCTCATCCATGTGTATATTCTTCTATTGTGGTTATTGGATAAGGTGTTAGCTATGACCAACCCATGCTCGGTGTAGAATTCCATCAGCCTGCTTCCTCGATCATTCCTTTCACCTAGTTTGAAATCTCCTACTATCTTCACTTCTCTTCCTTTCCCTACCACAGCATTACAATCTCCCATTACTATAACATTTTCATCACCCTTGACATACCTCAGAATTTCATCGTTTTCTTCGTAGACCTTTTCAACACCATCATCATCAGCTTGACTGGTAGGCATATAGACATGTACCACTGTGGTGCACGTAGGTTTTGTATTGATTTTAGCTACAATAATCCGTTCACTATATTGCTCATAATATTCCACCCGCTGTCCAAGTTTCCTACTTACGAGGGGTGTTCAAATGAAAAGGTACGAATCGACGTAAAACCGAAATCGGTTGATATTTGAATATGCCGTTTTGGGATAACGTAGGCTGACATCTTGGAGATGTAGTGTCCGGCGTAGTACTGCGCATGCATCGGCGCACACACACCTGACGCAGAAGAGAATCTGACAGTTGGTCGTTCCGTCCCGTCCAGTTGAAGTTGAAGCAGCAGCAGTGATGGCATTCACATTGCACATTGCCTACGCAAGTCCATCAAAAACAAATGGCCTCGACTGCTCACGAAGGAAGCGATTCTGCTCCATGATGACGCTCACCCACACGTCTATAACGTCACACAAGGTGTATTGGCCACGTTCAAGTTGGAACAACTTGAGTAACCGCCCTACAACCCCGACTTGTCACTCTGCGACTTCCATCTGTTTGGGCCGTTAAAAACACATCGCAAGGGAAACCGTTTCCAATCGGACGACGAACTGAAGGACACCGTATAGGATTGGCTCCTGTCACAACCACTAGACTTCTGGGAACAGGTAATACTGCTGCTAGCGAAGCAATGGGACACCTATGCAAAGGCCTGTGGTGATTACTTTTGAATAACGAATAAATTGTACCCACAGTATCGTTTTGTACCTTTCCATTTGAACACCTCTCATAATATGAGACCTAACCCCGCATAGCCGTTGTATGATTTAGTGCTAATGACCCTATAGTCTCCTGACCAAAAGTCCTGTTCTTCCTGCCAGCGCATTTCACTAATCCCAACCAAATCCAACCTCAACCAAATCATTTCCCTTTCTAAGTTTTCTAACCTTTCACGGCCTAGCAGGCTTCTAACATTTCACGCTCCGATCCGTAGAATGTCACATTTCCTCTTTGTCACTTCTGTGATGTTAACCCCCTCTCGAGTAGTCCCCACCCGGAGATCCGAACGGGGGACTAGTTTACCTCCGGATTGGAATTTTTCGAGAGAGGAGGCCATCGTGACATGTAATTATGCATAGAGAGGTGCATATTCTCGGGCATACCATTACGGCTGTAGTTTCCCGTTGCTTTCAGCTGTGTAGCAGAATGCAGTATAGCCATTAGTTGGCTAATGTTATCAATATCTCTACCGTCCATAAGACAAGTAACGAATTGTTTATTCTGAAAGGCTGCTACTCCCCTTCAGAATAAAGTAATAGAGCAATTGTACTACCAATTGTACTACTAAAATTCTACTAACGAAAAACAAACTTACGTTCTACCAACAACAAAACACTACCACAACAGTCTGTCACCAGACACACTCACATGGACCCTCCCACATCACAGTCTAATGAAGCAAGTTACTGTTACATATTACTGTGGTCAAATGATTTTCTATTGATATTCATTCTGTTGTCAATAGCCATGCGTTGATATTTTAGTTACAGATATATGCAATGATTGTTGTAATTAATATTCAGCATAGAAGGGTATTCCTATTTTAATCAGTACCAAATACACAATGAGATTCTGCATATGGCTTCACCAGATGGGAATGCTGAAATTGTGACCAGAAGTGGTAACATCATGATTATGACAACGATACTACTATGGGTCTTATCTCTCTTTTTACTGCTGTGGTTGCAGAGAAAAAAAGAATTGTGTATTGTCTGACATTATGATATTCTTTCAACACATCTTAAGCTGCGTATCTTTCAATTACACGGGAGAACAACATAATGCCATATGATAATACCAAATAACATTATATAAACAGTAAACCGATGCACAGTATACTGTACATATCTACTGAACCTAATCTAAGCCTAAGTGAGCAGAATCTGATGATGTTCGCGTCACGAACGAAACTAGTCATCCAATTTAGCCCCCCATTTATGTGATAAGTGTTTATTATGCGTATAAATAATTCAGGCACTAGGCAATTAATCGTAACTCTCCGCCTAACCTAATTGGGTACACTCGTGTTGACCGACTGAAAAGCTTCTAGCAATAGAATGTCTAATAAGGAAGTACATTTGTTGTGTTAAGAGCATGTCTGAGCAATTGAATCTCTTACTTCACAAGTCAGTTAAATACTGTATTTCAGCACATAGCAGAAACATCTCCACACTGACATTTCTAAAGAAATCATTTTATGTAATATGGTATCTATCAGTAAATTAAGTGTATTTAGATCTGGAACCTACAGGTAACCGGATAACTCTACTCTATTTCAACTGAATCATGGCGTAGAACTCGCTTGACTTATTAATGAGAATGGTGAATGTTGACTTGAAGATTGAACATGATCCGTGAAATCCAAATACTCCCCGATTGGACATCGAGTGATAAACAGGATTAGTTCATTACATTGATACATGTTCAATCAAGTTCAAAGTCGTAAGCTAAAAGACGGACGTTGCCAAGAGCATACGGTACTATGGCCTTGAAGAGTGTGGATCAAGGTCAACATGGACAACACGCCCTCCAGAGGCTTATGTATTCTTGTGAAGAACAATCCTCACACAGCACAGTCGTGTTGACCTGCTCCACATTAGTGCCCAAGTTTGTGTATTCAACCAACCATCACAGTTGACACACAAAGTTCACAATGTGGCAAAGATATTCCAGTCATGTGGGACGTTACCGTATTAACATGGGGTCCAGCTCGGTGAAATGGCGGAGAAATTCCTCTCGCAGGCTTGTGACGCGAGTCTTCCACGCGCGGGATCGACGTTTGAACCTCGGTCAAGTGACTTTTCTTTTCTTTTCTTTTCTTTTCCCATGCACTGACGTATGGGCATTATAGTCAATAATTTTCATCTCCCTTGTACCGTGCTCAGCAACTAGCCTAGTCACTGATATAACACAAGCCAGAAAATTCCACCATAAATTCCTCGAATAATTTTCATTGCCTCCAAATTGAATTAAAGCCACTACTTTAATGTGCTATTAATGCTGCAGCTGTTAGTTTCCACAGGTGCATAATCATCTAGATATTTTTATTTTGAAACGAATAAGGATAAGATGCAATTGTTAGTGTGGGGAAGTGCAGCGTCATTATACAGTACCAGGTTTCTGCGGGAGCGACTAAACTTTGCAGCTTCTATAGTTCAATGTCTGAGACAGGGAGTAATAAAGCTGCATTATGGAACGAGCTCTACAGTGGTATTCCAACGGGGAGTTTGTTCTTGAGATATTTGTCAAGCACTATCCAGTTTGGAGCTCGCAACTACTTGCGACCCTTGAGAACTCACCACCAAGAAACACAGCACATACTGTAAGAGCGAATAACTGAATATAATTTGACGAACGTGTGTCCCTCTACCGATCTGTCAAGTGGCCAAGTACAAGCTCGTATGCCATTGTTGCGGTCTTTCCTACAATAAAAGCTATTGACATGCTCAAAATACGAATTGCAACACATAGTTCGCAGACAAAAAACAGTTAGTTCCATGGAAAACTAAACCACCTATTTCCATATGGTGTAATGTACATTTCTATCTCAGATTAATCAAGTATCCATGTGAAGGCCAACCAGATGTCAACTGTAATTGGACGCGGGAAATAATATTATATTTTTAGAAGTTTGAACGACCATCATTTTGGATATTTTAAGCAATTAAATTACAGTATACGGCATGTTTTTTAAGCTCAATAATGCGCCAAGTTTCAATGCACTAAGATGATTAGGACGTCAGAAACAGGAATTAAATTTTTTAAAGTCACGCGACCAACATGTTTTTTTATTGCATATTACGGTCAGTATATCCTCTATCATGGAAGAAAGCTGCAGGTTTATAACTGTAACAGGTACCGACAAAAGGCAACTGAATGTTGATGATTCGCATGGCCGTCATATTGGTTTTGTGCTTGTCACTGCTTCGATATTTTTTAAAATAAACTTCCTTTATATTATTCTACCACAGTAAAAATAATTCAGGGTTACAGCTGTCCAGAGAAAAGGCGATTGAGATGTGGAAATTGGCGCGGCCACAATCTTGGCGTGCTTGCCCCCATATCTGTCATTTTGTCTTTTAGTATCGTCTTGTATCACGGCACAAGTTTTTAGGCTTATATCTGTAATAGGTGGTTACCGACAGTAGTGGCTACGCTGGCTAAAGTGCAGCGTTAGGTCATGGGGCCAAGCTCTCTGCTGACTCGGTAGACGCGTGGGTTCGAGCCCTACCGTCGGCCGTCCTTGAAATGGTTTTCCGTGGTTTCCCCATTTTCAACACCAGGCAAATGCTGGGACGGTACCTTCTGACAGGCCACGGCCGCTTCCTTCCACATCCTTGCTCAGTTTCATTCACAATCATTAATTTCATCTCTCATTAACTCCTCTCATGAGGTTGGCGTCAGGAAGGGCATCCGGCCGTAAAAACCATCGCCACTAAGACTTCCATCGCATCTCATCCCGGACCCCGTTGGAAAAACGGGAATAATAAGGGGTAGACATACATCTGTAATAGGTGGTTATTAAAGGAAATTATATTCTTTTCTACAATTACTTTACCATCTCCTTGGTTAAGTGATAGACGATGTTTCGAAAGTTACATCAATAAGCACGTATTTATTCCTGTGTCATAGCACAAGCTTTCAGGCGTCTAGGTGAGAAAATTGAATTGAATTGAAATGCATGTTGAAAATTGACGAGGCTACAATCTTGGTTTCGTGTTGGTCACGTTTTCAAATGTAGCATCATTCAATTTGTCTTTTAGGCGTATATCATGGTACAAAATTTCAGACAGCTTTAATATATCCTAAAGGAAGGGAAATGGATTTTGGAAATTCACGCGGCCACCATGTTTATTTCGTGCTTGTCACTGGTTTGAAAATTACAAATCAATAAACTTGTTTTATATTACTCTAACAGGGCAAGACTTTCAGGTGTAGGTCTATAGAGAGACAGTTGAGTTTTGAAAATTTGCACGGCCGCTATTTGGTTTTGTGCTTGTCACGGTTTTGAAAGTCATATCTGTGAACTTATTTTATAATGTAGAGATTTGAAGCCAGTGTTGCCTGTACAAAATTGTCATTTGTAGCTCTTCAGTCGGTCAACACGATTGTGCCCAATGAATGGGGCAATCCTAAACTGCCAATCCTTATTTGTGATTAATAATTAATACATTCATCTTTTCCAGAAGGGTGTTTACATATTTATATCTTGTATTCCGCCCATTCATTGGGCACAATCGTGTTGACCGACTGAAAAGCTACTCTATCATGGTGCACAATTTCAAGTTGACAACTGTAATAGGATCCGAGATATTGAACACAGGTGAAATACAGTATTTCGTACGGCCACAGTGCAGTCGTAGTCTGATGGGGTAGTAGGAGGCTACAGTATGTAGGCCTACTGTATTTAGCAATGTTCTATTGAAATCCCTCAAGCACATGGGACACATACACACACCGGGACAAAAGCCTGTATTTAATATGATGAAAATAGGCCAAAAATTAGTTTGGTCCATAAGGTGCCGTACTGCGACTGCTGTCCCAAAGGTCCTCGATTCGATTTCTGGTTTTGAAAATTTATTTAATTTTGACCTGGGACTGGAGTCGTAAGGATAGGCCTACATAAGTAGTGATTTCCACTTCAGCCATCTTAAAAATGGTTCCTCGCTTATTCTCCTCTCAAATACTGAGATGGTACCAAACTGAAGGCCATGGCTGCCTCCTTCTCAAGACATATGAGAAATGAGTGCCACTGGACGCTGCTGTTACGGTAGCGGGGAATGGGAGGGGGACTTCCATACCCACGTAACTTGGTCATTGGCAATAGGACTACTGTATCTACACAAGTTCTAGAGTACAGATTACACACACAAAATCACGAGTCTGGAGACCACGATGTCCCAAGCCTCTAAATGAAACAGCATTTATAAAGAACCCCGTGCTCGTTAGGTTGTACACCACGGCCAGGAGGGCAACTCTAGCAGTCTAGAGATCAAAGGTTCGATTCCCGGCGCTGACAGCGGTTATCCTGAGTGAGGTTTTCCCCGGCTTTTTCCACACTCCCTCCAGGCACATGCCGGGATAGTACCTTACTCTTAGGGGACGATAACCTAGATGTTAGGCCCCTTAAAACAACATCATCATCACTACCTTACTTCAAGTTCCAGGGTCCCTACCCCATCCCTGTCCCTAATACAGTTGCACACACACATAGATATAGGTTATCAGAGAAAGTTCAACACACACGAAACTACACGCGGCTGATGATCAAGATGTCCCAAGTCCCTAAAAGGAATTAAAAACAACAACACTTCAAAAGACTGCAATGGAGGCAAAACAAACACGGCTGACATTTGCAACAAAAACAAAATTGACCATCTATGAATGAAGTGCTTTTCCTACCGATTCTAGATATAGCCGCGTCGTACCAACTTTTTTTTTATAAGTTTAAAGCAATTTGTAACACAGGCCGACATTATTATTTGCACTTTTCATACCGAAATATGAGCTGCATCAACGACCGTAAGTTGGGTTGTTGATTTATTTAGGGGTTTGCAACATCGTGATAATATGAGCCCGTGTACTTGGGTGTGTGTGTAATTTGTCTGATAACCTGTCTTATTGTGATGGCTGTGTTAGTGTGTGTACAGGCCGGACGTTTGTTTTAGACGAGTGATAAATCTTAATGGAAGCCTGGAGGCGAGTTACTGCAGTACCTGTGTTGTTATCAGCTGCCCCAAGCGACCGATGATTGACAAAGCTTTCTCGCACTGCTGCTGAAGTACAGTCATTGGCAAATATAATGACGTTTTGTTCGTAACTGCGTAACGTGTACTTCCGTGTCACACAATACTTCGACGTAGACTGTACTGTCTGCAAGTCAGTGTCGCCACGTGCTCAAGTCTGGAATTCCATTACATCAGATCGGTGGTGACAGATGTGAAGCGATAGGGTGAGAGAGTGACTGTGTACAGGCTCACCCGCTGGCTTCAAGGTCAAGGGCAATCGTCTAAAACAAACGTCCGGCCTGTATTTATAATTCAGGTGAGGATTGGTGTATAAGTGTGTACCCACGGATAACCACTTCCAAGATGGCTGAGGTGGGGATCGAACCCACCTCTTCTCAGTTTTGCCTCACGGGGCTGAGTGTGGCCCATTCTAGCACTCAGACCAGCAATTCAATTTCTTGTCAGACCCGGAAGTTGAACCCGGATCTCCGGGGACCGTAGGTTGAGACAAATGGATGAATTGTCGTATGTTGAAGCAAATTATTTTGTTCTGCGTTTATATGCGGTATGCATCGTGCCGCATAGTTTCATGTTTTTATTTAAGACTATTCAAATGTTTTCGTAAGCTACCAGCAGACGTGGCATAACCATGGCGACGAACTGATTAGTGAGATGCTGACAGAGTGCCTCTTCTGTTGTACGTACCCTCCGTTGACGGCCAGTCATTATCTGTCTGAAGAAACGACTTCTCCATAAAATACTTGCTGTTTCTCTCTGCAACACCTATTGTCCTCGCTGCTCAAATAAAGATACCCTAAGAAGCCTTCCTGGAATTGAGCACCCTCCAGCAATATTACTGAACTCAGGCACAACCAAGGATGTAGCCTAGTGTATATCAGAAATACCGTATCATTCTTGACACTGTTCGATTTAAACCGGAACTAGAATATCCGCTATCGATTATCAGCAGAATAGCTACGTCGATTTACGTCAGATTTGGGCACTGAAGACTACAAAATGTAGTCAAGGATTCACAGCATAGTCCATAGACCATTAGCCGGCGAGTGATGAAAATGTGTCGAGGGTTTGCAAGCGAGCATTGACATCAGCTCTCTGTCAGCTTGTCCCGTGGCGTAGCCGTGCTCGTTAATTCGTGCGCCACGGCCACGAGGGCAGCTGCATGAAGTCCTGAGCTCGCAGGTTCGAATCTCGGCGCTGACAACAGCTATCCTGAGTATGTTTTATCCATGTTTTTTTTTCAACACTCAGGGCACCTACCTCAGCCCTGTCCCTGACACATTACTACAGTCATCACAACACACACCCAACTACACGGGGTTGATGAAAGAGTCCCAAGCCCCTAAAATGAATTAACAACAACAACGCTGTCCGCCTGTGTATTGTGCGTGACAACTGGAGTACCGTACTGTATATTCGGCTCTACGTATTCTCGTGAACCATTCTTTTCGTGCATAAACACTTCAAACCGCAATACAAGAGTCAAATATCAAACATGAATTGCATACATGTTCTTCACTTAAGCATCTGTGAAACAATGACCCCAAATCCAGAACACATGATGGATAGGCTGGGACAATAAATGCCTCACATGATGTAGACTACTTATAAGGCCGTGTATTGACTAGACCTACACACTCTACAGCCCAAACTAGGCTAAGTGAAAGAAATGTGTGCTTGCAGTTTTCTTCCAACAATAATTTGTCACTAATCTTTGGATTTTATTTTTTTCATGTGTGAAACAACGTATCCAAACCAATTTTTAATTTCATTAAAAATACTGTACTGTATATCTATAATAATAATAATAATAATAATAATAATAATAATAATAATAATAATAATAATAATAATAATATCGTATGGCCTCGGAAGCCGGGTGCAAGCTTTGTTATTTGACACCCAAAGGGTAGCTTGCATGTCGAATTTCGTTGTTCCTTGAAGCACTATGAAAGTCAAGGAGGTTAAATATCTAAGCTCCTTGAACACTATAGCGCTTTCTAGTAGAGAAATGAGGAACTTAGTGTTGGCGGAAACTCCCAAGATTAATTTTGCCGTTATGAACACGGCCTACTGAATTCAAATGGGTTCTTTGACATGCCAACATCGTATGATACGGCTTCGTAATTTTTGCCGCCTTTCAAAAAAAATCACTAACCATGGCCAGGAGCGAACCTGCAAGCTTGGGGGTTAGTAATCCGACACGTTGACCACTCACCCACCGTGAAAATGGTAGAATGAAGGATAAGATGTAGCCCCCTGTCAACCATCACAGCGCAGCGGCCGGATCAAGTGCACGGAATACATGCCTCCCCTGTAGATATGCTTGTCCACGCTCTCCACGCCGCGCCGAGACACGGAGAGCAGAGCAATACTGACGTCACAGAGCACAGAACCTGCTGACCACGAGATTTCCATTGTGTTCGGTCATAACCTAAGGAGTTTCACGTTGACTGACAGAAACACGGGCTTTTGAGGCAAGCAAGGGAATCACTATTATTGTGATCATTTTTAGCCTATTTTCATTTTATGAAAATACAAAAAATAGGCTTATGAGATCACCTTTAGTCCGTGTGTGTGTTGTGTGCGTGCGTATGTGTGTGTGTCCCTCTAATAATTTCCAAACGGCTGGAGCGATTTCAATAATACTCGGTAAGATCATAGCACCATTTCGGCCGACCCCGACCGTGCCCTTCAAATCGTATTACGTCTTGCCAATCCAACGTGGCAGCAGTGCGAAATATTTCACCAGCATTCAATATCTCCGAAACTATTACCGATATCACCCTGAAATTTTGTATGGTGATAAAGGGCTACTAGAAGTTCACCTATGCTACTATCAAAAACCTGTTAACTACAAAACGAACATGGCGGCCAAGCGATGTTGAAACATTTAAATAGAATTTTCTCGCACCCTATCCATCCGAACGCAGTAAAACGTGGTACAGCAAATTACAATACAAATTGCAATGCACTGACATCCAATTTAGTTCAATTGTGTACAATACCTCATGATGGTGGCTGTGCGAAATTTTAAAATTAAGCTTTTATTTCTTGTGTATTAATCATGCGATCGAAGTGAACGTTTGAATAACGAAACTACGCAAAAATTGCCATCTAATAGTACATAACGCTATGGCCTACATATATTAAAATCCAACATGGCGACCATCCGAAATCTGAAGACGGTTTTCAATTTCTATTAATCTATGACAGCAATCAAATTGAAATTTTGTATGTTGATAGAAACTATAAACATAAGTTCACCTATGGGACATTCAATAACCTGGTGAGTACAAATGCAACATGGCAGCGACGCGAAAGTTAAATATTCAAATGGACGTTTCTCGCGATTTAACCAACCGAGCGCAGTGAAATTTGGTACGGTATATGCTTATATAAAGTTTAATCCGCTCGCATCTAATTCATTTGAATTATTTTCATAACCACAATATGGCGGCTGTGCGAAATTTTAAAATCTCGTTTTTATTTCCTGTGTCCTAATCATGCGATTGAAGTTTGAATAATACACCGACACAATAATCTTCATAGAATAGTACATAACTCTAAGGCCTATAGACTATATAACAATCCAACATGGTGATCATCCAAAATATTTAGACGGTTCTCAATATCTAGGAATCTATTACAGAAATCAAACTAAAAATTTGTATGTTGATAGAGGCATTTAAAATAAGTAGGATATATGAAAATAGGCTATATAGTTATTCGCGGAACTACTTGTTATATCCTACAGAACAACGCATCGTTTGAACTTGTTCTCTGTATGAATTCAAGACTGGAACCAAAGCCTCAGAAGTAAGTTTAAATACTTTCATCCTAAATCGGTGAAATAGGGGTAAATTTAAGTCCTTCCTGAGGCTTAAGGCTAAAGCTGCTCCGTGAAATACCGACCAAGAACTGAAGGTGGGTCATCGAGATCTACAGTGCAGGTGTTACCAAAAATGTGGGAGGTAATCAAGGCAAGGATAGTTCACCCCGTAACAAAACAAAACGTTCGTATGTACATTGGCGGAAAATGGAATCCCGACACCAAAAATACATTAGTTTAGAGGAATGCAATTTAGGATAACCGATTGTCTAGGTAATTATCTGATTAAAGTTTCCAGGTCACAGGTACAAATATGCGCGAGAAGACACAAGCCTACCCTAACAACCGCTGTAGTCACCACAGGCATGCAAACAATTACCATACATACGTAACCTTGTATGTTACGTGACATTTCTCCACGGAGTAACCGGCCATGCTAGTAGTGCCAATGCTCAACACGTAGCCATGTTGCAGCAAGTCTGGTGATCAAAGGTTCGAATACCGGCGATGACAGTGGCTATCCTGAGTGTTCCCTCCAGGCAGGTCCCGGGGCACCTATCTCAACCCTGTCCCTACTACAGTTACACACACTATTACAGTCATCACGTAAATATAGGTTATCAGGTAAGTTCCACACACATCCAACTACACTGGGCTGATGAACAAGATGTCCCAAGCCCCTAAAATGAATTGACAACTGAAGTCACTTCGATAACCTTTGTGCTTTTGCACTGGTTAACAGAGTGATTTTATCGCAGCGGAATTGACGTGTTTAACCTATAGGCCTATCACAGCAGATGGCTGGAGAGACACGAACGTTGTTACTGTTGATTCGTTTTAGGAGATTGGGGCAACTTAGTCATCGGTCCCGTGTACAAATTGTCTTATAACCTCTGCTTTTGGTATGTGTGTAACTGTATTTTTTAAGGTTAAGGATTGGGGTAAGTGCGACGGGACTTGAAACGAGACATTTGCCTGGAGAGAGTGTGGGGAAAACACACTCAGGATAGGCTAGCCACTGTCAGCGCTGCAATTTACCTCCAGTCTCCAGGTTTGCTGCAGCCCCCCATCACGGCCGTGGAGGTGGAGGTGGTGAGTGATTTAACGCACACAGCTAAGCTGCGGGATGGAGGGATATAGTATTGGAAGTACAATATTTAAGGATTTCTGTGTACATTATTCGTGTTTACCGCACCATCTTAGCAGGAGCCAACTCCACTTCAGGGACTAGCTACAGAGGTATGGGTGTTTCTTACTTTTAATGCAACTAACTATTAAATCTGTATTTCGGTTGAAATATTAATTTTAAAGACAGGCGAAAAAAGGATGGGAATAATGGATCTTGGCGGTGTAACTGTGCTGAGGATGTGAAGAAGAAATCAGGGGCTCTTTAACTATCACAAAATTATCCAGGTATTGCCACTAATATTACAAAATAACCAATATCTTCCTTTCGTGACTAACTACATATTAGAAATCAAGAACTGGTACATTTAATTATAACTTTACCCATAATGCATCACGCACCAACGTGTAACGAACAATAACTCACAAACCTTAAGGTCTGTTTGTATGCATCTACAAAAAAAAAAAAAAAAAACCTAAAAGTATCACGAAATTACCTAGGCTTACCCTACACGGGGCTGATTACGAAAGATGTAGTAACCTCTTACTGAAGCAACAACACTTAACCTATATAGGCCTACATTTCTATCAAATATTTAAAATTCGTAGAACATTTCATAGGGAATGAGCGTATCTCTACGTAAACATACATATTACATATGCTTGGCATTGATTAATCTTAGTAGGTCAATTAAATGACCGATTGATCTTTGAGGTACAGATACACACGCTTTTAACGTTCTCAAACACACACAGTTATAAGTGGTGCAACCCCAAACGCTGTGTGAATGTCATGCTGATACCCTTGTATGAGTACGTGGCGAGCTGACACGATACCACGCTGCTCCAAAAGTGATATCTTAAATACCGTATGTCAAACTTCCTCCATACTAAATGCGTTTAAGGGAATGTGACAAATAGGGTTTGAAGACTGTCTTACACTACGCGAATGGCTAAATTCCTCAATTCGTATGGGCTACTGCAGGCGATATATTCAATGTTGAAACAACTTAACTTGACATGTGTTTCGCAATATAAGACCACTTCCTCAGCAGAACACCGAACTTTGCAGTAATATTGTAGAATCGTTTGTGTTCCTGCAACATACAGAATGCCCCGTAGCTGCCCAGAGCCAAACTGACCGTGCTGTTCGAGACTCGAGAACGATCGAATCGATAATTACTGCTAAGTCCACGGCGATGATTAGGTAAGATGCGAGACGATGCCCACCGCACCTGACCTTAATTAACGACTATTAAGCCCTTGTGGTGATATAGTGGTTTTGCTGTTGTTTCATTTCTAGACAGAAAGCTAAAATGGGGTTGGACATGAAAGGTAGATGTGTTCACTTGACATGTCTCACCAGCTTTTATTTCCACGGATTTTCCTAAATTCCAAGTACTCCCTCACTTCTCGCAATAGTTCATACCAGAGTGTTTGGGATCAAAACAAGAGAAACAGTAATAAGCTACATGTAGTCTTTTTTACCCCAGTAAAATACAATATGTTAAGATAGCCGACTAGAATGAAAGCATACTGCGTAAACTTTGGGGGAAAAGTTTCCCGAGAGAAAACTAGAATGTCAGCGTGTTCAGTCAGGAAGTCAATATCAATGGTTCAGTAGAAAACAAGGATAAAGTTTTATTTTAAAGAAACACGCTGCTTTTGTCTCGGAAATGAAACCTACACTAGTGGAAACCCTGAAACAATGGCGGGTGATCGTGATGGCCAGGGGAGTTGACAAACATTTTGGAAAGCGTACTGGGTAACACCAGAAGTGTGTGCATGGGCACTTACGTTCAAACAATGGCAACACAATGGGCTGGATGTTGTTCTTGATGTTCAGTGTTCCTTCAACAAACGCCCAAGTCATTGCAGACTATGGCTTCCCACACATGCCAGGAGTTGGTCCTGTAGGCTATGTCACTCTCCTGGTCGACGCCGCACTTGCAAACAACCGTCACTGATGCCAAGCCATTCATTCCGCCTGTTGTATCTTTCAAGACACCACCGGAGGCCAGCTGCACAGTGATGAGGGCAGCAAACGGTCCTGACTCTGTGGTTGCAACATTGGTCCTACTTTGCGCGACCAGCAGCGCTGCCGTCCGGAACCGAGCATGAGCACCACACCGGCCGGCACCAACATTGATACGTCCAACGTGTTGGAAAGCCCACGATACGACTTTGCTGAAATTCCTTTGATTGCACCAATTGTGCTCGTGGCCATCTTGGTATGTCTACATAGTATGATGCTCGAAACAACAGACCACTTGTTCAGCAAGTTAATAAAGATGTAATGGGCTCCGTACGTTGTTGCTGCTCCCTCCGTAGCACAGTTCTATGAACCACTGCCCTTACCGTTCCAACGTTACTTCTTTAGAGGTGTTCAATTTCAATTCCACTAGTATGTGTTCAGTGCCCCACTCCCCGAGAACACAAGCCACAATGTGATTATATGACTATGCCAGTTGTTGTAAACTCATTTAGCTTCATGTACTTAGGTGTGTGTAATCTTTGTCTGATAACCTGTGTTATTGTGGCGTATGAAGTAGTGCGTGTATTGGTAATGCAGGTGAGGATTGGGAAGGAGACAGCCGTGGCTTTACGTTAGGAACCATCTTGGCTTTTGTCAGGAGTAGAAGTGGGAAAAAACGGAAAACCATTTTCAGGATGTCTGAGATGGGAGTCAAACCCACCTCTCCTAATTTTTCTTACCTCACAAGGCTGAGTGGATCTCGTTCCTGCCCTCAGACCAGAATTAAATTTCTTGGCTGAGCCGGGAATTGAACCCAGACCTCCAGGGCGACAGCCCAGAATGCTAGCAGCTACACCGGGAAGTGGACGACTATGAAAGTATTAATTACGGTCTGATGTGATTTATCAGGCACAATTGAGCCTGCCGCACGGCTCGCTTTCCTCCGGTTTTGACGAGACTGGACGGCAATCGAGAGTACAGCCCTGGAGACCTGACCCACTGAGGAGCCCGGCGGTGGTAAGAAAGTCCACAGTCGAAAAATTCACTCAATTTAATTTCCAAACAATCAATGTATTTGAAACTTGCGAATGGACAGCAAAATATCACAATGGTCCAAAATTAAGTTGCGCCGTTAAAACTCGGGGAAAAAAATGGAAAATTCCAAAAAGAACAGAAAGAATGGAGAAAGAAGAGAGATAATGGGGTGGAAACTAAACACTGTATTTTGCGGAATTTGGTATTAGCATAACAACCAACTGGTAGTTTGAAAGTTGCACCGTAGCTACGTCAAATTCCTCAGCGTGTTGATGCCTTTAGCTCCAAATACCGGTAATCGCTCATAGTGGCAAAAAACTAACGTTATTACTGTTCTCTCACAGTAGACTACTAGAATACGGCTCATAAGATTAACAGCAGTCATAATAACACCGAGTCCAAACATTGCATTCTTACGCAATAGAGTAGTTGCGTAGTGGAGAGCATTCTTAGCTGTCACCGCGGAGGCCTGGGTTCGATTCCTACCTCAACCAACACTTAGAGTGATTTTCCGTGATTTCCTGCCTAACATAAGGCCACGGCCGCTTCCTACCTAAATCCTACCTTAGTTACAAATATACACACTATAACAAACATCACAGTGACACAGGTTATCAAACCAATTCTACACACACCCAAGTACACGGGGCAAATCCCCTAAAAGAATCAGCAACAACAATAACAGCTACTCGCTTGCTGACACTAACAGTATGAGGAACAAGCGCCATGTTTGAATGTAGGTCTACTGTATAATGTTGCGACGTGTTATCGTCAAGGACATGTTTGTAAGGTCTCGCATATAAGCCGCAACTCAACATTTCACGACCCAAATTTGGATAAAAAGTGCGCCTTATTTTGGGACCAACACAAAGCCAACATAAAGTGTTTTTCGCAAATAACCATTATAGCAACGTATTCGAAGTTTCCAAGTCTTTATATTGCGTAAAATGTCTAAATAACCTTTGCAAAGTCTGACTTCGACTTGTTCTTATGATGAGAAAAAACTTTTCGGTCAGGTGCAATAAGAAAGCGACATTGAAAATTCACGGCGATATTTCTGGGGAGGGATTTTATTTATAAATGCAAACACAACACTTCCAGAATGTCAAGAGACGAACAAAGATGGAGGGCAGTGATGAGAACTCCGCTACAGAGGGTAGACCTAGGAGGCGATGAGAGGTGTAGGCTCGTACTGCTAACAGAGATTGTACCTCTCATTTGGTCATCACAAAATAATTCCAGTTACTGGAATATGTGAAAAAATAACCTGGAAAACATTACATGTTATAAAGATATATAGCCTATTGTTATGGACTATTGAAATAGGAGACAACTAAGCGATTATATGTTTCGCTCGTGAAGCGAGCATCACCAGATCTAAATCTACACTTTACCAAACACTACCAAACCTTCAATGACGCCCTCCAAAATCAATAATACAAAAACCTGTCCGAAAACTTAGTAAGTGTGGCATTTATTGCTGATACTGTAAATATTAAGGCGTTAAGCACCCAAAAAATGAACGATTTACAGTAATTTAATGTTGCAAATCTTAGAAATGACGATCCCATCAGCAAAACTATCTTCCTCCCCCAAGTAATCTCTGAAAGTGTAGCTTCTATTGCTGTGATACACTAAGCCTAAAGTAATAAGCGGGAATGCTGTGATGATAACTACATCGTATGAAGTAATGTTTGTCTACTAAAGATCAGATGTGGAGACTTATCTGAAATCGTGGAATATTTACAGGCTGCTCAGACAACCTTTCTTTTTAATGTAAATGAAATGTGTATGTAGAAACAATTCCAGATAATCACTCTGAAGATTAATTCTTTGAATTTGAGTAACTTTTATAACAGCAGTTATCTCTTGAAAATTAAGCTATTTAGATGATGTATGAGAAGCCTCCGTGGCTTTGGCGGCAGCACGCCGGTCTCTCACCGCTGGGTCCGTGGATCAAATCCCGGTCACTCCATGTGAGATCTGTGCTGGACAAAAGGGAGGCAGACAGGATTTTCTCCGGGTACTCCGGTTTTCCCTGTCAACATTTCATTCCAGCAACACTCTCCACTATCATTTCATTTCATCTGTCATTCATTTAATCATTGCCCCAGAGGAGTGCGTCAGGCCTCAGCAGCCGGCACAGTTCATATCCTCGCCGCTAGATGGGGGCTTCATTCATTCCATTCCTGACCCGGTCGGAGACTGGAAGCAGGTTGTGGATTTTCATTTCAGATGATGTATGAATGAAATACCGTATCAAAGGTTACTACCCTGCCAGGGAATTGTTACCGCTAGACGTGGAGTGGGGCTGTTGTGTATACATTACGTCAGCTCGCCACGTTGTGGCTGCCACGGGAAGGTGCGGTGCAAGAGGAGGGACGCATGTACAGTCACACAATGAGAACACACCGCACAGCGCACGACCCAGCACGAACCATGCACACTCACGGCATGTGGTGAGGTTTCGCTGGCGACGAGTGCACGTCTATCGCAGGCGTGTGCCTGGGCGGAGTGCATTAGTTGATTAGTTCTGATTTCCGCCTCCGGCAACAATTCGCTAGTAGGGTAGTACATTCTAACAACGCTGTCCATCACAGGAAACATAATTATAAGAAACATCTATGTTATAGTAAATCTACAAATCAAAGATATTTAGAGTTCAAATAAAGAAGTTGAATTTTGATTTGATTTAAGGGGCAAAATAGCAAGGTCATCTGCCCTAAACCCAAGAAACAAATCCATGTCATAATAATGCTGTCCTGTGGTCATGTGAAATAATCCAATAACCAGTATAAAAATAAGGACACAGACTCCATAACACCGCCCCATTTAGATCTTGGTGCTGTCTGTAGGTAATCAGTCCAAAGGCTGGTTGGATCCGTAAAAAGTACTGCCGTTAGGTTATGTGGGTAGATACCCACAAAAACCCAAGGCAGACCCATATTGAGGCGTACTAGGCAAGATGAGGAGTGAGGTAGTTTGCCAATGCTTTCCTCGTTGAGTCAGAACAGCAGTACTAACCCTATGAGCAGAACCTTTCACAGCATCCACAGGCACTGACTGTGCCCTGAATGTAATTACTAAGCACCACCCATACCTCAGTAGCTTCCATATAATCACAGCCATGAGTGAGACTGAGACATCGGTGAAAAGCCACATTTTACTCTAGCCTGTGCCAACAGACAAATGCAAATGTACTGCATTCATCAAGAGATGGCAAACAGGCCATAGATCTTGGTAGGTTGTGAAAAAATACAAATGACATTTTCTTTATATGCGACTTCTCCTATTCCTTCTTCCCAACTATACCCGGGGCATGATGGCGCAGTGGTCGAGTTGTTGGCCTCTCACCAAGGTGGACCGGATTCGATTCCCGGTCAATGCATGTGCGATTTTCAAAGTGAAATACCTTGTCCTGTGGTACGGATTCCACGTAAAAAGGGGGTCCTGTGGCGCTCATGATCACATGAATAACGGTCACGAAAAACTGAAAGCTTCCTTCTAACTATACCCACTAGTACAAAGAAGCATAACTTATTGCCGTCATGTTTCTAATGAGAAGAACAGAGGTGATCCTCCTGAGTACATGTGGTCATTTAAATTTGACGGATAATTATTCTATGTAAATGTGTTTTGATAGATTCTATGCTGTCTAAAGCCCTGCCTTTTAACGCGTGTAAAAATCTTATATCTATCCCTAAGTTGATGAATTTATTATTTTTCTTAACTGTGTACGCCAATTACTGGGTATCTGCCGTGTTTTGTTGCATATATGTGTTCGTTGTAATATGTGTCACGTCTCCTTCCACTCTATCAATTTGAAGTTGTAACTACTTTTAATTTAAGTATAAGAAAGTGGAAATAATCTGACGCTGGAATGACTTTACCAAGTGCTGTATGTTATTGATTCTAGAACTTTCTTATTACTACTGTAGGCCATTTCATTCACCCGCCACAGCGTAGATAAAATCTATACATGCTTGCAATCGGTCTTAAGGGTGAGATAGGACCCTTCGGAACTGCCTGCCTGAGGCCTTGGTTTGTTGACAATAAGCACAGGGTGCATCCTCCTCCAACAACATGGTTCCCTAATTATTCCTTCCCATATGCATTCATCCCCTGATCTAATCATTATTATTGTGAAATCACTTTATTTAGCAGCAAATGTAGTGGGGATCCTTCTAGAAACAAGTGTTCGTTTAGATTCTCAGGATTATCTTTCTTGGCGAGATATATTTCTATGGAATCTTTAATGTCAAGGGCTCTGCACATTGTTTAGTGGTGTAGCATCTTTATGTCTGTTCCTATGTTGGTGAAACGATGGTTGTTGTCGTACACATGTTCACAAATAGCTGAGTGTTTGTTGTTTTATTGCATTTTTGTGTTCTTTATAACGTGTTGCAAACTATCTTCCACTTTGTCCAACACAGCTGGTCTTACATCCTTCTTCTTGGCATGTGAACAAATACACACCTGAATTCAAATGTGGGTTTTTCTCCGTTAGATTGCTGTTATGTATGTGCTTACCGAGTGTGTTGTTCGTTCTGAATGCTATATTGAGTCCTTGTTTCTTGAAAATGTGAGTTATTTTGTAAGTGGTTTTATTCACGAAGTTGAACCGAAAACATTACTTTCTTTTTGGATTGGTGAATTGTCCTCGTATTTTCTTTCGTTGTTTCATTAGTATTCGGTCTACTGTGTTAATTTACATCAATACGTGTATGTGAGCAGCCTGGAGACATGATCCACATCAGATCATTGGACACATTAACACTAGTACTGGTAGGTGATTCCCACTTATTAGTTAACAATTCCACAGTAGTTTGGGGCGTATTGTGTATCACAGCAATAGTAGCTACACATTCAGAGATTAGTTGGGGGAAGAAGACTGTTTTGCTGATGAGATCGTCATTTCTAGGTTTTACAACATTAAAATAAACAGTTCTTTTTTCGGATGCTTAACGCCTTAATATTTATCAGTAGACTAATAGTTAACACACTTACTAAGTTTCTGACGGGGTTATTGTTTTTGGAGGACAGAGCCTACCTGTGGGAGTCATTGTGGGTTTGGTAGTGTTTTGTAGAGCTGTTTGTCTTGTAGATTTTGATCTGATGATGCTCGCTTGACGAGCGAAACAAGTAATCCCTTAGGTTTCTCCTAAAAGTTACAATATCAATTGTTAATAAGGCAACACTAAAAAATGGCTTTAACGCTATTTCTTCATCGGAGGCGTTCAGATTAGACTAGGTGCTGAAAGGCAGAACAGAGGCGTTCAGATTAGACTAGGTGCTGAAAGGCAGAACAGGGGCGTTCAGATTAGAATAGACGCGTCAATTAATCGATACCAAGAGCACTAAGCAATGCCCAATAATTTCCACCATCACCAATATTTTAAAAATCACGAATGAAGACTCCACGGGAAGAGCGGGTAAGTCACATTATGTACATTTTTCAGGAGAGCCAATTTAAAATTTCAACACTAAAAAGAAATACTTAAACATCCCAATTGAGTGTAAGCAATATAGTGATTGTGCCAAATGTATTTCTTATAATGGAAGTAGGCCTACATGTAATACAAATATCAACTAAAATTAAATTATGAAAAAGTGAGAGGATATGGGACGTTCTTTCCGTTTCCGCTAAAAACCAAAACCTCTCTATCTCGGTAACTTACCGCTTTATTTGAAACCAATTTCAACTGATCTGTAGTTACGATGGCTGGCCACCAGAATGCGCCATAAACTCATTTCCGAAATGGACTTACCCCGTTCTTTCCGTGGGGTCTTCAAATGTAAAAATTAATTTCCAAATACCCGTCCCCGGGTACCACCAGCAATAACTACACTCCCTTATGCGTAGCGCTAGACCATGGGGCTAGTCCAAGTTACCTGCGGACTCGGCAGACATGGGTTCGAACTCCACCGGCAGCCGCCCTTGAAATTGTTTTCTGTAGTTTCTCATTTTCAACTCTGGGCAAATACCAGGACGGTGCTTTTTAATATGCCACGCCCGCTTCCTTCATCTTAATTCATTTCATACTTCACTAACTCCCCTCATGAGTTTGGCGTCAGGAAGGGCATGCGGCCGTAAAATTACCCGCCACATAGACTTTGATCGCAACTGATCCCCAACCCCGTTGAAATGAGCGAACCAATATTGTTGTGATGTCTAGCGAGACAGCTCCGCCTAAAGCATGTCGTCTCGCTGGCCTGAGCCAACTCGCAAGCACTTCAGAGGAACACGGAGAGAGGTGTCGTGAAGTATTGCCTGCCGCTAGATTTGTTGCACTTAATCCAGGTGACCATTCCAGATGACTTATTAGCAATTCTGGCTGTGCTTGGAGGTGCGTCAATAGCATTTAAATCCTTCCACCCCTCCTTCCCTTTCACCGATACTCCCTTCATTCCTTTAAAAATTGCATTTTAATTACAGATTTAATGTGGCCGTCTGTCTTGCTTGCAGTGGGCCATAGCAGCGCGCCGCCATCAGCCTGTGTTTTGTCCCTCTCGCGCTTTCTTCGGCTTTCGAATTTGAATGCAAATGGCTGAAGGAAGCCATTTCATTTCAGCTCTATTAAATTCATGCACCATTTTTCTTTTGTGGAGTGGTGGTGGGAGTGGGGTTGTGTGTGGGGATATTGCCGCGAGCCTCTAGTGTGCAATCTTTATAGCTTCCAGCCACTTCATTTCTCCAGAAACTGCCATTGACAGGGAGAAAAAAATAAGTGCAAGGGCGCCACCCACCAGCGAGCCACGGCGTTTGATTTCTCGCATAGCTGCTGTGTCCCTCTGTCTGACATTGTCTACACGCCACGAGCCGTAGAGCAGGGGACAACACAGTCATCAGGCCCGTATAGTGTAGTGTCCCTCTGTCGGACATTGTCTACACGCCACGAGCCGTAGAGCAGGGGACAACACAGTCATCAGGCCCGTATAGTGTAGTGTCCATCTGTCTGACATTGTCTACACGCCACGAGCCGTAGAGCAGGAGACAACACAGTCGTCAGGCCCGTATAGTGTAGTGTCCCTCTGTCTGACATTGTCTACACGCCACGAGCCGTAGAGCAGGGGACAACACAGTCATCAGGCCCGTATAGTGTAGTGTCCCTCTGTCTGACATTGTCTACACGCCACGAGCCGTAGAGCAGGAGACAACACAGTCGTCAGGCCCGTATAGTGTAGTGTCCCTCTGTCTGACATTGTCTACACGCCACGAGCCGTAGAGCAGGGGACAACACAGTCATCAGGCCCGTATAGTGTAGTGTCCCTCTGTCTGACATTGTCTACACGCCGCGAGCCGTAGAGCAGGAGACAACACAGTCGTCAGGCCCGTATAGTGTAGTGTCCCTCTGTCTGACATTGTCTACACGCCACGAGCCGTAGAGCAGGGGACAACACAGTCATCAGGCCCGTATAGTGTAGTGTCCCTCTGTCTGACATTGTCTACAAGCCACGAGCCGTAGAGCAGGGGACAACACAGTCATCAGGCCCGTATAGTGTAGTGTCCCTCTGTCTGACATTGTCTACACGCCACGAGCCGTAGAGCAGGGGACAACACAGTCATCAGGCCCGTATAGTGTAGTGTCCCTCTGTCTGACATTGTCTACACGCCACGAGCCGTAGAGCAGGGGACAACACAGTCATCAGGCCCGTATAGTGGAGTGTCCCTCTGTCTGATATTGTCTACAAGCCACGAGCCGTAGAGCAGGGGACAACACAGTCATCAGGCCCGTATAGTGTAGTGTCCCTCTGTCTGACATTGTCTACACGCCATGAGCCGTAGAGCAGGGGACAACACAGTCATCAGGCCCGTATAGTGTAGTGTCCATCTGTCTGACATTGTCTACACGCCACGAGCCGTAGAGCAGGAGACAACACAGTCATCAGGCCCGTATAGTGTAGTGTCCCTCTGTCTGACATTGTCTACACGCCACGAGCCGTAGAGCAGGGGACAACACAGTCATCAGGCCCGTATAGTGTAGTGTCCCTCTGTCTGACATTGTCTACACGCCATGAGCCGTAGATCAGGGGACAACACAGTCATCAGGCCCGTATAGTGTAGTGTCCATCTGTCTGACATTGTCTACACGCCACGAGCCGTAGAGCAGGAGACAACACAGTCATCAGGCCCGTATAGTGTAGTGTCCCTCTGTCTGACATTGTCTAGACGCCACGAGACGTAGAGCAGGGGACAACACAGTCATCAGGCCCGTATAGTGTAGTGTCCCTCTGTCTGACATTGTCTACACGCCACGAGCCGTAGAGCAGGGGAAAACACAGTCATCAGGCCCGTATAGTGTAGTGTCCCTCTGTCTGACATTGTCTACAAGCCACGAGCCATAGAGTAGGGGACAACACAGTCATCAGGCCCGTATAGTTTAGTGTCCCTCTGTCTGACATTGTCTACACGCCACGAGCCGTAGAGCAGGGGACAAAACAGTCATCAGGCCCGTATAGTGTAGTGTCCATCTGTCTGACATTGTCTACACGCCACGAGCCGTAGAGCAGGAGACAACACAGTCATCAGGCCCGTATAGTGTAGTGTCCCTCTGTCTGACATTGTCTACACACCACGAGCCGTAGAGCAGGAGACAACACAGTCATCAGGCCCGTATAGTGTGGTGTCCCTCTGTCTGACATTGTCTACACGACACGAGCCGTAGAGCAGGGGACAACACAGTCATCAGGCCCGTATAGTGTAGTGTCCCTCTGTCTGACATTGTCTACACGCCACGAGCCGTAGAGCAGGGGACAACACAGTCATCAGGCCCGTATAGTGTAGTGTCCCTCTGTCTGACATTGTCTACACGCCACGAGCCGTAGAGCAGGGGACAACACAGTCATCAGGCCCGTATAGTGTAGTGTCCCTCTGTCTGACATTGTCTACACGCCACGAGCCGTAGAGCAGGAGACAACACAGTCATCAGGCCCGTATAGTGTAGTGTCCCTCTGTCTGACATTGTCTACACGCCACGAGCCGTAGAGCAGGGGACAACACAGTCATCAGGCCCGTATAGTGTAGTGTCCCTCTGTCTGACATTGTCTACACGCCACGAGCAGGTAGAGCAGGGGACAACACAGTCATCAGGCCCGTATAGTGTAGTGTCCCTCTGTCGGACATTGTCTACAAGCCACGAGCCGTAGAGCAGGAGACAACACAGTCATCAGGCCCGTATAGTGTAGTGTCCATCTGTCTGACATTGTCTACACGCCACGAGCCGTAGAGCAGGAGACAACACAGTCGTCAGGCCCGTATAGTGTAGTGTCCCTCTGTCTGACATTGTCTACACGCCACGAGCCGTAGAGCAGGGGACAACACAGTCATCAGGCCCGTATAGTGTAGTGTCCCTCTGCCTGCCATTGTCTACAAGCCACGAGCCGTAGAGCAGGGGACAACACAGTCATCAGGCCCGTATAGTGTAGTGTCCCTCTGTCTGACATTGTCTACACGCCACGAGCCGTAGAGCAGGGGACAACACAGTCATCAGGCCCGTACAGCTGCTGTGTCCCTCTGTCTGACATTGTCTACACGCCTCGAGCCGTAGAGCAGGGGACAACACAGTCATCAGGCCCGTATAGTGTAGTGTCCCTCTGTCTGACATTGTCTACAAGCCACGAGCCGTAGAGCAAGGGACAACACAGTCATCAGGCCCGTATAGTGTAGTGTCCCTCTGTCTGACATTGTCTACACGCCACGAGCCGTAGAGCAGGGGACAACACAGTCATCAGGCCCGTATAGTGTAGTATCCCTCTGTCTGACATTGTCTACAAGCCACGAGCCGTAGAGCAGGGGACAACACAGTCATCAGGCCCATATAGTGTAGTGTCTCTCTTTCTGACATTTTCTACAAGCCACGAGCCATAGAGTATGGGACAACACAGTCATCAGGCCCGTATAGTGTAGTGTCCCTCTGTCTGACATTGTCTACAAGCCACGAGCCGTAGAGTAGGGGACAACACAGTCATCAGGCCCGTATAGTGTAGTGTCCCTCTGTCTGACATTGTCTACAAGCCACGAGCCGTAGAGTAGGGGACAACACAGTCATCAGGCCCGTATAGCGTAGTATCCCTCTGTCTGACATTGTCTACAAGCCACGAGCCGTAGAGCAGGGGACAACACAGTCATCAGGCCCGTATAGTGTAGTGTCCCTCTGTCTGACATTGTCTACACGCCACGAGTCGTAGAGCGGGGTACAATACATTCATCAGGCCCGTGTAGTGTAGTGTCCCTCTGTCTGACATTGTCTACACGCCACGAGTCGTAGAGCGGGGTACAACACTGTCATCAGGCCCGTATAGTGTAGTGTCCCTCTGTCTGACATTGTCTACACGCCACGAGCCGTAGAGCAGGGGACAACACAGTCATCAGGCCCGTATAGTGTAGTATCCCTCTGTCTGACATTGTCTACAAGCCACGAGCCGTAGAACAGGGGACAACACAGTCATCAAGCCCATATAGTGTAGTGTCCCTCTTTCTGACATTGTCTACAAGCCACGAGCCATAGAGTAGGGGACAACACAGTCATCAGGCCCGTATATTGTAGTGTCCCTCTGTCTGACATTGTCTACAAGCCACGAGCCGTAGATTAGGGGACAACACAGTCATCAGGCCCGTATAGTGTAGTGTCCCTCTGTCTGACATTGTCTACAAGCCACGAGCCGTAGAGTAGGGGACAACACAGTCATCAGGCCCGTATAGCGTAGTATCCCTCTGTCTGACATTGTCTACAAGCCACGAGCCGTAGAGTAGGGGACAACACAGTCATCAGGCCCGTATAGTGTAGTGTCCCTCTGTCTGACATTGTCTACACGCCACGAGTCGTAGAGCGGGGTACAATACAGTCATCAGGCCCGTGTAGTGTAGTGTCCCTCTGTCTGACATTGTCTACACGCCACGAGTCGTAGAGCGGGGTACAACACTGTCATCAGGCCCGTATAGTGTAGTGTCCCTCTGTCTGACATTGTCTACACGCCACGAGCCGTAGAGCAGGGGACAACACAGTCATCAGGCCCGTATAGTGTAGTGTCCCTCTGTCTGACATTGTCTACAAGCCACGAGCCGTAGAGTAGGGGACAACACAGTCATCAGGCCCGTATAGCGTAGTGTTCCTCTGTCTGACATTGTCTACAAGCCACGAGCCGTAGAGCAGGGGACAACACAGTCATCAGGCCCGTATAGCGTAGTGTTCCTCTGTCTGACATTGTCTACACGCCAAGAGCCGTAGAGCAGGGGACAACACAGTCATCAGGCCCGTATAGTGTAATGTTCCTCTGTCTGACATTGTCTACAAGCCACTAGCCGTAGAGTAGGGGACAACACAGTCATCAGGCCCGTATAGTGTAGTGTCCCTCTGTCTGACATTGTCTACAAGCCACGAGCCGTAGAGTAGGGGACAACACAGTCATCAGGCCCGTATAGCGTAGTATCCCTCTGTCTGACATTGTCTACAAGCCACGAGCCGTAGAGTAGGGGACAGCACAGTCATCAGGCCCGTATAGTGTAGTGTCCCTCTGTCTGACATTGTCTACACGCCACGAGTCGTAGAGCGGGGTACAACACAGTCATCAGGCCCGTATAGTGTAGTGTCCCTCTGTCTGACATTGTCTACACGCCAAGAGCCGTAGAGCAGGGGACAACACAGTCATCAGGCCCGTATAACTGCTGTGTCTGACAATGTCTACAAGCCACGAGCCATAGAGCTGCGGACAACACAGTCATCAGGCCCGTATAGCTGCCGTGTCCCTCTGTCTGACATTGTCTACACGCCATGAGTCGTAGAGCAGGGGACAACACAGTCATCAGGCCCGTACAGCTGCTGTGTCCATCTGTCTGACATTGTCTATAAGCCACGAGCCGTAGAGCAGGGGACAACACAGTCATCAAGCCCGTATAGTGTAGTGTCCCTCTGTCTGACATTGTCTACAGGCCACGAGTCGTAGAGCGGGGGACAACCTATTCATCAGGCCCGTATAGTGTAGTATCCCTCTGCTTGACAATGTCTATATGCCACGAGTCGTAGAGCAGCGGACAACACAGTCATCAGGCCCGTAAAGTGTAGTGTCTTTCTGTCAGGCATTGTCTACAAGCCACGAGTCGTAGAGTACACAGTCTTCATGCTCGTATAACTGCTGTGTCTGACATTGTCTACACGCCACGAGCCGTAGAGCAGGGGACAACGCAATTATCACATCCCAGGATGATCAACTGAATGCAGGACATTACTCTGACAAAATAATGGATGACTAATAGAAACAAAGTAACTTGGATGGACACCGTAATCAAATGTTACTGTATGTTACTTATTTACAAATTCAGTTTTCATTGCAGACATTTTCAGAAGTAATATTATTTCCCCCTACAAAAGTGCTTTGCTTAGTTTCCAGAAATGTAGTCTATAGTTTATACAGGTTTAGCTAATTTACATCCATTTCAATGATCAGTGTGCATTCGTACAGCAGCCTGACGTTGCTGTTCTGTATTTAGGTGTTATTTCATTCAAAATGTGGGATGTTATCGAAGATCCTTTTATTCTCATACTCACAAGAGAGTTTTGATGGGCAGCAGATGGCAGCACTAACCAGGCTCTATTCTTTGGCTAATGGGAGAATGTTCTACTGTTTTGCCATGTGTACCTCAATTTTAAGTGACCTTTCCTCACATTTTAGCCTATTTTCATTTAGGAACGAATAGGCTTATGAGATCACCTTTCGTCCAACCCCAACCGAGCCCATTAAATTGTATTTCCTCTCACCAATCCAACATGGCGGTTGTGCGAAATATTTCACCGGCATTCTATATCTCTGAAACTGTTGCAGATATCACTCTTCAATCTTGTACGATGATGAAGGGCACTACTAAATGTTCATCTATGTGACTTTCAAAACCCTGTTAAGAAAAAAAAAACGAACACGGTGGCCAAGCAAAGTTGAAACATTTAAATAGACTTTTCTCGCAATTTAACCATCCGAGCGCAGTGAAACATGGTACAGCAAATGTCTATACAAACATTAATGCACTGACATCTAATTTAGTTCAATTGTGTATATAACCTCAAGATGGCGGCTGTGCGAAATTTTAAAATTAAGTTCATATTTCTTGTGTTCTAATCATTTGATCGAAGTCAACGTTTGAATAATGAACCTTCGCAATAATCGTCATCTAATGGTACATAACTCTATGGCCTACATATATAAAAATCCAACATGGCGACCATCCGAAATATTTAGACGGTTCGCAATATCTATTAATCTATGACAGCAATCAGACTGACATTTTGTATGTTGATAGAGGTTATGAACATAAGTTCACCTATTGGACTTTCAATAACCTGGTGAGCACAAATCCAACATGGCGGCGATGCGAAATGTAAATATTTAAATGGACGTTTCTCAAGATGTAACCATCCGAGCGTAGTGAAACTTTGAAAGCAAATGGTTATGTAAATTTTAATCCACTGGCATCTAATTTATTTAAATTGTTTTGATAAACACAATATGGTGGCTGTGGGAAATGTTGTAATCTCGTTTTTATTTCTTGTGTCCAAATTATGCGATTGAAGTTTGAATAATACACCTACACAATAATCTTCATGTAATAGTACATAACGCTAAGCCCTACTGTACATATAAAAAATCCAACATGGCGATCATCCGAAATATTTAGACGTTTGGCAATATCTACGAATTACAGCAATCAAACTGGTTTTTTTTGTGTTGATAGAGGCAATTAACATAAGTAGGATGTATGAAAACAGGCTATATAGTTTTTCACGGAACTACTTGTTATTTTTGCTTTCAATGTCTATTACTTGGACAGTTGAAACGTCTAATTAATTAGAATCAAGATATTCACTTCTTTGAAAATATAGATTAATAATGCATCTATTGTATGTTGTATGGCAGAGTGATGAGGTTATATTGATAAATAGGGTTCTGGCGACCACAATTAAGAATTTTCTCTCCATTGGAATGAAGTAAATTATAAGAATACAGTTATATCAAAGCTACAGAAATATTATGTTGCTACACAACACCGGGAACAAATTGGAGCAACAAAGAACCAATTAAGTTAAACAGGAGCAGACATATTGAGCTCTAAAAATACAGGGTCATCGAAAAATAATGCCTAGATTTAAAAAGAAGTATAACATCGAAACCTTTTACGTTAAATGAGTGATTCTTTGACTGTGTGGTAACCGGTTAGCGCAGTTTTGTTTAATGCATTAGCGTGACCTTGGTATGCGTGGACTAGTTGCGCAGTCGTCAAGGCCAGCCGACCAGTGACTGACACCGCCCAGTACGATGCTGACCGTTCAACAGAAAGCACAGTGCGTTATTTCGTATGCAGGAAACTTAATAAGGTATGATTTAAAAAAAATCTTCTCCACGCATTTTAAGGCTAAAACCATTACATTATTTTTAATAGTTTTTATAGCAATTATTTAAAATCTAGGCACTATATTTCGATGAACCTGTATATATCTTTCTTGTAATAAATCTTTGAAATAGATCCCATAGAAATTTCTCTTTTATTTATTTTTGCCAGAAACCCACTAGTTCATATCAGTGACATCACGAGTGTCAATGAATACCTAGAACAGAACCTATTCTTGCATCCCATACCATATATTTGTAAAATTCTTCGTTGTAATTAAAATTTACCAGCAGCACGGCTCCTTTCTTTTGTGAAAGTAAAACAGATGTTCAGTAAAAATTCTGCTGCCAGGACGAGCTAGAAAATTATCACACATTTAGATAAGGTTCCAATGTTCTGTCATTTTGAAAGATGTAAGACGATTTTTAATCCAAAGTAAAACCAATTCTTGGAGTTGCAGTATTAGTTGAATATTTCTACACCTGCAGACTGGCCAGGTAAGGCGATTGCTTCACAACTAGAAGAGCCGAAGTTCAATTCCCGCGAGCAGGAGAAATGATGGAAATTGCATACGTAATAAACAAGGAGCTGTTAGGTCATGTACTGTACAAAGAGTACAAGCCATACAGTTCAATGGTAGAGACGGATGCGGGCGACCTACGGCTCTACCTACTGAGCAACTACCCATCTGTGAGGCTAGCCCATGCTGACGCAATCACACTCTGATATCTTTGATTCTAGGAATTATGTTTTCATGACCGCACTGATGACAAACGCCAAAGCCTTAGATACTTTAATTCTGAACTTCCATAATTTGTACAATTTGTACAATACAGGACCTATCAGCTGAAAAGTCTCCTGGGCCGTCAATGCGGTCGTGTTAATTTTGACATTGTAGTCGTTGGGAATATTGGTGGTTCATGGATTCTCTAAGGTCACGAGCGAACCTAGTAGATTAAAATTTGGGATTATTGAGGAAGAAAAATATAAACAGCTGATATAAAGAGCGCATGCCGAAAGGTAGGATGGACTCTATGAACGTACCTTGTGAAGTTCAAATGTGTAATTTTACTTATTACAAACGAAAAGTTTTGACAAAAACGGTTATTTTTTATAGGAATTTTATAAGACTACAATGTTAATCCAAAAACTGACACGCAGGTTGGCACTGACTGGTTTATTCGCAGATTCCAGTGACGATCATGACGGTGTGACGCCTGTACGCTTGTACAGCACGTAGCCTACTGACGCGGCGCAGCTTGGCGCAGTGCTACCAATCCCTCAGTTCTCGTTGTCCAACCCAAGTTACCGGCAACAGTCTAACTAGCAGTTGTTCTAGCCGGCAATATCTCACGGACTGACGGCTGCCTAATGACCGTCTGGCTCAAATACACATTCAATGCAGGAAGTAGACGGAGTATCTTATGGGTTAATGAAACAGTCTTTTTGGTCTTCACGGATTCTGCAAATACTGTAGAAGACCCAACCGAGTGACACGACACCCTACACACAGTGTCTCAGCGTGTCAGCGTGTATACGTTTCAACGAACGGTCGAGTTACAAGGTTCACCTGACATGAATCCAATCAAATAGTTGTGGGATGCTTTAGACAAGTCCATTAGCACCCAAGATCCAAGTAAATTGCGCGGCTGTATTTTTGACATTGCTCAAGTCTTCTTCAAGTAAGTTGGGTGTTCCAGCCATTCGTAGAATCAACACCACGTTAAATTGGTGCATTTCGTCAACAATACAACGATGCATGGCATACACTTGTACAAGTGAAGTCAAATATAATGCAAAGGCTTCTTCTGAACAGTTACACATCATGCAATAGTGGAAGATCCTTCTTCTTCTTCTTTCTTTTTTCACAAGGGTCAATATATTATTTTCAAAGCAAGCATGTTTTCATCCACCGAACTCCGATCACTACAACACTGGACTATGTTCGTCCTTCCTAGCTCCAGTTTCATACTCCTGACGCTGGAAGTGATGTATTGCTTATACTTGATTCATATTAACTTAGATGGTCACGGAATGGTCTATGTGAGACAAAACAAATTTAAAATGGATGCAAAAGAGTCTCAGATTATTCTCTTAATGTTCCAAACATTACAATAAACTGCAATACATCACATAAACACCGGGGCTAAACCCCTGAAGAGACGCTGATTACAGTCTACAAGAAAGGAAGCTGAATTACATGTAGAAGTTCTTCCCGGCATCGGCAGTGGGTATCGAAGCCATAGCCATGCATTAGCCAAGCATTAATGGTAATTGATAGTGGTGCGCTATTTGTATGTATATGAGCACGATTGTCGTCACCTGGAGGAGGGACTGCAGGGTGGGGGAGCGATTGGGGACGGGGGCGCGATCGCCTGCGGGAGATAAATAGTTCGCAGTAATCCGGACAACGCTTCATTAAGAGGACTGCTGGTGCAGCATGCTGGCGCCCCCACCCCCACCCCACCCCCACCCCCTCCATCTCCAGCCCCACAGTGTCTTACCGGTTCAACGACAGTCACAGTAGGAACTTACACAATGTAACCCTTTCAAGTCCACCACATTCTGAGTTTTTGTATATTTAAACTAACAATCGTAACCGGCTTCACCCGGGTGATCTACCGCCGGGTCTCTCGGTTACACAGATAAACAGTTTATAAATAGTACAGTATTGTAGGTAAGTGGAAAGTAGTGTGTATTGCCAGGGCTACAGCTGGGCATTGGCAGTGAGGGAGAATCTCCAGTGCAACTATCAGCTCCTAGATATGAACAAAGCTAATGAGGTCACTTGGCTTCATAGCGCGAGTCTCAGCAACCTCATGTCATCCGGTCCATCTCTGACCTTACACATAATTCTTGCGATCTACCGGAAATTCAGGTTTCATCTCACACCGGACAGCTAATGTGCAGCTTTGTTTGGCCTTAGAGAAACAACAAACACAATTGTGAAGGGGGTTCCCCTTATAATATAGGATAGATTCCATATGAGTGATGGGTACACAACACAACGTTGATTTTCCCAGCCGTTCTAGTGTTAAAATCATCCAAAGAGATAAACAAACATTACACCAGTCTGATACACATAAAAATCGCAAAACTAAGCGGAAATTCGCAAAATAAAGACAAACTTTGAATCTTAGATGCTAGCTGTTTTTACACCTCGTTGAGGAGTTAGTCATCGTAAATGTGCAGGGAGTAGGCTATACCGATTTCCACTTGAGCCACGTTCCTCCGTGCATACAACAATGATGCTCTATCTATGTCAAGATTAGGCTATAGGCCTACATAAGAACGATCACCACGTGTACCACGACAGCAAGAAGAAGCTGAAAAGTCCGGTGATCAACGGTTCGAATCGTGACGCTGAATGGTGTGTTCTGTCCCGTTTCCTTCACTATCTCCAGGAAATGTCGGGATCATACCGCATTTCAAATATTGTCCCGTTTTCCTCACTCTTTCCAGGAAATGTCGGGATCATACCGTATTTGAAAACTTGTTCCGTTTTCCTCACTATCTCCAGACAATATTGGCATCATACCGATTTCAAATCTTGTCCTGTTTTCCTCACTCTCTCCAGACAATATTGGCATCATACCGTATTTCAAAACTTGTCCCGTTTTCCTCACTCTCTCCAATAAATGTCGGGATCATACCGTATTCCAAATATTGTCCCGTGTTCCTCACTCTCTCCAGAAAATATTGGCATCATACCGTATTTCAAATCTTGTCCCGTTTTCCTCACTCTCTCCGGGAAATTTTGGGATCATACCGTATTTCAAATCTCGTCCCATTTTTCTCACTCTCTCCAGGAAATGTTGGGTTCATACCGTATTTCAAATCTTGACCCGTTTTCTGCACTGATGACCAACATGCGCCGCAAAAAACAATTGATCACCTCTCCTTGTGACTGGAGAGACTTGATGGGTTGAATTGATATCCACGGTTTTTCATTTGAGGGGCTTGGACATTGGGGTCATTTAAACCCGTTTATTTGTCCGATGACCTGTGTTATTGTGGCATCAGTAGCAGTAGCGTGTGTGTTTGTAATTCAGGTGAGGATTGTTAAGGAGGTGGCCGTGGCCTTAAGTTAGGAACCATCCCGGCAATTGCCTGAGAAGCGAGAAACCACGGAAAACCACTTCTAGGATGGTTGATGTGAGATTAGAACCCAACTCTTCTCAGTTTTGCCTCACGAGGCTGAGTGTACCCCGTTTCAGTCCTCGGACCAGAAATAAATTTCTTAGCCGAGACTGGAATCAAACTGGAATCTCAAGGGTGACAGCCAGGAGTATTAGCCACTGCACCACGAGGCAGACTATCTAAGGCATAGGGTAAACATACTGTATCTGCATACAGGAAGGAGAACGAATGGCATGTTACCTCGTTGTCATGTTTGATGGACTGAGATGATTGCTACATAGAACATTTTTGGCACAGAAATGACGTTTACATACCATTAAACAAAGCACACATATTCATGCCCGTGACCGGGTTCGAACCTGAGCTCAGTTGTTAGAACAATCGCTGCTCCACACCGGCTGGCCGGAAAACATAATTAAGCAGCTTTATTAGGACACAAGAACTTGTATATCACGAGCCATGTTTTATTTTAGTTTTACTTCTTTTTAAAAATTACTCTTTACTTTCATTTTACTTAATTTTCTTTGTTTTACTTTTTCATTTTAGTATACTGTATATTCGGCCTTCTCTTCATGCAGACGTCACAAACACCCAGTCTCTGAGCCAGCACAATTAGCCAAAGAAGATTAGGATCCCCACGGCCGGGGCCCGGCGGGGAATCGAGCATAGCTTAACCAAATAGCCAGGCCGGACGTATGTGTTCGCCTCTGAGAAAAGAAAGTACTTACTAACGCTGGAATCTAGAGTAATGAATCATTTGCCGAGAACAAACCAATGGACTTTGGATGAAGCAGCAATAATAGAACAGTTCTGAAACGAATCGATCATCCCTACAGCTGGTCGGAGACAGCGTACAGTACATTAGAACTGTGTTGTGTTGTGACATATCCACGTCTGTAAGTTATCCTTCTCGCCGCAGAATAGCAGAGTCACCAGGCCCTTGACATGCCAAGAGATGGATGCCTTCTACCTAAATACGAGTTTTCACGCCATTCGCTGCCGTAGTTTTGATACCAACCCACAACAAACTGAGGGTATACATGGCCATGATAGGCCACATCTCATCCATCATAAATACAATATTCAAAATGTTCCGACAGGAAGCTTACTATATTTATTGAGAAGCATGGAGGGTGCAGAAAATTTGTTTATAGCGATTTTCTTCAAAATTCTTGCATAATAATAATTAAAAACAAGTAAATGTTCCCGGATGAGCTGTACATTGACCAAATATACCTTCTGATTGTTATGGGTTGGAGGGGAAACTGATGGAGTGACATCCCTACAATATAACTAGGCTACTCATTTTACCAGTCAATTCAGTTCGTCCGGGAATAATGTCCTGCGTGATAATTATTAAGTGCGAAATATCATGATGGATTTGGCTTGTGCGAAAAAAAAGGCCTTCCCACACTTCTTCACACCAGAGCTGCCATCAGCGTAGAGAATGGTAAAATAGTTCTACTTCTTACATCCCAGAGTAAGACATGAAAATTGGAGCATGGTCGCGTAAACGTAAATACAAACTAAAATGAAATGTGATGTTATGTGCATTAGTGTTAGTCATGTTTACAGTTAAGTGGAGAGTCCTAATCGACAACAATGCACTGGATCAGAAATCCGGCATCAAAATATTGGTACTGTACTTGATTTGACTGTTTTTCAAGAACGCTAAAATGATATTTTACTAGAAATCCATGACTTATTCTAAATAATTTTGTTCTGGTCAAGCAGCAGGAATAAAAGCTTGGGATACAAACAAATAACAAGATGTTCAGTAAAGAACATATAGCCTACTTTCTCCTAAATGTATGGGTATAGTTACAACTCTTTGCCTTTATCAAGGTGTATAATAGAATCATTTCTTGGTGGAAGACCTTAGAAACTATTTACATCTACCAAACACCAGAACCTCGTAATGACTACTACCATCATTGGAGAAAGAAAGAGAAGACATATCTCAAGAATTTTATGGAACTGGAGACATGATCGACCGGACGTGGGCAACATCCAACTTTGAGTTGAGGCATGTGTTTACACGTCTGACTGTCAATGGTTTTCACCACCTTAATTGAATTAACAAATCTTTCCATTACCCAACAGTAACGTGTGTATACCAACTATGTGGACAAGCATGTGAACGCTACCACTTAGAACTCTGTAGTAAAAGAAAGCAATCAATCAAAGACTATACAATTCAAATCCCCAGAGCGCAATTTTAGTTATTTTCGATTGTTATTTGGCTGCAATAAAAGTATTAATTAATATCCTTAGCTACCATCTGTTCTAGATGTTCTCAGTACTCCTAATTCATGATTTCTTCCCATTTTTTAAAAGGGACGTAAAACCAATAACATTATTATTATTATTCCCATTTTTAAACCCCACATATTTCCACCCAAGATCTTTTACTCTAGTTTAGCCCTCCATAAAAGTTCTCGGTAACATGAGGTGAGGTTTTTATTGATGTAAATTCTAGTGGTAACTTAAGTGGCTTCATTTCTATGGCTGATCCTGTTCATTCTTTGATTATTATTTTTAATAATAATAATAATAACCATACATGTTTGACAATCTCCCTTCTACCATATACTGTAGCCTATATTATATAGCTACCAGAGTTATCTGCGAGATCTTAAGCCCCGATCAATTATTTTAGATTAGTCCTAATAGGTATAATGATGTTAATAATAATAATCATAACAATAGCAATAATAATAATAACAATAACAATTAGAAAATAAGAATAATAGTTATATTAATTCCCCAGACAACCTATGTACATTGTTCGATCTTTCATTAAATAAATTCCCTAGACACCATCTAGAATGCAGTGTTCAGCCTGCAAATAAGGAAGGGAAGTCAAAGCAGGAAGTCCTCCAGATACGACATTTAAGAACGATGATATGATGAGATCATCATGACTTCATACATTTCATTATCCTACACTCGCTAAAAGCACTGTAGGGAAATTGGAATCTCGTTCAGAGCGGCTATCCGAACCGTGCTGAGAATGTAGGATACTTCCAGTGCTAAGTGTGCAAACTCGTGTATGTCTATTTGCAGCTTCTTTTGCATCAATAGGATAACTCCTATCCAAAGACCATCAATACTGAAACCAACCATCGCCTCAGAGGTTTACTCCTGTTGTTTCCCATGCCCTCTAACTCTAATCTGAGTCCATTAGTCTCGTAGGTGATACATCCTCATTTCACTCGTACCACATGGCCCCGCCTTCTGTCGTGTCCTTATTCTGCATTAGCTATCGTGGGTGAGGTCGCCGAGCTAGGTTTGGGGAGGCATGGCTGACGTTACTAACATATTAGACTGAATACTACGCACAACCGCCATATTCAATATATACGGTATTAACATTAATTAGCCAACATTTAATAAAGTTTGAGTTTCAAAAGTTGGCAAGAAAGTGGTATCACGCAGGAATATCACACAGCAGAAGTCACAAGTCCATCGACATTATTCATTCGAGACTGAAGTATTGCATACTTTCAAAACTTTAAAATCAATCACTTCCATCAATCAGTCAGTCAGGATGTCGTTGAGCAATTGGCAAGGAACTTACTAAAATAGAGTGAGAAACCTCGTTTGCATATGGATATTATTTTGGCATTCTGACGAAATTATGTTTAAGGGTAGAGCACAAGAAACTTCAGTATTAAAGTGTCAAATAAGGAGTTGAAATTCCATATGCCTGCAGCCCACATATTGCATTATACAAATTAAGTATACGACACACTTGGGAATCACAACATAGGTTTCTTCTCTGTCAATATGGACCTACGGAACACATTAAGTTTCTCGGATGCACAAAATTGATACACAAATTCTGCTGATTTTAACTGCACAGTGATGGCATCATCATGACATTTGTAATAGTCCACATGTCCCGCTAAAAAGAGGGGAGCCTACTGGCAAGCAAGCTGCGGGCATTACTTTGCACAGTATATTTGCAATGGATATTTCATGAAAATAAAGTGAACCTGATTTCGACGTGCAACGTCAACAGGAAGAGTCAGAGGAATAACATATTCAGCAAATAACATATAGTCTACTTTATTTTAAATTCATGGATAGGCCTATAGGTGTTTCTCATTTCCACATCATGCAGTATAATTTCGTAAAATTAGAGTGATCAACTATTAACGTTATGTACAGACAGCGCACTGAATCAAGAATGATTCATATTGGTAAACGAGTAAGGATTGGAAAGCTGCCGTGCAGCATAACGCACACTTGCATAGTGTGTGAATTCCTCATTTTCTGCCTTACGCAGTGGAAGCGGCATATTCTATACGTGAGCGTCGGTATTATATTATATGTAGCCTAATACAACTGAATGTAACAAGTTATATTTCCAAGTCGGTGCTTGCACAATCAATTTGATGTTCTTGTGACTAGCGCTGAAGTTGCATCTTACATAAGACTCCTCGTTTACTAAGTTCCGTTGTAACACCTCTATTGCATCTTGAATAATTAATTTTAACGTTTGAATAGTACACACACACCCATCCACCCAACATCTGGAATATATGGAGTCGTTGATCTTGTGCATTTTGCAGAGAAGGCCTTTTATGTGAGACTACCTACTTGCTATGCTTCATCATTGTAGCTCTAATAACGAATAATTTCAAGATGGTGACTGCACGCTAAATACAATGTGAAGTCTCTTATACGATATTCCTCTCTTACCAAGTTTCATGTTAATTGTGCAATCGCATCCTGAATAGCTGATTTTTAATGTTTTATTAGATTGCCCACCCACCATCATGAATTCATAAAGTCAATGACCTTGTGCCTTCTATAAATAAAGTCTGTCGTACGCGTCTGCCTTGTGGTGAAGTTTCGTCATTGTTACTGCAATAGATTGAGGGTTATCGATTTTAACGACTGATAACATCAAGATGGTGACTGCACGCTATATTCAGTTTGATAGTCTTATGCTTAATGCTAGCGAGGTCACTTTTATGATACTCCTTTCTCACCGAGTCTCGTGTTAATTACGCAATTACCTCCTACGCCTAGACACCATCTTGTAAGCGATCCTCGTATTCGGGCCCACCTTATTGCCAAGTTTCGTAATTGTAGCATTAATAGATGATGGGTTATCCATTTCAATAACTTACATTTTCAAGATGGCGGCTGTGCGGTGTAATCATTGCGACAGTATTAACATTAGCGTTAGCGAGGTTATGATGATTCATAGTACTTCTAGTCTGCCTAGTTTTGTACTAATTGCGCATCCGAATGCTGAGTGATTGAGTTTAATGTTTTATTGGCACGCCGACCCTATCATGAATTTATTTAGTCGCTGCTCTTTTGCCTCGCACAGATGGATTCTATTGTATGACTCTAATTCTTGCGATAATAAGTCATCGTAGCTCTAATAGTTTTATCGACATACACTAAATGAATTTTATTTCCAAGATGGCGCCTGCGCGCTATATGTTGTGTGGTAGTCTTATGATGAATACTAGTGGATCTCTTACATGATACTTCTCGTATACCAAATTTTGTGTTAATAGCGCAATTTAGTATTTAAATAGTACGGCCAGCCGTCATCTAGAATGTAAATATTGACTATTATTTTGTCTTAGGCGTAAAAGCAATTTATATTGTTTTACCTCACTGATAATTTTCGTTATGGTAGCTCAAACATGTTAAGAGTTATATATTTGTATGTTCTATAATTTCATGATGGCAGCTGCCCATAATGTTCGATCCGATAAAAAGTCTCAATAAATTAAATTCTGCCGTCTTCATTTGATGCATGACCATACCGTACAAACATACATACATACATACATACATACATACATACATACATACATACATACATACATACATACAGAAATCAAATATACGATCATTTTGCCATAGTTATGATCTCTTCCTTAATTCCATGTTAATATAAGTGCCCAACAGCTTAGTCGGGCGTGTTAAGTAACGTTCCGCGACTATAATGGAGAGTTCAAGTCTGGATCTCCTAGGTTTGAATACCGGATCTTACAGTGGCAATGCTGAATTTACACTAGTGTCCAAAGGTTAAGCATACGTTGCGAATAAGCAGGTCAACAGGAAATAGGCCGCAAATCGAACAACATATGCACCTACCCACGTTACGTGTTCGCTCTGTATAGGAAATGAGTATTCCCTGCTTTGACTAGCGACGTAACCAAAAGGTAAACACAGCCAGTGCCTGCGCCCCATATTCCCTCAGTCGTGTTTGCCCTGTTATAGTGTGCGGAGTGTAGCCTCGTGGTGAACGTGACAACATATTGGCACAACGACGCCATTTGGACCCCGTTTTGCAGGGTAGAATACTCGGCCGTCTGGAAGCAGGCCAGACACAGACCGAAGTCGCCGTATCCTTGCATGTGCCAAAAAGTGTCAATTCCAGGCTTTGGAGACGATTTCAAGACACAGGGGATGTTAGTCGTAGGCCAGTACCAGGTCGGCCAAGAGTAACCACCCACAGCAGGACCGATATCTGGCCATAACCGCCCAACGAAATCGGAGTGCACCTGCAAGACAATTATTGTCGGTGGTACTTGCAGCTGTCTTAGGGGTTGCCGTTTCCCGGCAAAATGTGTACCGGAGGCTCAGAACAGCAGGGCTGTTTGCCAGACGTTCAGCGGTGTGCGTCCCGCTCACTACAGCACAGAGACAGGCCCGTTTACTGTGGAGCCGTCAACGTCGAAACTGGACCATGCATGAGTGGAGGCATGTGCTCTTCACAGATGAATCCCACTTCAGTTTGCAGAACGATTCCCGTCGCACATTAATCTGGAGAGCACGGGGTAGCCGATAGAACCACAGGAACATCGTGGAACGGGACCAGTATGGTGGTGGTGGTGACATGGTGTGGGGCGGCATCATGTTAAATGGCCGTACGGCACATCTTCATGGGTGGTCTGAGGAACTCTCTGAACGCTCGGATATACAGAGATGAGGCACTGAGACCACATGTTCGACTCTTCAGAGGTGCGCTCAGTCCAGACTTCCTCTTAATGGACGATAATGCCCGACCACACCGCGTTGCTCTGGGGGATGCATTTTTGGCTGGGGATGACATTCATCGCATGGACTGGCCAGCGAGGTCTGCGGATCTGAATCCTATAGAACATGCCTGGGATGCATTGGGGAGCCGAATTGCTTACCGTCAGCTTCCACCAAGGACCCTCCAAGACCTTCGCATTGCCCTTTCGGAGGAATGGGATCGACTACCACAATAGCTCTTAGACCATCTGATAGAGAGCATGCCACGTCGCTACGATGCATGTGTGGCCGTTAGGGGTACTCATACACCCTATTAACAGCATACTTTGTTGTGGAAGACATTGCCAAGTTTTGTTAGTTGTTGTCAAAGGTGTACCTTAGCCATCAGATGCGCAAATGTGAGGGAGCCGTGTCCGTAGATTTACTGGCACGTTATAGATCCCCTTCGGGGCGAAATTCCGGCACCCCGGCGTCTCTAAAAGCCAGTGTAGTTAAAAGGGACGTAAAACCAATAACATTATTATTATTATTATTATTAGCCATCAGAACCTTTCTGACATTGATTTTTTTGGACAAGGTGTGTGCCATATGGTGTGTGATTCAGTTTCCGTTCGTTCATCAATCCATCTGACATTCCTATCAGGCGGTATGGCCTCGTTTAGTGATTATGCTTAACATTTGGACACTAGTGTATATTTACCCCGGCTTTTCCGCACCTTCCAGGCAGATGCTGAGATGGTAGCCTACCATTTCAAGTCCTGAAGCACCTGCATAGTCCTTGACCCTAGCAATACAGGCCTAGCCTACAGTTACACATGCAACTACAGTCACCACAGGAAAAATCAGGTTATAAGACAAAACTTAATCCACACCCAAGTGCACGAAGCTAATAGCCAAGATATATGGAGCCCTTAATGATGTAACAACAATAACAACAACAAAAGTAGACTACACTACTTTATAAAGCAATACAAATAATAAGCTATTATTCACCGCGAGTATGTGACACTCAATTTAATTGAATGAATTATTGTTAAATTGAAGGTCTTCTCTTTTTCCCGACAATCACTGTGAGATAAACCTACATTATTATACAACAATCAGCAAAGTTCTTACAAGCATTCGTGTGTCTACCCATAGTGCTAAAGCGCCTTCAGATCTGACCGTTGTCAGCAAGGTAATAAAAATAAAAGCAAGAAATCAAGGCAAGCCAGTTCAATTAAAGCAGCAGATGGGTTTAAATCATGCAGATTTATATTTCACAAGCTCCCCAGACAGCGCTAGAAGAGTGCCTTAGGAAAGTTACAGTGGTTTGATAAAACAGACGAACCAACACCAGCTATAATATAATATAATATATGTCTACCCCTGCTTGCCAGGGTGGGTGAGTGGTTGCAGTGTCGGACTACTAACCGGAAGATTGCAGGTTCGCTCCTGGCCATGGTAAGTGATTTTTTGAAAGGCGACAAAAATCACGACATGCATGTCATACGTTGTTGGCATGTTAAAGAACCCATTTGAATTCAGTAGGCCGTGTTCAATGGCAAAATTAATCTCGGGATTTTCCGCCAACACAAAGTTCCTCCATTCTCTACTTGAAAGCGCTGTAGTGTCAAGGAGTTTAGATATCTAACATCCTTGACTTTCATAGCGTTCAAAGGAACGACGAAATTTGACATGCAAGCTACCCTCTGGGTGTCAATTAACAAAGCTTGCACCAGGCACCCGAGGCCATACGATATTATTATTATTATCATCTACCCCTTATTATTTCGAATTCTAAGGGGGTGTGGGGAGGGGGGGGGGGGGAGGGTTCGAGAATGGGGGTGATGATAATGATGATAATTGTTGTTTTAAAGGGCCTAACATCTGGGTTATCCGCCCCTAATGGTTTGGGTGATGGTGAAAATGTAAATGAAATGACACTAAACCTAGAATAGGAAATGTAAAACAAATTATAAGAATAAGGGAAACAAAAGTCAGGAGGTAAGGAAATGCCCTCAATCCTTGATGAATGAGATTAAAGGACTTGGAAGAAAGGAGAGCCAGGAAAGGTAAAGAGGAGAGGGACCGCCCCAAGGCAATGGAAGAATGACAAAAACCGGACCCAGCTCAGGAAGCCCTCGGAGACGCCAAAACCCCCAAACTCACCAGACGTGAGCCCTTGAGGGTGTAGCACAATCCAGGGTGCAACATAAGTGGTGGGGCTACACACACCCTGCCTCCTTGAGGGCCTTGAGCAGAAGGCAGGAGATACAATGAAAAGAAAACAAGATGTCTGACCCCTCGAAGAATGAGGGATCTGGAAAGATGAGTCAAGGGCCAATTATGGCGGGAAAGTGAAAGACTCCCTAGGCCTCTGTTACCCTAATACCGTCGGGGTCGGAAAAGAACAAGAGTTGACCGAGGGAGGTCGAGAGTAAAGATAACAGAGAGGAGCCCGGCACAAGTAAGTGGAAGCAATGAGGGTCTCAGTTGGGGTCCCGTGGTCGCCAACCAACGTCCTACAAGTGGTGAGCCCCTCGGAGAGAGAATGGGGTGAGATAAGACCTGAGTCTATATGGTGAATTGATTTACGGCTTGATGCCCTTGCTTTTGCCAATCTGATCAGATGTTTTAATGGCAAAAGAATGAAAATGAATGAAGGTAGATGGAACTGGGCAAGGCGTGGGAAGGATGCGGCCGCGGCCTATTAGAAGGCACTACACACATTTAGCGAGAGTTGAAAATGATAAAGCCATGGAAGGTTTCGTCATCGTCACACTAATGGTAGCATGCTGAACTGCTGTGCCCAAGATAGCGGGTTCAAACCCGGCCAAAGTTGTGGGATTTTAAAGAGCGTTCAAAAATCCTTCAGTATGCCTTCCTTCGGAGGGGAAGTAAAGCCGGCGGTCCCATTTCATAGATATATGGAATGTAAAAGATCCTTCCTCAGACTAAACTTGTGTGAAGCTAAATTGTTAGGTTAGATTTCGTCAGAACGCTCTATTGAAGTTCCAACGTTCACCACTAGTTATCATTGATATCTGGTAGCGAAAGTTGGAACTACTTGAAATTGAACGGAACTTGTAGCTCGCCCTAAGGGTGTCCGCTGGAAGCAGCCGTAGACTCTAGCGAGTCAAACATGTCCTCGGATACTCCCGGCACTAAATGCCAAACGATAAATAAATAAAATAAAATCATGATGGTGGCTGATATTGCTAAAACAAGAAATAAAAGGGAAGGGAATGAAGCAAACCACCTATCAGAAGGAGCTGATTGTTCGTATTTCCTTGTAGCAGATATTTAACATTTGTTCATATTCTACTAAACTATTTATAATAATAATGTTACTGTATTGGTTTAACGTCCCTTTTAACTACTGCAGCTTTTAGAGAAGCCGGGGTGCCGGAAATTAGCCCCGTAGGGGATCTTAAACGTGTCAGTAAATCTAATAACACGTCTCCCTTGCATTTGGGCACCCTCAAAGGCTAAGTGACTGCGCCAGGATTCGATCCTGCTACCTTGGCCACAGCGGGTGAGATCGTTATCGCTGAGTCACGCAGCCAGTCTACGAAACTATTAATAGCTAGCCAATTTTGAAAGAGTTTTTAAATCTGTACATAACCATGTCTTTTAAATGGGAGGGTAATTTGTTGAATAACTGTATCCTGTATACCTGGAGCCTTATGTCTTTTTTAAGCCTAACATAAAGTGTGTCTATGTGGTCCTTATTTTGTCTTGTAGGAATGAACATCTCTGCGGGTTGAAAATACATCTACATTTTCTTTAATATCCTATGGATGATCGAGTGATATCACATACAATAATAAGCCCAAATTATATTGTTATTAATCTGTGTTTTGTCTTTCTTAACAATCAAATATAGATATTTACTCTAAATACTCCTCAGAGTACTGCACTGTCGGTCTCTTCAACTAACCATGGATGGTTAGCTATCAAATTGGGTTTTCTTGGTTTCACGGTATAGTACCTAAGTATTTCTGTAATCCTTTTCATAGATTTAAGTATGTTACAATGTACGTTATGGCTATTATTAATAATAGTATTGCACCTTTATATGTCAAGTCTGTTTATCACTCTAAATTGAAATCTTTTATAATTTTCAAACTAATTCTTGCGAAAGTAACAAGCTAGGATGCAAAAAATAGTGATATTATAATAATAGAAATAATAATAATAATAATAATAATAACAACAGTGGATAAGTTAATTAGCCAGCACAACTGACGATTGCGCTCCCGAAATGGGAGAAACCATTGGAAAAGTGATAAAGTGTAACTCCAAGACTGCAAGCAAGGGCATCGAGTTTCGCACAAATTTATAGCAAACTGGTGCACGTACTCCCCCTAATGGGCTTGGAGAGCTAATCTAGCCCAGGACGAGGAGGACGAACAAGAAGAAGAGGAGGAGGAGGAGAAAGCCTTGCCTCTCCTTGCCATGCCGTGCCGTGCCTTCTTCTATTGGATTTCTATTTGCCGGGCTGGTGTGAAAAACGCATGGGAAGGTAATATGTGCATTCCGCCGGAACATAATACCCTAAATGAGATCACATAAATCTCCAAAAACAGACCAGAAATATTGTGTGATGCTAGGAGTGACGGCACGACACGGTATGCTCCCATGTGACCACTTCTGAAAGAGTCCAACACTCACTTAGACAAAAAAAAAAAAAACTCCAGTTGTTGGATTCATGTCCATAAGTTAGTAAAGTTTGTCTCAAAAGGAGGACGATGTATGCACCCACAGTAGAGAAGTGGACCAGTAGGCCTTCCTGACGTCACACTGTTTACATTGGAGTGTTGTGGGCTATAGCATTCACGCGTATTTGAAGCTGAAAAGTTCGCACTTTTACACCATAAAACGTCATAGATTGCCGTTATGCACCTTTTAGGTCTGTCATAAACACTTGTCGTCGTAGTTTGCCAATAATTTACGAAAATAATACCTACTAAAATTCCGTCAAGTTGACAAGATAGTTTATATCATCAGGCTACTTGCGGGTGAATTCACCTCGCTTTTTACAATCAAATTGCACACAGGTCCTGCCTAAAAGGAAGTTTATTTGATATTAGCTTTCAATTCTCGAACTGCAAGCTCAGCTGCAAATTGCCCTAGACGTGAAAATAAAAATCCACAGCCTGCTTCCAGTCGACCGACTGGGTCAGGGAATGGAATGAATGAAGCCTCCATCTAGCGGTGAGGATATGAACTGTACCGGGTGCCGAAGCCTGTCTCACTCCCCTGGGGCAATGATTAAATGAATGACAGATGAAATGAAATGATAGTGGGGAGTGTTGCTGGAATGACATTGTGACAGGGAAAACCGGAGTACCCGGAGAAAAACCTGTCTGCCTCCGCTTTGTCTATCACAAATCTCACATCGAGTGACCGGGATTTGAACCACGGACGCAGCGGTGAGAGATCATGATGTTGTGAAGTTTTCAAGTAGGCCTCATATAGCCTGTTTTTCGTGTTATTACTTACATACTCAATGTTTTTTTTGCCACTCGAGAGTATAATTCAGAAGAATATTACACAGTTATAGTGTCTCTATGGACATCAAATTGGCAGGTGAAAAGCTGAAGGAAGTAGGAGACTTCTGTTACTTAGGAAGTGAAATAACCAGTGATGGACGAAGCAAAGAAGATATAAAAAGTAGGTTGGCTCAGGCAAGGAAAGCCTTTCTACAAAAACGGAATCTGTTGACATCGAATATAGATTTAGGTATTAGGAAGTCATTTTTGAAAGCCTTTGTCTGGAGCGTGGCGCTCTATGGAAGTGAAACTTGGACTATTGGTGTAGCAGAAAAGAGGAGAATTGAAGCATTTGAAATGTGGTGTTACAGGAGAATGATGAAGATCAGATGGGTAGATAGGGTGACAAACGAAGAGGTATTAAGACGAGTGGGAGAGGAGAGATGTTTCTGGCGACTGCTCATGAAGAGAAGAGATAGGTTAGTAGGACACATACTAAGACACCCAGGAATAGCAAGCTTAGTTATGGAAGGAAGGGTTGAGGACAAGAACTGTAGGGGTAGATCAAGGTTAGAATATGTTAAACAGATTGCTTCGGATGTAGGGTGTGGTAGCTATGTAGAGATGAAACGATTAGCTCAAGACAGGGAGGCATGGAGATCTGCATCAAACCAGTCAAAAGACTGAAGACTCAAACAACAACATAGTGTGAATTAATATTCTGATAAACGTACGGAATACTTAGTTAAAAGAGCAAATTATGTAATTGAAATGCAATAGGTTCATACTTCCAAGTCAGCAGATGCCCACAGTGACATGCCATCTGTGAGAGATTTCCGAAACCTCTAAGCTCCACCTCATCACGAGTCGTCCAAGAAACTCACGAAACCTCTAAGCTCCACTACATGACGAGTCATCCAAAATACCCACGAAACCTCCCACGAAACTTCTAAGCTCTACCTCAAGACAAGTCGTCCAAGAAACCCACGAAACATCTAAGCTCCACTACACGACGAGTCGTCCAAAATACCCACGAAACCTCTCACGACACTTCTAAGCTCCACCACATGACGAGTCATCAATATACTAGTGTCCAAAAGCTAAGCATAATCACTAAACGAGGCCATACCGCCTGATAGGAATGTCAGAAAGATTGCTGAACAAACGGAAGCTGAATCACACACTATATGTCACACAACTTGTCCAAGAAAACATGTCAGAAAGGTAGCGATAGCTAAGGTACACCTTTGACAACGACTAACAAAACTTGGCAATGTCTTCCACAACAAAGTATGCTGTTAATAGGGTGTATGGTTACCCCTAACGGCCACACATGCTTCGCAGTGACGTGGCATGCTCTCTATCAGATGGTCCAAGAGCTCTTGTGGCAGTCGATCCCATTCCTCCGAAAGGGCAATGCGAAGGTCTTGGAGGGTCCGTGGTGGATGCTGACGGGATGCAATTCGCCTCCCCAATGCATCACAGGCATGTTATATAGGATTCAGATCCGCAGACCTCGCTGGCCAGTCCATGCGATGAATGCCTTCCCCATCCATACATTCTTACACCAGGGCAGCGCGGTGCGGTCGGGCACTCATCTCTGTATATCCGAGCGTTCACAGTGTTCCTAGGACCACCCATGAAGATGTGCTGGTCCGTACGGCCATTCAACATGATACCGCCCCACACCATACTGGTCCCGTTCCATGTTGTTCCTGTGGTTGTGTCGACTACCCGGTTCTCTCCAGATTAATGTGCGACGGGAATCGTTCTGCAAACTGAAGCGGGATTGATCTGTGAAGAGCACATGCCTCCATTCATTCATGGTGCAGTTTCGACGTTGACGGCTCCACAGTAAACGGGCCCGTCACTGTGCTGGAGTGAGCAGGACGCACACCGCTGGATGTCTGGCAAACAGCCCTGCTGTTCTGAGCCTCCGGTACACAGTTTGCCGGGAAACGGCAACCCCTGAGACGGCTGCAAGCTCCGCCGACAATTGTCTTGCAGGTGCACTCCAATTTCGTGGGGCAGTTAAGGCCAGATAGAGGTCCTGCTGTGGAGTAGTTACTGTTGGTCGACCTGGTACGGGCCTACCACTAACATCTCCTGTGTCTTGAAATCGTCTCCAAAGCCTGGAAATGACATTTGTGGCACATTCAAGGGTACGGCGACTTCGGTCTGTGTCTGGCCTGCTTCCGAGTATTCTACCCTGCTAAACGGGGTCCAACTGGCGTCGTTGTGCCAGTATGTTGTCACGTTCACCACGAGGCTACACTCCGCACACTTATTCGTAACTTATGCTTAACATCTGGACACTAGTGTAGCCTATATTGTGACCAACTAGCGTCATGGTCACTGTGTAGCCTATGTGTGCACGCGTATAACAAGGTACCAGTTCCTGACTTCCAGTAGGCTATAAACTGGATACTGAAACGTAAAGGAAGGAAGGGAGGAAGGAGGGAAAGGGGGAAAGGAGAAAGTATGGTAGGAGGGTGGGGAAGGAGGACGAAAGAAAGAAAGGGAGGATAGAAGGCTGGAAGGAAGAAAGGAAGGCGGGAAAGGGAGAATGGAGGAAGGAAGGGAGGGAGGGTAGGAAGGAAGGCAGGAAGAAAGGAGGGAAGGAAGGCAGGATGAAATGAAGTTAGTTATTGTTGTGTTAAGGGGTGGAGCAGCGAAATCATCTTCCCCTTAGTTAAAATGGGAGAAAGAACGGCAGGAAGGAAGGGAGAAAAAAGAAAGGAAGAAAGAAAGTAAGGAAGGGAGAAAGAAAAGAAGGAAGGAAAGAAGGCTGCATTTTTACGTGGCTTTTAATCTCACGATCATAAACCACCGGACGTTGCATTTTGACCTCGAAAATCGCAAGAATCCAACCCAGTCCACCTTGGTGAGAGACAAGCCACTTGACCACTGCACCGTCACGCCTTTAAAAAAGTGGCAATGCTTAATATGTGACTATCATGTCTATTTTCATTCTTTTGACTCAACACTTAAGAAGACTTTAGAAAGAGGTTAAAGGCATACGATAGTAAGGGATTTTATTTAAGTTGTTGTTTTTACAATGACCTATTTACTAATCTTGATTCCAGGTTTGAGGTGACAAACAACTTTAAATACACAAAACTGTTGAATGAAGATATAGACAACACGTAATTGATGTTAACTGATATCAGACAGCTGGGCCCTTATTGCGTACATGTACACACACATTAATACAGTATGTGTATTTGCCACTACTTTATAGCATGTTGAGAAGTACTAACAATACGCACAAGACCACCACCATCACAAATTTGAACATCTAGAAGGGTTATGAAAGCACTCAGTTTGGTGCTCCACTCTCTCTCAGAAAGTGATTTTGTACGATTAGTTTGATTTTTAAAATTCGCTACCTACACGTGAACCATTTCGCAACAATAAGGATTTTCAATATTGTGTATGTCTATGACTTTAGTCATGATCATTATTTTACCCTTACTGAATCCTAGATCTTTAAATCTAATGTCCACTTTCCAATACAATGTTGTTACACCTATGCTACCCTACATTATCGATACATGTTTCGGCTTATTTGCCTTCTTCAGTCTTGCAGTGTTTATAACATAAAATATTTTTTTTGATGTTTCTTTTAAAACACACTTTAAAAACCATAATTTACTGGACAAAGGATTGTTATCAGGATTTTATCCATCTCTTTAAGAATTTTATTTCTATGTATAGTTTAAAGACACTCTGGTTTTATACAGTTTTTATCCAGTAATTTATGCTTTTTAAATTTGTTTTAAAATAAATATTTTTTTAAATTAACATTACAAGACTGAAGAAGGCAAATAAGGCGAACCATGTATCGATAATGTAGGGTAGTGTAAGTGTAAATGTGAACATTAGATTTAAAGAACATTTTCAATATTGTCCATTGCAAATCTACCACTTCCAAGTATAGCTTGTTCGTTGCTATATTGCCGCACGTGGTTGAAGTCTGGTATGTTGCTGTAGCAAACTGGAAACCGTGATTTTTCTCTTAAAAATAAGAAAATAAACCTTAGTCAAATTATTGTGAGGAACTATTGGTAAGGAGCCATACGGAAGGGAATGAAGCCTGTGAAATACAGTAAGACTGTTTAACATTACATGAACTGCTGCGGATTGGGACGCCGACGTGTAAGAATTCTTTCCTAAATGCGAAGAGCACACAAATTGTTATTATTATTAGGGTGGTACGACTGCCTCTCACACGGAAGCTCTGGGTTCTATTCCCAGCTCCGTCAGGGACTTGAGAAACTGACGTGAAGACTGGAAACAGGGTGCACTCAGCCTCGTGAAGACAATTGAGTAGCTGTCTGATGAGATAGTCAACATCCCGGTCAATAAAACCAAGATTAACGGCCGATGGGACCAGTGTGCTGATCTCGCGTCATCCCACAATTTGTAGGCCAACAGGGCTGGGCAGCGTTTGCTTGGTAGGCCAAGGCTCTTCAATGGCGAAGTGCGACGGGTTTGTATTTGTTATTATCATTATTGACAGTAACAAGTAGAACAGCAGACAAATATGAAGTATTGAACCCAAGCCGGATGACTTTAATTATTCTGTACTACTGGAAACAAGACACTCACAGCTCAGCCTGAAGAAGCAGTAATTAATTTTTACGAGATCAAGTCTCTAGCATCTTGATCTCTCAGATCTGCATGCAAATTAAAAGCCGACAGTGTGCTGCAGTCGTAGAACGGGTTTTGGAACATCATTGCCCAAGCCAAGCCAAGGCAAAGCAAGGCAAGTCAAACCGATCGCAACACCCTGGAAACTAACCTACCTGCATTCACTGTATCCCCAAACCAGTCACCTAACGGGCTGCTAAGCGTTACTCAACATCTTGAACAGCGCGGCCACTAAGATGCGTCAGGCACCTTTCATCTATATGGCATTTGCTATTATTTTGCAACATACGACTTAATAGCTGAAAGGATACGTGGGGGGTTAATTAGTAGATTACCCATTGCAATAATGCCAATAGATTACGACATCAACTTTAACCGTAATACTTCTATTGCTGTAATTTAGTTTTACAATTGTAAGCATTCATGTCTATAGTGCGTCTCTACCTTAAAAGACAGTACGGAATTAAATGTGGTATTTGCCTCTCACTCGCACTCCTATGTCCTGCAATTAGCTTCGTCCTCTTCTACCCCGGCGATGTTGCCATTTCCCAATAATTGAAAGTGACAAATCTAAGAAAATGTCTGCGTGGTCTTATAGAGAATTTCCCGCTCTTTATTATGGTGTAAAATTAAAAGCCATAAATAATTAACACGTAGCCCAATTTTCACAATTACGATATTTTATCGCGAATCTATATTTTTGCATTTATAAAACTTATCACGCCATAGATAATGAACTAATGATCGCAACAGATCAAGAATTTATTCTTAGATTGCCTGCTGTTGGTAGAAGATACCCTACTTCTTAGGGCAGTAATTATTTTCATAATAAGAATGTTATGATTTTTTTTTCTTAAATGTTACTTGAAAAATCTGGGATGGTGTCACAGAAAAGTTAGCTAGCGAGAAAGTTTTTTGCTGTTGACTTTACGTTGGTGACTAAGCGAGAAGAAATGTTCATTAATGTCTGAAATAGTTTTTAAAACAAACCAGAGCTCAATATCAGGTAGCATTCATAAGTTATAGCACTTCGCTTAGTCCTCCCACTCAGCGCTGACGCACCGGAAGTTTGTTTACTAATGTGGCCCGCAGGCTATCTCCCCCGACTACCTTTGAAGGAGGGTAGGTGATGATGTGAAGTAAAACTATGAAATGAAGTGGATCTTGTGTTCTTTATAAATTGTCCGCCTCGTTGCGTTCTTGGCTGTCACTGTGCTGTCACCGTGGAGGCACGGGTTTGAATCCCGGCTCTGCCAAGAAATGTAATTCTGGTCTGAGGGCTGGAACAGGGTGTACTCAACTCCATGAGACAAAACTGAGAAGAGGCGTGTTCGATTCCTACCTCAGCCATCCTCGAAGTAGTTTCCGTAGTTTGCCTTTGTTCGTCCCGGGAATTAACAAGGGTTCGTTAATGGTGCAGAGTTAACGTTTCTGTGCCAAAAGAACACGGTAGACACACTCGACAAAATGACAGGTGAAATACTGTATATGAAAAGTGGTTCGCCGAGCAATATCGTTGCTCAATGTTCCCGAAGGATCTAGCCTAGTAATAGACAATGTAGGCTATTACAGCAGAGAAATATGTTCTTGCTTGCCACCATACCACAGTGAACTTAATCCCATCGAAATGGTATGGGCGCAAGTGAAGAACTATTTAAAATTGAACAACGTCTCGTTCAAGAAACAAGAAATGAATAATTTAATTTGACCACACAAAATTGGGTAAATTACGTGGACCACAATATATATTATTATTATTATCATTATTGTTATTATTATTATTATTATTATTATTATTATTATTATTATTATTATTATTATATGTCACATTATAATTTATTATAACCTATGATATTCGAGAAAAAGGCCTTATCATATTCATGAATAATTGAATAATTGAAAATTATAAATTATTATAATGTGTGCATTAAAATCGCGCCCTGAGCTTCGGTGTATCATAATCTAAATATTGTACCGTCTTTCGCTTCAAGGCATGAGGTACATTTATATACAACAAACAAATATTTTGGAAATTTCCCGAGTTTTGCGTAAACGCACGCCTGTATACGACTTATGTTACATCATGTGCCCGGCCTTGCAGAACTTTGTATATGCAGCAGATCTGGCATCAGCGCGCTCCATTTAATGCGTACTGTCTTTTAAGGTAGAGACGCTCTATACCCCTTATTAAACTTGGTTTCAACAAGGTCGAGGGTGAGTGACCATAGGGCGGGTGTTTCTTTCACGACCAGATGCCCTTCCTGACGCCAGTCTCATGAGAGAAGTTAACGAGAGATGAAATGAATGAAGATGAATGACATTGGGCAATGAGATGAAAGGAAGCGGCTGTGGCCTGTCAGAAGGTACCATTTTAGCATTTGCCTGGAATTGAAAGTGGGAAACCACGGGAAACCATTTCAAGGACGACCGACGGTGGGGTTCATACCCACAGATAACTTGGCCCCATGGCGTTAGTGAGAGTAACTACTGCTTTGATTGATTGTAAGCATATTACTGTTCAATTAAATAGCCATTGTAACCTATTTCAACTCAGTAGCCAACTGCTTAATTCTTTTAGCCCTGTTATTCATGGAACATCTCTGTTCTCAATTCTCTTTCCTTTGGGTAAATATTCTTCAAGAATTTAGGATCACCCAGTTCTTTGTCTACTGTTCACAATTTAGAATATTGTCAAAGTATTATTACATGAGTCCAGAAGAATCCCGAAGCGTCCTTCAGATTATTTAAACCGGGTTCGGCATCTTGCGAAAGATCATTCAGTAAGGTTAGTAAATTACGTGCGCTGCTTTGACAAGTGAAAATCGACAAGGTTATGAGGTTAAATTGTTAAAGACTTGAATGAAAGTGTTGTAAATTATAGCGTGTGACCCTCGCGATTAGAATACGTAAATATTTTGTATCCTTCTACTTCAAGCAAATGCCAGGATGGTGCCTAACTTAAGGCCAAGGCCACCACTTCAAAATTCTACTTGCGATTACAAATACACTCGCTTGTACCGACACCACAACACAGGTTATCAGATATATTCTACTCGGGGTTGACAACCCGAATATGTTGCAAGCCTTTAAATGAAACAATGACGACATTCAATCCCGTTTTGTTCCGTTGATGACTGCGAAACACAACGACGCCTTATTTGAACAAATATTGAATCCATGTAGCTACATTTACGTTTATGTTTCAACAAAATTATTCATTCTTTGCGGGGGCATATATCATCAGGAATGATTGAATCAAATACTACTACTAATAATAATATGATGCATGTCAGACAGACTACTAGCCACATATGGCAATGTAATAATTGAACCATAAAATTCAAAGTATAAATAAAGAAACTCACGGAAACTAATATGGAAGACACTGTTACCTATCAACAACCACAACCGTACTGGAACGAAAATTACCTCCTACTTTCAATAAGTAATTCATTCAAGACGTACTGTAAGGTACAGCGGTAACATTCTCGCCTGCTGTTCCCAAGGATGCAGGATCAAAACCTGGCGCAGTCAGCTGGCATTTGAGGGTGTGCAAATGTGAGGGAGCCGTGTCAGTAGATTTACTGGCACGTTAAAGATCCTCTGTGGGGCAATATTCCTGCATCCTGGCGTCTCTCAAAGCCGCAGTAGTTAAAAGGGACGTAAAACCAATAACACTTTTATTATTATTATAATTAATATTATTATTCATTCAAACAATCTAAAATGTTGAAGAAACATTAAAATAATTATTTACAGAAGTTACTGAAGAACTGGAACTGGTATTGTCTAACTAATCTATAAACAACAATGCTCTCCAGTCAGTCAACATGAATCGTGCCCAATTAGACTGGGCAGGGAATAACAATACGTTTAACGCCATTAAATCTGAAAAAATTACATTAATTATTTATACACACATTAAGACACTGCTCAAACAATTGAGGACGGGGTGACAGGGTCGGCAGGTTTCATTTGCCAGGCGAACATCATCAGACCTGCTCACTTAGGCTCAAATTAAGGTCAGTGGATGTTTATAAACACTTATGTATAATGATACTTATTATTATCAGTTCTTAATGGAACTTGTAACGGGTCAAATGTTTTGTTGGTATTCATTATTATTCCGTTAATTTATGGCAATTCACTAAATGCTGCGATGTGTGTTTGTGTGAGCTAACATATAACATGCAATCTTTAGCATCTCCCGGACGCACAAACTGCATTAGCCAGGAACCAGTTAAGTTTACGTTTCCATATTTTAAAATTTTATTGTATGTGTGCATGCCACATTAATTCTTACTATACAAGATCATTAGTTAAAGAGTTGTTTTTGTTGATTCTTTAGCGGCTTTGCGACATCGTGGTCACGTAGCCCCGTGTACTCGGGTGTGTGTAGAATTTGTCTGATAGCCTGTGTCACTGTGATGTCTATACTAGTGTGTGTATTTGTAATTGAGGTAGCATTTGGGTAGGAAGCAGCCATGGCCATAGGTTATGTACTGGCATTTAGCTGGAGTAGAAGTGGGAAACCACGTAAAACCACTTCCAGGATGTCTGAGGTGGGAATCGAACCCACCTCTTCTCAAGTTTGCCTCACGAGGGTGAATGTACCCCATTTCAGCCCTCAGACCAGATTCTAATTTCTTGGCAGAGCCGAGAATCGAACCCGGGCGTCCGCGGCGACAGCCAAGAATGCTAATAATAATGTTATTGGTCTTACGTCCCTTTTAATTACTGCGGCTTTTAGAGACGCCGGGGTGTCGGAATTATGCCTCGAAAGGGATCTTTACCGTGCCAGTAAATCTACTGACATGGCTCCCTCAAATGCCAACTGACTGCGCCAGGATTCGATCCTGCAACCTTGGGAATAGCAGGCGAGAACGTTACTGTGAGCCACCCAGCCAGTCAAAATTGCTGGTCACTATGCAAAGAGGCGGACATCAGTTAAATAAGGAACGCTAACAGAAACTCACATTAACAAAATATCTATGACAAAACTTACATCACAAGCGTTAGCTCACTCAACCACATGCTCTGTGTTAACAACACAATAATGCAGCATTTACAGGGGTGATGTAGACTAATGGAAATTTGAATAAAGCGTTTGATGTGTTACAAGTTCCATTAGGAACTTACGTAACTTAGGCTATCATTGTACATAATTGTTATATAAAAATATCCACCAAACTTATTTTAAGTCTAAGTGAAGAGGATTGATGATGTTCGCTTGATGATTGAAACATGCCATCAATTAACCCCCCCCCCATTTGTTGTTAAAGTGTATGAGTAATTCATGTAATATTTTACGGGAATTATGGTAACAAAATAATTGTTACTCCCCGCCCAATCTAATTGGACACCATCGTGTTGACCGACTGAAAAGCATTATGTTAAAACATTACAGAAATTAAGAAGTATCCAAACAGAAAACTTAGAAAAATATACCAGGTGAATCAGCTGCTCTAAATAATATTGTTTTATGTGGCCCAAGTAAGGCCTCCGTGGCTTAGGCGGCAGCACGCCGGCCTCTCACCGCTGGGTCCGTGGTTCAAATCCCGGTCACTCCATGTGAGATCTGTGCTGGACAAAACGGAGGAAGACAGATTTTTCTCCGGGTACTCCGGTTTTCCCTGTCAAAATTTCATTCCAGCAACACTCTCCACTATTATTTCATTTCATCATTCATTTAATCATTGCCCCAGAGGAGTGCGTCAGGCCTCGGCAGCCGGCACAGTTCATATCCTCGCCGCTAGTTGGGGGCTTCATTCATTCCATTCCTGACCCGGTCGGAGACTGGAAGCAGGCTGTGGATTTTCATTTTCATTTATGTGGCCCAAGTAACGCGTGTTATCAGAAGGCCGATATTTCTCTGCTTGCATCCTGTATGGTAGTAAATCACTGCTAGCATTGGCCTGGACACTAGTATTTTCCCCTCCTATTAGTCTGCACTCACAACGGGGGAAAATGTTGTTTGCATAACATGCTAGCCGTGATTTAGTACCCTACGGGATGCAAGCAGAGAATAATATTGACCTTCCTGAAAACAACGTTAGTTGGGCTGCATAAAACGATATTATTAGGGGCAGCAATTCACCTGGTATACAAAATAGGCAAAACACATAAATGGATTGAAAGGAAGAAAAAAGTTCAATAATTGGGCAAATATAAGACAGAAGTGACATCCGAGGACGTAGAAACCACAAGACACCGTAAATTCGCACAAAGAGGAGGGGTGAAAATCGAAATATGTATAAAAATCAATGTTACGTGATAGTTTGTCTGTCTGTCTGTATGTCTCGTATACGTTCATATACCATTCATCCGATTGCGGTGAAACATAGGTGAGTTGTTGTGTGCACTCCATGGAAGGTTTCTGGCTTAGTAATTCAATTTCACAATAGGCAGCGCATGAGAAGATTCAACAAATGGGTGACGGCGCACGAATCGTTTCAACAAAGTCCTGTATGCGTTCATATGCCATTCATCCGATTGCGATGAAATTTAGGTGAGTTGTTGTGTACACTGCTGCAAAGGTTTCTGAATTAGAAACACCATTTGATAGTAGGTAGCATACGAGTAGTTTCAACAAATGGGTGTTGGCCAGCGAATCGTTTCAGAAGAGTCCCGTAAGCGTTCATTGTGAGGAAACTTTGGAGAGTTGTTGTGCACAGTCCCACAAAAGTTTCTCAATAAGTAAATCCATTTAACATTAGATGGCGCACGAGTAGTTTCAACAAATGAGTGATCAGCACGAATTATTTCGAGAAATTAACTTTGGTGAGCTGTTGTGCGCACACCAGCGAAGTTTTCCGAATTAGAAAATCTATTTTACAATAAATGGCGTGCGAGTCGTTTCAACAAATGAATTTAGGTGAACATTTGTGCACGCCCGCATAGGTTTCTGAATTAGGAAATTGATTTTGTTGAGTCGCTTCAACAAATGAGTGTATTTCATACATTTTGCGTCAGTGCATGCGTCTTCTTTGTATGAGTGCGAATGCTTGACAGAATTGAATTGAATCATTCTCAGCGATATTTCAGTTCATGTGTGACATAAATTGCTTCATTCATTACTTAATAATAATTGTCCATCTAAAAATTATAACCAGGGCAGATGACCTCGCTGTATTGAGTTGGGAGTATCTCAATATTTGAGGCATTCAATATTTCACCAGTTACATCTACATAATTCAACCAACATGTGCATTTCTAGATATAGATATTTGGTGTCACAATTGCTCGAGTCCAAGCTCTGTGAACTTTTGTGATCAGGAGAAGGGGCAGGCGCCAAGTGAAGGGTCTGTCACCAGCCCGCCAAGTTATCTGGTATTCCTGTCTATTCCAATACTGCTAACATAGGGCCGTTGCCCAAACCACGGTGGTGTTGCGAATGAGTGAGTGAGTCATCGACCAATGTATTTGGTTGTTACTACGCAATGACCGGGAACCCCACACGCCTGTCATCATGGGCTATATCGTCATCCTTGCGATCCACATTCCGCTCAGATTCTCGGAGCTGGGACGCGAGCAGTCCGCCAACAGCTCATTCACTAGATTCAACGAGTTTCGGCCAAAGCCAGCAAATAAGGTTGAGACTAGGAAGACGTCGAGGTTAGAAATCTGAATCACCTATCAGCTTTAAAATTTCCCATGTTCATTTAGTAATCGTTTTCTTTTTATTGGCCTATTATTATCATTAAGGGCAAATGAGCCAGATATTAAACGGCAGGTTTTAAAAGGGATGTAAAACCAATAACATTATTATTATCTACCTTTCTATGTGTCTTTGAGTGGCATTGCAACGCATGCCGGGTATAAGATTACATTACTTCAGTCACTCATACATTCTAGCTAATAATCGATCAACCATTCATTCACCCACATATTCAATCAGTCGATCAATCAATCAACTTGGGTAGCCCGGGCCTTCTCTTGGTTTCTAAATAAATTCGTGGAAGAATGAATTAGATCGTCCCTGCAAGACCTCGTGGAAAAGGAAGCTAGTTTGTAGTTTTACGTGATCATTAATCTCGTGATCATGAGCCACGGGACCTCCATGTTTACGTGGAATCCGAACCACTGGACGAGATATTTCACTTTGGCCGTGAATTGGTGAGAGGCAAGCAGCTTTAGCACTGCACCCTGAGTATAACAAAGGGGTTATGTAGCAACAATTACTGTACAGCTCTATATACCCTGTACCTTCCTTGTAAGCTTGGCATTGGACTGAAGCACAAAGTTGATGTTGATTCATTTAGGGACTTGCGACATCGTACCCCTTATACTAGAGGATTTGTCTGATAACCTGTGTTATTTTGGAGTGGTAGCGTGTGTATTTGTAATTGATACAAGGATTGAGAAGGAGGTGACTGTTATCTTAATTTAGGTATCCCGGCATTTGTCTGGAGTGGAAGTGGGAAACCAAGGAATGTCACTTCTAAGATGGCTACCTCACAAAGGTGAGTTACCCTGTTTCAGCCCTCAGACCAGAATTAAATTTACAGGCAGAGGTTGGAATTGAATCCAAATCTCAGGTGTGGCAGCCACTACAACACGAGGCGGTCTCATACATTAGAAGACCAGCTAAGTACAACAGTAAATCAATTAAAGTCTACTAAATGATATATGATGAATATGCCAAGAGCCTTAGAGCATGATTTCACTAGATGATATTAAATGCTTTGTCCTCCAATCAGTTAGTTCCTACGACTATTTGAAGTACTGTGCACAGCCTATTAACCCAGCACCAAAGGAGGTTCATGATGGAAACAGCTGCAACGCCTTACGAAGCAACCCGCCAATCTGTTGGACCCAATGGGCTGCCGATGTCGCAGGCTACCCGTTACCCAACAAATTGCCTCGCAAAGTTCACATATAAAGAAGATATATGAAGAATAGTATGGTCAGTGATACCGTTACTTTAATGCTAGAACGTACAGTATTTTGTCGTGTCATGCGGATGCCAACTTCATTTCGAAAAGCTCATCCCCGGCAATACGTAGTTTTGAAAATATATGTCAATTTTATAGGTAAAATATATAAAAGATTGAGTTATGGTCAATATCCTTCCATAAACGTCCTTCATTTTTAGAATTTAACACGATTTACCAAAATTAAAATATTGAAAGAAGGAGATGTTGAATAAACTAGTCACCCTTAAGTGGAATGATATAGGAAACGGTCTCGAAATTCCTGGATACCTTATTCAACGCATCAAGTGTTCTACATCACTCCGCCCGGAGGATCAAAATAAGTAACCCGAACAAATGGCCGTTCTCGAATAGGAAATACCACCTTCAAGCTTGAATGAGTAGTTCTACCAACCTAGTTTTTCTTCGCTGCAGGAGAATTCTCCATTCTCTTCAATTGTATTAATTTTGGACCTGCAAGAGATACGAATAATGCTCACAGCATGGGAATTAAAATGGTAGGACTTTGAGGATGTTCTGCCCTTCCCGAAGGACGCTGTACGTTCTATTATTAATGTCGAAAATATAAGTTGCGTTCAAAAAGTAACGAACCGAAGGCTGGAATGCGCAAACCGGTGACGACATCGGCTAATCGTGGTGTGTGTAACGAGGTGTGGTTCCGACCAGAGTGTTTGTCGTTTGGATTCTGGTTCGAAGTGATGACACCATGACTCATCTCCTGCCACCACTCGTGCCAGGAACCCATTCCCTTCCATCGCATAGCGCTGCTGATGACCAAGACAGTGGGCCATTCGCCATGCTTCCTGGTGTGGTTGAAGACTGTGGGGCACCCATTGGTCACACCCTTTGCGCAAGTGCAGTCGTTCCTTCATGATGGTGTGCACACTTCCGACGCTCAATCCGACCACGGCGGCTATGGCGTTCACTGTCACTCGGCGGTCCTGGGTAATGAGTGCATCAACCAGTTGGACGTTGTCATCGGTAATGCAGGGGGGTGCCCCAGACCGGGCATCATCGGCTAACGACACCCGTCCTTCCCTGAAGCGCTTGTGCCACGCCTTGACCCTTGCAAAGGACATGCAGTGTTCGCCGTACACTTGTGAATTTCGGCGATGAATGTCCGTTCCCCCTACTCCTTCCGCTGTCAGAAACCGAACAACACCTCTTTGCTCTTCGTTTGACGCCTCCGTGTCACTGTTTGCAATGCGACTGGCAGAGTTGGACGATTGATGCATGCTGCTGCTCGCTTTGTATCGTCACGTGACGCGTGCCCTCTAGCGACGGGCTGTGACCTTCCACGCTCTGTTCGGAACCACACCTCGTTACACACGCCACGATTAGCCGATGTTTCCACCAGTTTGCGCATTACAGCCTCCGGCTCGTTACTTTTTGAACGCACCGTATACATAAAGGGCGTGGAAATTAACGCAGCGCTTGTAAATGCTGTGTTATCCCGCGAAGTAACATCTCAAGGGCTGAGTGGTTTGTAAAGTGGACGCAAGATGCACAAATAGCTGTCCATATAGCCTACTGTATTGAATCCTAACTCTGTCCTGATCATGCCAATTCATGAAAGGCGAGAGGGGAAAGAGTTTCAAAGGAAATGAGGCAGAAACGAGTCTGAGGCATGTGGAGAAGTAGAAGATGAAATTGATCACGTTTATAAATGTAACGCATAATACATTTATTGATGTTGTTGGCGATTTTTGATTTTAGGGGTGGAACAATGATGCCATCATCCCCTGTAAGGAACGACTAAGACCGTGAAACTCAACGCTGCAATTAGGCTACATTGATAACATTGTAGTGTGGAAAGCTGAAGAGCTACGCGACCGTTACCCGTATTACTCATAGGAAAGAAGAAATTGAGACCCAAACAGCTATGCAAGCTACAATTGATAGCGTGGAATGCATCGCATACCTCAATTCCCTTAATTTATATACATTTCATTCTGTTGTAATGTTGAGTTGAGTAGCATCGAATAGCGGCTATGAGGACGTCCCGTAGTGAGCTAACTGAGGCAAAACTCAGCCCTATTAATTTTAATTCTTCCAAGCCCTGTAAGGAACAGAGGACATCAGTGCCAGTTACAGGGGCAAGAAAATAACGGAACGGAATGCCATGCACCCAACAGCAATGGGGTTATCTTTTACACTTTCACTAGTGACGCTGAGTTTAGAGCGTTTGTAAAGGATATAATAATATTCATTGTTCTTCTTTTAGCTTTATTAATTCAAAATATCATAGGGTTGGTTGGCTCTGAAGTTGGCTGGAGGTTATCATGCACATTTTGCTACAGGCTCTCCAAAGGGCTATGGCTTGTGCTGGGAGTTGCTGTATGAAACTAAGGAGAAACACTTCTGAAGGCTGTCATCTCACTTATCCTCCTCTCGTTCTTCACAGCCCCCTAAGTCACCTGAACACCTCGTTGGTGGCTGCATAGGACGCACACCATTGAAACACAGCGCCAGCGGTTGCAAAAAAAAAAAAACCAGCCTACTAAAGTGGACACAAAACTATCAGGAAGAGAGCATTCATTGGATTAGAGACTTATGTACATTGAGTATACTGCAAGTTACAACACTTCAACCCTTAACCCTGAATCTATACGGCTTGTAAACGGCCTTTACTTTATGCCCGTCCCCGTGGCTATGTGGACAGTATGCCAGATTTGGTCCTAACGGCCCTGGGTTCGATTCTGGCCGGGCCTTGTGGATTTTAATCATCAGTGGGGAATTTCCTTGGCTCGAGGCGGGGTGTTTGTAACGTCCTTACCGCTCATTTCATCCCCATCACGATGCACATGTCGTCTACGGCCGTAAATCCTTAAGTCTTGCTCCATACCTCTCCGGAGATCACACGATATTATTATAATTATCTTCATTTATGAAATAAAACACATTATACACCTGCTTGTCTCCGAGAATCTTAGAAATTATCACTTATTTTCGTGAATATTGAGCCCCCCACTGTTCCCATGCTTCCAACACATCACCAGCATATTAAGGTCTCGAATTTGATAAGGAACGGGGACCTTAATTAGACGACGTGGTTTGAGACAATCCAAGGCCCAGGTTGGGTAAGCAGCCGGGACCCTGCGATTCCCCATGTCAGGAAGTGGCCGACGGACATTATTAAATGTAGAGAAGAAGGTGCGTAGTTTAGGGGAAAAGTACGTCAATTTCTCCAACAACGCTTGCAAGCCTAATGCTGTCCATGAAGCCAGGAACCAGATAATGAGACTTTACAAACTGGTTTTGTATGCAATTATAACAAGTATGAGAAACATAAACTAGATAACACGCAACTAACGTGTAGCGAGGAGGTATGCAAGCAGGCTATAAGAAGGCTGGTCGCGTGGAGTGAGAGGGAACCCGTCCAACAATAATTCTGCCCCTAACTTGTTTTCGCACACATGGCATTTATCTATGTTGCCAGACTGGTGATGGAGTACGACCTCTCACAAAGTGATTGCAGTAACTTGGAGAACCACCCTGGACATCATTTCTTTAAGCTGCCGGTTATAGTGCAAACTAGTAATATGATGTGCGATTAACCTATTAGATATGTTCATGAATGTAACTAACGTATTTTCCTCCGCTATGTCACGCACTTCTTAATACACGCTTTTCACGTCTGTCGGCTGTGGTATCACTTGATCCCGACTGCATAGTAATATTCCACCCACCCTGCATACACATTAGTCTAATTTGAGAACTGTTTAAATCTTACACAATCTAGGGGTCAAATATTACATGTCCTGCTATCAGTTTTATTCGTTATTATTTGACTAGTTTTGTTTTTATATTTAGCCGTTATTTAAGAATAATCTCTCTCTAGAATACAAGTCTGTTTTGCCCTCCAATAAGAAACTTACGAGACCGTGTCCATCTTTGAATCTCTGATGCGTGCACACTTTCCTTGTGAACTTTACACTTAATTTATAAAGGAATTAATTATGTTCCATTCTATATTGTAAAATACTTGCCAACTAAATTTATTTATTTGCAGTCGGTCAACACAAATTTGTGCCCAATTACATTAGGCGGGGAAACAAGTATTTACATGCCCTAATCAGAGGGAAATAAGATATTTATTACATAATAGCACGCTTGTATGCACACAAATAGGAAGAATTAATTGGATGATACGTTTCGAGTGTGAACACTTGTTTCCCGCCAAATGTAGGCCTAATTGGGCATAATTTGTGTTGACTGACTGGAAAGCTTCCTATAATAGAACCAGGCAACACTGAAAATGGCTTCTATCACTCCAAAATGTATGCTTTTTGTTGTTGATTCATTTAGGAGCTTGTGACATGGTGGTCATTTACTGTAGCTCATGTACTCGGGTGTTTATAAATATACATATAGGATGTGTCTGAGCACCTGTATTATTGCGGTGCCTGTAATACATTGCGTATTTGTAATTGAGGCTAGAATTGGGAAGGAGGCGGTCGTGGCTTTAAGTTTGGAACCATCTCGGCATTTAACTGGAATAGAAGTGAGCATACACGGATAACCATATTTAGGATTACTGAGGTGGGAATGGAACCCACACCTTCTCAGTTTGGCCTCCCGTTCCAGCCCTGTGATCAGAACTGAATATCTTAGAAGAACCGGAAATGGAACCCGGACGTCAAGGACTGGCAGCCAAGAATGCTCGGCAGTAAGCCTACACGTCGAGGTCGAGGTTGCAGTTCATCCTGTGGCCAGATACAATTCATAACAGGGTGCTCGATTATAACTGCTGCACAATGTTCTATCTGCTTTCATTTATTTTTCCAACATTGAAAACAGGCTACAAATGTTTTTCCAACTGAGAAAATTGCGTGTGAGCACTTCTGAAATGTGCAGGTGCGATTCAATACTGTTCAATTTGCTAGGCATAGGAGCACATGTGTGATAATAATCATAGTACTGGCGCGTGGTCTCTGCCCTTGGGCGACCCGCGCGTACAGGTGATGACACAACGAGTGTCCAAGACGCCACTAACACCCAGTTCCCGAGCCACGGGAATTAGCTGTGCGAAGTTAAAATCCCAAGATCCAGCCAGGAATCCAACTGGAGTCATTGGAACCAAACACAAGTGTCCTATCCACTTGGCCAAGGACTAAGAACTTGATTAGCCTATTGGTCTGGAGCAAGTCTTTGAAATTGACACCACTTGAGTGACTTGTATGGCAACGATACCGTTCCATACCTAGAACTAGAACTTTATTCCTTGAAAAAGCCACGCATCGAACCCAGGTCTCAGGGTGGCAGCCAATAACGTTAGTTACTACACGTGTCAGATGAACCTCGTGTTCATCGGATGCTGAGATTGGATAACTGCAGACTGGTATGAATAACCAGAATAACAGCTATTTTGGAGTGGAATTAGAAACGTATTTTTAAAAGCTAAATGATGTAATCAAAGTAGGTAGTATTGTAGTGTGTTTTGTTTCCAGCTGTTAGCGCACGTTGGCTCGAACCTGTTCACCTCGCCACACCCAGCCTGCTCCATATGGACTGACTTGGTTCCCAAACCTGCCTTGCCTAGCCTTGTCTTGGCTCGCCACACACCTCAAGTGTCATCTCTGCACTCGACATGAACCCGGTCCGCCCTGGTGAGGCCTCTCTAACTTATTGTTCTAATAATCTTAAACCTTATGTATGGTTCTAATTGATAATACCAAAGAATAATAATAATAGTAATAATGTTTACTTATTTTTCTTTATAAGGAAAATCCTTGGTTCAGTCTGCTCAGAAGTAATCTGGATGAAACGGAAGTCTCGGGAGCTTGATCAGAATGCTGAAAAGATCACTGACACCTTCAGGAATAGGCGATTGAAGTTCTATGGCCACATGATCTATGACAGGCTCACCAAAGAGATTCTCAATCTTGCTCTCTCAATGAAAGTCAAGAACAAGTGGCATCATAGAGGAAAGTATACGAGGTCGACACCAGTTCAAAACAGTAATCAACAAGCATCATTTTACTGAGAAAATGAATATCAGAACCAATAAATCGTGCTTTGAGTAAGCAGTGCCCAGATGACAGGATTTCGGTAGAAGTAAATACCAATATCAGCTAAATGCGTTCTCTTGCGCTCCACAGATGAACAAAACGATGTAAAGAAATAATAATAATAATAATAATAATAATAATAACAATAATCTATTGATTACGACTTAAAAAAGTAGCAACATTCAGGATTCGAACCCGAATGTCCTGCTGTCCAGGTAGGCAAGCTTAATGACTATCTCCACTGCGGCTCAGAACTCATTCTTAAGTCTTAGATGGAGATTTATAGGATTCAAATTAATAATAATAATAATAATAATATTTTTTAGATTTTTGTTTTAAACAATTGACATGTACTGTACGTACCATACTGCAAGTAACATGGTCCCACAAAGCCATCAGACCTGGCATATCTGTGGGATCACGTTTGTAAATATTACTTAAATGTGTAACTCGGTAGAGCCTCACTGATAAGAAAGGCATAACATAAAATTGAGATTGATTTATCTAGTTAAACATTACTATTTTATATATTTGTTAAATTTAGTGAGACTGATCAGAATATAGCTTAGTTGACTGATAGCTTTTTCTATAAAAAGTTTCAATTTGAATTTTTGCGTCTTGTAATGGCCAATGGGGTATTTCTTAAGTTTTAGGGTAGTGAATTGAGTAATCTTGATAATAATAATAATTTATATCTTCGTTTGGCCTCCTGAGAGGCCGAGTGCAGGTCTTTTTAGTCGACGCCCGTGGGCGATCTGCGCGTCGGGATGAGAGATGGAATGGATGAAGATGAATGAAACTGGGCAAGGATGTGGAAGGAAGTGGCCGTGGCCTGTCAGAAGGTACCGTTCCCAACATTTGCCTGATGTTGAAAATTTGAAACCACAGAAAACCATTTCAAGAACGGCCGACGGTGGGGCTCGAACCCACGCGTCTACCGAGTCAGCAGAGAGCTTGGCCCCATGACTTAACGCTGAGCTTTAGCCAGCGTAGCCACTGCTGTCGGTATAATAATAATGTTACGGTTTCATATCCATTTTACTGCTGTAGCTTTAGAGAAGCCGGGTGCCTGGAATCTTTAGCGATCTAGCAAGTACTGTATACAGACACAGACGTCTCGCAATTTAAGCATCCCCCAAGTTCCAACTGACGGCGCCACGATTTGATCTGGCAACATTGGGACAACAGGTGAGAACGTTACCGCTGTTCCACGATGCTACTTATTGTGATTTCAATCAAACATATATTTCTGTTCAGTCTTTGATCCTACTGCCCCTACGGGCATCAAGTCCATGCAGGTGTAGTACGTACAGCATGTTACGCATATTTACTAACCTATGTTATTGGGATGTCGCTGAACGTGTTCAATTAATGTATAGTTCGCACTACGTGCACTTGGTCGTGAAACGAGCCATAAAGGTTATTGAACTAGTTTTAGGGGCTTGGCCATAAGCCCAGTGTGCTTGTGTGAGTGCTCAATTTGTTTGATAAACTGTGTTTCTTTGTGTGAATGCTATTACAGTATTAGGATCGAGAATTGGGTAAATTCCCAGTGACTTAAAATAACGTAATAACCCGGCATTTGCCTGAAGGGAGTGTGGAAAACCAACACTCAGGATAGCCACTGTCAGCGCTGGGATTCGAACCTCTGATCTTCGGACTTGCTGCAGCAACCCATCCCAGTCGTGGTGAGTAATTTAACGTGCACGGCTACGTCTCAGGTTGAGTGGTAAAGGAAGTAACACTAACGTTTAACAACAACATAGCCTAGAATGTCATGTGGCTGATAGATGTAAACCATGGCAACTATGAGAAAGAGCGCAGTCAGTGGAAGATGAGCATCCGAGATAAATAACTAACGAGAAGAAAAAGAAAAAAACACGAACTTTCCAAATTAAACAACTTGCAAGGAAGTTAGAAGCTGATCGCATCCCAAAACAGTGTGGAAGATAATGGTAATAATAATGTTATTGGTTTTACGTCCCTTTTAACTACTGCGGCTTTTAGGGACGCCGAGATGCCGAAATTTTGCCCCTAAGGGGATCTTTAACGTGTCAGTAAATCTACTGACACAGTTCCCTCGCATTTGCACACCCCCGAATGCTAACTGACTGCGCCTGGATTCGAACCTGCAACCTTAGGCACAGCAGGTGAGAACGTTCCCACTGAGCCACGCAGCCGCCCGGCAAGACAATGAGAACTGCCAGGGAGCCTAGGATGTGGGCAGGCAGGAGTATGAGACTTTTGTTAGCCTTACAGCCTGTAAATAGGGACAAAGAATGTGTTAATCTTTGGATGAAACCATGTTTGGAATTTGTGGTTCTGACCAGTGACGTGCTTTCAATCCTAGCAGTGCTGGTGTATGTATTTTGTGTCTAAGGTTTCAAGTTATTTCTTTTGGTAACTGCATGATCAGATTCTAGATTCCACGTACTGTTGATCTTAATTTAACACAGCAAGTATGCCTTCCTTCAAACCACAGAGTCGATGCGAGCGCCCTGTGTTGTGGGTTTGGGACGACAGGGGTGTTAACATGTGACAGAATCAGATAGCAGGAAATGGGTGACGTCAGAAAAAGGTTCTGGCAGAAATGTTAAAGCTTTACAGGCTAACGCTACAAACACTTGGCGCCACCACCGCACCGTAAAGAAGTTACCAGGGAAGGACAAGTTCCAGTGCTGCAAACGTGTAGGTAGTTTAACAAGGTGCACAGAATAACAGAAAGAAATAATAGGCTCATGATTTAGACAAGTTATGTACGCACATTGAGTTAAACTTTCAAGTCGATGTCAAGAGAGCTAATTTTAAAGGTCACTGCAGCGCGCGTACTGCGAGTTTTAATAACTGCTGGTGAGTTTGTTGCGAATAATATACGTCATTCGCCGGGTCGAGTTTCAGTTATATTCATTAATTACGGCGCCATGAGTGTGAGGAAGTGAGTGTGTGGTTAAGAGGGCTCGTAAGTGTTTCTTGCAGCCGCTGGTTCTGACTGAATGGGAACCGTTTTTGCAAGACGAATTAAGAATAAAAGCCCAGATATTTTCAAGCCGAGATAAAGCATGAAGGTGGCAATCTAATTGGTAGGATGTATATTTTATGAGTCGGAGAAGGTCATCCTGCATCTAAATTTACACAAACGTGTATTAACGATTGTGATCAGTAACAGGTAAAGCATAAAGCTTGGAGAGTCGGATATGTCTCCAGTCAAAACGCCCAGAAGTGATTGAAACTCCACCTGGGCCATGATCTCAAGCCGATTGGCTTTCTGTTGAGCGAACTTGACCGGATAGTGGGCAATGAAATAATTAACATCAAAAGAAGAACTGATAAATAAAAATGATAAAAGAAAGTGGGAAGATTTGACGCTAAAAAACACTGAAACATGATTGTTTTATTACCGATCAACTAAAGTAGTCATAAAAAGGGGTATGCAGCCTACTAGAGTTGTTGGTGTTCGTTCATTTCTAGGGCTTGGGACATATCTGGCATCAGTATTGCAATGGCGACTGTTGTAGTGCGTGTAACTAGAATAATTATGGTCGGGGATTGAGGAAGGAATAAGGTACTAGACCGACATTTTACTGGTGGGAGTGTGGAAAATCCCTGGGGAAAAGCCACACTCAGGATGGCCGTTGACAGCGCCAGGATTCGAACCGCCAATCTCCGGACTAGAGTTCTAGAATCTGCTGCTCTTATTCTTGACGTACTTCTTATAACCTGTGTTAGTGTACGTGTGACTGTGTTAATGTGTACAATTTAAAAAAAGAACATTTATAGTTTAATATAATTCAACTCGGGGAAGCTTCTAATTTTATTTTGTCATGCTGGACAACTAGAGGATTTTGTTTATTGAAACTTATCTACACGAGTAGAAGGAGGGATGGTAGCAGGAAACAGTCATGAGACACTTCCCTCACAATGACTTGGTGCTGTTGCTGTGGTACAGACATAGGGGCAACTTGCAATAAGATGCTGCACCACAGTACTGCTCAAGCTCGTGATCCACATGCCTCATGGCCACTCCAAACACCAATAATGAATCTTGGTCAATTACGCCAAACATTCAAAGGGGATGATAGCACATTCCAAAATAGGCTATTCGGTATAATTATAATGGAATGCATGAACAAGAAGGGGGTGTTGATGTTATTAAGCATAGGCCTACTACCGCATTGATGTCCAACCAGGGTGTCCGCCCAGTCTACTTGATGTCCACCTCTCACGTAATTGAGTCTGAACGGATCGTATAAATCAAGAAGGAGCTTCTTCGATTCCAAGGCAATAAAATTATTTGTACACACCTGCAGTTCTTCCTTGCATCGCCGCTCCTCCTCCAGTGACATGCGCTTCTCGTGCTTCTTGAAGTACTTCCGTTTGGCGGCTTGCAGGTTGAACCACGTGTACGAGAAGGATTTGACGAATGGCAGCAGTGCCTCGATGAAGGGGTGGAACTCATCCTACAACAAGACAGAAACACCCAGATTAAAAACAAGGAAACTAGTATAATGTAAAGTGAGCTTCCTGCTGATAAAGTACACAAAACGTATGGGCAATATGTATGAAACATGTCATTTTTGTATGATTCTTCTTCCACAAAATGATTGTAGGTCACATGACCTCGGATGAAAGCACTTCAAGTCACATAGAGCAACAATATTCCACCGTTGTTATGATCATTAGTATCATTAACATGTACTTAAAAATGTCTATATAATGAATTTATTGTTGTTGATTCATTTGGGGGCTTTGCGACATCGTAGTCCTGTAGCCACGTGTACTTAGGTGAGTGCTGAAGCTGTCCGATAACATGTGTCATTATGATGGCTGTACTAAAGTGCGGACTTGTGCAGGAGACAGCCGTGGCCTCCATTTAGGTATTATTAGAAGTAGAAGTAGAAGTAGGAGTAGAAGTGGGGGAAACCACGGTAAGCAGCTTCTAGGATGATTAAGGTACCACCTCTGCCTTACGTAGCTGAATGCGACCTAAGACCGGACCTTCACGGGGACAGCCAAGAATGCTAGTCACTACGCCATGAGGGGGGGGGGGGGGCAGTCTTAAACCAAACATGAATATATCAGGGAGAGTAGCAGAGAAATTGATTATATTACGGTAAAGATAACAAGATTTTAAAAAAGGCAAATACGCTTTAGATCTATTAAGCTATGCACCATTAGGTACGATATCCCCGCCGTGACTTGGAGTCGGTGACCAAACGTGCCTTCTGATAGTTCTCGAGAACGAAAGGAAGGAAGAAAGAAAGGCTGGCGACAAGAGAATTGCAGGTTTGGTTGGGTAAGTGCCCTGGGACATGGCGTAAGGTACGGGCCTACCATTTTCCTGGAGTGATTGTTGAAATAATTTGACAACAAATCCCCTCAGAACGGCTGCTGTCGGCACGTGTATTAGCTCGCTCGCCTGTGGAGGTGGGTAGGTGTTTGTAACTATCGAATACTGCTATAATTCAAAGTCTGAATTGTACAGTAGTTGTGGGGCCATGACATGCATGGTTATTAGCCTCGTGCAATCGGCGATATAACTGCAACTATTTGTGTCCAGAACTCAGGTTGGTGCTTCGGGACTAAATATTAGGTACCAATACGGCGCTTTCCTGGAGTGTGATGCAAAATCACGCTAAGAGTAGCCGCTATCAACGCCGGGATTCGAACCACTCGCTAGGCTACGCTGAATGTGAGCTATGTTTGTGTGCAAGATGATAATAATAATATTAAAAATTATTATTAAGATAATAATACCGGTACTAATAACATTAATAATGTTATTGGTTTAAACTCCCTATTAAATCTTGAGGATTTTAGAGACCCGGGGTGCCGGAATTTCGCCCCGAAAGGGACCTTCAACGTGCCAGTAAATCTATTGACGCGGCTCCCTCACATTTGCGCACCCTCAAATGCCAACGGACTGCACCAAGATTCAATCCTGCACCCTTGGGAACAGCAGACGAGATCGTTACCGCTGCGCCATGCAGCCAGTCAGTGTGTGTCATCACATTGAGAGCACTTACAAGACGTTTCAAATACAGTAAGTGTACCAGAAAGGAGTACGTTCTAACATCAAAATAGACGGTTTAGGCTCTATGGAACTCATTCAATCTACACTGGCCAAAACAATTAGGGGAGCAGGTGAGATATCATACACAAGATACATATGGTAACGTATTTTATTCAGAGTTCGATTACAATTGTAATTTGTGTGTGCTACAGTACGATATTGTGCTGTCTCAACTCTTTACTGGAGGTTTACATGGCGTTTACGTCGAGCGAGGCACCATGGGGCTACCATAATAGTGAAAATGTAATTCTCGTTGCTCTCTAATATGCTGTGTGATCACCTCGGACGGCCAGGACAGTTGCACACCTGCGTGGCATGGACATTATGAGGTTATCAATCAGCTCTTGAGGGATATTTGGCCATTCTTCCACGAGTGCAATATCCAGCTCGGCAACCATTGTGAGAGATGCTGGTGTGGCTGCAATGCGTCTGCCAAGTCCATCCGAAACATGCTCAATCGGAGCTAAGTCCGGTGAACAAGCTGGCCACTCCATTCGTTCAATGCCCTCGTCGTCAAGCATGCTGTCCACCAGTGCAACTCTGTGGGGACGTGCGTTATCGTCCACCAGAATGAACCCATCGCCTATGGCACCAGCGTAGGGCACAACAAACGGTCGAAGGATCTCGTCTCGATACCTCTGAGTAGTCAAAGCGCCATTCTCAACGACATAGAGGTCCGTACGTCCGCCAATACTGACTCCTGCCCACACCATTCGTCCACCACCATGATATGGTGCGGTTTCCTGCACATAAGCGGGATTGTTCCGAGTTCCACGTTCTCTCGAGATGAGGGAACGACGATTGTCCGGCTGAACACAAAATCCTGACTCATCTGAGAACAGAACCCGGCGCCATTCGTTACGACGCCAATCCTGATGTTCCTCCGCCCAGTTTCTGCGAGCTAAACGGCGGTGTGGTTTTAATGGGGCACACACCATATGCCTCCGTGCGTAGAGGCCACTTTCCCGACAGCGATTTCGGACTGTTTGTGTTGATATTGCGCGTCCTGTTGCCGCCTGGAGGGTGCGTTGCAACTGAGTTGCATTCAGCCTCCTGTCTCGACGGGCTGTTAACCGGAGATAACGGTCATCTCTTGCTGGTGGTACCCGTGAACGACCTTGGTCTGGCCTTCTTTTAGCGGTTCCTGTTGTCTGAAATCGCGTCCAGGTCCTGGAAATTACACTTTGGGACACTCCAATAGCTGCAGGCACCTCCCTCTGTGTCTATCCCGCTTCCAACCTTCCTATGGCACTCCATGCCATACCTTTGGGTAAGTCACGTTGTTGTTGCATTGCACTACCTGCTCACTACACCATCTGAACCCAACTGCTTGTGTCATTCGTGTGGTAGAGTAAACACACGTGCACACCAAACCCCTCTGCAGCAACTTTCTGTTATTACCACTATCTCGGTTGCCGTAATATTGTTGTCTCCACTCCGTAGTACCAACAGAAAGACGTCGATCCATTTTAGGTCATTCTGCCGATGACAATACGTCAGAACCTAGATATCTCAACTGATCCCCTAATTCTTTTGACCAGTGTATTTATAGGAGCTAAATTGGATTTCAACTGCATCCCTAAGTCACTCCAAACATGTGCCAGTGTTCTAATTTGCGCTGAAATTGAGAAGGGTACCCCGGGTTTTGCAGCAAATGTCTTGGAGTGAGAATAGCTGCAGAACCAGTTCAGTTTCATGGCAGATGCTGCTATGAAGGTATCGTGTCATAAAAAGTGAATCCTCGTTAATTATTTTAAATCTACCGACTTATCGTCTGTCGTAAAAAAATCAGCTAAATGGGGCAACTTCTTGCGCTGATATACGAGTGAATAATAATAATAATAATAATAATAATAATAATAATAATAATAATAATAATAATAATAATAATTTATATTACTTATTAGCCCCGTTTTTACAGGGTCTTACAGTGCATGCTTGTTCGGTAATAGTCTTCACTTTGAGCAAGAAGTGTACCATTATCGACTCAAGGAGAGCGCACGCGGTAGGCCTACTGCTCTTCACACTGCATACTTCAGTGAGAGCACTTTAATTGGTGCACAGAATCCACTGATGATGATGATCGTGTGGCCTCCTGAGAGGCCGAATGCAGGTCTTTCTAGTTGACGCCCGCAGGCGACCTGCGCGTCGTAGTGAGGATGAAGTGATGATGAAGATGGCACACACACCCAATCCCCGAGCCACGGGAATTAACCCCAGAAGATTAAAATCCCTGATGGCCCGGCCGGGAATCGAACCCGAGACACGTAGGGTCAAAGCCTAGAGCGCTAACCATTTAGCCACGGAGCCGGACACAGAATCCACTGAGACCAGCAGTCGCGAGCCTCCTCTTCTACTTCTTGTTTTGCCTACTATACAAACCCGTCAATGACTAGTAATAACAATGTTTTCAATTTAACGTTCCATTTAACAGCTGTGGATTTAGAGATCCCAAAGTGACGGGAGTTCGCTCTCAAGGGGAACTTGAATGCACTTAAATAGCGCACCATGACTACGAAGAGCAACTTTAGCAAGTCCGAAGATCGGAGGTTGGTACTGAGTGTTGTCTCCACACTCTTTCCAGGCAAATGCTGGTATAGTAACCTACGTTATTTCAAGTCCCGGGGCACCTGTCCCCAACCCAGTCCCTAATACAGTTACACACATTTTAACAACGGGCAACTCAAACATTAAGCAGTACCATGCGCCGACAATGAGCATTGCTTGCTGCTGGCCAATAGCATGCTTGCTCTGTAACTCCACGTGGAGTCCTAGCTGCCTGCTCGCTTGTCAGGTCACCAGTGTTGCACAGTTGTGTCCAGTCTCGCTGCTTGCTCTTAGTGGCCTCAGTGGAGAGTTGACAACGCTGTGCCTCGAGCTAGGAAAGCCTTCGCTCCACGCAGACATGGAATGTAAACATGGCCGCCCAGCTGTATTTCAAAAGTGAGCCGGTCGTTAATTAGGAAAGCGAGAGAACTATACTAGTCATCACAGAAATACAGGTTACCAGACAAGATCAACACACACCCAAGTACACGGGGTTGATGATCAAGATGCCCTAAACCTCTAAAACAAATTAACATCAATAACAGCGGGTGTCTCCCATATAATGCACAATAGGTGAGAACTTTACCGACTGCGTCATGCAGCTTGTCGGTAACTTACGACTGGGGCTTGTTAAAAAACTCAATATAGGTTTATAACCCCAAATTGATAATTGCTTCGGACGAACAGCATATTGCAATGACTAGCTTGAGACATATTTGCTGGGGTTTCTCTTCAATTATTCTAGAACAGCGGCGTCCAGTCTTTGCACGCTCAGCGTGCTAACTATGCTGCGCCGCACGCCGGCAGGCTGACTTCTGCTTCTCTTGGCTGGGGTGCATGCGACAGCTCTTCGCCGCGTCTGACCGAGTCAAGTAGGGATCGCTAGTGCACCGGACACAATCAAAACAAACGAACAAACAAACATACTGTTCGTCCAATGCGTTGGTTGTCTGACACATATGCAATGTGTTTCACGCGTTTCTCCGCGTACCGGTACTTGATAAGGTATCATGGAACACATTTAAGGCATTGCAATTTTCGTCACATGGTTTCTCCCATTGTTTTCGTTTTGTTTCAATTTGTTTTTATATTCACAATATACTGAATACTGTTTGACGTTCGACCGATCAACCATAACACAGCCAAGGCAGTACCGAAGGGAGTAAGACGGGAAACGAGCGAGAGGGATAAACTCTCGCTGCAAGGCCATCCACGCCAGAAACACGCCGTATGGACACCTCTGTTCTGGAACAATCTTCGGAACAAACATTACGGTATATCGAGTTCCTGGACAACATTTATAATTTTAGTTGTTGTTGTTGCTATTTCATTTAGGGTTTCACGACCCTGTAGCCTCAAGTACTTGGATGAGTGTAGAAGTTGTATGATAACCAGTGTTATTGTAGTGACTATAGGTGTGTATTTGTAATTCAGACAAGGATTGGAAAGATGCAGCCGTTGCCTTAAGTTAGGAACCATTTGCCTGGAGTAGAAGTGTGAATCTTCTGAGATAACTGAGGTGGGAATCGAACCCACCTCTTCTCAGTGCTGCCTCACGAGGGTGTGTGCATCCCGTTCCAGCCCTCAGACCGGAATCAAATCACTTGGCAGAGCCGAGAATCGTTCTCGGATTTCAGGGATGCTAGCCACTACAACACAAGATGGTCGTCAAGTTTGAAAGTAAGGCATTTGAGAAGAACACTAGCAACTGCGAATTTACAGGCCGGACGTTTGTTTTAGACGATTGCCCTTGACCTTGAAGCCTGCAGGTGAGCCTACACACACTCACTCTCTCACCCTAACACTTCACACTTTTCACCACCGATCTGATGTAATGGAATTCCAGACTTGAGCAGACAGTACAGTCCACATCGAAGTATTGTGTGACGCGGAATTACACGTTACGTAGTTACGAACAGAACGTCATTATATTTGCCAATGACTGTACTCCTAGCTGTAGTGTGAAAAAGCTTTTTCAATCATCGGATCGCTTGGGGCAGCTGATAACAACACAGGTACTGTAGTAACTCGCCTCCAGGCTTCCATTAAGATTTTTCACTCGTCTAAAACAAACGTCCGGCCTGTAACTCAGAATTGTTGGTGCTCTTGACTGAAGTAGCGCTAAGGACAAGGTAGTTGTTACATTGAGGGGCTTGGACATCACAGTCATCAGACTCATTTACTTGGGCGAGTGAAGAATTTGTCTGAAACCTTTATTATTGTGGTATATGTGGTAGTGTGCGTATTTGTAATTGAGGCAAGGATCGGGAAGAAGGTGGCCGTAAACTCAAGTTAAGAACCATCGCGAAAATTTGCCTGGAGTATAAGTGGAAAAGTATGGAAAACCACTTCTAGTATGGGTCAAGTGGGCTTTGCCTCACGAAGCTGGTATTACCCTGTTCCAGTCGTCAGACCAGAATTAAATTTCTTGTCAGAGCCGGGAATCGAACCTCGACCTCCAGCCAACAGTGTTAGTCACTACAGGCCGGTACGTACGTTGATATCCGGGTTATCAGACAACTTCCACACACATCCCCACTACAATGGGCCGTAAAACAACATCACTCAAATTGAGTTACAGAATTTGGCTAGATCATGACTTCCTAGTTGCTCAGTCTCTTCTGTTGCGCACATCCACCATAAGCATCCAGATCAGGACAATACAACATTCCCAGCGCAATCAACTCAATTATAACTTACTTGTCATTTACTACCGTATTACCGACAGTAGTGGCTACGCTGGCTAAAGCGCAGCATTAGGTCATGGGGCCAAGCTCTCTGCAGACTCGGTAGACGCGTGGGTTCGAGCCCCACCGTCGGCTGTCCTTGAAATGGTTTTCCGTGGTTTCCCCATTTTCAACACCAGGCAAATGCTGGGACGGTACCTACTGACAGGCCACGACCGCTTCCTTCCACATCCTTGCCCAATTTCATTCATCTTCATCCATTCCATCTCTCATTCTGACGCGCAGGTCGCCCACGGGCGTCGACTTGAAAGACCTGCACTCGGCCTCTCTGGAGGCTACACGAAAAAAAAATACCGTATTTTTCTTGTACACTAACGAATTGAATAATACATTCAATGCCTATAAAGCAACCTCGTAAATGGGCATTACAGAATTGCACGCATTCAAGTATAGCTGCTGACCGGCTCATAGTCAGTGGATTATGGGCGAACGTGTAGCAAGCGTGACAACACTCTCATCTGGATTACATTCCTTTTAGGCCATTGGGCGCTACTGCCCATATCAAAAAGCTAATCAATTGTCCCCATGAGTCTGAGTTCTCCCTGTTCCAATAAATGTATCATACATATTCATCTAATATCCAGAAAGACTGAAGACTTTTAAGCCACTTTTGTTTTTACTAAAATACACACATCAGTACAGACATCACAATAGCACACGTTGTCTTGCCCGCGATCTCTCAATCGTCAAAATATAAAAGTAATAATTATAATTTCTGTACTTCTAACCCTTGTTATTCCAGTATCTACTGAGTCAGAGATGAGGTGTCTGGTTGAATCTCCATTTGGCGAGCGATTTTAACGTTCTTTACACCGCACATGAAATAAATTGAGATGCAAGGAGTTCGAAGGAGGCGGCTGTGCCCAGTTGGGTGGTATTATCTCTTCATTTGTCTCGAGTAATGCATGGGAAACCACGAGAATAATGTCGAGATGGTCTTTGAACACACTCGCCCCTTTAGTGACACATGGCCACTCGGTGATGACGGTGATATTATTATGAGTATTATTATTATTATTAATATAATTACTACTACTACCAATAATAATAGTGATGCGAGACGAGCGTTTGTCCGCAGTGGAGGGAGACAACAGGGTCATAGATGAGTGAATCACGAGGATTCTGTTTGCATGGCTGTGGCTTCTCCGACCCGACCCGATGCGATCCGATCGTGTCCGACTCGGCCTGACTCGTATTCCCCGCCGGCTCCAGCCGGGGAGGAGACAAATGAAAAAGAAGAAGAAAATAAATAAAAAAAGGACTCCACTTCTCTCTTGGCTTTTGGGAAATGTTCCAAATGGCGGTGTGCTCGAGCTAGCTGATACAGGCCTCATCCGTCATTACCATGCTCCCATGTGATCAGCAATGAACACCCTATGGTCAGGCCTATAGCATGCTACCAAATACAAAACCATCAACCATCGTTTAGAAATTATCCGAAAACTGTATTAATGTTCGCACCCAGGATATAATATGGCAAGCAGAACTGGTGCATTTATAACACAAGTTAGCACTTTCAGTGGCTTAAATTCATGAGCTTAGGGCCATTTTAAAACACCTAGTGGTGTAGAGGTTAGCGTTATTGGCTGGTCCAGGTTTCGATTCCCTGCTCTGCTAAGAATTAGAAAATTGTAGTATGGTCTGAAGGGGTCTCCCGGCCTCGTGATATTGCCTGATGCTGTGGCAGAAGGACGAGCGGGAAGCGTCTGGCCACCCAACCTCACGTGATCTCAGGACGTCTGTCTTAGATCCCTGTCGCAGTCATTGGCTCTAATGGGATCGTGTATGTCACGGCCTAGTTGATATGGCATTTGTAATAATAATAATAATAATAATAATAATAATAATAATAATAATAATAATAATAATAATTATTATTATTATTATTATTATTATTATTATTATTATTATCATCATCATATTCATTATCATTTTATTATTATTATTATTATCATCATAATTATTATTATCATCATCATTATTATTATTATTATTATTATTATTATTATTATTATTCATTCATTCATTCATTCAATTTCGCTAATCGGCCAACTAGGGACCACGATAAGCCTTATTTTACATTCTGGCATTTGCTCATTTTTTTTCTTGATCCACATTGCCTTCATGAGCTCACTGTGTTTAGCACGACGTTCCTCTGTCCATTTCGCACCAGTTGTCCGTTTTTCGTCCCGGAAAGTCCCAAACGTCTTGATGGCTGCTCTATAAAGATTTCGGTCTTGTGCATCTTCTGCTCGTATCCCCATTTCTTTCAGATCTCTCTGGACGTTAACATACCATGGCATTGTCGTTTTTGGTTTTGAGTCGAATATACTGAAGATACGTTTCGTCCATCGGGAATCGATCATCCGTCGCATATGACCGTAGAAGCAAACTCTGCGTTTTCGCATTGTCTCTGTGATCTTCTCTATCCTCGAGTAAATTTCTTGCCTGGATTTTCTGATGTAGATGCCATTTTTGTAGTCTGGGCCATGTATGATGTGTAGGATCTTTCTTTCTTTTCTCTCTAACTTCGCGAGCAAACATTTCTCGGATAGGATAAGGCATTCAGATGCATATAGCGGTACTGGTTTGATGACAGTGTTGTAGTGACGAATTTTTGTGTTCATAGAAAAGCACTTTTTGTTATATATGTTGCGGGTGGTTTGAAAAGCGACTTACATTTTCTTGATTCTTGCTTCTATGGCTTCCTTGTCAAGGCCATTTTGCTGGATCCATTCCCCAAGATATTTAAATTTATTAACACGGTTTATCGTTCCATATTTGGTGTTTAGTTGTGCTGTATCATCCTTGATGTTCAACATTACTTCTGTCTTTTGAAAGGAAATTTGTAATCCTGTTTGTTCTGCTACTTCCTTCAATATATTGATCTGTTCTGTTGCACTTTCGAAATCTTCTGTCATCAGGGCTATATCATCAGCGAATGCTAAGCATTCTATTTCCACTCCGTTTTTCTTCGTCCCGATCCTTAAAGGTTTGTAAAGGCCTCCTTCTTTTAACTTCTGTCGCCAATTCTGTATTACCTTTTCAAGCACGCAGTTGAACAAAAGAGGTGACAGGCTATCTCCCTGTCGAACACCTGTCTTGATTTCAAAGGGTTCAGAGATACATCCTTGGAATTTGACTTTGGATGTGGTATTAATTAGGGTTGCCCTTATTATCGCCAGCAGTTTCATATCGACTCCCATTTCTGCAAGTATGTTAATCAACACATCACGGTCGATGCAGTCGTACGCTTTCTTAAAGTCTACAACTGTCGATACATACGTTCGACCTCTCAACACATAGTACCTAATTATGGTTTTTAGGTTAAAGATTTGTTCTGCAGTCGATCGGCCTTTCCTAAAACCCCCTTGGTATTCTCCTAGTTTGTGTTCAACATGCTGTTCCAGCCTTTCAAGGATGGAAAGTGACAGGATCTTGTAAGCTACTGACAGAAGAGAAATACCACGGTAGTTGTTCACATCTCTTATATTTCCTTTCTTGTGTAAAGGATGGATCAAAGCTATCTTCCAGTCCTCTGGGAGTTGTTCTGTCTCCCATATATCTACAATGGTTTGGTGTAGAATCTCAATTGCTTCTTCTGGGGCATGTTTCCACAGTTCTGCAATCATGGAGTCTTCACCAGGAGCCTTGTTATTTCTCAACATCTTTTTGTGGCGTTTGATTTCATCGCGATTTGGTGGAGAAGATGGCAAATTGTGGTTCATTTGTTTGTTTGTTCTGATGGGGTTGGATGGCTTTTCACAATTTAGGAGGTCGTTAAAATACCCGGCTAAAATTTCGCAGTTTTCCTCGTTGGATGTTGCTCGAGTTCCATCTTTTCTTAGAAAACAAAGGGAAGGTGCCTTGTATCCTTGTATCTTCTTTTTAAAATCCCTGTAGTATTCACGGGTCTCATTTCTGTGAAAGTTTTGTTCAATTTTGTCCATTTGTTCTTTTTCATACTTGCGTTTCTCGCTGCGTATTATTTTTGCTGTTTGTGCTCGTTGGTCTCAATAGATGTTCCAATCTTCTTCCTCTTTGGTGGTGTAGTACTTTTTCCAAGCATTTAGACGATCCTTTAAGGTCTTCTCGCAGTTATTGTTCCACCATGTGTGTTTCTTCCTCTTCTTGGTTTCTGCTACTTCTTTTGCAGCGTTTATCATCTGCTTTCTCGTGCTGTTGAAGTCTTTTTCCACTGGTTGGGCAAGTTCTTTGAATTCATTCTCCCTATCTCTGAGCATGTTTGTGTCGAAGCGGATTATGGTAGGTTTGTTTTTCTTTTTGTTTAGTGGAATGGGCCGGAACTTTATTACCGATACATAGTGATCTGAGTCTATGTTCATTCCCTTTTTTACGGTAACATTCATGATTTCCGGACTAGATCTTCGAGATATCGCAACATGGTCTATTTGGAACTCTCCTAATGTTTTGTTCGGGCATCTCCATGTAGTCTGTTTTCTAGGTAGGTGACGAAAGTGTGTTGACATCAGCTGGAGGTTATGGTTATTACATAGTTCAATGAGGCGTTCTCCATTCTTGTTAGTTCTATTGTGTGCTGGATAGAGCCCAACGACATTCCTGTATTTCCGTTCACGTCCTACCTGTGCGTTGAAATCACCCATTAGGATCTTGACGTGGTGTTTCGGGATTTTTGCCAATCTAGCATCCAAGAGGTTCCAAAATCTATCAGTGTCTTCCAACTCTTTTTTGTTTTGTTCATTAGTTGGAGCATGTACATTGACTAGCGTGTATGTTTTGTTTGCACAGCGCAGAGATAGAAGGCATAACCTATCGTTAACAGCTTCAAAATTCGAGACTGACCTAAGGATTCTGGTGTTGGCAGCAAAGGCTGTACCGAAGATAGGGGTGTTCTTCATTACCCTCTTACGGGATTTGCTCTTGAAGAACCGATACCCATCAGACTCAAACGTATCTTGGTCAGTGAAGCGAGTTTCTTGCAAGGCCATTATTGCGATTTTGTTTTCGTGAAGGGCAAGGGTCAGCTGTTTCATCTTACCAGTTTGTATTAGAGAGTTGATGTTGAACGTTGCCAAAAAACTCTTAGATTTGGGTTTCAGCTTTCGTGACTGTTCAGGATTTCCAAGACGCTCCGACTCGTCTTTAGCATGACGTTGCATCCCCCCCAGAGTCCGAATGGGATGCATGCGTCGCTCGTGGGCTACGGTGGATTTCTTCGAAAAGTTGCCACCTGGGGTATTAATCTCCTGTATTTGTTTTACCATCATGCTCAAGAAGCTTTAGTTTAGCTTGGAGCAAATTGCTCATAATGAATGCAACCAAGGTTGTTAGCCTTGGAGGGCCTCAAGATGTTATCCGGCGGTGGGCAGGCATTTCCTCCTAACCCGAATAGTTATGGTTTTCCCGCCAATACTCGGGTGGCTGATTGCAGTGGTTTCCCACTGGGCGATGGGGTCGCCACATCCCTACGCCTTATTATTATTATTATTATTATTACTTCTACAATCTCCGATTCTATATAGATAAACATACTTACAAATCCATTTATAGTGTTATGCCTGAAAGCAAACTAAGATATGCTATATCAGCTTGGAGAAATCAAAACACAACTTTAATTAATAATCTGCAAGATAGCCAAAACAGGTTCTTTAAATATTTCACTAATATCCCTTATTTTAATATTAGAGAGTTGTTTCAAATTATGGCCTGTTTGCCATCTCTTGATGAATGCAGTACATTTGTTTTCGTCTGTTGGCACAGGCTAGAGTAAAATGTGGCTTTTCACCGATGTCTCAGTCTCACTCATGGCTGTGATTATATGGAAGCTGCTGAGGTATGGGTGGTGCTTAGTAATTACATTCAGGGCACAGTCAGTGCCTGTGGATGCTGTGAAAGGTTCTAATCATAGGGTTAGTACTGCTGTTCTGACTCAGTGAGGAAAGCAATTGCAAACTACCTCACTCCTCATCTTGCCTAGTACGCCTCAATATTGCGCTGCCTGGGGTTTTTGTGGGTATCTACCCACATAACCTAACGGCGGTACTTTTTGGGGATCCAACCAGCCTTCGGGCTGACTACCTAACAGACAGTTTCAAATTACTGTACTGAATCTCTACTACCATGATGCAAGATTCAGGCATAAGGTCTCTCACAACATACAAACAAGAGTCATAACAAGTACTAAATATGTAAAACCTTTATGTATAAATAGCTATGCTTTCGAGAGAATAAATTATATTATACCATCACTACTTAATGAACTGCCACCTGGATTGTCCAACATGAACAGCAAGCAACTGGCTATACGTCGCATTAAAAACTATTGCCTAAATAAACATTAACTTTTACAAGTTAATGAATTATTATTATTATTATTATTATTATTATTATTATTATTATTATTATTATTATTATTATTATTATTATAGCTACTATAGTGTAACTATTTGTGATTTTAACTATTTACATTAATATTTTTCTCATTATCACCTAACATGTTAAATCAAATTATATATATATAAAAGAAAAAAAAAGAATATTAAAACAAAACAAAATAAAAATCAATAATTATAATTAAAATATATAAATATTTAAACAATTGAAAAGAAAGAAACATATATTTTGCATGCACTCTTTTATTGAAATATAATGTGTATATATGTTGTAAATAATATGTCTCACTGATAGTCTGTACTGGATTTGCCGTCAGATTCGTGAGACATATTACATTAATGTAATATCATAGTACTTAATAAATAAATTAAATTATCATATTCATTATTATTATCATCATTAGGACAATATTATCATACTCTATATCCGATAGTAAGCCAAGTTGTTTTGTTGTCGATCACTAGAGAAATATTTATGGATTTCTTTAATGAATACTCTACTTTATAATAATCTACACGTTTATAGTCATCAGAAATGTACAAAGTGTTCTTCCAACAATCGGCTCTGTGCGTCTAATAGTTCATCCGAGCCGTGCTCTGCAGCCATGTGAGGTGACCAGTAAGATTCATTTCTATTTCATACACATTTAAAAGAAAATACTTTAGATATATTTTGCAGCAATGTATAGAGACTACACATGCTACGTGAGCATATACATTTTCTTATATCCATGACATCTTTTTACCATCATCTTCTTTCTAACACATTTAATCTATTTGTATTTGAAATCAAACAATCTGTGCAAGGATATCCATTTCTATTTTGGCTTTGTTAACCTAGTTTAAGATTTTAATATCATTCAAATACGCTGAAGAAGGTATCAATGCAACGTTTAATCATTCATTAAACATCGTTTTCACAGTATTGATGAGGCAGATCCCAATATTGCTTATTGAGAGAAACTAACACACTCTATAGTACATGTAGGCCTAATCAGTCAAATAATTAGGTTAACATTACAAGATATGAAGTGATAAATAAGTTTTCACTAGAAATGAAAGTAATGTAAAAATTATCCTGTAGATATTACTTTACCTGGAATTAGTCATGATTGAATATGGGACCGCGGTCGGGATTCGATCATTAGCTAATGGGCATACAGAGAAACCAACTAACTTGAGATTCTGAATAATTATAGTAGTCATTGGTCCAATACGTTTTAATTAATCGATTAGAAAATTAATTTTATAAATAATTAAATATAGAAATAGCAAAATTAAATAAACCAATGATACAATGATTGGTACACAGTATTCAAAAACCTGCATCCCCCTGAGTATTTGCTGCCTTAGAGAATAATTTCATCATAATTTGTAATGCATAGGGTACGTGTGCGATACATTTCAATATCTGTATGCGCCTAAGAATATTTTATACACTGGAAATGAGGTCATCGAGTAAGACCTATGGGTTGGGGGGGCGTGGTGGCTCAGCGGTCTAGCTGTATGCCTCTCACCTAGGTGGTCCGGGTTCGATTCCCGGTCAATGCATGTGAGATTTTCGAAGTGAAATGCCATGTCCTGTGATTCAGATTCCACGTAAAAAGGAGGTCCCGTGGCTCATGATCTCAAGATTAACGGTCACGTTTAACTACAAGCTTCCTTTCCTATGGGTTGGGTAGGCTGTATCAAACTACAGTATCTTTGCTTCTGCCCTTAAAACTCGCTCCTTCATACGGAGAGTAGACTGCACTGCACTGCTTCTCGCGAAGGAATGTTAATCGCATGCAGAGGCAAGCAGTGCATACAGTCTACTCTCCACGAACAAGGGGCTAATATTAATTGCATCATTGCTGGTTAATACACTAGAATCTTGTCTGGAAGAAACGTAGTCTACATATCTTACCTCCATTTATACCTCCATGGTGAGCTAATAATCCCATAAATACGATGTCACGAAACGCAATAAAATAATATGGGATCTCTGTACAACCGCCAGCACACAACCCAATCGAACGCTGGACAGCGGCTGTTGTTAATAAAACTCCTATTATTCGAGTGATCATAATGAGGATTCTAAAAGGGATGATGCTGCCGTTAATGCTTCAATTAGGGACTGGAAACATCTTGGTCATCAAAACCGCGTACTTTTGAGTGTAACGAATTTGTTTGATAGCCTGAATCATGGTGACAATTGCAGCAGTGAGTGTAATTAATAACGCCTAGGGTTGGGGCAGGTGCCCCGGGAATTGAAATATTGTATCAACTCGGCATTTTTCTGTAATGAGTGTGAAAAATGGGGGAAAACCCCTCATGGTGGCTGAGATTTGAACACCGGATCTTGAAATAAATAAATACGGTATTTTTTTATATTTTTATAATTGTTTTCTGTTTGTACAGAGTCATTGTGATGGACTTAAATTCCGAAGAAAGTGATTTTTGATGAAAAAAAGACAGCACAAACGCCCATGCTCGTGGCCGGACGCGAGCCACAACCGTACACTCTGGCTCCGTCACTGATCAGTAAAGTTATACTGTAGTCTATTTACTAGCTCACTATAAAATGCGCGTGTTTATTTAAACACACTCTCCATAATTGGATTAGCCACTTAGTTGAGTCAAATTATAATAGAATCTATCTAGCCCAATAAACCTAAATTGACTATAGACCTAGAAAGTTCTAAAGCGACTTATTTTCATCATTTTTACGATGACGAAATATCCAAATCTCATGCAATATGCAAAATTCCTGGAAGTACTGTTGAAACGCTGTTCTTGTTGTTAATTCCTTTCAGATGCTAACGGCATCTTAGTCACTAGCCCCTTGTGCTTAAGTGCACGTTCGATTTGCCGGATAACCTGCGTTTCTGTGGCGAATGTAGTGGTGTGTGCAAACTGCAATTAAGAGGGTCGAGAATGGAAAGATGCCTCGGAACTTAAAATACGGTACCATTCCGACATTTGCCTGGAGGGAGTTGGATGAAACCGGGAAAAACCACATTCAAGATAGCCGCTGACAGCGCCGGAATCGCTGGACTACCTGTGATGGCGAGCGATTTAATACACCATCGAGTTGTACAAACTCTATATGGGTATAATGAACAATGTGGTAAACATCTTGAATAATGTACAGTATGTTGCAAGATTGTTTACAATTGTTTTGAGTAAGTTAAGGTTGCAGTTCTAAAGGCTACCTCAAACGTAATGTAAATCAATGGGAGTTGGAAGCACGAGAAGAAATCGCGCAAGGTCACGTGACGTAAAGTTCCCATCCATGCACTCACGCCCCTCCTGTCGACATGGAACGTGTCCAAAACAATCTAAAAGTGTTATGTAATATCTTCCATCGCAAATAGAACTAGCAAACACTGGCCGCATGATTGCTAAAAATGAGATCATACATTTGCATGCATGAGATCTGTGCAATACATTATGTCAAGCCAACACGTGAGGGATACGCAGGAGGGGGACCAAACGATCAGCTGGACTGGATCGCCAACGGGCAATCAGGAAAATAAAACAATGCGGAAATAAGGAAGGGCCGATCACAACCTAAAACAGACATAGTCATGCACGTTACGGCGCAATTTACGTGAGAACTGGGTAGCTGTACCATTCATGGATTGGAGACCCTAACCCCGGAGCTAACAAAAACCGCTTTGAGCGGTATCTATCAAGATGATTTAATAGCTAAATGCATACAGAAGTAGTTTTCTGATTTTCTAATTTCAAACACAGGAGTGTATTGAAATGGTACCCATGGCCGCTTAGTGTCTTGCTTACATATACAGTACACACACTGGTACAAATACAACACTAAACTACACTGGAACTTAGAGATAATTTTACATACCCAAGTACACGGGGTTGATCACCAATATGTATCAAATCCTTAGAGCACACGGGGTTGATCACCACGATGTGACATATCCTTAGAGCACATGGGGTTGATCACCACGATGTGACATATCCTTAGAGCACACGGGGTTGATCACCACGATGTGACATATCCTTAGAGCACACGGGGTTGATTACCACGATGTGACATATCCTTAGAGCACACGGGGTTGATCACCACGATGTGACATATCCTTAGAGCACACGGGGTTGATCACCACGATGTGACATATCCTTAGAGCACACTGGGTTGATCACCACGATATGACATATCCTTAGGTCGTTGCGGCATGACTGTTGGCAGTCGCTCACATCCGGGAGGCGAGGAGGTTCGAATCCCCCCGCCGGCAACCTTGAAGATGGTCTTCTGTGGTTTCCCATCTTCCTTCCAGGCAAATGCCGGGGTTGGTCCCTACCTATAGGCCACAGCCGCTACCTTCCAACTCCTCGACCCTCCCATCCAACATTCCTCCCCAACGGTACTTGTAGCTCACCCATTGGGTGTCCGTCTCGAAGCAGCTACAAAACTGGCGAGCCGAACATATCCTCGGACACTCCCGGCACTGAAAGCCATACGCTTAAAAAAAAAAAAACTGGGTTGATCACCACGATGTGGCATATCCTTAGAGCACACTCGGTTGGTCACCACGATGTGACATATCCTTAGAGCACACTGGGTTGATCACCACGATGTGACATATCCTTAGAGCACACGGGGTTGATCACCACGATGTGACATATCCTTAGAGCACACTGGGTTGATCACCACGATGAGACATATCCTTAGAGGACACTGGGTTGATCACCACGATGTGACATATCCTTAGAGCACACTGGGTTAATCACCACGATGTGACATATCCTTAGAGCACACGGGATTGATCACCACGATGTGACATATCCTTAGAGCACACTGGGTTGATCACCACGATGTGACAAATCCTTAGAGCACACTGGGTTGATCACCACAATGTGACATATCCTTAGAGCACACTGGGTTAATCACCACGATGTGACATATCCTTAGATCACACGGGGTTAATCACCACGATGTGACATTCCTTAGAGCACACTGGGTTAATCACCACGATGTGACATATCCTTAGAGCACACGGGGTTGATCACCACGATGTGACATATCCTTAGATCACACGGGGTTGATCACCACGATGTGACATATCAATAGATCACACGGGGTTAATCACCACGATGTGACATTCCTTAGAGCACACTGGGTTAATCACCACGATGTGACATATCCTTAGAGCACACGGGGTTGATCACCACATTGTGACATATCCTTAGATCACACGGGGTTGATCACCACGATGTGACATATCATTAGAGCACACGGCGTTAATCACCACGATGTGACATATCCTTAGGGCACACGGGGTTGATCACCACGATGTGACATATCCTTAGAGCACACGGGGTTAATCACCATGATGTGACATATCCTTAGAGCACACGGGGTTAATCACCACGATGTGACATATCCTTAGAGGACACGGGGTTAATCACCACGATGTGACATATCCTTAGAGCACACGGGGTTAATCACCACGATGTGACATATCCTTAGAACACACTGGGTTAATCACCACGATGTGACATATCCTTAGAGCACACGGGGTTAATCACCACGATGTGACATATCCTTAGAGCACACGGGGTTAATCACCACGATGTGACATATCCTTAGAACACACGGGGTTAATCACCACGATGTGACATATCCTTAGAGCACACTGGGTTAATCACCACGATGTGACATATCCTTAGAGCACACGGGGTTGGTCACCGCGATGTGACATATCCTTAGATCACACGGGGTTGATCACCACGATGTGACATATCATTAGAGCACACGGGGTTAATCACCACGATGTGACATATCCTTAGAGCACACGGGGTTGATCACCACGATGTGACATATCCTTAGAGCACACGGGGTTAATCACCATGATTTGACATATCCTTAGAGCACACGGGGTTAATCACCACGATGTGACATATCCTTAGAGCACACGGGGTTAATCACCACGATGTGACATATCCTTAGAGCACACGGGGTTAATCACCACGATGTGACATATCCTTAGAGCACACTGGGTTGATCACCACGATGTGACATATCCTTAGAGCACACGGGGTTAATCACCACGATGTGACATATCCTTAGAGCACACCGGGTTAATCACCACGATGTGAAATATCCTTAGAGCACACGGGGTTAATCACCACGATGTGACATATCCTTAGAGCACACGGGGTTGATCACCACGATGTGACATATCCTTAGAGCACACGGGGCTGATCACCACGAAGTGTCGTACCTTAAAATAGCAGCATCAGAATTGTAAGAAGGCAATTCTCTTATCCAAGGGTGGATCATGGGAGTTACTTCCTACCAAAATTCGTTTGCTGGTCAATGCTTGTGACATGTTTGAGAAGAAATGTCACGGCTGGTGGTTTGGAATCCACGTTAAATGGAGGCCCCCTGCCTCATGATAGCGAGAAAAAGGTATTCATCAACACTAGTGATGCAATTTTATTATGTGCTGTCCCATTTTCTTGACATCTACATCATAGATTCTATGGATATACTGTAATCCAGTGATTTTCTAATAAAAATACATTTTAGAAAATTTGGTTGGTCTTCTTTAAAGAATAAATTACTAAAATAACATAGCCTACATATAGCCTACTTGTAACATTATGCAAAAATGATGGAATGAGATCAATCAATCCGAGCAGATCTGTCCGTATGTCTGTGTGTGTGCCCCTATCATCTACTAAACGAAACCAAATTTGTAAGAGCGAAAATCTATACCAGGACATCTGAATGCCATATTTGAAAATGATGTCAGTGGTACCAATTGCTGAAAATTACAATTGAAATTTGAAGTTGGATACCACCGACGATGTTGAAGATAACTGTTGTTTTAAGGGACCTAACAGCTAGGTTATCGGCCCCTATCTGAGTTGATTTGCTTGGGAACTGTTGAAAAATTGGCACACATATAGATCATAGTATTTCATATTTATATTAAGAGCCTATACACGATAGTGTTACCAACATGATTCTACGCATGCCAATAGGTTCAATGTTTAACTGCAAGTAAGTTCTTTGCTAAGAAATGGATTTCTTCCAAGATTGGCACATACGAGGCCCATCCAGTAATTAAGTTTCCCTATTTTGTAAATGAACTGTAAACATAGTTACACGAAAAATGTTATTGGCACCAGATACAGCAGTGTTTGAGCTATGTTTCGACATAATCACCACCAAAATTGAGACATCAAAACTATTGGTGCCAGAAGAGCGCTCGGCCATATCCCGTCATCTCTGACCTGGAACCAACAGGAACAGTATGGTATGGGCAATGTTGAAACAAATTGCATGAACAATTGAACACTTGTAACAGATAAATCTCCATGGCATCACCGTAATCACTTTCATGAAATTCACGGAAGTGTTAATCAGATTCTGATTCTTGCCCAAATTAAGTTTGAATCGCATTTTTTCCGGTTTCCTATTTGTTTAGAAATGTCACGGTATACAGTAACATGACTTTCAACTCGGTCATACAATTTTCCTAGGCCGTATCCCCCGTTAAGTTATCATCTGCTAGAACGTTGTTCGACACGCTCAAGGCACAAAAGGAAGGAAGCTTGTAGTTTTGCGTGGTCGTTACTGCCAATTACAAGAAAAATTTCAAAAGCAATATCTTGCCATCCAAGAGTGTGTTTTGTTTAATTTCCAGAAATGTGTTGTTTATATAAGTTTTCTTGTCGTTGAACTAATTTATATCCATTTGATGATCAGCGTGCAGTCTTTTCAACAGCTTGACGTTCCTTGATATGTATTTCTGTCAAAGTGCGGGATGTTATCGAAGGCCTTCTTTCCCGTGCCTAAATGATAGTTTCCCATACGGGCATCAGATGACAGCACTAACCAGGCTGTACTATTTGACTAAATGGAGAATGCTTTAGTCCTTTGCCATGTGTACCTCAACATTAGGTAGCTTTTTCTCACATTGGTTTTTTTAATATTTTTTATTGCTTGAGGAAATGAAACGTCTACTTAGAATTAAGATATTAGACTCGTTTACAAATTAAAATACAGATAAATAATGCAGCTACGTCGTATAGCGGAATTGAACATAAGGGTCCGGACCCCTCTATGAGAACACAATTAATTATATAAAATAATATATTAATATATTCACCTCTCTCTAAGCTACGAAACTATTCTGCTCTAAGCATTCAGAGCAACAATAGGGAAACATATGTTCTGGATCGGACTCGTATTAATAGAGATCATAATATTTCAAATTAATTTTAGCAACCCATATGACAGTGTTGCCAACATGTTTCTATGCGTGCTGATAATTTGAATGTTTAACTGCATGCAACGCCCATACTATCTATTAAAACTTAAACCAAATTTCGTATGTACTTTCTGTGCCTTAACGAGTGTGACCATGCGTATACAATCACCAGGGCTGCCAACCGTTGATAAAAGCTCTCTGTAATTATTAACCCAAGTCTCCATATATCAGAAAGTACACAGGCCAAGAGTTTAAAACATTGCACAAGTATATAACATAAAATGATAGAATGATTTTGAGTAACCAATACATGACAGTGCTGCCAACATGATTCTACCCGTCATGATAGGTTCAATGTTTAACTGCGTGTATCTTCCTTCTAACGATTGGATTGTATCCAAATTGTGCCTGTGTAATGTATGCTCTAGTACATATGACTGCGCTTATTATTGGAGTCACCAGGGCTACTAAATGTGTATTACTTATTTCAAGACTTACGAACTCATAGAGACAATATCTCGGAATATGAGTATGGTATTGTTTAAATAAGAAGGAAACATAGTTACAAGAAAAGCCTCATTGGCACCAGGTACAGCAATGTTTGAGCTATCTTTCCACATAATCACCACCAGAATAGAGACACCTGTCACAGCGTGGGATCAACTGATGTATTCCTGTGCCGAAGAAGGTCGCCTGGGAATGGAACAGCGTGTGACACTCGTCTTCAGCTCACTAAGCCAGTGTGTGCCAGGTGGGTGCCGATAAACGTGAGCACCGACCATGTTGACGATGACGAGTTCCTCGAAAGGACGTGTGTTGCTGACTTTCCTGTCCTCTGATGAGTCTTTTCACTCTGACGAAGAACTGAAGACGAATGTTACACGCTGTTCCATTCCCAGGCGGCACCTTATTGTTCCTGTTGGTTCCAGGTCAGGAATGACGGGAGACGGCCGAGTGCACTTCTGACACCAGCCTTATAACAGGACAATAGCATTGATGACCGAAGAGTTGTTGTCGATTCATTTAGGGCTTTCAGACATCAAGGGTGTAAGTTAGCGAGTCTGATAACCTGTGTTATTGTGGTGTCTGTAGTAGAGTTTGTAATTGAGGCTAGGATTGGGAAGGAGACGGCCGTGACCGTCAGGTAGGAACTCTCCCGACATTTGCTTGCAGTTGAAGTGGTAAACCACAGAGAATCACTTCTAGAAGAGTGAGTCTACCTCACGAGGCTCAGTGTACCACATTCCAGTACACATTATTGGTAGAGCCGAGAATCAATCTCGGACTACACCACGAGGTGGTCAAAAAGGGGTGTACATGACTACGAGCAATATCATTATTTAGAAGAAAGGTAGAAAATTTGAGCGTCAAGCCCGTAACCTTCGGCTTTGGCAGCCGATGTTCTATCAATTGCGCAGGTGTTTTTATTTTAATGACAAAGATACTCGTATGATGCTACAGTATGTTGAGTTGCGAAATTCCGAATGCAAAAACATATTACAGGAACTTTCAAATAGCTCTGCAAATGGCGTGAATGATGTTGCTTCATTTAGGGGGTTTGGGGATGTTCGTCATCAACCTCGTGTACTTTTGTGAGTGTAGTCTGTCTGTGTTATTGTGTTAACTTTAGCAGTGTGTGTACAGTAATTGCAATTGCCAAGGTATGGGATTGGGGAAGTTGTCAGAAAAACTGAAGTAAGGAACTATCCCAGTATTACTGTATACTGGAGTGGAACCGGGGTAAAGTCACACTGAGAATGGCAAATGTCAGCGCCGGGATTCAACCTCGGATCTCCGAATGTTAGCTACCAGTTCTGCAATGAATCGTACCTTAAACCATTCGTCTGCAAACCACCAATGTAGGTTGCTAATGGTTAACAAGGCTCGTGGTTAGTTCAAATAATGTATGGAAGATGATACACATCCTAGGTGTCGCTACATCCTCCAAGTCCAAAGACACAAAATCATATACTGTATTTAGAATCCTATTCAGGATTAACTTCTGCAGATAAGGAAATATTTGACAAAATATTTTGTAGAATACGAGGAAAGCTTTCAAAACTTGCTTCAATTAGTAAGAGCTTTATCATAGAGAAAATGTAGACTGAGTGTTACAGCCAGACGGACAACACAAGAATATAACTGGAGTGCAATTTTCTTTCCCGATATTTATAGTTTAATGCAGTCCAGGACGCGGGTTGCGGGTTGCGTGTGCGCTCCTCGGGCACTTCAAGTCATCTAGAACGAGCAAGCTCACACGCAGATGGAAGAGATAAAACGTTTGTAATGTTAAAACAATTATACGAGTACAAATTGTTGCAACGTGAGTGCTATTATTTCGCGAGTTAATTGTACAATTAGTAAAAGTGGGAAAGAAATCAAATTTCTTCCTTGAATTGAAGATTTTCGGGAACAATACACATGTCCAAATGTGGTAGGTCCTCAATATGCAAGCTGCAGTAATGGTATCCCACAAAAAGTGTGTATAACATCAACAACACTTTAAGGTTTAGCATTTATCAATCAGTCCTCTCAAATACACTAGTGTCCAAAATTAAAGCAACAAACGGAAATGTTGCAAGGTTGCGTTTATTTTGTCAGAAAACAGTATAAACAGGTGATAGTAAAGTAGCAACCCTGTAAAGAATACAGAAAGTAAACCACAGCAACATGCATAACAGTAGACAAAATTGCTCTTCGTTTTTTCCACTTCATTCTTGGGAAAATCCACTCGATTCTTGAGAACATCTGGATCACTGAAGAAATCCCCGAGGATTGGAAATGTGCGCTAATCCATCCACTACACATGAAAGTGGATATCTCCAACATCAGTAATTATAAAGGAATTAGTTTGATAAACGTTTGCTTACATTTTTTTTTTCAAAACCACGCTAAGTAGACTTGAGAAACAAACAGACCATCTAATTGGTGAATACCAGGCAGGATTCCGAAAAGGAAGATCTTGTACTGAACAAATCCTTAATCTCAAAACTATCCTTCAAATGCGCAAAACCAGACAAACAGTCATTACTTTTGTAGATTTCAGAAAAGCATATGATTCTATAGACCATCAAACACTTTTCAATACTCGAGAAGAATTTCAATTTCGAGAGAATTAATCAGACAAATATTAACTGGCACTACCTCAAAAGTTAAATTCCTAAGTGAAATATCTGAGCCTTTTGCTATTAACACCGGGGTCCATCAAGGAGACGGATTATCTCCGTTACTGTTCAATCTCGTACTTGAGAAAGTAATCAGGACCTGGAAAAAGGAAAGTAAAGGAATAACCCTTGCCAGACTACTTAAAGATAGAATTCATTTGCTGATGACATAACAATCCTTTCCAATAATAGCCAAGAAGCAATTCATTCAATTGAAAAATTACATGGAATTAGCATAAAGACGGGACTTAAAATCTCCTACGAGAAAACTCAGCACATGGGAAGAGCCTCACGATACTTAGATGGACAACCTGTTATTACTAAATTCGGCAAAATCCTTCAAGTGAACGAATTCAAATATTTAGGAGAAATTATTCAACCCTCTGGTTTAAACCGCGAGGCAAATAAAGAAAGAATAACATTTCCAAATTACAGAAAGCTTAGAGGATCACTTGGAACAGATATAATAAAAGATCAATATCTCGGAAAGCAAAACTTAGACACTATAATACCGTAATAAAACCCGAAGCGTTATAGCCAATGCATCGGAAACCTTAATCGTTGGTGGCAGACCTTTAACCAAACACATAGTGAAACAAGAAAGGAAAATGTTACGAACAAGTTTTGGCCCAGTTTGCATGGAGGGAATATGGAGGAAAAATCATCCCAGGAAATATATTGTCAATATGAAGATCTCTCTCACTCTTTTCGGAAAAGACGATTGACATTTTATGGAGACATTATTAGAGTGAACAATAACAGACTAACTAAAATAATTCTCAACCTGGCCCTTTCATTTCAAACCAAGAATAGCTGGCTTCGTGCAATTGAAACAGATCTCCAGGATATCAACAACTTAGAAGACATTATACGGGACAGATGTAAATTCAGAACCAAAATCGACAATCACCAATTTGGAGACAAGCCCAACACCAGAGCCACTATAACTTGGGCAGAAGAACGAAGGAAAAAAATCAGGGAGAGGATGAAGAGAATTTGGGAATAAACGAAGGCTAACACATTAGCTAAGCAGGTTCAATCGTGCTCCTGAGTAGCGTAACGATGTAAAAAAATAATAAACATCAATGTAACAGTGCAAAAAGTTATATATGAAAAATGGGTGCCCAAGATATCAATTTTACCATACTCACTGCAAACATGGGAATATCGACCAAGATGTCCCAGATGAAACATCACTTTGAGCTAGGCCCAGGCTCGAACCCTCACCGCGGGAGAAAAACAGTCTAGTTCTCGCAAGGGCGGTACTGGGGACAACAAATTAAAGCAAAGGCGGAATGTAAGCAATGGAAGGATAAAGTAGCATACGCTGAGTAGGACAATTGGAAGGCGACTACATCCCCACAGCCTCCCTCACTGGGATTTACGAGACACTCCAGCAAAGCAGTAAAACTGGAGACAGTGCTGGGAGCTGGGGGAGGGGTGGCACCACACTAACCCAGCTGAAAACATGTTTGCAGTCATTTGATGAGCACCAGCCTACTTCAATATTCATTCACACATGAAGCCTTTGGATAGGCAAGGAATTGTGGCTAGACAGTGAATTACCGATAGACTTAAGAATTACAGCCAGACTACGAATTGTGGCTAGACACTGAATTATCGATAAGACTTAAGAATTACAGCCAGACTAGGAACTGTGGCTAGACACTGAATTATCGATAAGACTTAAGAATTACAGCCAGACGAGGAATTGTGGCTAGACACTGAATTGCCGATAGACTTAAGAATTACAGTCAGACTAGGAATTGTGGCTAGACAGTGAATTACGGATAGACGTAAGAATTACAGCCAGACTAGGTATTGTGGCTAGACAGTGAATTACCGATAGACTTAAGACTTACAGCCAGACTAGGTATTGTGGCTAGACAGTGAATTACCGATAGACTTAATAATTACAGCCAGACTAGGTATTGTGGCTAGACAGTGAATTACCGATAGACTTAAGAATTACAGCCAGACTAGGAATTGTGGCTAGACAGTGAATTAACGATAGTCTTAAGAATTCCAGCCAGACAAGGAATTGTGGCTAGACAGTGAATTACCGATAGTCTTAAGAATTACAGCCAGACTAGGTATTGTGGCTGGACACTGAATTGCCGATAGACGTAAGAATTACAGCCAGACTAGGTATTGTGGCTAGACAGTGAATTACCGATAGACTTAAGAATTACAGCCAGACTAGGAATTGTGGCTAGACAGTGAATTACCGATAGTCTTAAGAATTACAGTCAGACTAGGAATTGTGGCTAGACAGTGAATTACCGATAGTCTTAAGAATTACAGCCAGACTAGGAATTGTGGCTAGACAGTGAATTACCGATAGTCTTAAGAATTACAGTCAGACTAGGAATTGTGGCTAGACAGTGAATTACCGATAGACTTAAGAATTACAGCCAGACTAGGAATTGTGGCTAGACAGTGAATTACCGATAGACTTAAGAATTACAGCCAGACTAGGAATTGTGGCTAGACAGTGAATTACCGATAGACTTAAGAAATACAGCCAGCCTAGGAACTGTGGCTAGACAGTGAATTACCGATAGACTTAAGAATTACAGCCAGACTAGGAATTGTGGCTAGACAGTGAATTACCGATAGACTTAAGAATTACAGCCAGACTAGGAATTGTGGCTAGACAGTGAATTACCGATAGAATTAAGAATTACAGCCAGACTAGGAATTGTGGCTAGACAGTGAATTACCGATAGACTTAAGAATTACAGCCAGACTAGGAATTGTGGCTAGACAGTGAATTACCGATAGACTTAAGAATTACAGCCAGACTAGGAATTGTGGCTAGACAGTGCATTACCGATAGACTTAAGAATTACAGCCAGACTAGGAATTGTGGCTAGACAGTGAATTACCGATAGACTTAAGAATTACAGCCAGACTAGGAATTGTGGCTAGACAGTGAATTACCGATAGACTTAAGAATTACAGCCAGACTAGGAATTGTGACGAGACAGTGAATTACCAACAGACTTAAGAATTAAAGCCAGACTAGGAATTGTGGCTAGACAGTAAATTACCGATAGACTTAAGAATTACAGCCAGACTAGGAATTGTGACGAGACAGTGAATTACCAATAGACTTAAGAATTAAAGCCAGACTAGAAATTGTGGCTAGACTATGAATTTCGGCATGACTACGAATTATGGCTAGACAATGAATTATGGCTATAGGCTACTATGAATATGGCTAGACTGCGAATTATGGCTAGATAATGAATTGTGGCTAAACTATGAATTGAGGCTAAGCTGTGATTTTGAAAGGACAGTGAATTACGGTTGTAGGCTTACTATGAATTATGGGTAGACTATGAATGCGGATAGACAATGACTTGAAGCTAGGCATTGAATTATGGGTTGACTATAAATTATGGTTGAACTGTGATATATGGCTATACATTGAATGAAGCTTGACTATGAACTATGGCTAGGCTATGAATTATGTGTGGACTATGAATTATGGCTGGACTATGAATTGTGGATAGACAACCCATTCAGACTTGACTACGAATTATGAGGCCAGGATTGGGGAGGAGCTGTACTGAACCCTATCAACATTTGTCTGGAATAGTAATTATGGAAAAGCACTTTTAGGTAGGATTCGAACCAACCTCTCTGCTTATTTGCCCTCGTGATACTCAATTAATCCCGTTTAAAACCTCATATCAGGATTAAAATCCTCCATGATAGAGTAGATGATCGATTCCTGGCCGTCAAGAGGGAGAGCTACTACACTTCACGACAGACAACGATGGCGACCATATGACAAGCAAGGATGACATTAGGAAGGAAGTTCAAGGTTTGGAATGAAGTAGATAACGTCAGGAGAATGTGAAAGCATTTAGATGGTGTAGGCCACATTCACGCTCATTAACTGATTTTACGAATGAATGAATGAAATAAAATAATATAGCTTTAAAATAAATAAATAAATAAATAAATAAATAAACAAAATAAATACGGTGTTGTAACATTTTAGAGTCCTGCAAACATCGTGGACATTTAGCCCCGTGTACATGGGCGTGTGTATATGTAGGATTTGTCTGATAACCTGTGCTTTTGTGGTGTTGATAATAGTGTGTGTATTTGTAATTGATACTAGGATTTGGAAGAAGTCGTCCCAGCATTAGCCTGGAGAGTTCTGCTTACCGAGGCTGAATGTACCCCGCTTTAGCTAGAATTAAATTTCTTGACAGACACGGGAATCGAAACTAAGTGGTGACAGCAAAGAATGCTAGTCACTACACCATGAGGTGGTTATAAATAAAGTACTATTATAGTAAATAATATAACGTATGCCTTTCTAGAGCACAGAACAGCTCCCACTTCATCAACCAAACCAACAGATGCAGGCTCCTGGAAGTTGCGCCATTACCTTTGGCTTGTGCACACCAGCAATACGACACGGGTCATGAACCACCACCTCCCTATGAGCAGCGCAGTGGACATCAGTATTAGCCTTTCCAGATACGAGTGCCGCAGAACTTGGCTGCGCGATTGTTTTGTTGTTTATAGCAGCAGGAACCTTGCGTGACAATGAGAGGGACACAGCAAAGACGGAGTGTGACCTGCAGCATTGCGCATGCTACTTGTGTTAGAATTGTGAATTGTGAACGGAATATAATAATAATAATAATAATAGTGGGCTAATTAAGAATGGTGAGTTTCTAATTGGTAAGCGTAACAGGAGCTCATTTCGCCACGGAGAGGAGAACGATGACAGACTACTGGAGATGTGTCATATCCTGTCAACCAAGCTGGCTGACAGAGTCACACAAGTAAACAAAGAATAGTTCCCACCTTGGCCACCAGCACTCGTAACTTGAAAAGTTAATACCGGCATGAATCGAGCAGCTACAATAAAACAGCGGCATGTGATCCCGGAGAGGCCTAGTATGAATTTTTCAAGTTGATAATGAAGCCTTCACAAACATTTAGCCTCCAATGCAGGGGAATAATTAATTTAAAAAAAAAAACAAGTTAAAGAATCCAACAATTCGAACTAAGAGCCCTTCGAACCAAAGACAAGTGGCTTATTGAATTAAACACAAAGCCGGAAGAGTCGAGCAACTGGTCATACAAACTCTAACACAAAACACACCAAAGACTAGTGGCTTATTGAATTAAACACAACGCCGGAAGAGTCGAGCAAGATGTCATATAAACTCTAACCCAAAACACACTGGTGTGTTGTCATTCGATTCTCACGGAAATGTAGTTGTAAATTTGAATTGAGGACAGCGCCGTGTACTTAAGAATGCGTTTAATTTGTCTGATAACCTGTGTTTTTGTGGTGACTATAATTAATCGGTTCGGGGATACGATAGGTGCCCCGGGAAAGGTAGGCCTACCCTGAGGACTAGGTTTCGAACATCCTGCTGTGGCTTCCTACAGCAGTCATGGTGAGTGGATTAGCACCGTGGGGGTAAATAATTCTCATACTCACCCCTCACCGGTCGGGGTTCGATTTCCGGTCAATGCATGTGAGATTTTCGAAGTGAAATGCCATGTCCTGTGGTTCAGATTCCACGTAAAAAGGAGGTCCCGCAACTCATGATAACAAAATCAACGGTCACGTAAAACTGCAAGCTTCCTTGTTTCATATTTATTATCGTATACATCATAGCAGCTACAGTACAATGAAGCGCACAACTCCGTAACTGCCCTAGGTTTCAATGTACTATAGACATCGTTTCACTGCTGAGACATGTCATCTTCTGTAATTATTTTCAATTCCAACAATGGTAAAACGGATTGGCAATGCCCAATCTATTGTCAGTTTGTTTCGAAGGGAGACTGGGGGCTGTTCTGAAGGTGACATCACGAAATGCACACATGGAGCACAATGAGGACGGACTTATTTCTTAAGCAGTGTCCACGCCTGCTCGACACAATCCAGATCACAATCTGTGATTACAGTAGCACTACTGAAGAAAGCCATTGGCAATAGCTCTGTGCGGGCGAGCGTTATTGTCCACGAAAGTGAAATTTGGGCCGAAATTGTCAGCATAGCCTTTCACTACAGGTGCAAGCGGCTTCAGTGGCGTAGTTGGTAGCATGCTGAACTGCTGTGCCCAAGATAGCGGGTTCAAACCCGGCCGAAGTCGTCGGATTTTTAAGAGCGTTAAAATCCTTCAGTATGCCTTCCTTTGGAGGGGAAGTAAAGCCGGCGATCCCATGTCATAGAATTATGGCATGTAAAAGATCCTTCCACAGACTAAACTTGTGCAAGCTAAATTTCTAGGTTAGATTTCGTTGGAACGCTCTATCAAAGTTCCAACATCACCTCTAGGTATCAGTGATATCTGGTAGCGAAATTTGGAACTACTTGAAATTGAATGGAACTTTTAGCTCACCCTACGGGTGTCCGCTTGAAGCAGCTACAGCCTCTGGCGAGCCGAACATGTCCTCGACACTCCCGGCACTAAAAGCCATACGATTAAAAAAACACCAGGTGCTAGGACAGTATCCCTGTAACGTATGCCAGTCAAGCACCCTGGGATGTACACAAGAGGGGTTCGGCGACCATACATGATGCCACCCCAAAACATTGCACCTCCTCCTCCTTGTTGGTATCAGTCCCGGATGTATTGGTCGTGCATACGATCACCGGATCGTCCCCACACTCGCACAGATCTATCCTCATTGACACAGCCGATATACACGCACGCAAGAACAACTAATGGGCTTGAGACCACTACGACTCTTGGCCAGCAATATGCAAAACTTGTCTTGATGTGTGTACATATCAACGGAAATGTCAAAATAATTTTTCAGTGGCACATTTCACAATGATCTCTTTGTATTTATTGATTCTTCTCTCCTGTGTAACTAGTAGAGTTAGCTGTGGTGGTCAGCCACGCGAGGTGACGAGTTATAGTGATAGCTTGTAGTTGTTCGTTGCTCTTGACCTTCCGATCTAAAACCGCGGGAATCCATACAACTCAATGTGACTACAGTATTCAGTTTGAAAATGTTAGTGCAGGCCTATACATCCCAGTATAGAATTCAAGCATGAAATTAGAAAGAAACCTTCTTGTACATTATGAACTAGACTTTGGCTCAACAAGCCAATAATTATTGCTAACTATTACAGTGGTCACAGATATACAATTCGCTCAAACTATTATCGTGTGAGTAATTCTATAGCATATTGCATCACTCCTTATCTACAGTAGCTACCGAATATTTCACTCTTTCCTCACCGGTACACCTCCAACTATTATTGTATTTACTTACACAATAGACCATATATCTCTAATTTTCCTGGCTCGCTGCATGGCTCAGCGGTAACGTTCTTGCCTACTGTACCCAAAGTTGCAGGATCGAATCCTGGCACTTGTGGGTGCGCAAATGCGAGGGAGCCGTGTCAGTAGATTTACTGGCACATTAAGGATCCCCTTCGGGACAAAATTCCGGCACCTTGGCGTCTCTAAAAGCCACAGTAGTTAAAAGTTAGGTAAAACCAATACCATTGTTATTGTTATCTTCTTTCCTTTGTTACCCACAGAGTTCTCTGCATGGTTGCTAAAATAGTTACAACATTTAACTGTTATTTTTGTATAAAATTAAATAAATAAAATGATAAGGACGGTAAACACATGTTTACATGAAAAAAAAAGAACTTATGATGGTCTTGTAAGCCATACACTTATGTACCGACTACTCGTGTACCCATATCCTCCGATTATTTTGGTAACAATTTAAGCTGAAGTTCATCATTCATGTAATATAAATCTCTGTGTTAGATGTATTTCAAATATATCGTTATATATAGGCTACCTGAAGGTAAGAGCAAAGGGGAACGCGTTATGTAGTAGCAAGTTGGATATTGGCAGGAACTAAGCAAGAAAGTTACTGCTACACGCATGGAAATAAAGTATCAATTTCAAAGTTCGATGTGGGGAAGATATCTCAATGATTAAGAATATTTTCTGTTTGTAAATAAGTTGCTGCTACTTTGATTAAAATCCATAACAAGATGTCTTAACTTAAGCCTTGCATTGCTATAAGATATGAGGTATTTGAGTTTGATTTTAATTTGCATTTTCCTATGAATATAAAAATGGTTATTTTTCTCATTCAAAAACTCTAATCCATACATTTTTAAATGTATCTTGCCAATTTGATCATTTTTCCTATTGTATCGGCCATTGGACAAATGTACACTTGTGATCTGATACCCTGCTGAGTAATTGCTAGTGGAAACTCCATTTTGTTCATTTCAAGAAACTATTTTCCTTACTATTTAGCAAATACAGTATTTCTATATTTTCACACTTAAATATAATTAATTTTATGTTTTTAGCGCCTAAAAATTAGTTTCCTAACTTTGAACACACCATACGAGCCCCATATTACATAAAGTAGTTACTTGTTAATACAACTTAGAGGGTATTTGTGTTTTTTGTCGACTCCTGAAAAGTGCCATCAACTTTACAATATGCTATCGGTCAGCTGATTAAAGCTTCGAGCCAGCTATTTTGCTGCCATGTGCCTGTAAAACTATAGCTCTCATGTTCTACATCTATAAACCCTGAGTTGCTGTTTTCATTTAAGGGCTTGGCCATCGTGCTCATTTCAGGCTCATGTAGAGTATTTGGATGTGTGAACAATTTGTCTGATGACTGTGTTATTGTGATGTCGGCAGTAACGTGTGTTTTTGCAATTGAGGTGACGATTGGGTAGCAGGCAGCCTTACGTTAGCAACCATCCCGAAATTTGCCTAGAGCAAAATTGGGAAACTACTTCTAGGACATTAAACCCGCCTTTTCCCGTTTTCGACTCTTGAGGCTGGGTAAACCCCGTTCCAACCCTCTGAGATGGGACTCGAACCCACGACCATTAGGACCAGAGTCTCAGTACGTACCCCAAGACCACAGAAGGAAGGAAGGAAGGAAGGTAGGAAGGAAGGAAGGAAGGTAGGAAGGTAGGAAGGAAGGTAGGAAGGAAGGTAGGAAGGTAGGAAGGTAGGTAGGAAGGTAGGAAGGAATGAAGGTAGGAAGGAAGGTAGGAAGGTAGGAAGGAATGAAGGTAAGAAGGAAGGTAGGAAGGTAGGAAAGTAGGAAGGAAGGTAGGAAGGTAGGAAGGTAGGTAGGTAGGAAGGTAGGAAGGTAGGAAGGAAGGTAGGAAGGAAGGTAGGAAGGTAGGAAGGAAGGTAGGAAGGTAGGAAGGTAGGAAGGAAGGTAGGAAGGTAGGTAGGAAGGAAGGTAGGTAGGAAGGAAGGTAGGAAGGTAGGAAGGAAGGAAGGGAGGTAGGAAGGAAGGTAGGAAGGTAGGAAAGTAGGAAGGAAGGTAGGAAGGTAGGTAGGTAGGAAGGAAGGAAGGAAGGAAGGTAGGAAGGAAGGAAGGAAAGAAGGAAGGAAGGAAGGAAGGTAGGAAGGAAGGTAGGAAGGTAGGTAGGAAGGTAGGAAGGAAGCTTGTAGCTTCCCGTGACCGTTAATCTCTCGATCATGAGCCACGGGGCCTCCATTTTAATGTGGAATCCGAACCACAGGACGTGACATTTCAATTCGTAAATCTCACATGCAACGACCGGGAATCAAATCCGGTCTTATTGGTGAGAGGCATACACCATCACGCCAAGGCCATAGAAGGCAGTAGTTTCTGTATCTTTCAGGGGTGAGCGACACCGTGTCAACATCCCCCACGTACTTATGTGTGTATTGAACCTGTCCGATAAACTGTATTATTGTGTCGTCTATAATAGTGTTGCACATGTAATTAGGCTATAGCTGGAATTGTAAAGGAGGCGGCTGTGGCCTTAAGCAGGTGCATTTGTAACATTTTCCTGGATTAGAAGTGGTAAACCACGGAAAATCATCACTAGGATGGCTGAGGTCGGAATAGAGCTCACCTCTTCTCATTTGGGGGGCGTGGTGGCGCAGCGGTCAAGCTGTATGCCTCTCACCAAGGCGGACCGGGTTCGATTCCCTGTCAATGCATGTGAGATTTTCTATGTGAAATGCCATGTCCTGTGGTTCGGATTCCACGTAAAACGGAGGTCCCGTGGCTTATGATCGCGAGATTAACGGTCACGTTAAACTACAAGCTTCCTTCCTTCCTTCCTTCCTTCCTTCTTCTCATTTGTCCTCACGAGGCTATTCTAGAACTCAGATTATCATTACATTTCTAGGCAAAGCCGAGACTCGAATACTGGGCCTTTGAGGCAGGGTCCCAATGCGAGCCCCATTTCTTTTTAAGAAGTACTGTAAGCGCTCCAGGTCTGTTTTGTGCTGACATGAAATCACCAACTTCAATACTGGGTTCTTGGTGCGTGTATAGTGGGATCAGCTCCGCTCCGCTCGGGCTCAAAATAGCAACCGAGCCAAGAAAAGCTGGTGGAATATTCTGGGAGAGAGAGGAGGAAATGACGGCCAATGGGACATGAAAGACAATGACTCAATCACCTGAATATGACAGTGTACACGTGTAACAGTGACTAGTTAAATATGCCCGTGATTGATACGAGCAAGGAGACAAGACTGGGGAACGCAGACCGATGCAAATAATGCAAATCACTTCAATATATCCCACTCCTAGTTTTATTTTAGGACAGGGCAGCGCAGCGGAGAGGAGATAGCAGAGAAGTGGAGGGCGCCGCGGGAGCGCAGCCGAGGGGAAGACTATGGCAAGATTTATTTGTGTTCGAGTACTACCACTGCAAAGGGTGTCAGGCGTAAATTTTTCGCCCTCGATTGCCTTGGCTGCTTTAATGTGGGTGCCGCTAACTTGAGCGCTGTGATACTGTACGCTGCTAACTACCGGTGGCCAAATGTCCAGGCAAGCCGCAATATTTCGTGCCTGCGTCGAAGCGAGCCAGCCAGCGAACAATCACCAATACTTGGCGGCAGGGGGGTTGGTCGTGGCCTCGTAAAGCGAACGCCGGCGCCTCCCTTCCAATGTCCGAGCTGAAGAACATGGCCAGCCTTTCTCCTGCTCATAGGATCTCCTCCTGCTCGTGGGGTACGGCCCATACATCACACCACGCCGCTACCACCAGGTACTACACCCTCAAGCAGCGCTCCACTTGCCTTTCAACACTGTTCTGTTCCAGCAATTCATTTATACGTTCTAGGCATGCTCCTCCGGGGTTCGAATACCATTGCTTCTCCCCGTCCCACCAGGAAAATGCAGAGAAGGTACAGTATTTCATGTCCTGGGACCCCGGGCGCCGTTAACGGGGGCACACGTGCCCCTCAAATATTTATGAAACCATGATATAATTTCTAAATATCTCCGAGATTATTCACTAATGTCAAACAGTTCCATAAATTAAAATAACTTCTTGTTGTTTCATTTGAGGGGCTTGGACATCGTGGTCATATAGCCACGTATATTTTTGTGTGTGTGAAAGTTGTCTGATACCCTGTGCTATTGTGGTATAGGCCTAAGTCAGGTGAGGATTAGAAATGAGGCGGCCGTGGCCTTAAGTTAGGAACCATCCCGGCATTTGCCTGGAGTAGAAGTGGGAAACCACTTCCAGGATGGCTGAGGTGGGAATCGAACCAACCTCTCCTCCGTTTTCCCTCACGAGGCTGAGTGTACCCCGATCCAGCCAACAGACTAAAATTCAATTTCTTGGCAGAGTCAGGAATTGAACCTCCGGGGTGACAGCCAAGAATGCAAACCGCTACAAAAGGAAGTGGACAAAAAGTAAGTTGTATTTAAAATCGTGTTGGGGGGGGGGGGATATTTCCCCCCTTCCTAATCAAAGAAACCCAGTCAATGCCTTGATGAATAGCTCTAGGCTACAGGACAAAATCCTACACTAAAATCTGTTGGCCTAAGAAGAAATCCGACGGTGAGGTGTGAAATTCCAAGGCATAGTTCTCTAACGTCAGCCGTCTACTTCGGACGCTGCCAAAAACATAATTCTGGTTTGAGTGCTGGAACGGGGGTACACTCAGCCTCGTGAGGCAAAACTGACAAGAGGTAGATTCAATTCTCACTTCAGACATCCTGGAAGTGGTTTTCCGTGATCATCCAATTGACTCCCTTTATTTCGTGAAGTGTATAAAAGTACAGCATATAATCGTGTTTTGTTTTTGCTTATTATTAGATTTTTTTAAAATTTAATTTACTTATTATTATTATTATTATTATTATTATTATTATTATTATTAAGCTATTTGGGAATAGGTTTTACCTTGGACTATTTCCCGTCTATTTTTCAAATAGACCAAACTCCCTTCTTCTTGCACGGGCCTGGGTGTTACATAGTCTAGTGTATTTTCATCTTACGCCAGGATGCTGGAATTAAGGAAAGAGCCGTGAAACACCTGTGACTATACCAATACGCGGCGTGTAAGTGATCGCTGGAATTATCCTACGAAACCATGTACAACAATGTCATAAGACAGTGCCATGGACACACATTGCCAGTCTAGAGTGCAAATATCATCTAATACTCTAGAATTGAAAATAACCTTTAAAAACACGGCCCTACGGGTAGCCTTTGATCACTGTTCTTCATTATTGAAGAAGATAGATACCACTTGAATAATTCATTAGCGAAGTTGGTGATTTGGGACAGTTTATGCTGACATCCTCAACATGCATCACTCAAAACAAAACATGGTTGTGCGGTAAATCTCATCAGCTACTTTAAATTCCCACATAGACCTATTGACACTGCAATCTAATGTTTGACGTCTATTCGCTAAGTTTGGAGTCTACACTACAGAAGCGATCATTTTAATTTCTCCATACAGTCGTAAAAGTAATGCAGTCCCAGAGCGTTTGCATGAAGCCATATGCTATTTTCTTCATTGCTGTTGGCCGACCACCAACTGGAATTAAATCTTCACCCATTCGAATCTTCAGATAGTGGGGATAGCACAGTATCCAATTACCTGGAGTTCTGGGTTTATAACCAACCAATAAGAATACTCTTCTACTGAAATCTTGAAGATTGTTAGTGAAGTCCCCTCTCTCTGTATTGAATGCCTGTCGGGTAAGCCTACAAATGACCAACTACTAGGCCACATCCCTGTCAGTGGGAAAAAAGAAAAAAAGGTCGTGGGATAGAAAAACGTTGGACAGCCTTTTGGAGAACATGTTGTTGTTAATTCATTTTAAGGGCTTGATACATCCTGTTCATTAGCCCCGTGTAGTTGGGTGTGTGCTGAATTTGTCTTGTAACCTGTATTTATGTGATGACTGTAGGAGTGAGTGCACAGTAGCTGTATTTGGGACACGGTTGGGGTAGGTGCCCCGGGACTTGAAGTAAGGTAGGCTACTATCCCGGCATTTGTCTGGAGAGAGTGTGGAAAAAACACTCAGGATAGACGCTGCCAGCGCTGGATTTGAACCTACGATCTCCGGACTTGCTGTCGCTGGCCTTGTGGCCGTGGTGCACGATTTAACAAGTACGGCTATGCCGCGGGGTATTTGGAGAACAGCCTTGCCCTCTAAATCACTAACTCGATGTTCCACGGAAAATAAAGTAGGCTTTGATTAGCATTGGTATCCACAGCAAGAAGACAATGTTAGCACATCCATTGGCGAGAAATACCAGTGGAGTTAGAATCAATCCTGGCTGGAGACAGAATGTATGGATTCACTCCACGGTCCGTGCCAAATGAATGATGTCATCTTGCGACTTCCTGTATGCTTCATTGAAACACATGCATTAGAACTGTGTTGTGACATATCCACATCGGAAAGATTTGCTTTTCACCTCTCTCTTGTCAGCAGTTACCGCACTGCTTCATTTTAACCCCTTTCATCCCTTTGTAGCCTAGATTTATTTTAGGGGTGCCTTCTGCTAAAAGGTGAATGTACATGCCATTCACTCCAGTAGTTTTGGTGCCAACTCGCAACTAATGGACAAACAGACAAAAATTAAACTTGGTCAATGTTCAACTCATCTGAGAAACTGTAAATGTCCAGACTTTATTTACAGAGATGTCAAAGGTTTGAAATAAACAAATATTTATGAGAAAGACACCTTTTTGTACGTTATAAGTCTATGAGTATTTGAACCTGACTGTTTTTCACAATTTTTTAAACTATATTTGGAACTGCCGTCTGATGAAAATAACATTAAAAAAGTTGGCCCACTTAAACTTTTCGGCACAAATATCTGAAACAATGATAGATATTTACAAAACAACATTCACAGGGATGAAGGCAGGGAAGGGGCTCATTAATGCAAATAATATGGGTCGTTCATAAACGTAGTAAATATGGTGTTCAACATGTGTTTTAAGGGGGGAGGTACACCTTTACAAGGGTAAAAACCACAGATATTTAAAATAGTTTCCCTCGGTTTCCCGTTGTTCTGTTGATATGAAAGTTTGCACACTCCTAGAATTCTCCTTTATCTTTAGTTTGCAACTTGAATATTTGCAACTGGCTTTCCCTAGTTATTAAAAAAATATTTTCAAACATTGGACTAATTTATACGTTGATCATGCTTTTCCTTGATAATTTCTACAAAACTTCACATTTCTGGAAGATTATTCTTTTAGAATGTTCATAATGCTTGTGTTAACAATGTGAACTAACATCTTTTGCCTATTTTTTGAAATAATATTTTTTTCTCCCTTTTATATAAGAGTAGATTTTTTGACATTTGTTTGACATTTTACTCAGAAAATACAAAAAGCAAATGTTAGAGTAATGGTTCTAGTTAACATTCTTAAGACATAAAAGATACATGTGAATACAAAATTTCATCAAAATATCTCCAAAACTTTTCCTCCCATTGGTGAGTTAAGGCTCGTTCCCCAAACTTTCATTTTTCTTTTGTTTTCCTTCATAACTCAAAGAGTTTTGAGATACTTTGATGAAATATTGTATTCACATGTAGCCTATCACTTGTGTCATAAGAATGTGAACTAGAACCATTGCTGTAGCATTTGTTTTTTTGTAATTTTTGAGTGAACATAGGCCTACCTCACTAAAGAGTAAAAAAAATCTACTCTTGTAAAAAGGGAGAAAAAAATATTATTTCAAAAGATAGGCAAAATATGTTAGTTCACATTGTTAACACGAGCATTATGAACATTCTAAAACAAAACTCTTCCAGAAATGTGAAGTTTTGTAGAAAGTATCAAGGAAAAGCGTCAATGTATAAATTAGTCCAATTTTTTAAATTTTAATAACTAGGGAAAGTTAATTGCAAATATTCAAATTGAAAACTGAAGATAAAGGACAGTTCTAGGAGTGTGCAAACTTTCATATCAACAGAACAAAGGGATACCGAGGAAAACTATTTTAAATATCTGTGGTTTTTTCACTTGTAAAGGTGTACCTTCCCCTTAAGTGGACATCCTGTATTATTTAATACGCAATAATTGACGTGCAAACTCATATTAAGAATGGCAGTGGTGCGATGTTTCTCGGAAACTTTTACCACTATGAATGTTTGTGTCAGGATAGAAGACTAAGAAACAAGTTCACAAATAGGAATTTTGGGATGGAGGCAAACAACAAACCAAATTGTTGGTGCAATAATTTTTTAAATGTATTTCTTTTTTCTCGGGTCTTTTCAGGCTATAAGTCGTATAATTTATCAGCCAATTTCCTTTTGCCGCTATACAGAATTAATAAAAGCAAGGAAGCTTGTAGTTTAACGTGACCGTTAATCTCGCGATCATGAGCCACGGGTCCTCCTTTTTACGTGGAATCCGAACCACAGGACATGGCATTTCACTTCGAAAATCTCACATGCATTGACCGGGAATCGAACCTGGTCCACCTTGGTGAGAGGCATACAGCTTGACTGCTGCGCCACCACACCCCCTATATAGAATTAATAACAAGGTTATTGATTTGCCTTTGAAAACCGTATTATAAAAATACTACTACTACTACTACTACTAATAATAATGATGATGATAATGATAATCAAATGTCATGTGGCCTTCGTGGAGGTCTGGTGAATGTAGGTCCAGTTGACGCCCGTGGGCGACCTTCGTGTCGTGATGAGATGTATTGATGATGAAGGTGCCACACATACACGGTGTATCCGTGATGATGTTACAAACTTTCAGGGATGACGGAGGAAGGCAAATGGATCAATGTGAGATAAGGAACCACAGTACGGCAACGATCGAGTCACAAGTTATAAGCCAAGTACTACTCATTTAATATCGTTTACCTGCACACGTCGGTGGCGTTACACGTGCCAACCCCATGTCGTTGGCTTCCGGCACGGTAAAGAACGCGTGCGGGGCGAAATTCCGCCACCCCTGTGTCTGTTAAGAACTAGAATTGAGGACAGACGTTAAAGATCTGTGATTATTAATATCTGTTGACTCAATGTTTCCGGACTATGGGTCCTTATCTCAAATGGATCCATTTACCTTCACCCATCATCCCTGAAAGCCTGTAACATCATCACGGATACATCCTATATGCAGTCACCGAAACAGGGGAGTTAACCTTAGGAATTTATAATCCCTTTGTCCTGGGCGTGTATCGAACAAACATGATGGCCGCGCGATTTAAACAAATAATAATTGCCCTTTCCGGCTATCGAATAATCTTAGCGCCGTAAATCTTGGCGTATGGGAAAGAGAGATATATAGAAGCAGAGGAGGTCGTAGTGCTAATAGCTAATAGGGGATTATGGCTGTGATTGGTCACCAAACAGAGGCTTGCAGACTAGATTGGACGCTGAAAGGCATAGTATACCAGTCTCGAATGAATGAACGGACCTCCATTATTGTGGTGTTTGCACTCGAAATTGAGGTGAGGATTGGGGGGTGAGTAGGGTCCGTCCCTGCATTGGCTTCGAGCAAAAGAGGAAAACCATGAAAAACCAATTCTACGAAGTCTGAGGTAGGAGTCGAAGCCACCATTTCTCAGTTATGCCTCACGAGATTGAGTGCACCCCGTCCCAGCATCCACATCAGAATTGAATTCCTTGGTAGATCCAGGAATCGAACCCGGGCCTCCGCAGTGACAGTCGGAAATTAAACTACCTGCAAAGTGTCAGCTAATGACTTTAGAAAAATTAGGATAGGACAATCCGTACCACTTGAAAGATTGGGAAGTATTCTGGGCTAATGACGTTTTACTATGAGCTGAAGGAATGTAAGGTAGTTAAGTGGATCAGCACCATAAGTACCCTACAGCCCCGTGGTTCAGCACCATTGGTACCCTACAGCCAAGTGAATCAGCACCATTGGTACCCTACAGCCCCGTGGTTCAGCACCATTGGTACCCTACAGCCAAGTGGATCAGCACTATCGGTACCCTACAGCCAAGTGGATCAGCACCATTGGTACCCTACAGCCCCGTGGTTCAGCACCATTGGTACCCTACAGCCAAGTGGATCAGCACCATTGGTACCCTACAGCACCGTGGTTCAGCACCATTGGTACCCTACAGCCAAGTGGATCAGCACTATTGGTACCCTACAGCACCGTGGTTCAGCACCATTGGTACCCTACAGCCAAGTACATCAGCACCATTGGTACCCTACAGCCCCGTGGTTCAGCACCATTGGTACCCTACAGCCAAGTGCATCAGCACCATTGGTACTCTACAGCCCCGTGGTTCAGCACCATTGGTACCCTACAGCCAAGTGGATCAGCACCATTGGTACCCTACAGCCCCGTGGTTCAGCACCATGGGGACCCTACAGCCAAGTGGATCAGTGCCATTGGTACCCTACAGCCCCGTGGTTCAGCACCATTGGTACCCTACAGCCCCGTGGTTCAGCACCATTGGTACCCTACAGCCAAGTGCATCAGCACCATTGGTACCCTACAGCCCCGTGGTTCAGCACCATTGGTACCCTACAGCCAAGTGGATCAGCACCATTGGTACCCTACAGCCCCGTGGTTCAGCACCATTGGTACCCTACAGCCAAGTGGATCAGCACCATTGGTACCCTACAGCACCGTGGTTCAGCACCATTGGTACCCTACAGCCAAGTGGATCAGCACTATTGGTACCCTACAGCACCGTGGTTCAGCACCATTGGTACCCTACAGCCAAGTACATCAGCACCATTGGTACCCTACATCCCCGTGGTTCAGCACCATTGGTACCCTACAGCCAAGTGCATCAGCACCATTGGTACTCTACAGCCCCGTGGTTCAGCACCATTGGTACCCTACAGCCAAGTGGATCAGTACCATTGGTACCCTACAGCCCCGTGGTTCAGCACCATGGGGACCCTACAGCCAAGTGGATCAGCGCCATTGGTACCCTACAGCCCCGTGGTTCAGCACCATTGGTACCCTACATCCCCGTGGTTCAGCACCATTGGTACCCTACAGCCAAGTGCATCAGCACCATTGGTACCCTACAGCCCCGTGGTTCAGCACCATTGGTACCCTACAGCCAAGTGCATCAGCACCATTGGTACCCTACAGCCAAGTGCATCAGCACCATTGGTACCCTACAGCCCCGTGGTTCAGCACTATGAGCACCCTACAGCCAAGTGGATCAGCACCTTGGGTACCCTACAGCCAAGTGGATCAGCACCATGGGTACCCTACAGCCAAGTGGTTCAGCACCATTGGTACCCTACAGCCAAGTGCATCAGCACCATTGGTACCCTACAGCCCCGTGGTTCAGCACTATGAGCACCCTACAGCCAAGTGGATCAGCACCATGGGTACCCTACAGCCAAGTGGATCAGCACCATGGGTACCCTACAGCCAAGTGGTTCAGCACCATTGGTACCTTACAGCCAAGTGCATCAGCACCATTGGTACCCTACAGCCCCGTGGTTCAGCACTATGAGCACCCTACAGCCAAGTGGATCAGCACCATGGGTACCCTACAGCCAAGTGGATCTGCACCATGGGTACCCTACAGCCAAGTGGTTCAGCACCATTGGTACCCTACAGCCAAGTGGATCAGCACCATTGGTACCCTACAGACCCGTGGTTCAGCACTATGAGCACCCTACAGCCAAGTGGATCAGCACCATGGGTACCCTACAGCCAAGTGGATCAGCACCATGGGTACCCTACAGCCAAGTGGTTCAGCACCATGGGTACCCTACAGCCAAGTGGTTCAGCACCATGAGCACCCCACAGCCAAGTGGTTCAGCACCATGGGTACCCTACAGCCAAGTGGTTCAGCACCATGAGCACCCTACAGCCAAGTGGATCAGTATCATGGGTACCCTACAGCCAAGTGGTTCAGCACCATGGGTACCCCACAGCCAAGTGGATCAGCACCATGAGCACCCTACAGCCAAGTGGATCAGCACCATGGGTACCCCACAGCCAAGTGGTTCATCACCATGGGTACCCCACAGCCAAGTGGTTCAGCACCATGAGCACCCTACAGCCAAGTGGATCAGCACCATGGGTACCCCACAGCCAAGTGGTTCATCACCATGGGTACCCCACAGCCAAGTGGATCAGTATCATGGGTACCCTACAGCCAAGTGGTTCAGCACAATGGGTACCCTACAGCCAAGTGGTTCAGCACCATGGGTACCCAACAGCCAAGTGGTTCAGCACCATGAGCACCCTACAGCCAAGTGGTTCAGCACCATGAGCACCCAACAGCCAAGTGGTTCAGCACCATGGGTACCCTACAGCACAGTGGTTCAGCACCATGGGTACCTCACAGCCAAGTGGTTCAGCACCATGGGTACACCACAGCCAAGTGGATCAGCACCATGGGCACCCTACAGCCAAGTGGATCAGCACCATGGGTACCCTACAGCCAAATGGATCAGCACCATGGGTACCCTACAGCCAAGTGGATCAGCACCATGGGTACCCTACAGCCAAGTGGTTCAGCACCATGGGTACCCTACAGCCAAGTGGATCAGCACCATGGGTACCCTACAGCCAAGTGGTTCAGCACCATGAGCACCCTACAGCCAAGTGGATCAGCACCAATGGTACCCTACAGCCAAGTGGATCAGCACCATGGGTACCCTACAGCCAAGTGGTTCAGCGCCATGAGCACCCTACAGCCAAGTGGTTCAGCACCATGGGTACCCTACAGCCAAGTGGTTCAGCACCATGAGCACCCTACAGCCAAGTGGTTCAGCACCATGGGTACCCTACAGCCAAGTGGATCAGCACCATGGGTACCCTACAGCCAAGTGGATCAGCACTATGGGTACCCTACAGCAAAGTGGATCAGCACCATGGGTACCCTACAACCAAGTGGTTCAGCACCATGGGTACCCTACAGCCATGTGGATCAGCACCATGGGTACCCTACAGCCAAGTGGATCAGCACTATGGGTACCCTACAGCCAAGCAAAAGGAAAGGAAGGAGAGGACAGGATCGGACGAGAGAGGAGCGGCCGCGTTAGTGTCTATGACCTGCACACTGCACATAACCGGCTTGGCTTTGACCTCGCTACCTCCCAAAAACAAGGCCGGCCTGAACGCTGGCAAGGTCGTGCATAATGAACTAGCATACGCTGAAACCAACGTGCACTACGACATGTTGTTATGGTGAATGGTGTCGAGTACCATACCAGCATGAGCCTGGAGCTGCAGTGAGGAAACATAAGAAACCATGTCTTGTATGGCTGAGTACTCTCTACGGTAATGTGATCTTTGTCAGTGCCTGGAATTGACAGTGTCAACACTGTGAAATAAGCTTGTTGTTGGTGTTCGTTCCCTAGGGGCTCTGCGTGATCGTGATCATGTAGCCCCGTGTACTTGTGAGTGTGTAAAATTTGGCTGATAACCTGTGCCACTGTGATGTCTATACTAGTTTGTGTATTCGTAACTAAGGTAGGATTAGGGTAGCAAGCGAGGGTGGCCGTAAGTTAGGTACCATCCCAGCATTTGCCTGGAGCAGAAGTGGGGAAACCACGCAACACCACTTCCAGGATGGCTGAGGTAGGAATCGAACCCACCTCTTCTTAATTTAGCCTCACGAGGCTGAGTGTGCCCTTTTGCAACCATCAGACGAAAATTAAATTTCTAGGCACAGCCAGGAATCAATCCCGGGCCTCAGCAGTAACAGCCAAGAATGCTAGCCACTACGCTACGAGGTGGACTTGAAATGAGTGGACGGCAAGTATCCTAGTCATTAGTGTCCTGACAAAGGTAGGCCAACATCACCCAACTCTGGACGACAGTTGGTCCAAGGGTCAAATTGAAAGAGTTCTCGACAGCAATAGTACTGGCTGGCAGTTTGAAGAATGCGATATAAAATGAATCGATAGCGCCTATCTGTTATATAGCCACTACGTCCTCCTCCTGACGTAGTGCCTAGTATTCTTGGCTGTCGCTGCGGAGGTACGGCTCAGACAAGAAAATTAATTCTGGCCAGAAGGTTGGAACGGGGTACATTTACCCTCGTGTGGCAGAAAAAAGAAGAGTTGGGTATGATTCCAATCTCTGCCATTCTCACTTCTATTCCAAGCAAATGCTGGGATAGAAATCGACCTAAATTAAGGCCGTGGCCCACAAATCCTAGCCCCAGTAACAAAGTACACGGGACTGCATGACCACGATGTCGCAAAGTCCTTCAATGAACCAGCAACTCCTCTTCTAGTTACAGTGCATAGTAATGATGAGAGGTCAGATCGCAATCACATTTGGTGATTACAAGACAAGGGCACACAATATAGGCTAATTCCCGATTCTTCACCAGATGGCAGTGCTAAAAGGAGCGCCCAAATTGGAGAATACATTGCCTAGATACCTGTACACCAGACAGATGCGGCCATGCCATCTTCTTGTAACCTATCAGTGCATGTGTGGAGGTTTAAATTTATTTGATGTTGTTATTGCTTATATTAAGAGCTGTAACATCGTGGTTATGTAAGCGCCGTGTGAGTGAGTGTAATTTGTGTGATAACCTGTGTCATTGTGTTGGCTGTACTAGTGTGCGTAGTTGTAAATTGGTGATAGGATTGAGAAGGAGGCAGCCGTGGCCTTAAATTTAGGAACCATTTCAGAACTTGTCTGGCGTAAAAGTGGGGAACCCTGAAAAACCACTTCCAAGTTGTCTAAGGTGGGATCGAACCCGGACCTTCGGGTCGACAGCCAAGAATACTAGCCGCTACAACACGAGGTGGTCAATTTTATTTGAAATGAATATGACGGCTGTTGCTACAAGGAACTTGTTGATGATTCATTTAGGTGCTTTGTGACATCATGGTCATGTAGCCCCGTGTATTTGGGTGCGTGTTGATACTATCTGATAACCTGTGTGTTTGTGACTGCTGTATAGTGTGTGTATTGGTAATGGGGGCTAGAATTTGGGTGTACCCTTAATTTATGTACCATTCCGGTATTTTCCTGGTGTAGAACTGGAAAACCACGGAAAACGAGGTGGGAATTGAACTCACCTCTCCTCAGTTTTGCCTCACGAGGCTGAGTGAAACCCGTTCCAGCCCTCATACCAGAATTACATTTCTTGGCAGATTCGGGAATCGAACACAGACCTCCGCAGTGACAGCCGAGAATGCTAGCGACTATGCCAGAAGGTGGCACTGCTATCGCTGATGGAGACATATAGCCTACTTGATGAGCATCCAGCTCTATTAGATTGTTAATGTGGAGCTTATAGTCGACTAAAGTATTATGTGCACTCGAGTTTGAAGGTTGTTTGTGAAGTAACCAATAGACCTACATAAATTCCAATACCATCATCATTTTTGTCGTTCTATTTTACGTTAGTTCATGTAGGTTTGGATTTTTAATTTATTTCTTAATATTTTTTATCGCAGTCGGAACACAAAAAGTGCATGTTTTAAGCGTGTTTCAACCATGGATCACATTTAAGATTTATTATCTCAAAAACCTGTCATCAAATCGAATCTAAATTTTAACACAATATATATTGGAATGTTGTATAACTGGTTTATTAATTTCACTATTGTGTGTGTCCAAGAAACAAAGTTGTTATCATTGTTGTAAGGTAACTTTTTCTCAGCTCGGGGTGGTTGGAAAATGTAGTTCTTGGTTGCGCTGTAATCCTTATACATCAAAAGGTTATGCTGTATGACTGTGAAATACGTAAATTAATTCACTTATTTTATATCGGTTTGTATTTGTACGGGGAAATAAAACATGGTTCACCAGCTAGCCGCTCCGGGAAAAGCTGTACTGCGTTGCTGAGATGGAGCCCTTCACTTCCGAGCGAGACGCGCCATGATGCGTGTGGGCTCCATTTCGGCAACGCTGTACAGCTTTACCCGGAGCGGCTAGCTGGTGAACCATGTCTTTTTTCCCCTATAAATACAAACTGATACAAAATAAGTGAATTAATTTACGTATTTCACAGTCATACAGCATAACGTTTCGATGTATAAGGATTACAACGCGACCAAGAACTATATTTTCCAACCACCCCGAGCCGAGAAAAAGTTACCTTACAAAAATGATAACAACTTTGTTTCTTGGACACCAAAATTTTGAAATTAATAAACCAGTTATACAACATTCCAATGTATATTGTGTTAAAATTTGGATTCGATCTGATGGGTTTTTGGGATAATACTTCTTAAATGTGACGCATGGTTGAAACACGCTTAAAAACGTGCCCTTTTTGTGTTCCAACTGCGATAAAAATAGTAAAATATAAATTAAACATTCCAAACTTGCATGAACTAACGTAAAATAGAACGACGAAAATGATGTTATTGGATTTTATGTAGGTATATTGGTTACTTCACAAACAATCTTCAAACTCGAGTGCACATAATACTTTGGTCGACAGTAGGCACCAAATCATCAACTAGTACTTTCCTTGTAACTTCTCCCATCTTCGTTTTGTTTTTGAATCACCTTATTAGCACAATTAACTGATGAAACTTAAAATTCATTCAGAACATTTTTTTACTATTCAATTTAATTTTTCTAATTATTACGTCACAACTAGGCTTAACATTATTGTATTGGAAGTCATTTTTGAGTGTTGCCTAAGTAAATGAATTTTATACTTGTCAGTCGGTCACCCGGTACCCAATTGTACTGGGTGTTATGCCCTTAACCTGAAGAACTTGCATGAGATTAATAATTTGAGTTTTTTAGGGTTATGGCATAGCCTAACGTTCAATTCAATTGGGTACAAGCATTTTGGCCGACTGGAAAGCATTAATTTTTAGACTACAAATTTCGTCCATCGCAGGAACCAGAGCAGAGGAATTGTACCAGTGCAGCCATCGGAGGTTCGAATCCCGGAGCTGACATTGAGTGTGTTTCTTCCCCTGGGTTCTCCACACTCCTTCCGGGCAAATACCGGGACAGCCTGTTCGTAATGCAGCTACACACTCACACACACACACACACACACAATGAAGCCTACCGCTACGCGGCTTCAGCCAAGCTGAACACTACCCATTGCTCAGCAGGACATCCAGACACAGCTGAACGATCTGCTACTTATGAAAACAAACTGTTGACTAGAAATCAATTTAACACAGTACTGTTATCGTTACAGAAGCCTCCGCGGCTTAGGCGGCAGCACGCCGGCCTCTCACCGCTGGATCCGTGGTTCAAATCCCGGTCACTCCATGTGAGATCTGTACTGGACAAAACGGAGGCAGACAGGTTTTCTCCGGGTACTCCGGTTTTCCCTGTCAACATTTCATTCCAGCAACACTCTCCACTATCATTTCATTTCATCTGTCATTCATTTAATCATTGCCCCAGAGGGGTGCGTCAGGCCTCGGCAGCCGGTACAGTTCATATCCTCGCCGCTAGATGGGGGCTTCATTCATTCCATTCCTGACCCGGTCGGAGACTGGAAGCAGGCTGTGGATTTTCATTTTCACTTTTATCATTACAAAGGAATAATTAAGAATTAAGATAGCTAGAGCTATTTTTTTAAATATTAACCGTTGATGGTTTTGAAAAGAAAAATAACATATGAAATATTTATATGGCACAGGGAAAAGATTGTATTCTGAACAAGTGACGAAACAGAGCTTATTAATAGAATTCCTGCAACCTCTCGTTACCGTCCTCCGAGACTCCAAGACCTTACAAACAGGGGGGTGGTAGAAATCAAAGAAACGATTCAATTCTCTCCTTGTAAATTATTTTCCTAGTAACGATAACCTGCTGCGTAGCGCAGCGGTAAGTTTCAGATTGTGGGATCGAATTCTGACACTGTCAGAAGATGCTTACATGCGTGAGGCCTTTATCTGTAGATTTGCTGGCACTAAATTAATATCGTATGGCCTCGGGTGCCGGGTGCCGGTTGAAGGCTTTGATATTTGACACCCAGAGGGCGGCTTGCATGTCGAATTTTGTTGTTGCTTGAAGCACTATGCAAGTCAAGGAGGTTAGATATCTAAGCTCCTTGGCACTATATTGCTTTCTAGAAGAGAAATGAGGAACTTTGTGTTGGCACTGGGAGAGGATGATTACTATATATGCGTGAGGCCTTTATCTGTAGATTTACTGGCACTGTCAGAAGATGATTACTGTATATGCGTGAGGCCTTTATCTGTAGATTTACTGGCACTGTCAGAGGATGATTACTGTATATGCGTGAGGCCTTTATCTGTAGATTTACTGGCACTGTCAGAGGATTATTACTGTATATGCGTGAGGCCTTTATCTGTAGATTTACTGGCACTGTCAGAGGATGATTACTGTATATGCCTGAGGCCTTTATCTGTAGATTTACTGGCACTGTCAGAGGATGATTACTGTATATGCGTGAGGCCTTTATCTGTAGATTTACTGGCACTGTCAAGGATCCCCTCCTGGTCCTAATTACCCCACCTCAGCGTCTATAAAACCACAGCAGTTAACAGGGACAGTACACCCATTACATTATTATTACTATTGTTATTATTATTATTATTATTATTATTATTATTATAGTGAAGAAGAAGAAGAAGAAATAAAAAGACACGATTATAAACACGAAAAGGTATGGTACATGGTTCCGCAACCTCCAGACTCTTAATCCAGCGCTGTTAGGCGTGGAACGACCACTTTACTGCAGTAGTAATAAAGGAGCAATGGCAAGTATGTCTTTTCCGGATGGCATTTGTTACTTCTATCGTATATCAGTACTATATTTCAGCCAAACCATTGACCAACGTGTTTGAGTCTCCCAGAATACTTAGCGTCAAGTTCCAAGCACAGTTGGAGCTTCTTCAAATTTCCTTGCCATTGGTGAGGATCGCATGAAACCAGCTGTACTGCAGTTCTCGGGCCGGACACATATTCTCAGTAAAATGGAGCAAGATGTTCCCGTTCAAAATTCCCAAATATCTGGAGATTCCGAAATTCAGTTCTTGTACGCTAATCCTACCGTGCACAGTGGACTCACAACTATTTCTATTTACTATTTACTAATGTTTGCATCAAAGCAATAATATCGTAGCTATACTTTCATACATTACATTACATTACATGACATTACATTACATTACATAGGCTACACGATGCAGTGTGATGGTGATACAGAACTTGAGAAAGTGTTGTATCTGTGCATGGGATCTCTTATGATTCGCTTCAACTTAGTGTAAATATTTCATGGTTTCACATCTGTTCATGCTACTGTAAGAATTATTTATTAATTTAAGACTTGATTGTTTTAAGAACATTAATGAACAGCCTTGTCCGTAGGCCTTATGTGCAAGTGCATGAGTGAATAAGGCGCTACTCTTATGGAAAGTGTATCGTCCTGTAAACAACAGTTGTTGTCAAGTGTGTATTGCGCAGTCATCAAGCATTCCATAGCGATCTGAGTAGTCTGAATGAATCCCCGACATACTGTAGGCTACTGTTATGCGATTACATGAAGCAGAACCCAAGTGTATCGAGCGCCAAGCAAATGTTACATTTCCATTCTGTACTTTGGCCTATTCTTCAGTTCTTAAAGAATAATTGTGAATTGCAGTAGTAAAACACATTTGCAATCCCTTTTACTTTCCAACAATGAGAGTAGTCGCGATGTGGTAATCTGAAGACAGGTGTTGTTGTAGGTCACATAGCACAGTGCATTTGTGTGTGTGTGGAATTTGTGTGTTAACCATTGTTTTTGTGATGGCTGTACTTGTGTGTATATTTGTAAAATGGTGATAGGATTAGGAAGAAAGCGGCCGTGGCCTTATGTTAGTTGCCTGGATTAGAAGTGGGAAACCATTGAAAACCACTCCCAGGACGGCTGAGGTGGGAATCGAACCCTCCTCTTTTCAGTTTTGCCTTACGAAGCTGAATGTACTCCGTTCCAGCCCTTATACCTCAATCCGAAAAGAGAAAGTAGGGTTTGGCACCATTTCTGAACAGGAAGGCAGACGGAATTGGGGATTAACGTGCAAGATAATATATTTCGGATCAGGGCATTGAATATCACCGTATTCTCCTATCAATTCTCCTGGCGTATGGTAGGACATTCTAAATCTTAGTGAGTATTAAATAGGTCTCGCAGAGAGAAACGTCCTGAAGGATGGCAGGGACAAAACACTATGATTTATAACTAAGACATGTTAGAGTGGATGTAATTTAAAGTAAACAATGTAAATTTCACTTAAGGTGTATATAGCATTCAGTCCTCCTATGATGAGGAGCGTGGTGGCGCAGCGGTCAAGCTCAGTATTTTTCCCATCGTTATGTCCATCTGTGAAGCGCGATAGGACTTATTTTGCTAACGATTTTTAACCTATTTCCATTTATAAAAAAAAAAGGCTTATGAGATCATCTTTTGTCCGTGTGTGTGTATGTCCCCAGCCTCTAATAAAATCTAAAAAGCCGAAGCGATTTCAATGAAACTCGGTATGTGCATACTACTACTTCGTCCAACCTCGACCGTGCCTTTCAAATTTATATACGCTTCACCAATCCAACATGGCGGGCGCGTGAAATATTTAACTGGCATCCTATATCTCCGCAACAATAACAGATATCACCATGAAATTTTGTACGGTTATAAAGAGTACTACTGAAAGTTTATCTGTGTAACTTTCATAAATCTATTAAGTACAAAACGAACATGGCGGCCAAGCTAATTCGAAACATTTAAATGGAATTTACTCGCGATTTAACCATCCGGGCGCAGTGAAACTTGGTACAGCAAATTCTAATATAAATTGTAATGCACTAACATCTAATTTAGTTCAATTGCTTACATACCCTCAAGATGGCGGCTGTGCGAAATTTTAAAATTAAGATTCTTTTCTTGTGTACTAATCATGCGGTCGAAGTCAACGTTTGAATAATCAATCTACTCAATAATCTTCTTCTAATGGCCCATAACTCTATGGCCTACACATATAACAATCCAACATGACGACCATCGGAGATATTTAGACGGTTCTCAATATCTACGAATCTATTACAGCAATCAAACTGAAATTCTGCATGTTGATGAAGGCTATTAACATAAGTTCACCTATGGATCATTCAATAACCTCGTGAGCACATAACCAACATGGCGGCAACGCGAAATTCAAATATTTAAATGGATTTTTCTCGCGACTGTTCATCCGAAAGCTGTGAAACTTGGTACGGTATATCTTCATACAAGCCTTAATAATAATAAGCTATACTGATGTGAAATTTAATGGAATTTTATGAGGACTTAAGATGGTGGCTGTGCAATTGTTTTACATCTCGTTTTCATTTCTCGTGTCCTAAGACCAGTAGAATATATGAAAATGGGCTATTTAGTTCTTCACGGAACTACTTGTTGCTTCTGCCAAAATCTCTTTATCTGGGCACTGGAAACCTTTCTTCATTCTTTCATCCATGATTTCTTGGTCCTGTCAGTAATTTTATCAGAGAAAGGATGGTTGATGATTTATTTTCTGAACTGGAGTCGATCTTGTAAAATTTTGCCTTTAATGCCAATTTATTGTAGGCCTTTTTCTATTATTATTATTATTATTATTATTATTATAGGGCGTGTGGGGTTTTAGTAGGTAAGCATCCTGCACAGCGGTAAATTCGGAATCTTGCATTTTTTTTGAAGATTTCTCCACGGTTTTCCACGAAAAACAAAACAAAAATTATTATTATTATTATTATTATTATTATTATTATTTCATGCAGCCATTTGAATTAACATACGTATAGACACAAGAATACATTGAACCGATGTGATCATTTAGCTTTAAGCACTAAGAATCTAACTCGCGTTTCCTAGAAATCTACAGAGAAGACTTAGCCTACATTGTACAGTGAGTCCGGGAATCTTCTCCGCAGCGCCTACATGAGTCTGCGACAGCTATCTACAGCAGTTACGTTGGTAGCACGGCTACCGCTTGCATCATAACAAATAAACAGTAAACTTTGTACTCACCACAGCCATTCATAACAGATGCTGTAACCATTCACAGTACATCACTCTTTTTCCGTAATCAGTTTGTTTTAATTCATGAACTTTATAAGGAAACAAACAACTGAAGCTTGTCTCTTACAGCTTTATGTGCTATCGACTTAAGTGATTCCTGTTTGTTGAGCTAATTTAGGTGTAGATTTGCTTGGACTACGCAGCATTATATCGGAGATTTCATCAAGTTTTTCGTCAGTTTAAAGCGTAGCCCTGCCTGTTCTCGGTACATCGTGAACTGAGCCAGTCACACGAAATTTACTTATTAAATCCTGAACGGTATCACGGTTTGGACACTTTGAATTAGGATACCGCGCCTGAAATCTTAATTTTACATTTTCTGTGAACCGATCACCTTCGCGAAAAACGTATTCCACCAAAAACACTCTCTCTCTCTTCGGTAGTAAACATTACCGCCTGTATACTGTTGCACTCTTCCAATAATAAATCTATCTGAACGCTCGCTGACTGTAGTACACGCTGCAGACATAACACGCTCGCTTATCGCAGTACACACTGACGATTCGACAGTCTACAGCCCACACGCGGGACTCCCCCTTTCAAGGACACAGGGCCGCCAACTAAACACATGACACAAACGCTCGCAGCTGCACGTAGCTACTGCGGAGAACATTCTCGGGCGCCCTGTATAATTAAAGATAAGCTCAGCTCCATGGTAGAGAACTAGACTTTATCACTCCAGAGCGCGCTAATCGTACTGCTGTCACTTTGAAAATTTCACCCACATGCATCTATTATGCATTCATTTGAAAATTTCTTAATTTACGGTATTAACAAACTGCAATTATTAACTTTCAAGTGCACCTAGTAGCGTAGTGGCTAGCATTCTTGTCGGCCACCGCGAAGATCCGAGTTCGATTCCTGTCTCTGCCAAGAAATGTCATTCTGGTGTGAGGGCTGGAACTGGGTACACTCAGGCTTGTGAAGAGGTGGGTTTCATTTCTACCTCAGCCATCCTAAAAGTAGTTCCCACTTCTACTCCAGGCAAGTGGTACATAAAGTAGGGCCGCGGCAACCTCCTGCCACACACACTAGTACACATTGTCAGACACTGAGCTTCATGACCACGACGTCGCAAAGCCTCTGAATGAATCAGCAACAACATTTTATTTCTGATCACAGAACATTTAGATACCGTACCTAATAATCTAACTTATTTGCACCGCAAACTCAATATTCATTCCACATTTGAATAAGCACCATTCATCTGTGATCAAGCATTGTTTGTTGATATGGTTACGTCCACACTACATGTTCCTTAATGTATTCACTTCACGAATTCTTAAAATGCAGCGCGTCGACGCGCACAAACAATGAATCAGATACAGTCAATGGATATCAACAACTGAAGCACGTGGCTTTAAAATAGGTTCTAAGTAAACATTATTGCATGACAGGTGCACAACCAATCACAAGCGACTAAAGCTTGTTGTGTTTGCAAAGATCATGGAGGCGAAAGTACCGTAGTACCACAATGTCCAAGCCCCTCAAATGAAACAACAAGTCTCGGCACTGGCGAGTGCGTGATGGCTTAAATAATAAAATAGCTTGTTACTCTACCTCAGTTAATTTCACACCAAAGTTCAGAAGAAAACGAGTTAGGGCAGATTGCAAATTTCAATGTGGACTCCAATGGCAAAAATATGAGCTCGTTTGTTACAGGAATATGTTGTTGCTTCTGTTCTACGAACATTTATCAAAATGCTATGTTTATTACTTTGATTTCAAATGCAAGACATGAACACAGCCAATTTAAAACGTCACACAGTTTCCTATTTGAATGTTTGTGCTTTTCACTTATTTGTATAACTAAACATTCGATAATGAGGCTCTGTTAGAACTCTTGAGTGAATTGAAACCTTAGGCTGCAGCCCATATATTTTAGGACCATTCGAAAGAATACACTCTCACGCAGATTCGTGTTTCTGAACATGCTCAAATTTAGGTAACAATCGGAAATCCTTAGGGAGGGGAAAGTTATCAGATTCGAAGATGTGCAAAACCTGTCTTTCCAGCAATGAAAATATTGCATAACTGTAAGTCTCATCAAATTTGCAGCCATTTTATTAACGTAAACTGAGAATAAAAATACAAATAATGTTAATCTCTCAATCGAGTTCTTTAAACCGCTGCACAGATTTGTTCTGTTAGACACGGAACACCTTAAAGTAATCCTAAAATATGAGGTGTAATTACTTACTTCTTTACCACTGACTTAGGAAATGTACAACACTGCTTTCTGCTTCTGCTAGCCTATTTACAATCTCATTTTCTTCGAGCTGATTACGTTGATGAAGATAATAATAATATGCAATAAGTACGTGATCTGATATACCAAGGTTGTAATGTTATATTTTCTTGGCGCTGTGAGTACAACGTGGCACAATAATCGAAGTGTCAATGATTCCCTCTGTGGATTAAACCGCGTAAACGCAATCGAGAAGCAGCACGAATGAAGCAACAGTACTGAAGACATAGCCTTGGTGTATGCTGGGAGGGAATGAATCAAGCGAGAAAACTGGCAGACGAAGCCACGGACGGCGCAACGGGGGAACCTGTGACGTGGCCAGGAGGGGACATGGAAAGCAAGAAGCTTCGGTGAGGAGTCAAATCGAGCCGAGTAGCTCTCTTCACCACATTTGATCACCCCTGTCTTAAATACGTGATTTCCCTGGTTTGTAACTCCTTACTTGGCTAGTTTCGTAAAAATTTCCCACTCAAATTTAGCGTTACAGTGAGTGTAAAAAGTATTCGTACGACCCTGCATATTTTAGAAAATGATGAATTTCTCAATCGTTTAGGTAGGTTTATGGATTTAAAACTAATCATTCATATAGTATTCAAATACCCTTCTTCGTTCCATAAACAATATGAAAACAAAACATTGTCATAAACTTTTTAAAAGGTAAGAAACAAATAACATCCCATTTGGGACCAACAAAAAGTGTTCTGTACATTTCTCTATCAGCCCGTGGAAATCAATATTTTGTATGATTGCCCTTGGCGGCCATGACAGCTTGGATGCCATTGGGCATTGATTTTACCAAATCAGCACAGTAGGAAGGGGGTATTTTCTAAATCTCGCTTGTTGGAAAAGCGTCTAGACCTAATTTTTGTTGCAAGGTAGTACCATACGATTAATAATAATAATAATAATAATAATAATAATAATAATAATAATAATAATAATAATAATAAACATAAATGTTCAATTTTGTTTAGGTCAGGGGACAGGGGAGGGGTTTCCCGCGTTTTTGGAGTGTTTTACAACAACTTGAGCTGGGTATCTCTAGCTTTGTGTTTGGGATCATTGTCCTGTTGAAAAGGATAATCACATCCCAGTCCCATTTTATCAACACTGGTAGGTACGTTTTTCTTCAAAATATTGCTGTACATTCGATGCTCCATTTTGCGTTCAATGAAATGAAGATTGCATGCACTCATACAGTATACTCCCTCACCATCACTGAACCACCCCCATGTTTCACAGTAGGAACCAAGTTCCGCTGCTGTAGCTCGGTGTTCGGTTGCCGCCACACTTGGAGGCTCCCGTCTGACCCGAAGATGATGTACTTGCTCTCATCAGTCAGACAGTCCTGTTTAAGACCTCCAGACCTGTGTTTCAGTGCTCCGTGACAAAGCGTAGCCGTTTCAGACGATTAACCTTGCTCACATAGAACTTCTTACGTCCCCGATGCCCGTGGAAGTTCATTTGACGAAGGGTGTTGCGCACTGTCGACTCACTCACACTATATTTAACAACTTGCCGTTCCAGCTCAGCAGAAATTTTCGAGGCACTGCATCGCGGATTTTTCTTTACTTCTCGGACAATGAATCAATCGCCTGTCTGCCTGGGTCAGGGCCCGGGGACGTCCAGTTCTTGGTTTGTTTTTGTAGCATTTTGTCTCGAAAAATGCACGGTTGACTTAGGCCTCCCAACTGTTTCTGCGATCCTTTTCAGCATCCATGTCTTGTTGTGAAGGCGGATGATGACTTTTCGTTCTCTGGGAGTAGTTTCCGGACTCTATGGCCCCATTCTGACAACGTGTGAATGCACTCGAACGGGGTCCTGTCAATATCTGCGTCGAACTGAGTGAATGGGACACGTCCGAGCAACAGCAGCATGCACAACGTCATTAGCAGGGAGTGAAGGGCTGATTTTACTCGCGAAAACGGGGTCGTACGAATACTTTTTGCGGGTCCTCGAACGAAAATTTATTGTTTGTCATTTTCTTTTCACGGTTATGACATTGTTCTTTTCCATATTGTTTATGGAATGAATAAAGGCATTTGAATACTGCATGAATGATTTGTTTTCAATCCATAAACCTACCTAACCGTATGACAAATTCATTATCTTCTAAAATATGTGGGGTCGTACAAATACTTTTTACACTGATTGTATAAGTTTCAATAGAATGTTTGACTAGCATCTTCAGTCTACTAATTCAATGAATTATGGTGCCAGTACATAGTAAATCTCTAGTGTGACTGACTTAATGCCGTGTCGAAATTCGAAGTTTAATTATAGTTTGAGTAGGCCTAATCAATTTTAAAGTTGTATGTACTCAATATGGAGGCTGTGCGTTATATTCAATCTGATAGTCATTTATTTAGCTTGTCCAACCGAGGTCACTCAGATTCCTTTTTCACCATTTACCATGGCAATTGCTGAAATGCACCCTAATGTATCGATTTTGATGTTTGATAGTTAGTACTCATGGACGTCATTTTGAAAATATAGCATCTGCGTCTTCTGAAGATTACTTTTTCTGTACAATACTACCTTTTTGAAAAGCCTGGAAATTCTAAGGTTATCAGATGGTGCATAAGCGATTTTATTATTGTATATATTAAATATGGCAATGCGAGTTATAGCCTAATCATTATTAATATGCTGTAACTCGGGCAACGGATGTCCATTACATAAAACTTGATAGACGCCCAATTTAGGTGAAATTGAAAAGTAATCTATCAAGTATAATATTTAACACTAGGCACCGCCACCATATTGAAATTACTTATCAACGAGAGTAGTAACTTTGGCGACAAAATCACCACATAAGATGGGACGTGAGATTCGAATTTAGTGGGGATCTGCTAATTTGTTCATGCGGTAGCTGACTAAGGTCATGAAAATTCATGTGGCTGCCAGTTTTGTAACGATTAGATGGCGGTAATACAAGAAGTGCAGCTTTGGTTCACGGGAAGAGAGCCACTCCTGTAGAAAGTTCCATTCAATTATAATGAATTGTTTAAGAATTTATATGGGGGAGCGATACAAACACTGGACACACAGACCGACTGACGGATTCATACACACAGTCACCTACTAATGATGTCATAAGCCCTATTCATTTTTATGACAGCCGGCTAATGAAAGGGACTGCAGAAAATATGGCGAACGTTTGTGGCGAAGAGACACTGTCTTTAGAACATAGGGACTCCCATCCATCCCACATATTTATTTAGCCTTACCTCTCAGATTTGATATAGGCTATTAGTGGAGAATACAGAGTGACCAAAAAGAATAAGATGAAACGATAAACGATTTGATTTGACAAACTTTCTGCCTTAAGACGCGGTGAAGCATCACGACCTGATGTAATTTGTGGTGCATCCGAGGAATTGAGCTGGTCATTGGCATTAGTCTTGGCACGCATCAGCTGCAATGATAATCCAAACCCAAGGTAAGAGGAACTACACTAGTGTCCAGAAGTTAAGCATAATCACTAAACGAGGTCATATCGCCTGAAAGGAATGTCAGACGGATTGCAGAGCAAATGGAAGCTGCATCATACACCGTATGTCACACAACTCGTCAAAAAAAAAAAAAGTGTCAGAAAGGTTCTGATACCTAAGGCACACCTTCGATAACAACTAACAAAACTTGGCAATGTCTTCCACAACAAAATATGCTGTTAATAGGGTGTATGGTTACCCCTAACGGCCACACATGCTTCGCAGCGACATTGCATGCTCTATATCAGATGGTCCAAGAGCTCTTGTGGCAGTTGATCCCATTCCTCCGAAAGGGCAATGCGAAGGTCTAGGAGGGTCCTTGGTGGAGGCTGACGGGATGAAATTCGTCTCCACAATGCATCCCAGGCATGTTCTGTAGGATTCAGATCCGCAGACCTCGCTGGCCAGTCCATGCGTTGAATGTCTTCCCCAGCCAGAAATTCATACACCAGAGCAGCGCGGTGCGGTCGGGCATTATCGTCCATTAAGAGGAAGTCTGGACCAACCGCACTTCCGAAGAGTCGAACATGTGGTCTCAGTACCTCATCCCTGTATCTCCTAGCGTTCACAGTGTTGCTCGAATCACCCATGATGATGTGCAGGTCCGTACGGCCAGTCAACATGATGCCGCCCCACACCATGTCACCACCACCATACTGGTCCCGTTCCACGATGTTCCTGTGGTTTTATCGGCTACCCGGTTCTCTCCAGATTAATGTGCGACGGGAATCGTTCTACGAACTGAAGCGGAATTCATCTGTGAAGAGCACATGCCTCCATTCATTCACGGTCCGGTTTCGACGTTGACGGCTCCACAGTAAACGGGCCCGTCACTGTGCTGGAGTGAGCAGGACGCACACCGCTGGACGTCTGGCAAACAGCCCTGCTGTTCTGAGCCTCCGGTACACAGTTTGCCGGGAAACGGCAACCCCTGAGACGGCTGCAAGCTCCGCCGATAATTGTCTTGCAGGTGCACTCCGATTTCGTCGGGCAGTTAAGGCCAGTTATCGGTCCTGCTGTGGGGTGTTTACTCTTGGTCGACCTGGTACTGGTCTACGACTAATATTGTTTTATCCCTTGGTTGGGGGTGGGATAAGCAGGCTAGTGTAGGTGTGCTAATTTAGAGGGTTGCTTCCGGATGAGGGCAGTTCCCCGTAGTTGGGAGAGACTACCAGTGTAGTGTGTTGGTGTCAGTGCTTAATCTATTGGGGGCGTTCCTGCAGGATGCAATTACCTGCCAGGGGATGAATGTCTAAGTGCAGGCTGCTAATCTAGCCTGCCAATTAAGTAGAGTGAGCAATTCAGCGAATGTGCAGAGTCAGTGACTCGGCACTCTGCGGTCGAGTCGCTTGCTCGAGTACAATAGAACCTGACGATGCAGTTACTGGCCTCTACGGTCAGGGGCAATTATGACTAAGGTCAGGTTGGGTATAAGGATGTAAAATGGAGTGTAATTAGTAATAAACGTGTATGCTTACTGACCATGTGTTTATTGGCCAGTAGATGTGATGTGATGTCCCTTTTGGGGAGTTTAAACAAATATGAAATGTAGTACAATTTGTAAAGTGTACAGTTGTTCAGGGTAGGTGTTTACAAAGATAAAGAACTCTGAGCACAGCTAGATCTCACCTGGTGAAGAGCTGGAACGGACCTCGTCGGGCAAGGCCGCTGGCCAAGAGCAGAACAGAACAGATGATGGGGCTCCTGCGGGCCTAGGCTTTAAGGCCTTCCCCCACTGCCTTGTCAGCATTTCCTCATAGCTGTCGCTCCATTTACCGTGTTTATGTTTATATTTCGTAAGCGTGGCCGTCAGCAGTATGCCGGGCCCGCTTGTGTCTGAAGAAATGCATGAGGCTTATGGTCTGCCTATGCGGGTAGTTTTGGTAAAAGATGGCGGGGTGGGTCTCAGGGGGTACTGCCCCCGGGCTGTACAATATCTCCTGAGTCTAGAAATGACACTTTTTGGCACATGCAAGGATACGGCGACTTCGGTCTGTGTCTGGCCTGCTTCCAGGCGGCCGAGTATTCTACCCTGCAAACCGGTGTCCAAATGGCATCGTTGTGCCATTATGTTGTCACGTTCACCACGAGGCTACACTCCGCACACTATAACAGGGCAAACACGACTGAGGGAATATGGTGCGCAGGCACTGGCTGTGTTTACCTTGCGGTTTCGCCGCTAGTCAAATTAGGGACTACTCCTTTCCTATACAGAGCGAACACGTTAGGTTGGTAGGTGAATATGTCGTGCGATTTGCGGTCTATTTCCTGTTGCCCTGCTTATTCGTAACTTATGCTTAACTTTTGGACACTAGTGCACGTCTCAATTATTTCCAGATTTATCGTGTTTTGGGAAGTCATAAGGTGAGAGTGGTACCATCACAGACAGACTTAACCAATGCTGATCGGTAAAGAAGGTCATCAACATTATTTTCACACTTTGGCTTTCCAAAAATCAATGATTCTACGACCTGACCAAGGAACAGGTTTCTTTAATTCCAGAGCAGTCCGCGAAACGTTACTTATATTTTCGTGAAACCCACAGTGGTTTCTACACATACTCAGCCTACTCTGCCTGAAGTGGTCGTTATGAAACTCCTCAAGTTTAAATGACTGACAAAAATGCCATCAGATAAGCAACATGAGAAAAACTATTCCAAGGCCCACCCTATGACGTAGTGAATAACATTCTTGGCTGTCACCATGAGGTTTGGGTTCTGTTCCAGGTTCTGGCAAGAATTGTAATTCTGGTCTGAGGGCTGGAACAGGGCTCACTCAGATTTGTAAGGCAGAACGGAGAAGACGGGAGAGGGGATCATTTTCTACCTCAGACATCCTCCTAGAAGTGATTTTTCGTAGTTTCCCACTTCCACTCTAGGTGAATGTCGGAATGGTATCTAAATTAAGGCGCCGGACACCTCTTAACCAAATTATAGCCCCCCCCCCCCCCCCAAAAAAAAAAAAACCAGATACACTCAGGCAAGTACGCGGGGCGCAACGCCCCTATCATTTACTAGATGCAGTAATATAGTCATGTACATTGTCTGATACTTTTGATGCTTACGAAACTTTGGTTCAGGGGAGAGGTAAATGAAAATATTTCAGGTTATAGAGGGTTTGCAAATTCACAATTCAATATTTCCAATTGTCAGGATCCAGTGTCACACATAAATGTTTAAACCAAATTGCGAATGTTAAGGTTTTGTAAGCATAATTCATGTAATTCACACGAGACATTACAGGGAAGTATAAACTTGTTCTCAATGTGAGAAAGCACCGAGGAGGAAACGATTGATTCGACGAATTTTATTGAAATTACATAAAATGTACGAACGGACGATGGAGAATCACACCGAAAAACGAAAAGGAAATATGCACAGGAGGAAAAGTTGTTAAGTCACTTCAGGGGTTTGTGACACCTTGAACATTAGCCCATGTATTTTGGGTGTGATAACCTGTGTTTCTGTGAAACTGTAGTGGTGACAGGAGAAAGAAGGTGACGAGGGACACATACTGTACTTGATTCCATAATCTGGCTAAGAGATTTTGAAAGTTACTGTGAATCCCGTCCCAGCAGGAATTTCTTTATGTCTTCCTTTACTGTATATTCTCAAATCTGCTCTTAAAACACATACTATTTTGGGGAAAGAGGATATCACGACTATGATGAAGATTCACTCATGAAGTTCAGGATGACTTGACCTTTGTGTATGTATCTATTTCTTTATATGTTTGCATCATAAATTTACTATTTAATTGTTAATTTATAGTAAGAAAGCCATCTATATCGACAATATTTGTTTCCATTGTTACTTTGGTGTCATTTCAATATGAGTGCGTTTCTGGTGATGATCTGAATGTTTTGTATATTTCTCTGTAAAGTACCCCCGGATCACCACAGCACTGTGAGATTTGAACAGTCTGACAGTAATATTGTCTTGACAACGTGTGTAAAGGAGAGACTGACAATGAGTGTGAGATACAGCGAGCCGTATTTCTACAAGATGGTACTCACCATTCACTTACTTCCATGTTCAAACAGCCACCAAAATGAATATAACTTACAGAAGAACAATAGTCTCCATGATGGGCCTTGAGCTACCAAGCGACCACTGCTCCGCCAATGGCCAGCAGATTACAGGGTGACGCGTCCCCTGGCCCGTTAGTATTAGCTGCCTCTCGGATCAGATAGCTATTGCCTTCCCCTCGCTACAGTCCTCTCGTCAGTTCTAAAATGCCTGACGAAGCCGGGAATCAAACTCGGGGTCTTGTAGGTACAGGGCCTTCGTCAGACAGTGCCCATACAAGATTAGCCTTGGTCAAGCTCTCCCGCAACCTGCTATCGATATTTATAGCCAAGTGAAGTTACTGTAGGCCTATATACCGCACTCTAGACAGATGTAAACATGCACTTATCGGCCGGGTCATATGGATCAAGGTTCTCTAACTCAGATTATATTCTGACCTTTCAGATATGATAATAATGATGTTGTCAAATTATCAGGTGTCAGCGCTCTACCGTTCCCTGTTTGTGTCCGGCGCGCGTACTACAGTATCCGTATCACGAAGCAAAATGCGACCCTACGTAAGCCAGGTTAATTTACTAAGAATAATAACGGTTTTACGTCCCTTTTAACTACTGCAGCTTTTGGAGACGCCACGCCGGGTTGCCGGACTTTTGCCCCGAAAGGGATTTTTAAGGTGCCAGTGAACCTACTGACATTTGCGCCCACAGCCAGTCTACTCAGTATTAAGGGAGGGTTATAAGTGTTCTTCACATCTTAATGCACCTGTGGTCCAAGTCGAACTAATGATCTTTTGATTAATTACAGCACTATTTTACATTCTTAATAGTTTTATTTATTCCCTTGTCTTTCGTTATTATATTTTGGTTCCTGTCCTTCATTTCGTTATTAATTCCAGTGTTGTTATGCTCAAACATTATAGGCTATACGTTTACAAGTGCATAATGACACAGAACATGTGTTGCGTGCTGTAAGTTGGTGATTGTTGTTCTAAGGAGCGTAACGTCTAGGTCATCTACCCGTAATGATAGGGGTGATAATGACAATAAGTATAACGAACACTAAAACAACAACTACTACTACTAATTTACATACTAAAAGAAACAATGGACTAACAGGGGCAAGGGAAAGTAAATTCCCTCGACTCTCAAAGAGAGAAGATTTGGAGGACTTGGAACGAAGAAGAGCCATCTAAGACAGATAGACAAGGAAAGAATGAAGGGTCCCAGTTCAGGAATCACCAACTCCTGAGCCCTTGAGGGTGTAGCGCTACATACACAGGCAGGAGATGTGATCCCTCACCAGAGAGGAACCAACACAAGTAAATGGAAGCAAGGGCTCCTGTAGTCGCCAACCGTAGTCCCACTACCTGTGAGCCCCTCAGAGTGCCGTATGTTTTCTGCTCATCTTAGGATATGTATTATTAGTGCGATCAGTGTGCATAAATTGTCCATTAAATTTATATCGCTTCAATCTAGCAATAAATACAAAATGGCTACAACTCTAAACAACATTAATGAAATAGCAAGGAGTGGTAAATTTAAAAGACGTTTAAAGGGGTATTCGTACCATGCGTAATGCAATACGTAAGCCGCTAATCTAGCTATAGCTAGTTATCGACTACGCCACACTCACCTCTCGCCTTGCAGCACACATATTCAGGCCGGATTCAAGCAGCCCCCAACGGAAAACCTAATACAAAATTTGGCATTATAGTAAGGGCCTACAATCTAATTGGAGAGTATTCTCTCACTTAAGAGCGTTCAAATTGGGAAGTTCGTCACTAGGGACCTTCCTGTACTTTATGGAAATAGTGATATATGCAACATTTCTCGTAAACCCTGTATTATGGCATTTTTGGAGTACTTATTGCAAAAATATACTATTTGCAGTGGATTTATAAGCGCAATGATTGAGCCATACCGGTATTTAGGACGAAATAAGAACCAGATAGGCTACGTGCAAACCGTAGCGAAACTACGGAATCAAAAATATTATGATTCAGGTTCTATACTATTAGTTCATATAAATGCCATTAAGAGAGGAGCACTTGTCACGTGACTGTGCTAGTGACGCGGCGGCAGCGTGCCGTGGCGTTCCCAGGTCGCGTCTCTCTTCTGGTGTATCACCACACGCACACTTCGACATTTCAATGTCAGAAAAGTCACTTTAAATATTTGAAATTGGCGTGGCCGGCATGTGGTTTTTGTACATGATGTACCATGGTTTTGAAAGCCACTGTTATGGGCCGATACCCGAGATGTTAGGCCCCTTAAAAAGACAATCATCATCATCATCTCTACCACCATGTAAAATTTCAGTTTGATGGCTGGAATAGTTTGGGAGATATTAAGTACTGGTGTAATATTACGCGTGGCCACTACAGTATGTTGAAATGGTTAAAATGGAAGTCACAGTGTTATGTGCCAGTCAATGTACAGTATATTATTACAGTGGTTCATTATACAACATTTCGACTATCACTTGAATGTGGTCAAAGAAGAAAATGTTTTAAAAATTTCGAACTGCCACCATCTTGCATTTTAGAAAAGAATTGAATAAATTAGACGCCTTGGTTATATACTTAACTCTAAATTAAGATTTACTGTGCCATGTTTCACTGGGCTCGGTTGATTAGGTCACCAGAAAAGTCATTTAACATTTTGAAAATCGCGTGGCCACCATGTTCTATTTGTGTTTATCATGTCTTTGAAAGTAACAGACAGTATATGTATTTACTTAATAGTCCTTTCAGTTCCATTGCTGCAATAGTATGGGAGATATTGAGTATTTTTCGTTCAGCAGCCATGTTGGATTGATAATACTTATTATAAAATCAAAGGCACGGCCAGGGTCAGACGAGGAAGTAGTAAATACTTATCAAATTTGATTGAGCTCGCTCAGACCAATCATAACGTATTCGGGACAAACGCGCACACAGAGGGTGATCTCATAAGCCTATATTTCATAAGATGAAAACATCATCTTCAATATGTTGTGAGTTTAACATCGCTATAAACTGCCATAGTTTCTGAGACGCCAGAGTACCACTGAATAGCACGGGTGTCTGGTATATAAGCTTATGCCGGGATTCGATCCTGGCAATGAGGGCAAGGGAGCCTTCTACTTGTATCTAAGTTACGTGTATAATAAGAGTTCTTGTTACCTCATTCAGTAAATCTCCACGAACAAGTTGTGCCTAAGAACTGACGTTCATTATGTTTCCCAAAGCAGAATGGGAAGCTGAGAATACTACCCGAGAAGTTGCTATCTCATAACGATGACCAATCTGAGTATCCCCTCAATACATCCAGCTTGGACGTCATATTGCTTTCGACCACCATTCTGCGTGTTCTGATGGTAAGAGAGAGGACGTAAGCTTTCTGACATTGGACGACTCCTGACCTACAAAATAATAAATTGATGAGTGGCTTACTCCAGGACCCAAATTGTAAGGAGAGAAGCAATCATGAAAGTTTTGAAAATATGACCGCAATACTGTATGTGCGAAATTAAAGATCACCGACACATATTAAGCGTATTTTCAACATATGAAAGTATAGGCTTATGAGATCACCTTTTATTAATTACTAGCTATACCCGGCATGCGTTGCAATGCCAATCAAAAACAAATGGATAGGAAGGTAATAATAATGTTATTGGTTTTACGTCCCTTTTAACAACTGCGGCTTTTAGAGACGCCGGGGTGACGGAAATTTGGCCCGAAGGGGATCTTTAACGTGCCAGTAAATCGACTGACACGGCCCCCTCGCATTTGCGCACCCTCAAACGCCAATTGGCTACACCAGGATTCGATCGTGCAATCTTGGACACAGCAGGCGAGAACATTACCGCTGACCCACACAGCCAGCCCAAGAAACTGAAGTGCCATTGGATAAACAATATTCTTTGTTTTTCTGTCTGGTGCCCCAGTCCTTATGCATTAGGCTGTGCTGAGACATCCATGTCAGGACATGTCACCTCGCGATGAATCGGCAAGCCTTTCTCACACCTTGCATTGCGGTGTCATAAGTATACAGATTGTGAAATTGGGTTACTGTGGGATTTAAGGGTTCCTGTTAAGTCCCTCACCCGTTTGTGTAACAGAAATAATTTGTAGTCAGAAACCTTCCCTATAGTCCACACAACAACTCACTCAAATTTCATCGCAATCGGATGATTTAGTTTATCAGTTCAGTCACAAAAACAATCAATTTACAGCCTCAGTTACAAAGTTCAGATAACAGTGGTCACACATGACGTCACGCACACCTGGCGTAGCTCGGACGCTTATCTCGTCAGTTGGCTAGTGAGAGACCACGCGATAAGTGAACACCGTGAAACTCCAGGAGTCGAGTAAGTACAGTGCACATAGAATTTTGATAGTGCATGCTAGCTTCATGTTTGTTGACTTAGAGCTATATTGTTTTTATTTGTACACACGTGTACATACATTTATGTTCGACGATGTCGAAATGTAAATATTATACGTCAGAAAACTGTATCTTAATGATGGTCATTATAGTACTGCTTTTCATTATGAGACAGTTTCTCCAGCCAATCAAAGCTCATTCATTGACCAATTAGGTAAGGATACCTTCGCGCATGTGCTCAAAATCCAACATGTCAGACATGAATTACATGATTTGAAAGTTCAAATTGGATATCGGATCAACCATTGTAGTTACAATCCCAAACACAAAGAAAAAATCAGCACGAACCTTTACGGTAACAAGAAAATGCTATGACATATGCAAGAAATTTATGAATCTACGTCCAGAAGTTAGCAACACAGCATCCTTCTATATAAATCACCGACATGGAAAGTGCACCGTCCATATGTTCGCGTAAATAAACTGGCGAATACGAGCCAGGAAATAGCACTGTACCTTAATATCCCCAACTCCAATTTCTACACAGCACATTGCTTTCAAACGACGTCGGTGTCAATATTAGTGAATGCTAGAGCTGGACGGCACAAGTCATCATGCAGGCTGTAAACAATAGCATTGCCAAGCAAAGTAAATGGTATCTGCTTTCGAAGTGCTTTGACCTACGCATGCTCTCTGTTCAGTCAGCAAAGCCAGCGCGCCCTGTTCACTAACTGAAGTAACTGAATCCCACAGATATTTATGAATATTTATGTTAAAACATATAATAAAGTTATAATTATCGTCGAACATAAACAGTCGTATGCAACTCGCCTATAATGGTAATTAAGACACTCATATGGAAATTATAAAACTCGCTACGCTCGTTTTATAAACATACTCGTGTCTTAATTATTGCCATTATAGGCTCGTTGCATAATGTACTATTTTTAACATTTATTTTATTACGTCATTCATAAAATAAACCGTCAAGACAAAAACAGGATTCACCGTTGAACGAATACAATCAAGATGAACTACTACAATACTTCAGTAGCAACTTAAATTTAATTAATTAATTAATTAATTAGTGTAAATTTTAACCGCTACACAGATATCAGAATCTGATGATGACCACTTGAGGGTCGAAACGCGCAATCCTAAATTGCCCCATTATCTGTGATAAGCTAATTAATAAATGTAACCGTTTCCAGGAGTGTGGTTACGTATTTATATCTTGTACCTCAGCCATTCATTGGGCACAATCGTGTTGACCGACTGAAGAGCTACAAATTAACAATTTTGTACAGGCAACACATGGCTTCAAATCTATTCATCACTACTGAAGTTATTCACAATAACAATTCAATAGATCACAGGCTACAGACAGTACTTAAACCACATCAATAATAATAATAATAATAATAATGCACAACCATAGAAGTGTATTATACTGTCTGTAAATTAGTTTGACGCGTTACACAAGTTTTTACAAACTTAAACATTATTTATATATATATGTGTGCGTGTGTGTTTAAATGTAATTCATAAACATTGTATAATAATTAAGCCTAAGTGAACAAGATCTGAAGATGAACGCTTGATGTTCGAAACATGTCATCTAATTTTGTAGGTACCCCATTTAGTACATAAAAGCATGTTTGTTTGTAATAATAATAATAATAATAATAATAATAATAATAAATCATTTTTCCAGGTTAGGGTAGACGTAAATACTTGTTTTCCCGCCTAATGTAATTGGGCACAATTTGTGTTGACCGACCGGAAAGCTTTCATTAATAGAATTAGGCAACACTGAAGAGTGGGGCCTCTAACACTTCAACAAAGGTCACCTTTTGTACGTGAGAGTGCTGTGCCCCCCTCCCCCCTCCTCCCTTCTCCAATGAAATCTAAACGGCTGGAGTGAATTCAATGAAACTCGGTAGGCCCAAACTACTACCCCGTCCGAACTTACAGTGCCTTTCAAACATTAAAGTTTCATCAATCTAACATGGCGGCCATACGAAGTTAAAATATTTAAATGAAATTTTCTCAAGATTGAATCAACCAAGCGAAGTCAAACTTAAAACCCTACATGTCTATACAAGATCAAATCTACTAGAATCTAATTTTATTCAATTGTTCTCATAAACTCAAGATGGCGGCTGTGCAAAATTTTAAAATTAAGTTTTTATTTTTGTGTCCTAATCATGTGATAAAAGTGAACGATTGAATAATGAACCTACGCAATAACCTTTATCTAATGCTATATAACTCTATGGCCTACATATAAAACAATCCAACATGGCGATCATCCGAAAAATGTACATGGATCTCAGTACCTACGAATCTATTAAAGTATTCAAACTGAAACTTGTATGTTGAGAGAGACTATGAACCTAAGTTCACCTATGCGACCTTCAATAACCTGATGAGCACAAAACCAACATGGCAGCGACGCGAAAATTAAATATTTATTTGGATTTCTCTCTCGAATTAATTATCCGAGTGTAGTGAAACTTAGCACAAAAATCCTCATACAAGGTTTAATATAATGGCGTCTAATTAAGTTCAATTGTATAAGAACCTAAAAATGGCGGCTGTACATATATTTAAAAAAATTACGTTTCATATCTCGTTTCCTAAATATGAGATAGAAATATACAGTAGGTTTATATGTAGGTAATTATAATATTCATCTGCTGGCATATAATTCTATAGCCTATATATAAATCAACCCATCATGACGTCCATGCCAATTATTTCACGAGTTTTCAATATCTCCGAAACTATTTAAGCAATCAAACTGACATTTTGTGTGGTGTTAGAGGACTGTTAAGAAAGGAAATATATGTGACTTTTCAAATCCCTAGAAACACAAAAACAACATGGCGCCAAGTGATTTTCAAATATTTAAAATATCGTTTATGCCGATCTAATTACCCGAGTGCAATGAAACGTTTCACAACGATTCTTTATTATCAGTTTAGTGTGAAGACATGTAATGATGTCCAATTGTTTTCAATAATTCAAGATGAAATCGGTTGGAAATTTAACACCTCTTTCTTTTCACATTTCTCGCATCTTATTCAGGGGATTGAAGAGAAGATTCGTATGATGGACTATGATAGTAATCATTTAATGGCACTACATTGTGTAGCTTACCTTTCGTAAAACATAGAAGCCAAGCATCTGACTTTTATTTGGGGCAGATGACCTTGCAGTTCGCCTCTAGTTGTTTGAGTCTTCAGTCTTTTGACTGGTTTGATGAAGCGCTCTGCCGCCCTGTCCTGAGCTAACCGTTTCATCTCTACATAGCTACCACACCCTACATCCGAGGCAATCTGTTTAACATATTCTAACCTTGGTCTACCCCTACAGTTCTTGTCTCCGACCCTTCCATCCATAATTAAGCTGGCTATTCCTGGGTGTCTTAGTGTATGTCCTACCAACCTATCTCTTCTCTTCATTAGCAGTCGCCAGAAACATCTCTCCTCTCCCACTCGTCTTAATACCTCTTCATTTGTAACCCTATCTACCCATCTGATCTTCATCGTTCTCCTGTATTCACCACATTTCAAACGCTTCAATTCTCCTCTTTTCTGCTGCACCAATAGTCTATGTTTCAAATAGAGCGCCAAGCTCCAGACAAAAGCTTCCAAAAATGACTTCTTAATACCTAAATCTATATTCGATGTCAACATATTTCTTTTCCGTAGAAATGCTTTCCTTGCCTGAGCCAATCTACTTTTTATATCCTTTTTGCTTCGTCAACCACTAGTTATTTTGCTTCCTAAGTAACAGAAGTATTCTACTTCATTTAGCTTTTCACCAGCCAATTTGATGCCCATAGAGGTCTCTGATTTATTTCAGCTGCATTCTAATATTTTTGTTTTACATTTATTAATTTTCATCATGAATTCTTTCCTCAAGACGGAGTCCATACCATTCAAACATTCATTCAAATCCTACGGCGTGTCTGCTAAGATGACGATATCATCAGCAAATCTCGGATTTGAAATTATTTCTCCTTGAATCTTCACTCTCACTTTAAAATTTTCTCCAATTTCCTTCAAAGATTGTTCAATGTAAAGATTGAAAAGTATGGGTGATAGGGTAAAGGGAGGTTTCTTCGTGATACAGGTAAGTTCGTGATAAATCTTCCCTATTGCAGACTAAGCATTTCAACTTCAGTAGTAGTTCCCTGAGTTCTCAACAGATGTCTCTAGGTACTTGTATTGGTCTTCATCGCGGTCTAGCGGACACAACCAAACCTTTTGTTTGCAGTGAGGTGTTTTCTTTCATAGTGGTGGCAGGTTTTGTGCTGTGTCTGTTATTATAAAGATTTAAACGCTAGTAATAAGTTAAGATATATGTATTTAGTATCAAATTATAGCTTTAGGTGTGTAGTGTTGGTATGTATGGTTAGGAAAATTATTCTGTGAAGGTACGAACCGTTATCGCTTAATTCGTGAAGTACTTTTCGTAGCTTGTTTGTCAGAACAAAAACGTTTGACTGCGTGCGCTCTTACATTTTCGCCTGTAGCCTGTAGCAGGTAAACTGACCAATTTAAGATAGCAATGCATATGAAGAAATTTGTTCAGGTTTACATTTACTATCAAGCTATTATGCTATTATGTTAAATTTTTAATTTAGGGTATCAAGAAATTACTTTACTGATAATGCGTTACTTGATAGTTATGCCTGTAGTGGGTTAAGTGTGCACTTTAGCATTAAACCATACTTTATACCAACGAAATTATTCAGAATTAAATTTATTCTCTAGATAAGCATATGTTTTGCTAATTTATGGAATCACGAAATTACCTGACCCTCTTGTAATTCAATATTCTCCTTTGCATTATCGGTCAATATGCCAAAAGAAGAAACAAAGTACCGGAAGTATGAATCAAAACAGTTAGTCACAGCTGCTAAAATGGTTGCAGAGCAGAAGATGTCAGTTTAACAAGCATCAAAACGTGCAGGTGTTCCCTGGAGGTCCTTGAAGGATTTTATAACAAGAAATTCCGATCAGTTACGGTTGCTGTACTGATGAAATTGGAAGTGATTTCGAGTAAAGACTGTGAAAATGAAGAGTACATTACTGTGACATTCATTATTGCTAAGATATCATGTATTTATTGTGTGATAAATTAATATACACTAAAAGTAGTACCGTAAGTAGTAAGTATTTTTCCATTCACGAAGTTATCTTACCATTATCACGATAATAACTATCCCTGTCACGAAGTTACCTGCCAAATTTAGAATAATATAATATATTTTCTTATGAACAATATGGATTCAAAATAAATAACAATGCTATTTCAGTGATACTACAGTAGCATAGTTTACTGCTATAAATTGGCTAGTATGGATAATCGTTAATAACAGACATATCAATAAAAACGTAATTTTATCACGAACATACCTCCCTTTACCCTAAGTTGCAGCCTTGCCTTACACCTTCTGAATACCCCTTTTGAATACCCCTTCTGAATACCAGCTTCTCTCTCATGTACTTCAGCTTTAATGACTGATGTCTGGTTTCTGTATAGATTGTATATCACCCTCCTATCCCTGTACTTTATTTCAATCGTTTTCACAATGTCTAACAATTTAGCCCAATCAACGTTATCAAAAGCCTTTTCTAAGTCTACAAATACCATGAACGTTATCTTATCTTTCGTTATTCTACCTTCCAAAATCAGCCTAAAACTTAGTACAGCTTCCCTCGTTCCTACATTTCTCCTGAAACCCAACTCCGTTTCTATCGGGCTTTCCATCCTCTTGTGAATTATTCTGGACATGATCTTTGAAGCATGAGTAATCAAGCTGATTTAACGGTAATCTTCACATCTGTCAGCTCCCACTTTTTCGGTATAGGGATGATAACAACCTTCTTGAAATCAGAGGGTACCTCACCTGTCTCATAAATCCTACACACCAAGTGAAATAACCTGATCAGACCATCATCACCTATGCAGCATAGCAACTCAATCGGTATATCATCTATGCCTGGTGCTTTGTTCCTGCTTCCAATGCTCAGTCAAATTCGCATCTTAATAATAAATCTCATTTCGCATCCTCATCAATTTCCTCTTCCCTCTCTATTATATGATTCTCAACCTTATATCCCGTATACAAACACTCTATGTAAGCTTTCCATCTCTCAAACTTTTATTCCCTATCTGCTAGACGTTAGAGGCTTTCCATCTGTGTCTTTAATATTACAGCACTTCTTTTCCCCAAAAGTATTCTTAACCCTTCGATAAGCTGTGCCTACTTTTCTTAATTTCAGACAATTTTCTATACCTACACATTTCCCTTTCAACCATTCTTATTCCTTGCTTTTCTTGTTAACCTCATTTCTCAGACGTGTGTATTCTGCTTTCCCCTTTTTATCCCTTACTACAATAATAACTATTAAACCTTAGTAACAATTAACTCCCGTGATTCGTTACAGAAGGATGTCATCACGCGATAGGGCTCGTAATTATCGATACTGAAGTTGAATAGTCTAGCACATACTTTCTCACTGTTTTGGTGTACTGTAGGAGGAGATTGTATTAAGGGGTAAAACACCAAGGTCATCTAACTCAATTTTCTATTGCAGACATCATAAATTATGTGTTATACGCATGTTCCTATCTGAAGAGGAACATGTTTTTCTGTGTTCTATTGAACCTGCCTCTCGGTAAGTTGATACAGCGGTACACTATTCCATAGCGTTAAAAGCCTCATCGTGTAACTTGGACACACATTTTTCAGTGCTGGATGTGTGTTGACCTGAGTTATCTTGAGGAACAATAAAAGCTTTGATTTATGCTCTAGTACCATAGTAAGTAGTGGAGTGTCGCAGCGTGGTGCAACAGCGCATAGTGTGATGTTGTACAGTGTTGTTATTGGGGCTGGTGGTGGATTGTTGCAGTGTGCTGCAACAGCACATAGCGTGGGGTTGTACAGTGTTGTTATTGGGGCTGGTAGTGGAGTGTTGCAGAGTGTTGCACTGTGCTGCAACAGCGCATGGTGTGGGGTTGTGCAGTGTTGTTATTGGGGCTGGTGGTGAAGTGTTGCAGTGTGCTGCAACAGCGCATAGTGTGGGGTTGTGCAGTGTTGTTATTGGGGCTGGTGGTGGAGTGTTGCAGTGTGCTGCAACAGCGCATAGTGTGGGATTGTGCAGTGTTGTTATTGGGGCTGGTGGAGGAGTGTTTCAGTGTGCTGCAACAGCGCATTGCGTTGGGTTGTGCAATGTTGTTATTGGGGCTGGTGATGGAGTGTTGCAGAGTGCTGCAACAGCGCATTGTGTGATGTTGTACAGTGTTATTATTGGGCCTGGTGGTGGAGTGTTGCACTGTGCTGCAACAGCGCATGGTGTGGGGTTGTACAGTGTTGTTGTTGGGGCTGGTGGTGGAGTGTTGCAGTGTGCTGCAACAGCGCATAGTGTGGTGTTATACAGTGTTGTTATTGGGGCTGGTGGTGGAGTGTTGCAGAGTGCTGAAACAGCGCATAGTGTGGAGTTGTGCAGTGTTGTTATGGGGGCTGGTGGTGGAGTGTTGCAGTGTGCTGCAACATCACATAGTGTGGGGTTGTGTAGTGTTGTTATTGGGGCTGGTGGTGGAGTGTTGCAGTGTGCTGCAACAGCGCATAGTGTGGGGTTGTGCAGTGTTGTTATTGGGACTGGTGGTGGAGTGTTGCAGTGTGCTGCAACAGCACATAGTGTGGGGTTGTCCAGTGTTGTTATTGGGGCTGGTGGTGGACTGTTGCAGTGTGCTGCAACAGCGCATAGTGTGGGGTTGTGCAGTGTTGTTATTGGGGCTGGTGGTGGAGTGTCACAGTGTGCTGCAACAGCACATGGTGTGGGGTTGTGCAGTGTTGTTGTTGGGGCTGGTGGTGGAGTGTTGCAGTGTGCTGCAACAGCACATGGTGTGGGGTTGTGCAGTCTTGTTGTTGGGGCTGGTGGTGGAGTGTTGCAGTGTGCTGCAACAGCGCATAGTGTGATGATGTACAGTGTTGTTATTGGGGCTGGTGGTGGATTGTTGCAGTGTGCTGCAACAGCACATGGCGTGGGGTTGTACAGTGTTGTTATTGGGGTTGGTAGTGGAGTGTTGCAGAGTGTTGCACTGTGCTGCAACAGCGCATGGTGTGGGGTTGTTCAGTGTTGTTATTGGGGCTGGTGGTGAAGTGTTGCAGTGTGCTGCAACAGCGCATAGTGTGGGGTTGTGCAGTGTTGTTATTGGGGCTGGTGGTGGAGTGTTGCAGTGTGCTGCAACAGCGCATAGTGTGGAATTGTGCAGTGTTGTTATTGGGGCTGGTGGAGGAGTGTTTCAGTGTGCTGCAACAGCGCATTGCGTTGGGTTGTGCAATGTTGTTATTGGGGCTGGTGATGGAGTGTTGCAGAGTGCTGCAACAGCGCATTGTGTGATGTTGTACAGTGTTATTATTGGGCCTGGTGGTGGAGTGTTGCACTGTGCTGCAACAGCGCATGGTGTGGGGTTGTACAGTGTTGTTGTTGGGGCTGGTGGTGGAGTGTTGCAGTGTGCTGCAACAGCGCATAGTGTGGTGTTATACAGTGTTGTTATTGGGGCTGGTGGTGGAGTGTTGCAGAGTGCTGAAACAGCGCATAGTGTGGAGTTGTGCAGTGTTGTTATGGGGGCTGGTGGTGGAGTGTTGCAGTGTGCTGCAACATCACATAGTGTGGGGTTGTGTAGTGTTGTTATTGGGGCTGGTGGTGGAGTGTTGCAGTGTGCTGCAACAGCGCATAGTGTGGGGTTGTGCAGTGTTGTTATTGGGACTGGTGGTGGAGTGTTGCAGTGTGCTGCAACAGCACATAGTGTGGGGTTGTCCAGTGTTGTTATTGGGGCTGGTGGTGGACTGTTGCAGTGTGCTGCAACAGCGCATAGTGTGGGGTTGTGCAGTGCTGTTATTGGGGCTGGTGGTGGAGTGTCACAGTGTGCTGCAACAGCACATGGTGTGGGGTTGTGCAGTGTTGTTGTTGGGGCTGGTGGTGGTGTGTTGCAGTGTGCTGCAACAGCACATGGTGTGGGGTTGTGCAGTCTTGTTGTTGGGGCTGGTGGTGGAGTGTTGCAGTGTGCTGCAACAGCGCATAGTGTGATGTTGTACAGTGTTGTTATTGGGGCTGGTGGTGGATTGTTGCAGTGTGCTGCAACAGCACATGGCGTGGGGTTGTACAGTGTTGTTATTGGGGTTGGTAGTGGAGTGTTGCAGAGTGTTGCACTGTGCTGCAACAGCGCATGGTGTGGGGTTGTTCAGTGTTGTTATTGGGGCTGGTGGTGAAGTGTTGCAGTGTGCTGCAACAGCGCATAGTGTGGGGTTGTGCAGTGTTGTTATTGGGGCTGGTGGTGGAGTGTTGCAGTGTGCTGCAACAGCGCATAGTGTGGAATTGTGCAGTGTTGTTATTGGGGCTGGTGGAGGAGTGTTTCAGTGTGCTGCAACAGCGCATTGCGTTGGGTTGTGCAATGTTGTTATTGGGGCTGGTGATGGAGTGTTGCAGAGTGCTGCAACAGCGCATTGTGTGATGTTGTACAGTGTTATTATTGGGCCTGGTGGTGGAGTGTTGCACTGTGCTGCAACAGCGCATGGTGTGGGGTTGTACAGTGTTGTTGTTGGGGCTGGTGGTGGAGTGTTGCAGTGTGCTGCAACAGCGCATAGTGTGATGTTATACAGTGTTGTTATTGGGGCTGGTGGTGGAGTGTTGCAGAGTGCTGAAACAGCGCATAGTGTGGAGTTGTGCAGTGTTGTTATGGGGGCTGGTGGTGGAGTGTTGCAGTGTGCTGCAACATCACATAGTGTGGGGTTGTGTAGTGTTGTTATTGGGGCTGGTGGTGGAGTGTTGCAGTGTGCTGCAACAGCGCATAGTGTGGGGTTGTGCAGTGTTGTTATTGGGACTGGTGGTGGAGTGTTGCAGTGTGCTGCAACAGCACATAGTGTGGGGTTGTCCAGTGTTGTTATTGGGGCTGGTGGTGGAGTGTTGCAGTGTTCTGCAACAGCGCATAGTGTGGGGTTGTGCAGTGTTGTTATTGGGGCTGGAGGTGGAGTGTCACATTGTGCTGCAACAGCGCATAGTGTGGGGTTGTGCAGTGTTGTTATTGGGGCTGGTGGTGGAGTGTTGCAGTGTGCTGCAACAGCGCATAGTGTGGGGTTGTGCAGTGTTGTTATTGAGGCTGGTGGTGGAGTGTTTCAGTGTGCTGCAACAGCGCATTTTGTGATGTTGTACAGTGTTGTTATTGGGGCTGGTGGTGGAGTGTTGCAGTGTGCTGCAAAAGCGCATAGTGTGAGGTTATACAGTGTTGTTATTGGGGCTGGTGGTGGAGTGTTGCAGAGTGCTGCAACAACGCATAGTGTGGGGTTGTGCAGTGACGTTATGGGGGCTGTTGGTGGAGTGTTGCAGTGTGCTGCAACAGCACATAGTGTGGGGTTGTGTAGTGTTGTTATTTGGGGCTGGTGGTGGATTGTTGCAGTGTGCTGCAACAGCGCATAGTGTGGGGTTGTGCAGTGTTGTTATTGGGGCTGGTGGTGGAGTGTTGCAGTGTGCTGCAACAGCACATAGTGTGGGGTTGTCCAGTGTTGTTATTGGGGCTGGTGGTGGAGTGTTGCAGTGTGCTGCAACAGCGCATAGTGTGGGGTTGTGCAGTGTTGTTATTGGGGCTGGTGATGGAGTGTTGCAGTGTGCTGAAACAGCGCATAGTGTGACGTTGTACAGTGTTGTTATTGTGGCTGGTGGTGGAGTGTTGCAGTGTGCTGCAACAGCACATAGTGTGGGGTTGTGCAGTGTTGCTATTGGGGCTGGTGGTGGAGTGTCGCATTGTGCTGCAACAGCGCATAGAGTGGGGTTGTGCAGTGTTGTTATTGGGGCTGGTGGTGGAGTGCTGCAGTGTGCTGCAACAGCGCATTGTGTGGGGTTGTGCAGCGTTGTTATTGGGGCTGGTGGTGGAGTGTTGCAGTGTGCTGAAACAGCACATAATATGGGGTTGTGCAGTGTTGTTATTGGGGCTGGTGGTGGAGTGTTGCAGTGTGCTGCAACAGCGCATGGTGTGGGGTTGAGCAGTGTTGTTATTGGGGCTGGTGGTGGAGTGTTGCAATGTGCTGCAACAGCGCATAGTGTGGGGTTGTGCAGTGTTGTTATTGGGGCTGGTGGTGGAGTGTTGCAGTGTGCTGCAACAGTGCATAGTGTGGGATTGTGCAGTGTTGTTATTGAGGCTGGTGGTGGAATGTTGCAGTGTGCTGCAACAGCGCATAGTGTGGGGTTGTGCAGTGTTGTTATTGGGGCTGGTGGTGGAGTGTTGCAGTGTGCTGCAACAGCACATAGTGTGGGGTTGTCCAGTGTTGTTATTGGGGCTGGTGGTGGAGTGTTGCAGTGTGCTGCAACAGCGCATAATGTGGGGTTGTGCAGTGTTGTTATTGGGGCTGGTGATGGAGTGTTGCAGTGTTCTGAAACAGCGCATAGTGTGACGTTGTACAGTGTTGTTATTGTGGCTGGTGGTGGAGTGTTGCAGTGTGCTGCAACAGCACATAGTGTGGGGTTGTGCAGTGTTGTTATTGGGGCTGGTGGTGGAGTGTCGCATTGTGCTGCAACAGCGCATAGAGTTGGGTTGTGCAGTGTTGTTATTGGGGCTGGTGGTGGAGTGCTGCAGTGTGCTGCAACAGCGCATTGTGTGGGGTTGTGCAGCGTTGTTATTGGGGCTGGTGGTGGAGTGTTGCAGTGTGCTGAAACAGCACATAATATGGGGTTGTGCAGTGTTGTTATTGGGGCTGGTGGTGGAGTGTTGCAGTGTGCTGCAACAGCGCATGGTGTGGGGTTGAGCAGTGTTGTTATTGGGGCTGGTGGTGGAGTGTTGCAATGTGCTGCAACAGCGCATAGTGTGGGGTTGTGCAGTGTTGGTATTGGGGCTGGTGGTGGAGTGTTGCAGTGTGCTGCAACAGTGCATAGTGTGGGATTGTGCAGTGTTGTTATTGAGGCTGGTGGTGGAATGTTGCAGTGTGCTGCCACAGCGAAAAGTGTGATGTTGTACAGTGTTGTGATTGGGGCTGGTGGTGGAGTGTTGCAGTGTGCTGCAACAGAACATAGTGTGGGGTTGTGCAGTGTTGTTATTGGGGCTGGTGGTGGAGTGTCACAGTGTGGTGCGGCAGCGCATTTTATGATGTTGTACAGTGTTGTTATTGGTGCTGGTGGTTGAGTGTTGCAGTGTGCTGCAACAGCGCATTGCGTTGGGTTGTGCAGTGTTGTTATTGGAGCTGGTGGTGGAGTGTTGCAGAGTGCTGCAACAGCGCCTTGTGTGATGTTGTACAGTGTTGTTATTGGGCCTGGTGGTGGAGTGTTGCAGTGTGCTGCAACAGCGCATGGTGTGGGGTTGTACAGTGTTGTTGTTGGGGCTGGTGGTGGAGTGTTGCAGTGTGCTGTAACAGCGCATAGTGTGATGTTATACAGTGTTGTTATTGGGGCTGGTGGTGGAGTGTTGCAGAGTGATGAAACAGCGCATAGTGTGGGGTTGTGCAGTGTTGTTATTGGGGCTGGTGGTGGAGTGTCGCAGTGTGCTGCAACAGCACATAGTGTGGGGTTGTCCAGTGTTGTTATTGAGGCTGGTGTTGGAGTGTTGCAGTGTGCTACAACAACGCATGGTGTGTTGGGTTGTGCAGTGTTGTTATTGGGGCTGCTGGTGGAGTGTTGCAGAGTGCTGCAACAGCGCATTGTGTGATGTTGTACAGTGTTGTTATTGGGGCTGGTGGTGGAGTATTGCAGTGTGCTGCAACAGCGCATGGTGTGGGGTTTTACAGTGTCGTTGTTGGGGCTGGTGGTGGAGTGTTGCAGTGTGCTGCAACAGCGCATAGTGTGATGTTATACAGTGTTGTTATTAGGGCTGGTGGTGGAGTGTTGCAGGGTGCTGCAACAGCGCATAGTGTGGGGTTGTGCAGTGTTGTTATGGGGACTGGTGGTGGAGTGTTGCAATGTGCTGCAACAGCACATAGTGTGGGGTTGTGTAGTGTTGTTATTGGGGCTGGTGGTGGAGTGTTGGATTGTGCTGCAACAGCGCATAGTGTGGGGTTGTGCAGCGTTGTTATTGGGGCTGGTGGTGGAGTGTTGCAGTGTACTGAAACAGCACATAATATGGGGTTGTGCAGTGTTGTTATTGGGGCTGGTGGTGGAGTGTTGCAGTGTGCTGCAACAGCGCATAGTGTGGGGTTGTGCAGTGTTGTTATTGGGGCTGGTGGTGGAGTGTTGCAGTGTGCTGCAACAGCGCATAGTGTGATGTTGTACATTGTTGTTATTGGGGCTGGTGGTGGAGTGTTGCAGTGTGCTGCAACAGCACATTGTGTGGGGTTGTGCAGTGTTGCTATTGGGGCTGGTGGTGGAGTGTCACATTGTGCTGCAACAGCGCATAGTGTGGGGTTGTGCAGTGTTGTTATTGGCGCTGGTGGTGGAGTATTGCAGTGTGCTGCAACAGCGCATAGTGTGGGGATGTGCAGTGTTGTTATTGAGGCTGGTGTTGGAGTGTTGCAGTGTGCTGCAACAGCGCATTTTGTGATGTTGTACAGTGTTGTTATTGGGGCTGGTGGTGGAGTGTTGCATTGTGCTGCAACAGCGCATAGTGTGGGGTTGTGCAGCGTTGTTATTGGGGCTGGTGGTGGAGTGTTGCAGTGTGCTGAAACAGCACATAATATGGGGTTGTGCAGTGTTGTTATTGGGGCTGGTGGTGGAGTGTTGCAGTGTGCTGCAACAGCGCATGGTGTGGGGTTGTGCAGTGTTGTTATTGGGGCTGGTGGTGGAGTGTTGCAATGTGCTGCAACAGCGCATAGTGTGGGGTTGTGCAGTGTTGTTATGGGGGCTGGTGGTGGAGTGTTGCAGTGTGCTGGAACAGCGCTAGTGTGGGATTGTGCAGTGTTGTTATTGGGGCTGCTGGCGGAGTGTTGCTGTGTGCTGCAACAGCGCATAGTGTGGGGTTGTGCAGTGTTGTTATTGGGGCTGGTGGTGGAGTGTTGCAGTGTGCTGCAACAGCGCATAGTGTGGGATTGTGCAGTGTTGTTATTGAGGCTGGTGGTGGAGTGTTGCAGTGTGCTGCCACAGCGAAAAGTGTGATGTTGTACAGTGTTGTGATTGGGGCTGGTGGTGGAGTGTTGCAGTGTGCTGCAACAGAACATAGTGTGGGGTTGTGCAGTGTTGTTATTGGGGCTGGTGGTGGAGTGTCACAGTGTGGTGCGGCAGCGCATTTTATGATGTTGTACAGTGTTGTTATTGGTGCTGGTGGTTGAGGTTGCAGTGTGCTGCAACAGCGCATTGCGTTGGGTTGTGCAGTGTTGTTATTGGAGCTGGTGGTGGAGTGGTGCAGAGTGCTGCAACAGCGCCTTGTGTGATGTTGTACAGTGTTGTTATTGGGCCTGGTGGTGGAGTGTTGCAGTGTGCTGCAACAGCGCATGGTGTGGGGTTGTACAGTGTTGTTGTTGGGGCTGGTGGTGGAGTGTTACAGTGTGCTGTAACAACGCATAGTGTGATGTTATACAGTGTTGTTATTGGGGCTGGTGGTGGAGTGTTGCAGACTGATGAAACAGCGCATAGTGTGGGGTTGTGCAGTGTTGTAATTGGGGCTGGCGGTGGAGTGTCGCAGTGTGCTGCAACAGCACATAGTGTGGGGTTGTCCAGTGTTGTTATTGAGGCTGGTGGTGGAGTGTTGCAGTGTGCTACAACAGCGCATGGTGTGTTGGGTTGTGCAGTGTTGTTATTGGGGCTGCTGGTGGAGTGTTGCAGAGTGCTGCAACAGCGCATTGTGTGATGTTGTACAGTGTTGTTATTGGGGCTGGTGGTGGAGTGTTGCAGTGTGCTGCAACAGCGCATGGTGTGGGGTTTTACAGTGTCGTTGTTGGGGCTGGTGGTGGAGTGTTGCAGTGTGCTGCAACAGCGCATATTGTGATGTTATACAGTGTTGTTATTAGGGCTGGTGGTGGAGTGTTGCAGGGTGCTGCAACAGCGCATAGTGTGGGGTTGTGCAGTGTTGTTATGGGGACTGGTGGTGGAGTGTTGCAGTGTGCTGCAACAGCACATAGTGTGGGGTTGTGTAGTGTTGTTATTGGGGCTGGTGGTGGAGTGTTGGATTGTGCTGCAACAGCGCATAGTGTGGGGTTGTTCAGCGTTGTTATTGGGGCTGGTGGTGGAGTGTTGCAGTGTGCTGAAACAGCACATAATATGGGGTTGTGCAGTGTTCTTATTGGGGCTGGTGGTGGAGTGTTGCAGTGTGCTGCAACAGCGCATAGTGTGGGGTTGTGCAGTGTTGTTATTGGGGCTGGTGGTGGAGTGTTGCAGTGTGCTGCAACAGCGCATAGTGTGATGTTGTACATTGTTGTTATTGGGGCTGGTGGTGGAGTGTTGCAGTGTGCTGCAACAGCACATTGTGTGGGGTTGTGCAGTGTTGCTATTGGGGCTGGTGGTGGAGTGTCACATTGTGCTGCAACAGCGCATAGTGTGGGGTTGTGCAGTGTTGTTATTGGCGCTGGTGGTGGAGTATTGCAGTGTGCTGCAACAGCGCATAGTGTGGGGATGTGCAGTGTTGTTATTGAGGTTGGTGTTGGAGTGTTGCAGTGTACTGCAACAGCGCATTTTGTGATGTTGTACAGTGTTGTTATTGGGGCTGGTGATGGAGTGTTGCATTGTGCTGCAACAGCGCATAGTGTGGGGTTGTGCAGCGTTGTTATTGGGGCTGGTGGTGGAGTGTTGCAGTGTGCTGAAACAGCACATAATATGGGGTTGTGCAGTGTTGTTATTGGGGCTGGTGGTGGAGTGTTGCAGTGTGCTGCAACAGCGCATGGTGTGGGGTTGTGCAGTGTTGTTATTGGGGCTGGTGGTGGAGTGTTGCAATGTGCTGCAACAGCGCATAGTGTGGGGTTGTGCAGTGTTGTTATGGGGGCTGGTGGTGGAGTGTTGCAGTGTGCTGGAACAGCGCATAGTGTGGGATTGTGCAGTGTTGTTATTGGGGCTGCTGGCGGAGTGTTGCTGTGTGCTGCAACAGCGCATAGTGTGGGGTTGTGCAGTGTTGTTATTGGGGCTGGTGGTGGAGTGTTGCAGTGTGCTGCAACAGCGCATAGTGTGGGATTGTGCAGTGTTGTTATTGAGGCTGGTGGTGGAGTGTTGCAGTGTGCTGCCACAGCGAAAAGTGTGATGTTGTACAGTGTTGTAATTGGGGCTGGTGGTGGAGTGTTGCAGTGTGCTGCAACAGAACATAGTGTGGGGTTGTGCAGTGTTGTTATTGGGGCTGGTGGTGGAGTGCCACAGTGTGGTGCGGCAGCGCATTGGGTGATGTTGTACAGTGTTGTTATTGGTGCTGGTGGTGGAGTGTTGCAGTGTGCTGCAACAGTGCATAGTGTGGGGTTGTCCAGTGTTGTTATTGGGGCTGGTGGTGGAGTGTTGCAGTGTGCTGCAACCGCACATAGTGTGGGGTTGTGCAGTGTTGTTATTGGGGCTGGTGGTGGAGTATTGCAGTGTGCTGCAACAGCGCATAGTGTGGGGTTGTGCAGTGTTGTTATTGGGGCTGGTGGTGGAGTGTTGCAGTGTGCTGCAACAGCGCACAGTGTGGGGTCGTGCAGTGGTGTTATTGGGGCTGGTGGTGGAGTGTTGCAGTGTGCTGCAACAGCGCATTTTGTGATGTTGTACAATGTTGTTATTGGGGCTGGTGAAGGAGTGTCACAGTGTGGTGCAACAGCGCATTGTGTGATCTTGTACAGTGATGTTGTTGGGGCTGGTGGTGGAGTGTTGCAGTGTGCTGCAACAGCGCAAAATGTGGGGTTGTACAGTGTTGTTGTTGTTGTTGGGGCTAGTGGTGAAATGTCACAGTGTGGTGCGGCAGCGCATAGTGTGGGGATGTGCAGTGTTTTTATTGGGGCTGATGGTGGAGTGTCGCAGTGTGGCGCAACAGCGCTTGGTGTGGGGTTGTACAGTGTTCTTATTGGGGCTAGTGGTGGAGTGTCGCAGTGTGCTGCAACAGCGCATTGTGTGGGGTTGTGCAGTGTTGTTATTGGGGCTAATGGTGAAGTGTCACAATGTGCTGCAACAGCGCATAGTGTGGGGTTGTGTTATTGGGGCTGGTGGTGGAGTGTCACAGTGTGCTGCAACAGCGCATGGTGTGGGGTTGTACAGTGTTGTTATTGGGGTTAGTGGTGGAGTGTCGCAGTGTGCTGCAGCAGCGCATTGTGTGGGGTTGTTATTGGGGCTAATGGTGAAGTGTCACATTGTGCTGCAACAGCGCATGGTGTGGGGTTGTGCAGTGTTGTTATTGGGGCTAGTGGTGAAGTGTCACACTGTGGTGCAACAGCACATGGTGTGGGGTTGTACAGTGTTGTTATTGGGGCTGGTGGTGGAGTGTCACAGTGTGGTGCAACAGCGCATGGTGTGGGGTTGTACAGTGTTGTTATTGGGGCTGGTGGTGGAGTGTCACAGTGTGCTGCAACAGCGCATAATGTGGGGTTGTGCAGTGTTTTTATTGTGGCTAGTGGTGGAGTGTCACAGTGTGCTGGAACAGCGCATGGTGTGGGGTTGTGCAGTGTTGTTATCGGGGCAGGTGGTGGAGTGTCACAGTGTGGTGCAACAGCGCATAGTGTGGGATTGTACAGTGTTGTTGTTGGGGCTGGCGGTGGAGTGTTGCAGTGTGCTGCAACAGCGCATGGAGTGGGGTTGTGCAGTGTTGTTATTGGGGCTAGTGGTGGAGCGTCGCAGTGTGCTGCAACAGCGCATGGTGTGGGGTTGTACAGTGTTGTTATTGGGGCTAGTGGTGGAGTGTCGCAGTGTGCTGCAACAGCGCATGGTGTGGGGTTGTGCAGTGTTGTTATTGGGGCTGGTGGTAAAGAGTCACAGTGTGGTGCAACAGCGCATAGTGTGGGGTTGTGCTGTGTTGTTATTGGGGCTGGTGGTGGAGTGTCACAGTGTGCTGCAACAGCGCATGTTGTGGGGTTGTGCAGTGTTGTTATTGGGGCTGGTGGTGGAGTGTTGCAGTGTGCTGCAACAGCGCATAGTGTGATGTTGTACAGTGTTGTTATTGGGGATGGTGGTGGAGTGTTGCAGTGTGCTGCAACAGCGCATAGTGTGGGGTTGTGCAGTGTTGTTATTGGGGCTGGTGGTGGAGTGTTGCAGTGTGCTGCAACAGCGCATAGTGTGATGTTGTACAGTGTTGTTATTGGGGCTGGTGGTGGAGTGTTGCAGTGTGCTGCAACAGCGCATAGTGTGGGGTTGTGCAGTGTTGTTATTGGGGATGGTGGTGGAGTGTTGCAGTGTGCAGCAACAGCGCATAGTTTGATGTTGTACAGTGTTGTTATTGGGAGTGGTGGTGGAGTGTTGCAGTGTGCTGCAACAGCGCATAGTGTGGGGTTGTGCAGTGTTGTTATTGGGGCTGGTGGTGGAGTGTCGCAGTGTGGTGCGGCAGCGCATGGTGTGATGTTTTACAGTGTTGTTATTGATGCTAGTAGTGGAGTGGGACACCCTCTCCCCAGGGGTTATAAGTATGGAGAGCCTAGCTCAGGATCTGAGTGAAGACCTCAACGGCATCTGTGGTGGTGAAGGAGTCCTTCGGAACAGCAAAGTCGGCGGAAGAGGCTACCCAGTGCTCGGGGTTAATAGAGTGAAAATATTTGTCCATATTATGGACACCCGTAGCGTCTGCACTCCAGGGGAGCGGCTACAAAAGGCGTCTGTTCTCCATGTTAGGAGCGGCCTAGTTCATACCTGGGAGTAGGTCATAAAATGCATTTGGGAGAGGCGACCCCATCTTAATAATAGCCTAAATGAAAGCAAATATGGTTCAGCCTCGGAAAATGCTAGGGCGTCCCCTGCAGGCGACGCGCAGCTCTTCAGATGCTGGGGGATCTATGAGAAATGGGCGACCAGCATCACAATATATCCGAATAGGGACAGTCAACATCTTAACCCTGACGGACAAGACTGAGGAGCTAGTGGACTTCATGATGGAGAAGGAGATAGCCAGCCTCGGTCTCAGTGAAACGAAATGGAAAGGAAGAGGGGCAAGAAAACTAAAGGAAGGATACAGGCTGTTTTACAACGGAGGACAAGAGGCAAAAATGGAGTAGGAATGATTATAAGAAAGGATGTCTTAGAGTATGTGGAAGAGGTGAAGAAGATAAGTGACAGGTTAATCATAGGAAGGATACAGTTCCAGACAGGGACAAAAGATCTGTTTCAAGTATATGCTCCACAAACGGGCAATAAAGAAGAGAACTTAGAAGAATTCCTAAAAGATGTGGAAAAATATATAGAGGATAAGGAAATAATAGTAATGGGAGATTTGAATGCACGAGTGGGAAGAGACAGACAAGGAAGAGAGGAGATTTTGGGACCATATGGTTATGGCAGTAAAAATCCAGGAGATTTCTAAATGGACTTCTGTCAGCGGAACCAACTAATTATAGGGGATACGTGGTTCAGAAAGAAAAATAGTCAGAAGATAACGAGGTATGGATGGGGAGATAGAAGAACGAAAACTCTGATAGACTAAGTATTAGTCGAAAAAGGACATAGGAAAGAGCTAATGGATGTCACAGCCATGCCAGAGGAAGCCTTTGGAGGAGACCATAGGGCAGTGGTAGCAAAATTAAAAGTAGGAAAGGTCATGAGATTACCCGAAAAAAGGGGAAGAATGATTAAGGTCTGGAGACTAAAGGAAAAGGAGGTTGCAGAAGAGTTTAAGAGAGAATTGCAAGAACAGATACCAAGGACGGATATTACCCATGTGGAACAAGAATGGGAAAAGTTTAAGAGTGCATTTGTAAACAGTGCAGGGAAAACATGTGGTAGAACATCAGGAAAGGTACGGGAGAAAGCGACAAAATGGTGGAATGATAGAGTGAAAGAAAAGGTAAGAGAGAAGAAGAAAGCTTGGAAGGAATGGAAAACTAAAAAGACTGAAGAAAGTAGAGTAAAATATATAGAAGCAAACAGAGATTGCAAGAAAGTAATTGCAGAGGAAAAGAAGAAAAGCTGGGAAGAATTAATTCAGGAAATAAGGGAGGATTTACATTGTGGAAAGAAATTGCTGTTTGGAATTATAAAAAGCAGAAGGAATGAAAAGGTGAACATTGGGTTCGTGAAAAACAAAGAAGGTGAAATATTGACAAAACCAGAAGAGATAATGGACAGATGGAAAGAATATTTCAGCGAGCTGTTGAAGGTGAGACGCCAGGCATGTGGAGAAGTTACGCAAACAGCCAAAACGGTGGATGAAGAAATAGAAGATGAACCAGACATTAATATGGCAGAAGTGGAATGGGCAGTTAGGAAGATGAAGATGGGGAAAGCTGTGAGAATCGACGAAGTGGCAATAGAAATGATCAAGGCGGCGGGACCAGTGGGACTGCAGTGGACATACAGCTTCTCAGGAGTGTGTGGAGAGAGAAGAAAGTACCTGAAGCCTGGAAAAAGGGAATAATATTGCCAATATTCAAGAAAGGAGACAGGAAGGTGTATAGTAACTACCGAGGAATCACCATCATCTCACATGTTGCCAAAGTAATGGAAAGAATCCTAGAAAAAAGAATTAGAGTAAAGGTAGAAAGCCAAATAGAGGAGGAACAGTTTGGATTTAGAGGGGGCAGGTCAACAGTGGAACCCATTTTCATTCTGAGACAGAACATTGAAAAGAGTTGGGAATATGGGAAGGATATGGTAATGACTTTTATTGATCTAGAAAAGGCCTATGATAGCATCCCTAGAACAAAAGTTTGGGAAAGCTTAACAAATATGGGGATAGGCAACGAACTGAGATATATGTTAAAAGGAATGTGCATGGAGTGCTACAGTAGTGTAAAGACTAGAGTCGGGACATCGGAATGGTTTAAAATTGACACTGGACTAAAGCAAGTAAGTGTGTTGTCACCATTATTGTTCGTAATGGTGATGGATGACATCATGAAGGCAGCAATGAAAGAATATATGAGGGCAAAGATGAAGGTAATGTTGTTTGCAGACGACGTTGTGATCTGGGGCGAGGATGAGATGGAGGTACAAGAACAGTTAGACGTAATAAATGAAAATATTGAGCAATGGGGATTGAAGATAAATGTGGAGAAGAGTAAAACAGTGGTGATGAGTAGAGATAAGAAAGAAGGAAAAGGAGTAATCAAAGTAGGAGATAAGGAATTGGAAGTGGTGAAACACTTCAAATACTTGGAAAGTGAGCTGACTGAAGAAGGAAGACTAGATTTGGAAATAAGCAGAAGAATACAACTCGGGAGTGCTTTCTACCAACAGGTACGGGGACTAGTATGGAACGAGGATATACCAATTAAGGCTAAAGAAGTTATGTACAAAGAATATTATGTTCCTACAATGACATATGCAGCAGAAACTTGGACAATGACTAAGAGGGATGAGAGCAGAGTACAAGCAGCTGAGATGAGATTCCTGAGAAGTATGGTCCAGAAAACGAGGAGGGTCAGAGTGAGAAATGAAGATATAGGGAAAGAACTGCGAGTACAGAAACTAAATGACAAATTGGAGCAAAACAGATTGAGATGGTTTGGACATGTCAAACGCATGAATGAAGTAAGACTACCAAGACGAGCACTGGAACGACGGATGACAGGGAAGAGAGGACGAGGAAGACCAAGAATGCGTTGGATGGACTCGGTGGAGAATAGTATTAGAAAACGGAACCTGGATTGGAACACTGTGTCGGAAGAGGAATGGTGGAACGACAGAACAAAGTGGAGAGGAACCATATTTGCCCCCACCCAGTGTCAACTGGAAAAGGGGAAATGAATAAGAAGACCATAGTAAGATGATAATGCTTTCTTAAGATATAATTTTCATGTTTCGTGTCTGAAATGACTATAACTTATGGATATTGAGTTATGAGATTGAATTTATCAAAACGTAGGTCATGTACCCTTAAAGCTATTTAATAAATCACATGGAAATGCCTTTTAATAGGAGGGAATGTTTCTAATGTAAAAGACCAGTAGAATATATGAAAATATGTTATTTAGTTCTTCACGGAACTACTTGTTGATATTATGGTTTCACTAAATACTTACAACATATTGATCAGCATACAGTGAGGACATCGTGTGAAGTCAGATGTCTCGTAAGTAAAGGAATTAATTATAGGAAGAAAGGAAGCTTCTAGTTTTAAGTGAGCGAATTAAAAGTAATTAAAAATAAATATATACGATACATACAAATACATTAAAATAATTCCTTTTCAGTTGGTCAACATTTTAATGTGCCTTAATAAATTGGGTGGGAAATAACACTTATCTACTCACACCTAACCTTGAAAATATGACGTGGATTAATTATACACTTTCCCCAACTAAATAGGGGTGTGATTGTTTCTATGTTAGTAGATGTGTCAGGCTGCGTGGTGCAACGGTAACGTTCTCGCTTGCTGTGCCCAAGGTTGCAGGATCGAATCCTGGTGCAGTCAGTTGGAAATTTAGGGTTCGCAAATGCGAGGGAGCCGTGTCAGTAAATTTACTGGCACCTTAAAGATCCTCTTCGGGGCAAAATTCCGATACCCCGGTGTCTCTAAAAGCCACAGTACAGTAGTTAAAAGAGACGTAAAACCAATAACATTATTATTTTTATTATTATTAGAAGGTGTGACTAGATAAGTGTTACCTCCACGCAATTTAATCGGGCACATTAACATGTCGACTAACGGAAAAGCAATTATTTGATTACATTTCGAATACAACACTAAGAAAAAAAAGGAAGCTTGTAGTTTAACGTGACCGTTAATCTTGAGATCATGAGCCACGGGACCTCCTTTTTACGTGGAATCCGAACCACAGGACATGGCATTTCACTTCGAAAATCTCACATGCATTGACCGGGAATCGAACCCGGACCGCCTTGGCGAGAGGCATACAGCTAGACCACTGATCCACCACGCCCCCACAACACTAAGAAAGACTTGTAAAATGTCTACATAAGAAATTATATGTCCCAAGTTAAAATAAAATACGGAAATATGAGAAAATATAAAAGGACACAGGCTATCCTATCATTCTAATAAAAGTGGGTAGACATGTCTAATGATTACACACATGGAGACTCGAGTCCATCCGAATGTAGCCGAAGAAAGAACTGCTATTCTTAGCATGACCGTGGCACCTTCACATATTCACACACGACACACATGTAGCTGGGTAACACGACTCCCGTCCTTATGTTCAACATGTTATTAGGCTTCATTCTTTCTATATGCACGTACGTGTGTTCACTGTCGAATTTGCCACAAATATTTACACCGAAATCTCTAAAGGCCTTGTCACATAATAATTGATGGTGTCCGTCTTATTTAGAACTAACCGCAAGCAGAATGTTCTTGCCTTATGCAATTGACATTGTACGCCGAACTCCATGGTACTGCCACATAACAGTTGTGCACTGTATGCCTGCACCCCACCCTTGCTGTTACGGCTATCTTTTGACGCAAATATATTTGATGTATTTGGAAAATTCGACAATCAATGATCGTGTGCATTGAAAGTTGCGATCATGTCCAAACTGTCAAAAAGTTCCTCGCACTGAAACAAACTTGCGCTGCACAATTGGGAGCAACATTTAATGAAACTTGATGCGTGAGAAAGGGAAATGAGACTCGAACTCAGTTCCTCGGCAGTCCAGGCTGACGGGCTTCCCTGTATAGGCCTACACCCACACCTTCAACTCTAGCGAGAAGCCCACTTGAGTCCGAGGTCGTAAGTGTTAATACGAACAGTTCTTGCTGTAGATTCTTTGGGGGCCTTGTGACTTAGTGGTCATATAGGCCCGTGTACTTTGGTATGTGCAGAATTTGTCTGATAACTTGTGCCACTGTGAATTCTGTACCAGTGTGTGTATTTGAAATTGAGATAGGATTTGGGTAGGATGCGGCCGTGGCCTTAAGTTAGGTACCATCCAAGTATTTGCCTGCAGTAGAAATGGAGGGGGGGGGGGGGTGAGAATCACGGAAAAATTTACTTCCAGGATGGCTGACGTAGGAATCAAACCCACCTGTTCTAAGTTTTGCCTTACGAGGCTGAGTATACTCCGTTTCAGCCTTCAGGCTGGAATTGCATTTCTTGGCAGAGCTGGGAATAGAACCAGGACCGCACGTGGTGGCTACAGTGAATGTACGGGAAGTACAGAGAGCAACCTTCTATGAAATATACTGTATGTGTTCAAAACAAACCTGCAACTTGCACCATGAGCATCGAAAGAGAAATAACGCACGAAGATCACAAACGTCCATGCCAGCAAGATCAAAGGCGAACTCCTTGGGAGTTATGAAGCGAAAGAATGGTTCGCATTCGGCTGCCTGCCATCACTTTATATCACTGTGCTGTTGTTGATTCTTTAGGGGGTTTGCGGCATCGAGGTCATGTAGTCCCGTGTACTTGGGTGTGTGTAGAAATTGTCTGATCCTATGTCAATGTGACGTCTGTACTAGTGCGTGTTATTGTAATCGACGTAGGATGTTGGGTGGGTAGCGACTGTGGCCTTAAGTTAGGTCACATCCCGGCATTGGCCAGGGGTAAAAGAGGGAAACCACGGAAAATGGCTGACGTAGGTATCGAACCAGCCTCTACTCAGTGTTCCCTCACGAGACTGAGTGCACCATGTTCCAGCCCTCAGACCAGAATTACATTCCTTGGCAGAGCCGGGAACAGCTTGTGCGGTGACAGTCAAGAATGCTACCCACTACGCAACGTTACACCAATATGATTTTCAAAGCATTATACACTGCCTAAAAAAGAAAAAAAAGTCATCTGAAAGGACGACGTCAATTTTGATCCGATAACGGCAGATGCCACCTGGGGGATAGTAGATGTACTGATAAGGGGTTCAACGTACTCCGCCAACAGATAGCGTAGTGGCATAGCTACAAGAGCGCCATCTGTGTCTACCATTTAATACGGCAAGCTCACAGCTATACGGCTCATTGTGGTGAAAACAAGCAAGCAGGTACAATGCCAAGGAGACGTACTCGTGCTTCCTACAGCCATCTGAGCGAGTTTGAAAGGGGTCAAATTGTGGCCTTCTGAGTGGTGGGAAGGTCCTTTCGGAGAATTGCCACACAAGTTGGACGTGCTGTGTCAGTTGTGCAACCATGCTGGTAACGTGAACATTCTCACACCCGTAGACGAGGTTCTGGACGTCCAAGCAGCACAGACGTCCGCCAGGATCGTCGTATTGTAAGGGCAGCAGTGGCAGGTCGTACAGCTACCACAGCACAGATACGAGGGTTTGTGAGTCCAGAAGTGTCAACACGAACTGTTGCGAACCGGTTACCAGCAGTGGGACTACGGGCACGCACACCAATAGCCCGTCTTCCACTCACGCCACAGCATCGACGTGCATGGCTCGACTGGTGCCGTCAGAGCATCACTTGGAAGATTGAATGGCTCGCCGTGGTCTTCAGCGATGAAAGCAGATTCTGCCTGCACGCAAGTGATGGTCGTTGGCGCGTTCGGCATAGACCTGGTGAGCGCTGTCTCGCAGAGTACATTCGCCCAAGACCCACCGGTCCCACCCCAGGCCTTATGGTCTGGGGTGCGATAAGCTACAACTCTCGTTCGCCTTTGGTGTTTGTGGAGGGAACGCTAACCAGCGCTCGGTACGTGCACGATGTTGTAAGACCCGTTCTTGCAACAGGAAGGGGATGTGTTATTCCAACAGGATAATGCTCGCCCACTTCCCGTGCATCTCAATGTGCACTGCAAGACGTGCAGCTACTTCTCTGACCAGCACGATCGCCGGACTTGTCGCCAATCAAGCACGTGTGGGACATGATGGGCCGACAAGTGACTCGTGCGACTCGTCCACCCACAACTCTTACAGAACTGTGTGAACAGGTCGAGCAGGCGTGGAATAACGTATCCGAAGACAGTATTCGCCATCTCTATGATCGACTGGATGCATGAGTCAGTGCCTGCATTGCCGCCCGTGGAGGCTACACCTCGTACTAATATGGGTGTTTCAGCATGGGTCGATACCTGGTATCTCTGAACCGGTTGACCTATTGAACTCTATATTTAATCAATTCATGTACCGTACTCCATATGCACTGTTGCCACAATAAATCTTGAGTGAATTGGTAACCTCTAAAAGGGTGACCTAATGTTCTTTTCCGGCAGTGTATACGAGTGGATAACTTAGCTGCTTGTCCTGAATGCTTAATAATTCCCAGGGAGTTCGCCTTTGATCTTGTCTACCAGACACACGTCAACAGAAAAGCCCAGGGTTTATAATAATATAATTATTATAATCTTGAAGACTCTCACTACATCGCTCAGTATTTACACCGACCTCGCTGTATGGAAGTGAGAGCTGGGTAGATTCAGGATATCCGATACATAAGCTAGAGATAACTGATATGAGGTAGCAGGAATGATTGCTGGGGCAAATGGATGGTAACAATGGCAAGAAGGTACTCGTAATGAAGAGATAAAGGTTAAGTTAGAAATGAACATGCTAGATGAAGCTGTTCGTATGAGCCGACTCAGATGGTGGGGTCATGTGAAGAGAATGTGAGAGGAGAGATTACCTAAAAGGGGTTAATGAGCTCGACTATAGAGGGTAAGAGAAGCTGTTGTTGTTGTTGTTAATGATTCATTGAGGGGCTTTGCGACATAGTGGTCATGCAGCCCCATGTACTTGGGTATGTGTGGAATTTGTATGATAACTTGTGTTATTGTGAAGACTGTATTAGTGTGTTTAGTTGGTAAGAGAAACATAGATAGATCTAGGAGGCGATGGTTAGATTCACTGTTGAATGATTTCAATGTGAGAGGTGTAGAAGCAGAGAAGGCTGCAGTGCTAACTGCTAATAGGGGACGTGGAGATGACTTGTTCGTCAACATATGTGTGCAGACTAGACTTGACGCTGAAAGGCAAAAACAGTCTCAAATTAAATTGTATGTGACTTATATAGGCTATATTATATATGTTCTAGTCGTTCGTTGTTGTTAATTAGTATCTGCGTCTTGGGACATCAAGGAGCTGAAATAAGTCACTGTCCAGTCATTTGCCTGGAGGGAGTGTGGAAAAATACACACTCAAGATAGCCGACTATCGAATCTCCGATCATCGGACTTGCTGCAGCTCCCCACTGCAATCGTAGTGGGGGATTTAACACGCACGGCTAAGCTATGGGGTAGTTATATTGTACTTTCAGTTCATTTACGAATTCCATCAATTAATTTCATACGATTTTATGTTCATTGAAGTTACGACAAGTGTGGTGTATTTTATCTCCATGCCACTATACTTCGGATTAAGCACCATTTTCTCAAAGAATGAACAGGAGAGTTCAAAGTTAGCAAACCTTTCTGGAAAACAAAATGGTGGGGGAATTGTGGGATGGAGTGAGGGAGTAGTTGGCACAACGAATTATTTCATCACTGTATTAATATCATTAAGTTTTAGAAATATTTACTTCTCTATTGTTTCGCGCATAAGAGAAAATACAATTAACTTAAAAAGTGGGACCTGCCACTGTTACATTTGATGAGCTCACTCAGAGAATGGGTAACTTTTGATCACGAAGATCAAAGTTACAGGCCTAATAGGCTATCTACAGTAGGTAAGCAACGAACCATTCACCTTCCATAGCTACTAAATCACTGTAGGGTTTATTCGCAATCTTATCTGCTTGTTGTTTCCATTTAAGGACTTGAGATATCCTGGTCATCAGCCCCCTGTGTTGAATCTGTAATTTTGTACCCGTATATTACCGTAGGTACGTGTATTTGTGCTTAGGTTTTGATAGGAGGCGGACAACGCCTAAAGTGATCTATTTGACAGGATCTTAAGGGGAAACCACCTCCCGTAAGGTTGAGGTGTGAATAGAATCCGTCTCTTCGGAACTATCTTCATGCAGCATGAGGCTATGTGTACCACGGTCCCCACTTCAACTCTCATTACGTACTCGTACATTAGAGGAGACAAGGCCGACAGCGGTGGCTACGCAGCGTTAGGTCATGGGGCCAAGCTCTCTGCTGACTCGGTAGACGTGGGGGTTTGAGCCCTAACGTCGGCCGTCCTTGAAATGGTTTTCCGTAGTTTCCCCCATTTCCAACACCAGGCAAATGCTGGGACGGTACCTTCTGACAGGCCACGGCCGCTTCCTTCCACATCCTTGCCCAGTTTCATTCATCTTCATTCATTTCATCTCTCAATAAATCCTCTCATGAGGTTGGCGTCTGGAGGGGAATACGGCCGTAGAACCATCCGCCACATAGAATTTCATCGCATCTCATCCCCGACCCCGTTGGAAACGATAGACATACATACACCTTAGAGGGGACAACCTACGCTATTTTACAGCATGGCTGCTCGGGAACTGTGCCCTTATTTTCAATTCTCTTCATCACTGGTTTGCAAAATTGTTGGCCCCATTCAGTTGTTTTATTTTTTAGTGATTTGGGGCATGTGACCGCTGCCTCCACACGCTTGGGTATGTGAGGAATCTGCCAGATGTGGTGGACTGCGTAGCCTACTTCTAATTGGGGCTATGATTGGGAAGGACGTGGCGTTGGCCTAACATTTAGTATCTTCTCGGCATTTACGTACAATTGAGTAAAATATTTGTCATATGGCCGAAATTGGGGTTCGAACCTACGTCGCTTCTGAATTGCCCTCACGAAACTGAGCTCACCCTTTTCACGCTGTTATGGCAGAGCCAAGATCCGAGTCAATACACGATTTCGTAGTACAAGGAACACGAAACAGTTGAGTCAGGAATCACAATCACAGAGAGATGAAAGTAGCACTGCTTGTGATCACTAAACGTATGGAAGAACAATGCGTCAAGCTGCCTTAGTCTATACACCTCAACATAACATTCTGGGGCTGATGACTAAGATTTCCCGCCTTAAAATACATTGCCAAGAACAAAATGTTAGCTTTATTTTTGTCATAACAGATGGGTAGATAGGGTTACAAACGAAGAGGTATTAAGACTAGTGGGAGAGGAGAGATGTTTCTGGCGACTGCTAATGAAGAGAAGAAATAGGTTGGTAGGACACATACTAAGACACCCAGGAATAGCAAGCTTAGTTATGGAAGGAAGGGTCGAGGACAAAAACTGTAGGGGTAGACCAAGGTTAGAATATGTTAAACAGATTGGCTCGGATGTAGGGTGTGGTAGCTATGGAGAGATGAAACGATTAGCTCAGGACAGGGAAGCATGGACGGCTGCATCAAACCAGTCAAAACACTGAAGACTTAAACAACAAACATTTTTGTCATGGAAAATGAATGCGACGTTCTGATAATTGAATACAATTTTCTTTCATTTTCTTCCATTCATCTTCATTTGCCTTAGTACTGTAAAGTATAAATATGTTTGTCTGTTAACCAGGGTTCTAGCCTAAGCCACCAAAATGGCCTGGGTGACATTTCAACGTACTCATCATACTCCTCATTTAAAATATAGGCTTATGAGATCACCTCTTGTCTGTGTGTGTGTGCTCGTATGAGTGTGTGTGATCTGTGTGTTCGCCCATAATAAAATCTTAACAGCTGGAGCGATTTCAATGAAACTCAGTAAGAGCATACTACTACCTCGTCTGACTTCGACCGTGCCTTTTAAATGTGAATACATTTCACCAACCCAATATGGTGGCCGCATAAAATATTTCATCTGCATTCTGTATCTCCGAAACTGTAACTGGTATCACCCTGAAATCTTTTACGGTGATATAGGATACTTCTATAGGTTCACCTATGTAATTTTAAAAAACCTGTTAATTCAAAACCCACATGGCGGCCAAGCAAAGTTAATATATTTAAATGGATCTTTCTCGCGATTTAATCATCTGAGTGCAGTGAAATTTGGCACGGCAGGTATTTATACAAGATTTCATCTACTGGCATCTAATTTAATTTACTAGTTTTCTTTACCTCAAGATGGCGACTGTGCGAAATTTAAAAAATGAAGTTATGTTGTTGTGTTCTAATTACGCGATCGAAATGAACGTTTGTATAATGAACCAACGAAACAACCATCATCTACTGGTATATAACTCTATGGCGTAAATATAAAACAATCAAACATGGCGATGATACGAAATTATGCAACGGTTATCAATATCTAAGAATCAATTACATCAATCAAACTGAAATGTTGTATGTCGATAGAGGTCATTAAAGTAAGTTCGCCTATGGGACATTCAATAAGCTGATGGGCACTAAACCAACATGGTGGGGACGCAAATTTAAATATTTTAATGCTTATTTCCTCGCAATTAATCATCCAAGCGCAGTGAAATTTGGTGCGAAAAGTCTTCTTATACGGTTGAATGTATTAGCGTCTAATGTAATTCAATTTTATAACAACTTAAAAATGGAGGGTGTGTAACAATTTAAAAATCACGTTCCTTTTATTCTTAATCAAGCGATCCGAACGAAAGTTTGTATAATGAACCACCATATTAACCTTCATCTGCTGACATACATACATACACCTTGTAACTTATTACCAGCCCTCCTTGGGCGACTGATTTAAAACTTCCCAAAATCATCCTCCTATTTTTGATCGGAAGTACTTCATCATATACCACACAATTGAAATGGCAGGGTCGTGGAGTGTTGGACACACATTTGGTCAACCTAACTGGTATCATTTGGGCGTTCAACTATTAGGTGTAATTCCCTATAAAGAAAACTAATTATAACCTTCAAAATATGTGTATTAATATCAACTTTAAACATATGGCGGGGACTCTCGTCGAACAGACTATGGTTTACTATCTTCTCTCCTCGGCAATGACGAAAACATGTGACCCAAAATGAATGTTGGAATATAAAGATGTTTGTTACTCACTCATCGACGATCTAGCAGATAATCTACGAGACATGCTCGATAGATCAGTTCTCCCCAGCATTTCTAAGATTTTCCACACGTGGTTTGAGGTTAGAGATGTTTACTGGTTTACATAGCCACATCTCCGCGAGAGAAATGAATGTGCTTCCGTACCCAACTTGAATTGTGCTAACAGAGATAACATCGTTGTGATATGTAGCCGTTTCGAGTACATTCACAAGCCATGCTTTCAACAAAACTGTTTCTCCAAATAGGCCTACGCCAAATTACGAGAACGCGACCTTTCCAATCAGACGCTACAATAGAAGTGAAGCCCCGCTATACACGAAAATCCCACCTCTCATCTTGTAAACACATGTTTTCGTCTTTCTCCGCCAGGGTCATGATACCCTCCAACCCATACAAAATACACCAATAATCTCGAACCCATGTATATTTCTTACAACTCGTGGCGCGAAACTCTTCTCTGACGTCAGAACCTTACACAATTTACACAAAGCTTTCTTCAAGACAAGGGAAGTTATTCTCGGCCCAATCTAAATTTGGCCTAGAGTTTCCTGCTGTTGCAACATCTTGTAGCTTACCTACACAATCCGCTGTCTTGTATACTGACATCTCCCATACAAATTAAATGAAATATTCCTGACTGAGTCCCCGAGATACACAAGATATATATACACTAAATAAAATGAAATTCTACAACCTAAATGATGATGATGAACAAGAAAAGAAATGGTATGAACAAATTACCCTAACCTGACTTCTCTTGCAGTCAACCAAATAAGGGTTTGGGAACATTGTGACCGGAACAGTCACAATACGCCCCCATGTGATTCACACGGGTGAAACAAGTGTGGATCACAAACACTCAAACAAGCAACGCACTGAAAACACAAAGAATTACACTATTACATAAATAAACCCTGGAAGACATATATACATACACACTTGTCAAATTTTCACACATTCTCACTCTCTCGAATGTCTTATTGTGTCCATTTCCTAGCCTCACTGATTTCTCTCAAGTGTCTTAGGTCTACCACTTCATTTTCGTCGTCTCATCATGAGACCCTATCGCTTCACAAGCCATGGTATTTGCCTGCACAGGCCTTATCATACCATCTATCCATCTAACACTCGATGCCACTTTGCTGGTTAGCATTCTTCGTCACATCTCTTGAGTTTTGTCATGCCATCACGTTATGTTGACTGATTCTCTAAGAGTCCATGCCATATTATTTTACAGAGTGATATCTACGGAGATTCCTAATATTATGTGTACTGACAGACTTACCATCCTGGTCCGTTAAACTATAGGCACACTCACCAATACGTTTAACCACCTTAAAAGGCCCCTGAAATAGATGAAAAAACTTCCCTATCTCCTTATCTACAGCTGAAGACGGATATGGAACCCTCAGAAGCACCTGATCGCCTACTTCAAAAGAATCAAACTTTACCCGCTTCTGCTGGCGCCTACGCTTATTCCCTGCCTTGATTAAGTTGTCCCTAGCCAGCTGGATACAAACATCCTTCCCAATCTCCTCTCCCGTGACCAAACCTAGCATTCTAGCAAGCTCATTGGTAGGCTTCCTACCATACTGAATTTCATAGGGAGTGCATTTTACACTCTCATGGAACGTACTATTGAACCATCGTTCAATATCTCCTAACTTGGAGAACCACGCATTGTGGCGATTGCTCACATAGGTGCGAAATACTCTCCCTAATTCTCTCATAACTCGTTCGGACAAATTCCCTTGAGGATATCGAATAGATGAGAATATGTGCTTGATACCCAATTCACTCAACTTGGTTTTCCAGATCTTTGAGGTGAATTGACTACCGTGGTCTGATAGTATCCTGAGAGGCACCCCAAACTCAGGTACATACTTATCAGTGATCTGTAGGACACAACCCTTCCCGGTCGCTTTTCTCAGGGGATACAGTTTGACGAGTTTACTGAATGCGTCAACAACCACGAAGATATACTGATATCCAAACTGAGCTTTAACCAATGGACCATACAGATCGACACAGAGTAAATCCCTTGGTTTTTCTGTGATCACCATTTGCCGAGGTCCCTCAAGAAACCTCGTTGGGCATTTACACCGTTGACACGAGTCACAACTTGCCAGAACTTTCCTAATCTGCCTTCCCATGTTCTTCCAAATGAAATGCTGCTGAACAGCAAAAAGAACCTTGCTTGATCCAAAATGCCCTAAAGCCTTGTGATGATACCAAATCATCGTTACCTGCAATGAGCTTGGCACACACACTCTCCAGGCACCTTCATGGCACAGCCTAGCCAAACCACACTCCAACTTGTACCAATACTTTCCAACCTTAATTCTACTATCCACATCCATACCTCTCAACTGAGTCAAGATATCACCTAAGACCTCATCCTTCTCCTGCTCTACAAGCAGATTCCTTAAGCAGCGTATCTCATAATCACACTCGCTTACCTTGGTTACGCAGATAACAACACCTTCCTGTACCTCCAGTACCTGATGACCCTCATCACCCCCAATGTTTCTACTCATGAAGTCAGCCACAATGTTCTCAGTACCCTTAATATGCCTTACCTCAAAGTTATATTCACTTATAGCCAATATCCACCTTGACATCCTGTTCGAAGTGAGCTTGCAGGATCCAATAAAAAGTAATGCATGATGGTCAGTCAGTATCTGCAACTTACTGCCCAACACATAACTCCTAAACTTCCCTAGAGAGTATACGATTGCTAACATCTCTATTTCAGTAATTGTATATCTCTTCTCCGCCATGCTTAGCCCTCTGCTTGCTAATGAGACAATCCCTAGATTGCCCTCACTATCCTCCTGACACAAAATGCCTGAGATGCCTTGCATGCTCGCATCAGTCATCAAAATGTAGGGACAATCCAGACGAGGATACCTAAGCATGACAGTCTCTACAAAGCCTCTCTTCAACTCCTTAAAAGCCTCATCGTGCACCTGGGTCCATACCCACTTAGTACCCTGCTTCAGCAATTCCCTAAACGGTTCTACAAGACAGGAATATTTAACTACGAATCTACGAAAATAATTGAAAACCCCTAATATTGACCTCAATTGTTTGGCGTTACGTGGTGTAGCAGTGTTGTGAATCTTGTCTAATCGTGACTGTTCGGGAGACACCCCTTGTGTTGTGATAGTATGCCCTAAAAATGTGATTGATGTTGTGCAAAACAGAGACTTCTTAAGTTTAATTGTAAATCCCCCGTCCCTTAATTTCCCCAAAACAATGTCTAAGTGATCCAGGTGTTCCTTTAATGTGTAAGATGCAACAATTAAATCATCTATGTACATTGTCACAAACTCGTGTGTGTCCCTCCCTAACACTAGATTTAAGGCCCTAATCAACGCTGAACTGCTGGTCTTTGTTCCGAAAGGAACGACCCTGAATTGGTACAAACCACTCTTAAAGCTAAACGCAGTCAACTTCCTGTCCTGTTCTCTCAACGGTACCTGCCAAAATGATGCACTCAGATCCATAGTGGAAAACCATTGCTTACCATTGAATTTCTGAACCAGTTCCTCAACACATTCTGGCCTCTGTTGGTCCCCAGATATCCTACAATTGAGCTGCCTGGCATCAATACACAACCTGACCGAGCCATCACTCTTCCCAACCACAACTAAGGGATTCAGATATGCACTAGTTGAAGGCTCAATAATACCCTGATTCAGCATAATGCCTATTTCTTTCTCCACAGCATCAGCAAATTTGTGAGGTATCGGGTACTTGGGTCCTGAAAATGGAGAATGATCTACAATTTCGAACTGATGCGTATAGACATGTGTTAGCCCTGGCTTGTCACTGAAAACTTCTTGGTTTAGCTCTAAAACCTCTAACAACTTATCCCTCTCCTCAACACTTAAACCAATCTTATCCACAGCCTGCTGGAGTTGATCACACTTATCACCCTCCACAGCAATGTGACATAAATCCACAACTTCCTCCTCATCGTCAGCCTTACCTTCTGCCATATCCCCTACAGTGACCTCAGTAACACATGCCTTTACTGTCTTATCTACACTCTTGCATTTCATTCTCATCTCCTGGCTTATATTCCCCCTCACAAAGTTGATGACACCCCGGTCAAAATCAATAACAGCACTATGCTCGTTAAGCCAGTCTATCCCCAAAATCATTTCATAAATTAGGTTAGGAATTACCAAGCAAGTCTTGTGGTCAACTTCATTACCAAACCTCATGGGCAACAATACCTGCTTTCCCACTCTTTGGGATTTATTACCAACAGCAGTTACCACATATGTCGACTTAACTGGAATTTCTTCCAACTTACCACCGTCCTTGATTAAAGTATCATAAAATCCCTTACTGATGACACTTCTCTCACTCCCCGAATCCACCAATGCCTGCACTCTCTTACCTAGTATGCTCAACTCAACAGTTGACATAAAAGCCTCCTTCTCCCCGATACATGAGAACTCCTGCTGGTCAGCTAGCAGATCCTCCCGACTCATAGGCATAAAATCCTCCTCACCCACAATAACACACTGCTTGACTTCATTTCTTACGGACTGCCTGACTGACCTCCCTGCACAGCCCGTTCGGAGTTTAAAGCTCCTTGACCACCTTGTTCTTGTCTCCTCTGGTTCACCTGTACTCTTTCGTTACCACCTTCCTGACGCCCCCCACCTCTCTGATAGTTACCTTCCTGTCGCTGTGAATTATCCTGACGCCCCCCACCTCTCTGATAGTTTTCCTGCCTCTGCTGATAATCTCTTTGCTCCTGATTAAATCTACCCCTATTAAACTCCTGATTATTCCCCCTATTGCCCCTAAATTCCTGTTTGACCTCTGGCCTCTCCATGTGCTGCTTGCCTAAAACGTCAAAGCTCGTAAGAAGCTCTTCCAACTCTTCTACCGTCCTTACCTTCTGCATACAAGCTGCCTCCTGAATTCTAGGTGGGAAGTGCTTCAACATGACCCTAACCACATCACTGTCAGAGGTCAGCCCATCCAAATTCTTCCAAATAAGTACATGTGCCAAAAAATATTCTGTCAGGGATACCCCTTCTCTCTCCTTATATTTCCCAAAAGTTAATTTTTCCCTTTCCCTGGACTGTACCCCCTCCCCCCAGAACTTAGCTTTGAATTTATCCCTGAATTCCCTTAAACTATTCATGTTAGGCCTGTATATTTGGAACCATGCTTTCACATCCCCTTGAAATGAGTTAGACAAGATCTCCAACACTGTTTCCCATTCGACAACCCCGTCTTCTAGATCCTTGCTGAATTTCTTCTCAATGGTTTTTAAAAACTCCATAGGGTTCAACTGCCTTGAGTTAAATTGTGGCAGACCAGGGTCCCTGAGTAGCAAACTAGATGGCATCACAACCCTTTGACTCATCGGTCGCTCTTTCAACTCTCTCCTGACCTTTATCAGCTCTTCCTGCAGCTTTTCGTTTTTCTCGGTCAATGCCACCTGCTTCCCTCTCAGACCCTCAATCTCTCCCAACTTATTTTCAACGGCACCTACTCTATCTAAATATTCCCTCTTATTCCCACTTACAGTGTTGCATATCTCATCACACTTTCCCGTTACATTCTGTACTTCTGCCCTTGAACTAGCTATCTCTGACTTAATTTTCGTTATTTCCACATCTTGCTGGTTCTGATGGCCTTCCATTCCTTCTAGCCTACTTGTGATCCCAGCCTGATTCCCCTGCATTTCTGCCCTGATTTCCTCTCCCTGTTTGCTAATTTTCCCACTTAATTCCAGGTTCATACTCTCCATTCTACTATTAAGGACAGACTTATGGTCCCGTATTTCTTTGCTGAGACTCTCTATCCTTGTGTTCGTGGCCCTGTTGCTCTCCTGAATTTCCTTACTTACAAATTCCTTCACTTCTACTATCTGTTTGGTCACTGACTCTACCTTCTCATTTACAGAGCCTACCTGCTCCTTAATTTCCTTACTCATAGATTCTCCTTGCTTCTTAATCTCTTTTATTTCACTCAGTAGCATTTGGATCAAACTATCGTTCATAACCCCCCCATTTACATTTAAGTTACTACCTTCAGCGATCAGCTGCGACTCAGTAGTAACAATGGTAACATATGTTCCCACTGTCTTTTCCACATCTTCCTCACTGCCACTTCCCCCAGTTTCCTGATTACCTGACATTTTACTGTTTGATTTACACACAACCCTTGACCTTAATTCTAAATTGTCTGATGTGGACATACCCCTTAAAACAAAACAAATTACTGTGAACCCTAATACTCCTAAGGTGTCTATCGGCTGTGTGCATATGTGCCCTAATGATACCTGCTAGGTTTCCCTACTCTTGCCCCACGTTGAGGTGCTATGTTGTAACTTATTACCAGCCCTCCTTGGGCGACTGATTTAAAACTTCCCAAAATCATCCACCTATTTTTGATCGGAAGTACTTCATCATATACCACACAATTGAAATGGCAGGGTCGTGGAGTGTTGGACACACATTTGGTCAACCTAACTGGTATCATTTGGGCGTTCAACTATTAGGTGTAATTCCCTATAAAGAAAACTAATTATAACCTTCAAAATATGTGTATTAATATCAACTTTAAACATATGGCGGGGACTCTCGTCGAACAGACTATGGTTTACTATCTTCTCTCCTCGGCAATGACGAAAACATGTGACCCAAAATGAATGTTGGAATATAAAGATGTTTGTTACTCACTCATCGACGATCTAGCAGATAATCTACGAGACATGCTCGATAGATCAGTTCTCCCCAGCATTTCTAAGATTTTCCACACGTGGTTTGAGGTTAGAGATGTTTACTGGTTTACATAGCCACATCTCCGCGAGAGAAATGAATGTGCTTCCGTACCCAACTTGAATTGTGCTAACAGAGATAACATCGTTGTGATATGTAGCCGTTTCGAGTACATTCACAAGCCATGCTTTCAACAAAACTGTTTCTCCAAATAGGCCTACGCCAAATTACGAGAACGCGACCTTTCCAATCAGACGCTACAATAGAAGTGAAGCCCCGCTATACACGAAAATCCCACCTCTCATCTTGTAAACACATGTTTTCGTCTTTCTCCGCCAGGGTCATGATACCCTCCAACCCATACAATATACACCAATAATCTCGAACCCATGTATATTTCTTACAACTCGTGGCGCGAAACTCTTCTCTGACGTCAGAACCTTACACAATTTACACAAAGCTTTCTTCAAGACAAGGGAAGTTATTCTCGGCCCAATCTAAATTTGGCCTAGAGTTTCCTGCTGTTGCAACATCTTGTAGCTTACCTACACAATCCGCTGTCTTGTATACTGACATCTCCCATACAAATTAAATGAAATATTCCTGACTGAGTCCCCGAGATACACAAGATATATATACACTAAATAAAATGAAATTCTACAACCTAAATGATGATGATGAACAAGAAAAGAAATGGTATGAACAAATTACCCTAACCTGACTTCTCTTGCAGTCAACCAAATAAGGGTTTGGGAACATTGTGACCGGAACAGTCACAACCTTAGAGGGGACAACCTACGCTATTTTACAGCATGGCTGCTCGGGAACTGTGCCCTTATTTCACAGGGCCTACGTATAAAACAATGGGATAAGGAGGTCATGAGAAATATTTCACCGGTTCTCAATCCCTCCGAAACTCTTACAGAAATCAAACTGAAATTCTGTATGGTGATATTAGACTATTAAGTGCAAATATGTGACTTTCAATAACCCGATACACAAAACACAACTCGGTGGACACGCGAATTTCGAATATTGAAAATTACCATTCCGACTATCTAATCATCCGAGAGCATTGAAACATGGTACAGCGAATCTTTATTCAGAGATTAGTATATATACGTAATGTTGTTCATTTGTTATGAAAAATTTAAGATGGTCTGATTTCGACATTTTAAAAGCATGCTTCTATTTCTCTTATACCATTCGAGAGATCGAAGAGAAGATTTGTTTAATGAACTATTATCATTACTTAATAACAATACGAATAAATAAATAAATTACTTAATAACAATGAATTATGTAGCTTACCTTTCGTAAATTATAGATGCTGTAGGTCTATATGTAACTTTTCTCAAAAAATAACTCCTGTATCTCGATACGCAAAGATTACATCTCACGGGAGGGATCATAACTACCGATACTGACTGTTATGTATGCAAGCACGTATTTTTTCGATGGAGTTGTGGTGCTGGAGATTGTTTTACGGGGTTCAACACCAAGATAATGTACCTCAATTTTCTAGTGAAGGTATCGCAAGTTATAGATTATACGTATGTTCATTTCTGAAAAGGAGCATATTTTTACCAATGTTCTATTGAACCGGTCACTTGGGAAGTTGAAAACCCAATACCATAAATTAAATATTCTGGTATACAATCCCTTAGTATTGTATTTAGGTATTGCAGATAAGCCTCAGGGTGTAAACTTGGACACCTGTTTTCAAATGCTGGAGGTGTGTTGATATGAGTTATCTTGAGCAACGATCAAAACTTTGATATAAGACAGAACAGGCACTAGTGCGATAGTAGGAAGTAGTGTGTCCGAAATGACTACAACATTTGGATATCGAGTTTTGAGTTTCCCTCATAAAATGGAGGTCGTATACCAATTACATGGAAAATACTTTTAATAGACGAGAGAGGATATAAATGGAAATACCAGTATAATATGAAAATAGGCAGTTAAGTTCTTTATGGAACTATTTGTTTAAATTTCCCCGTAGCTTCGTGAACAGGGTGGAATGGGCATCAGCGATCAAGTGCTCGTCCTGTTCCCGGTTTGAGATCCGCCACCAACTTGAGCCAGTACGTCGGCTAACGTCTTCTGGTACCCTGTGGGATGCTGTTGCGGTTAGATTTCCTTGTTCAACGGGCTACTGTATGTATGGTCCTTGGTGAGGGCATCCTGCAAGCTGATGGGTTTGTGTGCTGTTGTCGTCAGCAGAGTGAAATTCTAAGGAGCAACCTTTCCACTGAGAACCTGAGTCCGTACCCAAAGAGCTGCGGCGTTTTACGAACAGGTACACATGGCACACGCATTAATCTGCCTGTTTCCTTCAGGTTAGCCACATGAAACAGTGCCAACTGCTTCTCCCACTCGTAGATGACAACTTCTATATGAGTTACAGTATGTTTCATTGCTCCTGAGTATCGAACTAAGAACCACAATATCACGGTTGCGCTCGTCACTGTACAGTTAGCAGCCAGCTTACTTTCTGTGTCGGTAAAACTGACAGCCTACGTTCATTGGAGTAGGCTATCTAACTGCTTGGTGTGTAGGGGCAGGGGTAGCATGCTTGTATCCTACCTAGGAAGCCCTGGGTTTGATTCCGGTCTTCGACAGAGATTGAGGGCTTATTGTTGTTGATTTATTTTAGGGGCTTTGCGACATCGTGGTCATGTAGTCCCGTGTATTTGAGTGTGTGTGGAAATTGTCTGATAACCAGTCATGTCGTGATGGCTGCACAGTATTAGTGTGTGTATGTGAGGAAGGAGACGACCGTGGCTTTAAGTTAGAAACCATCCCGGCAATTGCCTGGAGTAGAAGTGGGAAACCATGGAAAACCACTTCCAAGACGGTTGAGGTGCAAATCGAACCCACCTCAGTTTTGCCGAGTGTAACCCGTTCTAGCCCTCAGACTAGAATTACATTTTATTGATAAAGCCGTGAATCGAACCCAGACCCCGGGATGACAGTGAAGCATGCTAGCCGCTACACCACCAGGTGGTCTACACGAGAGCTGGAAGGGGTGCATTCAGCCTAGTGAGGACAATCGATTAGCTGTTCAACAGGATAAGCAGCTATAGGTGTCGTCACGTTGACCTCATCTGTCATGATCTGAAGGCTATGAGTAGATTAATAGTCACCCTAGGACAGGCCATGCCAACGCGAGCACTTAGTCCTGCGCCGAGCGGCACCGATGCCTCTTTCTTCCCCGTGTAGTGGCGGTAGCACAGTCAGACTTGGATGATGAGCAATGGATCGCTAACCTCGCTTTCATGAAAGACATCACGGGGTATTTAAATGATTTAAATATCTCGTTGCAAGGCAAAAATAAATTAATCAATACTATGCGTGCCGTTTTGAAAGTTTCAAATTGCAGCTTGTGCTTTTTAAAAGTCAGCTTCAAGAAGGAAATTGGGACAATTTTCCCTCTCTAAAATCCTTGAATTTAAGTACTTATGAACACATCAGTGGGTACACAAAAGCGTTACAGTCATTGCATAAAGAATTTTATGATAGGTTTGAAGAAATAAAACAAGTAAAACCGGCACTCAAAGTGCTTATGACGCCTTTCTCGGTGCACCCAGAGGATGCCCGATGAAGTCTCCAAGTTGAGCTGATAAAACTACAGTGCGATCAATTTTGACAGATCGCTATTACCATTACAATGGTGATTTGATTTCAGTTTATAAAGGCGTTGAGGAACAAGAATTCCCGAGGATTCATGCCCTTGCCCTGAAATTTGTTGCTATGTTCGGAACAACGTTCGTTTGTGAGCAAATGTTTTCAATTGTGAATATTAACAAAACAAAAACAAGGTTATGTTTGTCAGATGCTTCCTTGGAAGCTACACTTCGGATTGCAACTGCCAAAACGATTGTTTCAAATATCGGCAAATTAGTGGCTTCAAAGCGATTCCAAAGATAAAGAAAGAATGTTGAAAATTGGTGCAAAATCAGGAGCACAATAAAACTATTATTTTATATCTGTACACAAAATTGGCATTATTATTATTATTTGTTTTCATACCGGTACGCCGCCTGACGCGCGCTGATTTGCCCAGCCCCATTCACCAAACAACAACACTACACTCGCCTCGCTAAGCACTGCCACTACACGTTCCTCTCCTACAGCAGAGCGCAGGTGCTTTTGCCGGTGCTGGCCGGTGCTCGCGAAGCACCTGAGTTGGCGTGGCCTGCCCGGTCTTTAGAGGTTTAACTGCGAGATTACTTCACTTTCTTACTATGCAATCGTATCAAGAAAAATGAGGAACAAAATAAATGGCGGAGAATAAGAATCACCAAGTAGAGAGTCCACCATGCAAGAAAATGTAGCCAATCCAAGGATTCACAGAGTACCAGTACCCGTTTCTGAATTCACCAACCATGAGCCCCTGAACGTATAGGCCACACAGCGAGCGTTATGTAGGGTGTGGGTGTGGGTAGTAGGTACTGTACCCTCTTGTTGCAGAGAGGGGCTGAATGTTACACGACACTAGACTATTATATCGACCAACATGTTGTGCTAACGTTTTAAATAGAAGAAAATCTGACTCAGATTAGTAGAGACACGAAGGAGATCGCAGGGAATGGACTAAACAAAGGGTTGCCCATAATGATAATTTTGATGAACATAAGGCAGAGTATGTCCTAATAACGCTTAGTTACAAAGTGATTACGCCAACATACAACTAGCAAAGATACCTTCCAGACATCACCCTAACAATGTGGGGCAAAACTGCTCACATTTAAATAGACAGACCACGATTCAATTAAGTGATAATGACCAAATACAACAAGTAGGGAACTTGTACGAGGAACTTGTTTTGTCTAAGTTCGTCGCTTCATAATCTCAAGAAGGGCGAAGTGCAGAGGGCTTACTAGAAATACGTTAAAATCGATAATTAGGCAATTACCACGAAACTTGGAAGAAAGAGCTGACTAACTTTATATGCTTGGTCAAAATTCCAGCGGATTCATAAATTCAAGTAACGTGGGAACAATTCAATTACTGAAAAACAGAACTTTGTAAATATAGGCTCCCCTTGCCCAATTCATTTGGGTGACTGAACAACAAGGCGCGAGATGGCGCAGTGGTCATCTGCAAGCCTCCCACCAAGGTGGACCGTGGTCGATTCCCGGTTAATGTCACGTTCTGTGATTCGGATGCCATGTAAAACGGAGTATCATCGCGAAATTAACGGTCGCGTCCTTCCTTGCTTGACTGAATAACACCAATAACGACCCTCTAATTGCTTGTTGTTTTAGCGTGCCTAAACCTCACCTTAAATACAGAAAGTATCAAAAAGTGATGCAATTGAATGACTATAGGAAGTCGTGGAGTGGGAGGAGGATTAATTATGTTATAGAGTACCTACAGGCAGATTGGAAATGTCCGCCTCGTGGCATAGCGACTAGCATTCTTGGTTGGCACTGTGGAGGCCCGGGTTCCATTTATGGCTCTGCCATAAAATTTAATTCTGGTCTGAGGGGAGGAACGGGGTACACTCAGGCTTGTGAGGCAAAACTGAGAAGAGGCGGGTTCGATTCCTACCTCAGCCATCCTTAAAGTAGTTTTCCGTGGTTTCCCACTTCCACTCCAGGCAAATGCCCGGGATGGTACCTAACGTAAGGTCACGACCACTTCCTACCCAAATCCTACCTCGAAGACAAAATAATACACGCACTATTACAGACAACACAGTGACACAGGTTATCAGATGACTTCCACACACGCGTAGCTACACAGGGTTATATGACCTTCACATCCATGACACAGCAAGAGAATCCACAGTAACACAAGTTATCACACCCGAGACCCAGGCTCTATTCCTCCTCGTCCTGCCCAGCCGACAGTTTCCCACCTCATTCTTTGTGAATACTCCAGGTCCATTGCGCTTGAACATAGCCGCAGGAGTTTCTACATTTCGGACATTTGCGGTGTTCAAGATTTCCTTTAACAACAGATTTGTAAAATGTGAATACCGCACGTGATGTCTGGACGTGGCGACAGAGCCAACTGCCGACAGCATTTAAGTTGTGCCATAAACCCATTCGTCCTTCAGATCGAGCTCTTGTGAGAGGCACATCTAGGCCTATGTGTGATCTCTTCAAATGCCTCACATGCAAGAATCAAGTTTTGGCTGGTTGAGTACTATAGTTGGTAAGTGTCTGATCTCCTGAACCCAAGGTTACGGAATCGAATCCCGGCAGTAGTCGTTTGGCATTTGAAGTTTAGCACATACCAGAAATCCGTGAGAGTAAATTTACTGACATGATGAAGATCCCCTTCGGGGTGAAATCCCGGCACCACGACCGCAGCAGTCCAAAGTATTGCTAAACCCATATTATTAGTTTATTATTAGGCCTATTATATGTATTATTATTATTATTATTATTATTTATAGGGGCTTGGAACTTCTCGGTCATCAGCTCCGTGTACTTCGGCGTGTGTTGAACTCGTCTGATAACCTGTGCTGATAACCACACTGTCAGAGCCGGGATTCGAACCTCCAATCTACGGACTTCTTGCACTGGAGTTGTGGAGCACGATTTAACGCGCACGGCTACCCAATTGGGGAGGGGGGGGGGGGGATTATTGTGTTAACGTGCAATTTTAGCAGTGCTAATGATACTTTTGCAAGACATTCATTTTAAAACTGTTTCACAATAATATTAATAATAATAATAATAACAATGTGCCCGCTCGACACGTCTAGTCAACGGAAGTTGAGCGCAGGAGGCAAGATTTATGTAGAAGAAAGTGTGAGACTAAGCGACCAAGCTTGTTTCATCATTTAATAGCAAGCATCCTAAAAGTCACGTTGGTATTGCTAGAAAGTGGCCTCAATCCTATTGGTGCGAGATGGTAACGTAGGTGGGCGCGGCCAACACATTGACAACATCGACCATAACAATACATTTTGATAACGACAACCAAACCATACCAAAAGAAAGGATCTCCTGGGTCTCCTGAACATCTGATACAGCTTTTACTCCACAGATGTCCTTCATGTATATGTGTAGGCTATACGCTGTCCTTGTTGTTGTTAAAACGTTTTAGGGGCTTGGGACAGCTTGGTCATCAGTCCCGTGAACATGGGATAATATGTCTGATAACCTGTGTTTCTGTGTATAGTCGGGAATGGGGTAGTTGCCCCATTGGCCTGACGGGAGTTGGGAAAACCACACACAGTATAGCCGCTGTCGGACTTACTGCAGCTATGCTGAGCAATATAGGCTATCACGCACAGCTACCTCGCGGGGTATGATAGCCAGACTGAACGAACCCGAAAGCTCTTATTGTGACGAAGCCTTGTATAGCCTACGTGTTGTTGTTTAATTTATCCCCATGTGCGAGAAGAATTGTGTATGCACTGTAATGTATTTGTAATCGAGGAGAGGGTTGCATTTGCTGCAATAGGACTGGGGAAACCACGGAAACCACTTCTACGATGAATGTGGTGGGAGTTTAACCCAGAACTGTCAGAGGAGTAACCCCGTCCAACTTCAGGCAGCAATGCCAGCTGTACATATCACAAAAGAAATGAAAGCTGAACTCAACACGTCAAATATTTGAATCCTTATGCTGAGTTATATTAGTGTTTCTAATTTACATTTTATTTATTTTCTGTTTATATACCTAAATGATTTCTTACATCCTTTTAAATGCACATTGAAAAATCAATATTATAGTAATAACTCTGCAATAATGCTTATCATCATCATCAACATCATCACATCATCATTAGTTTCTGTTTTATTAGTGTTTGTATTTCCCTATTAATTTATTATTTTAGCAATAATTAATTAACTAATTACAATAATTTTTCCTACGCCATGCTTACCTGCCATTATATGTATTGTGATCGGATCTGAAATGTATTCCTGTTAGATTTAAGTACCATTGTTAAGTTCTGCAAATAATGTAATAATGTATTAATTGTAAAATCTGGTTAGATGGAAGAGAGGGCCCAATGGCCCTAATCTTGCCAGACAAATTAAAGCTATCTATCTACATGAACTTCTCAGCGTTGCCTCAAGAGGCTGAGCGTATTCCTTATCGTAGCTAATACATTTTTGGGACAATCTTGGTAATCAGCCCCGTGTAGTTGGGTGTGTTGAACTTGTCTGATAACCCGTATTTATTTAATGATTGTAGTGGTATGTGTAACTGTATTAGGGACAGGGATGAGGTTAGTGCCCCGGGGCTTGAGTTAAGGTAGACCTACTATCCCGGCATTTTCCTGGAGGGAGTGTGGGAAAAACGGGGATAACACACTCAGGATAGCCGCTGTCAACGCCAGGATTCGAATCTGCGATCTCCGGAATTGCTGCAGCTGTCCTCATGGCCATGGTGCACGATTTAACGAGCACGGTCTCGCCGGGGGATGTGAGTATTCCACTTCTATCTTCAGACCAGAAGTAATCTTTTAGGCAGAGCCGGGAATCCAACCCAGGACCTAAGTCTCAATATGTACCACAAGGACAGAAAAGGCGACTATGAGCCTATATTATGTTGGTCAGACCAGAAATACAAGAATACTAGGGCCGTGGTGTTCGCAAAACTCATATCTAGAAGAGGCGAAATGGTACGTGTTTAAAATACACGCGCTGATCTCCCATGTTGACCACTTCATGGCGTAGTGGCTAGAATTCTTGGCTGTCACCCCTCAGACTCGGGTTCGATTCCCAGCTCTGCCAGTAAATTTAATGCTGGTCTGAGGGCTAAGACGGGGCACACTCAGCCTCATGAGGAAAAACTGAGAAGAGGTGGGTTTGATTCCCACCTCAGACATCTTAGACGTGGATTTCCGTGGTTTCCCACTTCTACTCCAGGCAAATGCTTGGATGACTCCTAACTTAAAGCCACAACTGCCCCCTTCCCAATCCTCACCTCCATAGCAATTACTGTACACACACTGATACAGCCATCATAATAACACAGGTTATCAGACAAAAGTCCACATAGATGCAAGTACACGGGACACTGAATGTCCACGATGTCCAATCCCCTCAAATGAGACAACAACTACAACTGAAAGCTTCCTTTTGTGAATGAAACACCGGCTGATGTGGTAAGTGGATGCAGTGGCTGGCATTCTTGGCTGTAGATTTATGTGAATCTTATTCTCACGATCATGAACCACATGACCTACCTCAGTTTAACTTGCAATACGAACTACTGGCGTGCCAATTCACCTCAAAAATCGCACATGTATTAACCAGGAAACCACGAGATGGTTTAGTTGGGCAGAGGAGGGCTAATGAACTGGAATAACACCACCCTTTACGCTGAAGACGAAATGACGTCATTTTTGAGTGACATCGTTGTGGAAGGAATAGTAGGCTATGCAGGGTAAACGGAAACTAGCACAGCAAATTTTAGAACGTGATTCCTGAATGGAAAAGGAACATATGTTGTTGTTTGAAGGTGCGGAACAGTGAGGTCACCTGCAATACATGTTGTTCAAAGTAGCCTAGATGGCACTGATGATCATTCGACAAAGCGACGCAACCCAATATGCGACTTGTAGTGGTTCCCAACACGCTGAATGTTGATATGTTTCCTCAAATGTTGTCTGATAACCTGTGTTATTGTGGGGGCTGTATCAGTGTATGTACTTGTAATTGAGACTAGAATTAGGGAAGGAGGTGGCCGTGACATCAAGTTAGGTACCTTCCCGACATTTGCCTTGAGGAGAAGAGGGAAGCCACGGAAACCCGCCTCTAGAATGACTGAGGTAGGGATCGAACCTACTTCTTCTCAGTTCTGCCTCAAGAGGCTGAGTGTACCTCACTCCAGAACTCAGACCAGAATTAAATTTCGAAGTAGGGTCTGGAATCGAGCCCGGACGTCAAGGGTGCTAGCCACTGTGCTATCAGTACCATTTACTTGGGATAATGCGCATTTCCGGACAGTATGAAGTTCCCTCTCCTTTCTGGAAACATGTCACTGTGTTGTTGTGTGAAGTATAACATCAGAAAATCTGTCCAAATAGGCTATATTTAAAATAAGGAAGGTTTGTAGTTCATCTCGACTAGCAACTGTGCTTGCGTTAGCTCAATGGACAGTGTACCAGTCCAGAAATAGGAAGGTTCCGCGTTCAATTCCTGGTCGCATGAAGCCATTTAAACTCTCCGGTTAGCATTTAGATCGCTGATACTTGTTGTACACAGCATGGTGAAAAATACAATACTATAAATCAATTATTTTGTGTTGTTGTTGATAACTAAATTCCATGGCCCCGATTTGGAGCTCTTAGTCCTCTCATAATATCTGTAAATTTCACACGCAGATGTGAAGGTTCGCTTAGCGTAAGGCCCTCAGGTACTGCACCTGGTCTACAGCTAGCACCAAGCACGGCTTAGCGATATTCAAGTAGAAGTTTTACTTAATGTAATCAGATCATTGTTAATTTGTCATTAGTTAGTACAAGTCATCCACACCAGAGCGATTCTTAAACGCAAAACCTAAAATTCCTAACTGCCCTTGAAGTTTAGATTTCTATAGCCATATCTAAATGAAAATCCACAGCCTGCTTCCAGTCGACCGACCGGGTCAGGGAATGGAACGAATGAAGCCCCCATCTAACGGCGAGGATATGAACTGTGTCGGCCGCCGAAGCCTGTCGCACTCCCCCGGGGCAATGATTAAATGAATGACAGATGAAATGAAATGATAGTGGAGAGTGCTGCTGGAATGAAATTGTGACAGGGAAAACCAGAGTACCCGGAGAAAAGCCTGTCTGCCTCCGCTTTGTCCAGCACAAATCTCACATGGAGTGACCGGGATTTGAACCACGGACCCAGCGGTGAGAGGCCAGCGTGCTGCCGCCTAAGCCACGGAGGCTCTACCCATATCTATATGTTGTATATAAACCCTAGTGATCAGGATCTGATGATGACCGCCTGATGGTCGAAGCGCGTAATCCCTAAATTGCCCCTTATTAATGTGAATACTGTAGTAAGTGAAATGAAAATCCACAGCCTGCTTCCAGTCTCCGACCGGGTCAGGAATGGAATGAATGAAGCCCCCATCTAGCGGCGAGGATATGAACCACGGCTGCCGATGCCTGACGCACTCCTCTGGGGCAATGGTTAAATGAATGATAGATGAAATGAAATGATAGTGGAGAGTGTTGCTGGAATGAAATTGTGACAGGGAAAACTGGAGTACCCGGAGAAAAACCTGTCTGCCTCCGTTTTGTCCAGCACAGATCTCACATGGAGTGACCGGGATTTGAACCACGGACCCAGCGGTGAGAGGCCAGCGTGCTGCCGCCTAAGCCACGGAGGCTCTACCCATATCTATATGTTGTATATAAACCCTAGTGATCAGGATCTGATGATGACCGCCTGATGCTCGAAGCGCGTAATCCCTAAATTGCCCCTTATTAATGTGAATACTGTAGTAAGTAATGCATGTAATGTATTTCAGGACTAGTGTTACATATAATTTATCCCCGGTCAATTACAGCGTGCTGATCGACTGAAAAGTATAAAATGATGAATGAACTACATATTACCTGAAATGTACGCTCCCACCTTGCGGACACAGCTCTGCCAAGAAATGGCACTGTGGATTGAGGTAGTTTACTGTAGCCTATCTTTGACAAAGTGGCATCAATTCTGAAGACTTGCACCAGGCCAGTGGGCCGCGCGAGTTTACTTTCATTCCTCTCTCTTTTATTACCTGGATCCCTCAAGTTCATTCTCTATAAAATCCTGTCACCCCGGAAGTCCGGGTTCGATTTTTGGCTCTTCCAGATATTTAATTCTGTGAGGGTTGGTGGAACATGGTATACTCAGCCTCGTCAGGCAAAACTGAGAAAAGGTGGGTTCGATTCTCACCTCTGCTATCCTGGGAGTGGTTTTCCGTGGTTTCCCACTTCTACTCCAGGCAAATGTCACGATGGTTCCTAACTTAAGGCCACGGCCGCCTCCTACCCAATCCTCGCCTGAATTACAAATTCACACACACATACTTATACAGTTATACAGATTATCAGACAAAATTCCGCACACCCAAGTACATGGGGCAAAATTACCACAATGTCCGAGCCCCTCATTTGAACAACATCAGTAGGTCTGCTTGATTTGGGTCTGATAATGAAGCATGCTACCCTCTTTCCCGTCCCCTCCTCTGCTCCTTGGAAAGTTCCCCTATCAGGTATTAGAACATACGAGACATACAGTAGGGCTATAGCTATTCGATCAAAGGTCTGTTATACAAATACGCAGGCAGCTAACAAATTCCTGGTTATTAGCCCCCAGGGCGTTGAGTTCTGCAGTAGTATCAGAGAGTCTCGGTTATAATCCGAACGTTCACTACATTCAGCATAGCTGCTATCAGTGCTGGAAGTTGAACCTTGGATCTTTGGTTAGGCGAAGGCCAGTTTGCAAACGAAGACAGGATATTAAAGAAGAAAATAGCCAATGCAGACTTGTACACTGTAGCTGAGACCGTAGACCCTAGGAGACGGCTTGGTGCTCATTTCAATCCGCCGTATTTATAGACACGGCCGTCTAGTGGCAGCTGCTCAACGGGGACAAATATGACAACAGACGGAAAAAACTTAATATAATTTAAATTTAAGCGATTAAATTTGGGGAAGCTGATTGGCTGACATGTTTTAATAAAGGGAGAAGATCTTTGCTGAACACAAATATTTATCACCCATGCGTGCAATGCATGATATGTCTTCCATGCACAAACCGTAGTGATAACAATCAACCTTGAACACCATTTCAATTCTGGACAAAGAGTTAGTTTCTATCGATATGCATGACGATCATTGCCAGCATGTTTACCACAGGAATATCGGTAACAATTAGTTTCTATCGACAAGCATGACGATCATTGCCAGCATGTTTACCACAGGAATATCGGTAACAATTAGTTTCTATCGACAAGCTTGACGATCATTGCCAGCATGTTTACCACAGGAATATCGGTAACAATATTTTCTATCGACAAGCTTGACGATCATTGCCAGCATGTTTACCACAGGAATATCGGTAACAATTAGTTTCTATCGATATGCATGACGATCATTGCCAGCATGTTTACCACAGGAATATCGGTAACAATTAGTTTCTATCGACAAGCATGACGATCATTGCCACCATGTTTACCACAGGAATATCGGTAACAATTAGTTTCTATCGACAAACATGACGATCATTGCCAGAATGCTTACCACAGGAATATCGGTAACAATTAGTTTCTATCGACAAGCATGACGATCATTGACAGTATGTTTACCACAGGAATATCGGTAACAATTAGTTTCTATCGATATGCATGCCGATCATTGCCAGCATGTTTACCACAGGAATATCGGTAACAATTTGTTTCTATTGACAAGCATGACGATCATTGACAGCATGTTTACCACAGGAATATCGGTAACAATTAGTTTCTATCGACAAGCATGACGATCATTCACAGCATGTTTACCACAGGAATATCGGTAACAATTAGTTTCTATCGATATGCATGACGATCATTGCCAGCATGTTTACCACAGGAATATCGGTAACAATTAGTTTCTATTGACAAGCATGACGATCATTGACAGCATGTTTACCACAGGAATATCGGTAACAATTAGTTTCTATTGACAAGCATGACGATCATTGACAGCATGTTTACCACAGGAATATCGGTAACAATTAGTTTCTATCGATAAGCATGACGATCATTGCCAGCATGTTTACTACAGGAATATCGGTAACAATTAGTTTCTATCGATAAGCATGACGATCATTGACAGCATGTTTACCAGAGGAATATCGTTAACAATTAGTTTATATCGATATGCATGATGATCTTTGACAGCATGTTCACCACAGGGATATCGGTAACAATTACTTTCTATCGATAAGCATGACGGATCATTGACAGCATGTTTACCACAGGAATATCGGTAACAATTAGTTTCTATCGATAAGCATGATGATCTTTGACAGCATGTTCACCACAGGGATATCGGTAACAATTACTTTCTATCGATAAGCATGACGGATCATTGACAGCATGTTTACCACAGGAATATCGGTAACAATTAGTTTCTATCGACAAGCTTGACGATCATTGCCAGCATGTTTACTACAGGAATATCGGTAACAATTAGTTTCTATCGATAAGCATGACGATCATTGACAGCATGTTTACCACAGGAATATCGGTAACAGTTTCTATCGATAAGCATGACGATCATTGCCATCATGTTTACCACAGGAATATCGGTAACAATTAGTTTCTATCGACAAGCTTGACGATCATTGCCAGCATGTTTACTACAGGCATATCGGTAACAATTAGTTTCTATCGATAAGCATGACGATCATTGACAGCATGTTTACCACAGGAATATCGGTAACAATTAGTTTCTATCGATATGCATGACGATCATTGCCATCATGTTTACCACAGGAATATCGGTAACAATTGATTTCTGTGGATAAGCATGACGATCATTTCCAGCATATTTACCACAGGAATATCGGTAACAATTAGTTTCTATCGACAAGCTTGACGATCATTGCCATCATGTTTACCACAGGAATATCGGTAACAATAGTTTCTATCGACAAGCTTGACGATCATTGCCAGCATGTTTACCACAGGAATATCGGCAACAATTAGTCTCTATCGCCAAGCTTGACGATCATTGCCATCGTGTTTACCACAGGAAAATCGGTAACAATAGTTTCTATCGACAAGCTTGACGATCATTGCCAGCATGTTTACCACAGGAATATCGGTAACAATTAGTTTCTATCGACAAGGTTGACGATCATTGCCATCATGTTTACCACAGGAATATCGGTAACAATAGTTTCTATCGACAAGCTTGACGATCGTTGCCAGCATGTTTACCACAGGAATATCGGTAACAATTGGACGATGTAGGAGACTTGAACTACTTTCCAATAAGAAACTAGATGATTCACATATTTCATTGAAAGTTGGTCATCCCTGGTTATTCATAACAGATGGTCGTAGTTAGTGTGACAAACAGATTTACTTGGAATCCTAATCGCTGGGACGTAGTTTTCCATTTAAAAAATGCCATATGTGCTACCCTGGATTCCAGTTTTCGTGAAAAGCCAGCAACGATGCCACTAGTTATCGCATCCCTAAGGTAAGGGTATCAAAAATACTTCGAATGTTACCCAAGGCCTGACAGAATGTGTGTAGTAGAAGTCAATCACTGAAAAATAAGGGTACGCATCTTGTAGTATTCATATAGAAAGAGAAATGTGTCCGGAAGGCATTCTTCTCACCCTTAATAGCAATAGGAGAATTCTCCCTTATTTATCAGTGATTAATATTAATACATGCATTTTATTCAAGGCTTGTGTTATATATATTGTATACCCCCACCCAATCGTATTGGGCAAAAAGCGTGATGGCCGACTGAAAAGTATAAACTAACAGCTGTAAAAGGTTCCGAAAAATGGCAATCGTTTTTTTAATTTGCATGTACAAAATGGATATTTCCGAGATATTGAATAATGGTGAAATGTTCCAGGCGATTTGTGACGATAATGGAAATGAGGAAGGTGCGGCTGAGATCTCCGTAGACGACTAATTTTATCAAAATTTCATTAACATCGGTCCAGCCGAAGGAACGTTGGGAGATACACACACATCTCATATGATGAAAATGGCATGACAATTCAATCTAGGAATATTCTACCCAATAACAACAATCCCGAACTATTTTAGTTTAATCGTTTGCAACCAGATTCATTCGCTCAAAGAGCATCTATTTATCGTTTGCATGAAACTGAATCGGCCATCGCGTACAGTGACAACTAAAATGATTCTCGCATAAATAATGAGAAAAACAGGCCTATTCACTTTCGATTCAACCACAGATTGCACCTATAGGAATGGATAATGTGTCAGACTTTATTAAATGTCGTAAGCTGTGTACCATTAATGCCAATCCGTATTCAAGTGCACTTTCTGCGCTCTGTATATTACGATCTCCTAACTGAAGTTTGATCGCTTCTAATAATGACGTTAAATAATGGAGCACACGTCCTGTAAATTTACTATTCTTATAGAAAGAGCAAGGTGACCAAAGCATTCTACACACCCCTACTAGCAATAGGAAAACCCCACAACGTAGCCATGAGTGTAAAGTCTGGAAGACTGGAAATCAAAGTTTTGATTCCCGACGCCGACATAAGCTATCTATAGTGTGGTTTTCCCGCGGTATTTTCACACTCCCTCAAGGAATATGCTGGGATGGTACCTTATTTCAAGTCCTGGGGCACCTACCCCAATCCTAAACTCTAATGCAGATTCACACAGTATTAGAGACACCATAGTAACTGAGGTTATCAAACAATGTGTATACATACCTAAGTACAAAGGGCGTATGACCATGATATTCAAGCAAATAAATTTACCTACAACAGTTTAATTACATGACAGCACCGAGCTGAGTCTCTGTAGTCTAGCTTAACCGTATTTAAAAGAAACTCAAAAAGAAAGATGCCTATTTACTTGTGACCTACGAGCAAACATTACGATGGAGCAGATGTAACAAAGTTAAGTTTTACTACCAACATGTTTGGAATACCAAATAAATGCTTATATACAATTTCTGCAACGCGAGACTGATTTCTTCGGGAGTTAATAATAAGAGCGGGGGAAAGTGATGTTTGGTTTCAAGTGTGAAGGATCAAACTTCTGGCGTGAGTAGAAACCTTTTCCAGGAACACTGCACAAAGTAATGGTATCCCACATGAAGGTGTGTAAAACATTATTTCACTGTACACCTACTACATCTAATAACTGCCATTTTATCGTACAGTCCTGGCAAATTCTTTCAGCAAAAGATCGTTAGGTCTTGGACCTTTTTCTATTAGTATGGTCGGCACCCAGCCGTTGCTTGTTGCAACTGCTGGAATGCCGGAGAACCACATAAAATAATGATTAATAATTATTTAGGGATTAGTTTTTACCTATTTAGACATTGAGGGCCTGATGGTGCATCCTGGAGCTACAGTCCTTGTCATTCCAGCAGCTACAACCAGTACGGTGAGGAGGTCACTATAGACTACTCCAAGAAACATTTCCAAACACAACGGACTATTACTTTAAGACTAGGTAATAAATGCGATAAAGTGGTAATTGTTAGGTGTAGTTGGTGTACACTGAAATTATGGTACACACACTTTCTGCAGGTCGCAAATTTGGGAATAACAGCGTATGTAAATGTGTAGTATTCCCGAAAGGTTTCAATTCATGGAAGAAATTTGACTCTTCACACGTATAACCCCTCCACCGCTTTTATTAACTCACAAAGTAATCGCAATCGTGCTGTAAAAAATGTATAAGCATTTATTTTGACGTTCCAAACATGTTGGCAGATTGAAATGACCGTGCTTTATATGCTCCACCAGTAGGCTTGCTTGTTTTCCAAATAGGCTATACAAATGACGAGCACAGGGAAGAAAGGGGCTTAGTAACAATTTTAACATGTTCAGTAAATGGCGTTTTAAAGAGTTAAACTGTATACTAAATATACTTTTAAAAATAATCGGTTATATTTATTTACTATTTTACGACCTACATAATTCTTAAACCATTTTAATTTACATCTTGAGTAAAAGACAACATTATATGGTTTGAAAGATAAACGTATAACCCTTTCTGTCCTGGTACACAGTTTCTTCTATTCCCGGTATACTTGGACCTTATTCTTTGTTTCCAAAACCACCTTAAGTATTGTTTACTTCTCATTAACATGAAAGAATAAAAATATTTAAAAATGGACATAGCCCCTTCTTTCCCTGCACCCTTCAAATTTAAGACGTGAACAGTTCACGACAATACAAGAACGGCTGGGGTTGAAAGTTACGTTCCTCATCTGTTGACTAGCGAACAAGTTCCAATGTCGCTTAGACCCAACATGTTAAATTACTAAAAGGGACTGGACACTGGAGGTAGACTAAAGACGGTTGGCTGTAGCTACAGAACAGGCCAAGTACTGTACCACCATCTCTCATAACTAGAACATGGGCACGCGCATTAAAGTATTTTTGTGAATAAATGCACTAGGCCTATATAACCTAGGCTTGTATTTAATGGTATAGTGCAGATGTTTTATCTCACCGTACGGTAACCTTCCTGAAGAAGCAACATCCCTTCAAGCACGGTTTCTCTGTTGGTGAGGACGACCAGAAGTCATTCCAAGTGTACTCTTCCAGGATTTAGACTACTACTATGTTATAGGAAGTAGGACCATAGAGGGTACACAGAAAAGAGTGTCCACCCCAAAGTCACCAGAAAAGGACGAAACAGAGCAGAGCTTAGGAATCTCTCGGGGTCGTCACTTCTTGAACCAGCGCCGGGATTCGATCCTGCGATCTTCAGACTTGCTGCAGCTCTCCGTCACGGTCGTGGTGCGCGATTTGACGCTTTGCCTGGAGGAGATGTGGGAAACCACACGAAATCACGAAACGTCACGGAATTTGATCAAAGTTGTTAATTCATTTAGGGGCTTTGCAACATCGTGGTCATGTAGTTCCGCGTACTTGGGTGTGTGTGGGTGGAATTTGTCTGGTAACGCATGTTATTGTGATAGCTATAATAGTGTGTGTACTTGTAATTGAGACTGGGATAGGGGAAGGTGGCCGTCGTGACCTTAATCTAAGGGACCATCCCAGCATTTGCCTAGAGTAGAAGTGAGAAACCATAGAAAAACACTTCTAAGATGGTCGAGGAAGGAATCGTATCCACCTCTTCTCAGTCTTGCCTCTCGAGGCTGAGTGTACTCCGTTCTAACCCTCAGACTAGAATTACATTTCTTGGTAGAGCTGGGAATCGAACTCTGACCTCCGGAGCGATAGCGAAGCATGCTAGCCACTACACCACGAGGTGGTCGAAGCAAACTGTATAAATGTGTATTAAAATGACATTCTCCAGGCATCTTCATTTAATGCTAAGAGGGTTCTGACCATGTTACGTCTGTCCCCCTGTAGCTTAAACTCTAGAGTATCGGAAATCCGTTCCAGCCATTAACTCAAAGTATAGTCCTAGCTTCATTAAACAGACACACACATAATATGCCAACACTTAAAGGATTTACGATTTACCTCTTTCTTCTTACGTGGTACCTGAACCACGGAACGTGACATTTCACTCCGAAAATCTCACATTCATTAACCGAGAATCGAACTCGGTCCGCCAACAAGTAAATACATACGAAATGTAATATGATTTGTGAATACACTTGCATTGTGCATACTACCTTCTGTTTAACGAATCGTCATCCAGATAGGCCTACTGAAGTGTGTGAATCTAACATCTGGCGCACGGTGGTGGGGGTAATTATATTTAGGCGAACACAAGGACAAAAAGTAGCGGAGGGCTGGAAGGCGATAGGCCTACACATGTGCTCGATGATCGCAGTTGGAGCAGGCAGAAAATAAATCTCAAACCATCCAAGGGAGGCAGCATTCCGTCTGATGAATCAACGAGGCATCAGTGTATGGGTCTAAGAGTCACGTTCCAGCGGTCAGAAGATCCAAGGTTCTATTCTCTCCCCTCTCACCCCACACTGACACCAAGGAATACCCATCTTGGCTGTCACCCCGTAGGTCAGGGTTCGATTCCCGACTCTGCCAAGAAATGTAATTCTTGTCTGAGGGCTGGAACGGGGCCCACTCAACCTCGTGAGGGGAGCCATCCTGGAAGTGGTTTCGTGTGGTTTCCCACATCTCCTCCAGGCAAATGCCGGGATGTAGTCTAACTTAAAAGCCACGGCCAACTCCTTCCCAATCCTCACCTGTATTACAAATACACCGCAATAACACAGGTTATCAGACAAATTCTACACACAATCAAGTACACGAAACCACGATGTCGTAAAGCCCCTAAATGAATTAACAACATCAAGCTCCCTGAGGGGAAGGTTTTCATCCCACTCACCTACTGATGGATTCAGAGTGACAAACAGAAGGTCTGCACGTAGGTAAGACGTGCTTTTCGGCTGAACGAGATAGCTTAAATACTTGGGAAAATCAAATATTGTAAAGAAATGCGTTCATTTACAGTAAATGACATCACTGAGTTTCTTTTATTCTAATCTACCGGGCTAGGCTTTTGGTTATTGTTAGATGAAACAAAAGGCACCTATCGTACCGAACCATCAGTCAGTTGTTATTGTTGTTGATTCCATAGGGGCTTTGCGACATCGTGGGTGTGTGTACAATTGGTCTGATAACCTGTGTCATTGTAATACCTGTACTAGTGAGAGTATTTGTAATTCAGGTAGGATTTGGGTAGGATGCGGCCGTGGCCTTACGTTAGGTACCAACCCGGCCTTTGCCTGGAATAGAAGTAAGAAACCACGGAAAACCACTTCCAGGATGGCTGAGGTGGGAATCGAACCCACTTCTCCTCAGATTTGCCTCACGAGGCTGAGTGTACCCCGTTTCAACCCTCTTGGCAGAGCCGGGAATGAAACTCGGGTCTCCGCGGTGACAGCCAAGAATGCTCGTCACTACGTAACGAGGTGGACTCAATACGACCTACTGGACGGGATACATGGCATCAACTAACTCACCAACAATCAAGAAACTATGCAGCAAAGTCAATGTCCTTGCATCAACCTATATTTAGTGGTGGGGCGTCTGCCGCTGAGTGAGACAGGACTCTCTTGCAGCAACCTTTCTTTACACGTTTTATTTCAGAAGATGAACGTTTCATACTTTATACGAAGACCTTCATGAGCACCCAAGAAATGTTGGTCATACTTTCGAATGAATGTGCTAGCTAGCCCTTGTGGTTGAAAATAAAAATTACACCGAAACAACTTGTTTCCGGTCCACTGGATATCTGGAGCCTCTATGCAATATATAGCCTATGCAGAGATGGAACATACGGACCCTGATCACGGCTCCTCGATATACTCTGTATAACAACAACAACAAAAACGACGCACCAGGAAGGAAATGTCTGATGGCGATAAAAATCGTTGGATGTGAGGAACATAGACAAACAAACGATCAAAAGTGCAGAACGATCAAATGATTTATTGCAGGATTAGAGAGTTACAAAGTGAGGGCGTCAATAAGGTGTTGGTCCACCCCTGGCCTGGATGCAAGTTGTCACTTGACGTGGCATGGACTGATAAAGTTCCCGGATGGTGTACTGCGGAATTTCGTGCCAAATGGTCTCCAACTGTTGGGCTAAATCGGCGACATTCCGGGATGTTCGCAATTGCCTTCCCATGACGACCCAAATGTGCTCTATGGGAGAGAGATCAGGAGACCGAGCTGGCCAAGGAAGGATAGGGCAAACTTGAAGACAGACCATAGCAACACGTGCCGTGAGCGGCCGGGCATTATCCTGTTGGAAAGTAAGTCCTCGATGTCGCTGAAGGAACGGTAACACAACCGGCAGTAGAATGTCATCAACATACCACTGTGCTATCAGTGTGCCAGGAATGACACCAGAGGGGTCCAGCTATCAAAGGATATGGCATCCCAGACCATCACCCACTGTTGTGGGGCTGTGTAGCGTGCGATAGTCAAGGCAGGATCCCCACGCTGGCCAGTACGTCTCCAAACACGTCTGCGGTCGTCGTCAGGGCACCGTTGGAAACGGGACATGGCACTAAAGACTATACGTTCCCAGTTAGCGCAGTTCCACGTTGATCGAGCGCGGCACCACTGTAATCTGACTTGACGGTGAACAGGCGTGAGTGGTAAGCGGTGTAACGGGCGGCGCGAGCGCAAATTCCTGTCGCTCAGGCGTCTGTTGATGGTCATGGTGGACACATGGACACATGTGTGCGGGTCACACGCTGGATCGTTGATAACGACGACTCCGGTGCTGTGACAGCTGTTCTGAAAATCGCTCTGTCTGCCCCTGCTGGTGTGGCCCTCGGTCAACCACTGCTGATGCCTGCCGTTGCTGACCCACGCTTGCCAGCATCGTCTGATCGCCGCATCACTTCGACCCAAATGTCCAGCGACAGCTCGATTCGACCAACCAACTTCTTTGAATCCGATCGCACGACCTCATTCAAACTGTGACATCTGCTCGTAATGAGCACTAATCCTTCGGCGTGGCATTCTTACAACCGACGTTAAGGTATCACAGTCAAATGCAACAGCTACTTTGAGCCTACGCTTCAGAATCGCGGCTTATAGGCTATACACCTGATGCATGCGCAGTTCGGATGCGCGGGAGCTCCCGCTATACATTCATCGGACACGAAGCTTTAATCAGTTGCATGTTCGGTCCGAATGTCTTTGCATACGTAATTTCCTTACAATCGGACAACGCCTTCCCGGTGCGTCGTTGTTTTTTGTTTGTTAAACAGTGTATTTGCGCTACCTGAACCGTTATATTGAACATTCTGGTATGTGGTTACGAAAGTCGTGCACGACTATGGATATCGAGTGGTAAGCGACAATTTTGTCCTCTGTGTGTGCCCTTGAATGCCATAAAACAGAAGGCCCACAGTCCGGCAATAAAAATTACGCCATTGCCCGGATACATTTTTGCCTCGTCTGTTTTGTGTGAGCAGTGTGTGCATCCCAGTACAATGTACAGTTTACGCCACCATCATTGAGGCTCGCGCAATGAAGCAAGTGAAGTGATCTGGTAACAACCCAAACTGCTGGCCATCAGCGGAGCACAGAGTCATGATTGGAACCCGACCAAGCTCTTTGGGCGACTGTCGCGTCGCGCGTACTCACATACTGTGGGTATGTGCAACCAGGTCCACCATCAGTTCTTCACCTTGCAACACAATGTCTCCGTGATGGCGCAGTGGTCAAACAACTTGCTTCCCGCCAAGGAAGACGAGCTTCGATTCCACCTAGCTCTCAGGAGCACTGACATATTAGCTATCTATACCTAATTTGCTATCCCTTCCCTCTTTCCTTCCTTTTACCCGTGATTACAGAGTTGTGTAACTCTGCAATGAACTCCTCAGCCGCAGGAGGAATATGAAGAAAAGATTGCCATATGGATATCTTGTTGCTATTGTGTAAAGGGTGCTTCAAGACTTTTCACGACGTGTACTGTGATAAAGTCGCGACGTTCGGGACAGTGTTGTTGAGGTGACAAGCACCTAGTTCTCAGGAGCACTGAGATATTAACTGGATATACACATTTTGTTGTATCCGTTGTGCACGCGCCTGACTCGATAGCAATAGCCAACTATGCCGCATGTCGCGTAGCGTGGTGTCTTGCAAAGAACAGAAACAGTTTGGTAGAATAGCACCACGCACTCGGTTCATTACTAAATAGGCATCGCTTTTCAAGTTGGAACAAGACGACTTTTAAATCTCACTGAGGATTACACGAAGCAAGCAACAGGATTTTAATTTATTTTGGCAGAATTAAATACCTGGGCCTTTGGAACGGAGTTTCAATAGCCCATGTACTTCCAGACCACTACCAGTTGGTGTGCGGCGGATCATACAGTGTACCTTCTAGTTTTTTTTGTGTGTCATGTGGCCTCCTGAGAGGCCAAGTGCATGTCTTTCTAGTCGACGCCCTTGGGTGACCTGCGCGCCGAGATGAGAGATAGAATTGATGGAGATGAATGACACTGGGCAAGGATGTGGAAGGAAGCGGCCGTACCGTCCCAGCATTTGCCTGGCGTTGAAAATGGGGGAAACCACTGAAAACCATTTCAAGGGCAACCTACGGTGGGGCTCGAACCCACGCGTTTACCGAGTCAGCAGAGAGCTAGGTTCCATGACCAAACGCTGCACTTTAGCGAGCGTAGCCACTGCTGCTCTATCATCGTGGGCACGGCAGACAGAGGGTTTTCTGGGTCCCCTACTGAAGTGGTTCACGGGGAGGGGGACAGGAACCCTCAAAGTGAAATAGGAGACGGTTACCCAACAGGCTGTTGCATGTTGTAGCAGTAAATAACCTATAGAGCTGGTTTCTGATTCAGAGGGAAAGACAGCAATTAGGCTATCGTCAATGTGATGGTGAGTGTCCGCTCCAAGATCTTAAATGATATTAGTTATTAATTAACTGAAAATGTAAAATACCGGTGACGCAAATTATTTTAAATATTATACATTTAACGGCTAATGTTTTTCCCAGCAAAAAAGAACTCAGCCGTCCTGGAAGTGAATTTCCGTGGTTTCCCACTTCTCCCCCGAGTAAATGCCGGGATGGTTTCCGGGCGTAATTCTTCCTGAGGGTCACGTGATTTGAGCCGAGAAAAGGAAGGGAGAGTGGAAAGTCGCCAAAGTCACCCAGCCTCAAGAATACTCTGGCTCTGAAACACCTCTTTGGCTGTGAAAATTCTTCTACAATCACCTACTTTAGCTCACCAGTTTATTGATTTCCTTTTATCGTGTGACATCTCGTCTGCTAGAAACGGAGAACATTGCACATTCAATTTGAATACCGTAGATCTAAATAAAATATCTTATGATATACAGCAACAATATAACACGATATAATGTCCGTCTAATGGCGCAGTGGCTAGCATTCTTGGCTGTCTCTCCGGAGGTCCGGGTTCGATTCCCGACTCTGCCAAGATATTCTAATCTGAGGGCTGGAACGGGGTACACTCAGATTCGCGAGGAAAAAATGAGAAGAGGTGCGTTCGATCCCCAACCAAGCCATTTTGGAAGTTGTTTTCCACTTCTACTCCAGGCAAATACCGGGATGGTTCCTAACTTATGGCCAGAGTCCACCATTTTCCAATCCTCACCTGAATTACAAATGCACACTACTACATACATCACAATAACACAGGTTATCAGACCAAGACCATTAAATGAAACAACAATACGGTGATGTACCGGCACAGTGTTGAAATTGAAATCGAGGGTGCTAAAATATGAGAAACCCATGCCAATCCATTTATTCGCACAATAAAGAACTAACTGGGTCAAAATTTGGGAGCCCGGCGTATAATAATAATAATAATAATAATAGTAGACTAACAATAATGACAAGAATAATGCACCCCTTACATAAGAAAGGGGATAAAGCTGATGCCAATAATTACAGAGGGATATCACGGTTACCAGCTGCTTACAAACATTTAACGAAATCATTACTTACAAGACTTCAGAAGCAAACAGACCACCTAATAGGCCTAGGTGAATACCAGGCTGGTTTCAGAAAGGGAAGATCACGTGTAGAACAAATGATTAATCTGAAAACAATCCTACAAGTCCGTAAAACCAGACACACAGTAACAGATTTGTGGATTTCAAAAGAAGCATATGATTCCTTAGATAGACAAATATTTTTGGTGTGCTGGGAGAATTCAGCGTGGATACGAAAATACGAAATTTGATCAGACAGACACTGACTAACACCACCTCCAAAGATACGTTCTTAGGAGGCATTTCTGATCCTTTCGCTATTAAAACAGGTCAGACAAGGAGATGGTTTATCTCTATCTAGTGCTGGAGAAAATAATCCGAACCTGGGAAAAAGAAATGAAAATGAATGAAAATCCACAGCCTGCTTCCAGTCTCCGACCGGGACAGGAATGGAATGAATGAAGCCCCCATCTAGCGGCGAGGATATGAACTGTGTCGGCTGCCGAGGCCTGACGCACTCCTCTGGGGCAATGATTAAATGAATGACAGTTGAAATGAAATGATAGTGGAGAGTGTTGCTGGAATGAAATTTTTGACAGGGAAAACCGGAGTACCCGGAGAAAAACCTGTCTGCCTCCGTTTGGTCCAGCACAGATCTCACATGGAGTGACCGGGATTTGAACCACGGACCCAGCGGTGAGAGGCCGGCGTGCTGCCGCCTAAGCCACGGAGGCTTCAGGAAAAAGAAATTAAGGGGATTAATATCGGCAAGCTAGTTTAAGATAAAATTAATCTCAAATACTAGGCCTATGCAGATGATCTGGCAATTCTCTCAACCAATAAGCACGAAGCTGGAAAAACGTCGTGAAATTGCATGTAAAAGTGGACTTCAAATTTCATATAAGAAGGATCTCCTTGACACTTAGACAAACAACCTCTAATTACTTAGTTTGGAAAAATCCCTCAGGTAAATAATTTCAAATATTTAGGGAAAACAATGCTACCATCTGATTTAAATCGTGAAGCAAATAAAGAGAGAATCTCTAAATTACAAAAATAAAACTACAGAAACTCCTGAACAGATACATCAAAAGACCAATATCTCGGAACGCAAAATTAAAACACTATGCTTTAACACGGTAATTCGATCTGAAGCATTATACGAATCAGAAACCCTGCCCATTGGAAGCAGCTCTCTAACAGAGAATTTAGAAAAACAAGAAATGAAAATCCATTGGAAAATATTTGGCCCAGTGTGCATAGTGAGAGTGAGGATGAAAAGGAGGTCTCAAGAGTTATACCAAAATTCCGAGAACATATCACACACTATTAGAAAAGATGATAGCAATTGTATGACATATTCAAAGAATGGACAATGAAAGACTTACAAAAATAATATTTAATCATGCCCCCTCGCCAAAAGTCAGGAATTGGATAATTGAAATTGATAATAATTTAATGTTATTGGCTTTACATCCCTTTTAACTACTGCTGCTTTTAGAGACGCCGAGGTGCCGGAATGTTGCCCCGAAGGGGATCTTTAATGTGCCAGTTAATCTACTGACACGCCTCCCTCGCATTTGCGCACCCTCAAATGCTAACTAACTGGCTGCGCCAGGATTCGATCCTGCAGCATTGGAAACAGCAGGCGAGCCAAAGGAAATTGAAATTGACCTTCAAGAAATCAACGTAACAGACCAAATTTGATGGGACAGGCCTAGCTTGAGAACGTTGGCGAACAAATAACACTTTGCTGCAAACCCCGGATGAGAGCCACCAGTGCATGGACAGAAGAAAGGAAGAACAAGTACTAATGTTAATCGCCTCTATCAGCATACAAAATTCAGTTTGCTCTAATAGATTCGTAGATATTGAGAACCGTCTAAATATTTCGGATTTTTATATATGTAGAGTAGGTACTATTACATGAAGATTTATTCAAACTTCAATTGCATCTTGAGGCATTTACCGTACCAAGCTTCACTGCGCTCGGATGGCTAAATCGCGAGAAACGTCCATTTAAATAGTTAAATTTCGCGTCACCGCCATGTTGGTTTGTGCTGACCAGGTTATTGAAAGTCCCATAGGTGAAAGTAAGGTACTAGTTTTTATCAACATACCAAATTTCAGTTTGATTTCTGTCATGGATTAGTAGATATTGAGAACCGTCTAAATATTTCAGATGGTCACCATGTTTGATTTCTTTTATATGTACGACATAGAGTTATGTACTATTGGATGACGATTATTCCGTAAGTTCATTATTCAAACGTTGACTTCGATCGCATGATTAGGACACAAGAAATTAAAACTTAATTTTAAAATTTCGCACAGTCGCCATCTTGAGGTTATGTAAACAATTGAACTAAATTAGATGGCAGTGCATTACAATTTACTGTAGCATGCTTCACTGCGCTCGGATGGTTAAATCGCGAGAAAAATCTATTTTAATGTTTCAACTTCGTTTTGTACTGAACAGGACTTTTATCACCGTGCAAAATTATTGGGTGATATCGGTAATAGTTTTGTAGATATACACTGGTCAAAACAATTAGGGGATCAGTTGCGATATCCAGGTTCTGACGTATTGTTATCGGCAGAACGACCTAAAATGGTTCGACGTCTTTCTGTCGGCTCTACAGAGTGGAGACAACAACAATATGGATACCGAGATAGTGGTAATAACAGAAAGTTGCTGCAGAGGGGGTTGGTGCGGACGTGTGTTTACTCTACCAAACGAATGACACAAGCAGTTGGGTTCAGATGGTGTAGTGAGCAGGTAGTGCAATGCAATAACAACGTGACTTACCCGAAGGTATTGCATGGAGAGCCATAGGAAGGTTGGAAGCGGGACAGACACAGAGGGAGGTGGCTGCAGCTATTGGAGTGACCCAAAGTGTAATTTCCAGGACCTGGACGCGATTTCAGACAACAGGAACCGTTAAATGAAGGCCAGACCAAGGTCGTCCAATGGTAACATCACCAAAAGATGACCGTTATCTCCGGTTAACAGCCCGTCGAGACGGGAGGCTGAATGCAACTCAGCTGCAATGCATCCTCCAGGCGGCAACAGGACGCGCCATATCAACACAAACAGTCCTAAATCGCCTTCGGGAAAGTGGCCTCTACGCACGGAGACCTATGGTGTGTGTCCCATTAACACCACGCCACCGTTTAGCCCGCAGAAACTGGGCGGAACATCAGAATTGGCGTCGTAACGAATGGTGCCGGGTTCTGTTCACAGATGAGTCAAGATGTTGTGTTTAGCCTGACAATCGTTGTTCCCTCATCTGGAGAGAACGTGGAACGCGGAACAATCCCGCTTATGTGCAGGAAACAGCACCATATCATGGTGGTGGACGAATGGTGTGGGCAGGAGTCAGAATTGGCGGACGTACGGACCTCTATTTCGTTCAGAATGGCGCTTTGACTGCTCAGAGGTATCGAGACGAGATCCTTCGACCGTTTGTTGTGCCCTATGCTGGTGCCATAGGCGATGGGTTCATTCTGGTGGACGATAGAGCACGTCCCCACGGAGCTGCACTGGTGGACAACATGCTTGATGACGAGGGCATTGAACGAATGGAGTGGCCAGCTTGTTCACCGGACTTAAACCCGATTGAGCATGTCTGGGATGCACTTGGCAGACGCATTCCAGTCAGTCCAACACCTCCCACAACGGTTGCTGAGCTGGATATTGCACTCAAGGAAGAATGGCCAAATATCCCCCAAGAGCTGATTGATAACCTCATACTCTCGATGCCACGCAGGTGTGCAACTGTCCTGGCCGTCCGAGGTGATCACACAGCATATTAGAGGGCAACGAGAATGACATTTCCACTATTATGGTAGCCCCATGGTGCCTCGCTCTAAGTCAACGCCATCGCCATCGCCATGTTAACCTCCAGTACAGAGTTGAGACAGCACAATATCGTACTGTAGCACACACAAATTACAATTGTAACTGAACTCTGAATAAAAGACGTTACCATATGTATCTTGTGTATGATATCTGACCTGATCCCCTAATTGTTTTGACCAGTGTAGAATGCCGGTGAAATATTTTGCACAGCCAGCATGTTCGATTGGTGAGACGTAATAAAATTTGAAGGACACGGTCGGGATCGGACGAAATAGTACTATGTATTTACCGCGTTTCAATGAAATCGCTCCAGCCGTTAAGATTGTATTGGGACGCAGACACACACACATACACACACACGGACAAAAGGTGATCTCATAAACCTTTTTTTTTTTCATAAAAGAAAATAGACTAAAAATCCTAGTGAGAGAATGAAAAGATTTTGGGAAAAGAAGAAAGCAAATTCATATTCCTCTGTTAAATTGGTTTGTCGCGCTCCTTAGTTGGGCATAACATTTTTAGTAATAATAAAAATAATAATAATAATAATAATAATAATAATAATAATTATTATTATTATTATTATTATTATTATTATTATTATTATTATTATCAGCCCCTTGAAAACAACCCCTGTGATAGCTGTACGACCATGAGAAGCAGGAAGCAGCGCAGCAGGGGCAGGCTACAGGGAACTTGTTTTGTCCCAGCGACCTGCTTCAGCCGTACTAATGAAACAGGGCGATTTACAATGGGGAACCGACAGTGCCGTACTACAAAATCAAATCAATAAGATCATATATCTCAAGAATTCTTAGCTCTAAATTGGTTTCCTTGAGAAACGACAAGCTTAACTCCGGAAAAAGAAAAGAAGTGTTCGCCCTGACAGCAGACATTTTACAGCAAATAAAATTTTACGTTAACTTTGACTTATATTCGTTTTAAAGTTAACTTACGCTAAAACATTGCTGAGAAAAACAACAAAGTTGTTCCACGTGTAGAAGTGCAGTGGCTATCAAAGTGGAGACGGGGAAATTGTTTTCGCCGGCAGCCTGGCCGCGCCAGTAAGTGTGACGTAATTAGCGAGCAGACACACTCGTAGCAGGACCACGTCAATAATAAAATTTATAAAATAATAATAATAATTGTTATTATTATTATATCTGAGCTAGCTACGCACGTTGAGATTAGGCTTTCGACAGACTCGGAAACAAGTGGGTTCAAATCCCTACGTCAGCCATCTTTGACTTGGCTTTCCGTGGTTTGACATTTTCAACTCCAAGAGAATGTTGTGGTGATTCCTTTTAATTGCCCACGATCGAGTTTCATTTATCTTCATTAATTTCAACTCTCATTAAGTCCTCGGATAAGGTTGGTCTTAGGAAGGGTACTTAGCAGCAAATTGCATGCCACAAAGAAATACATCTCACCTGATCCCCGACCCCACAGAAACGGATATAATTAGATGTAGAAATACATAGGATATTAATATATTATTTTTCTTTAATTAACAAATGTTAATTAATTAATAACTATTACTAGGCCAATAGGCCAATTATCATTAATGTTTTAATAGTATTATTAATAAATAATAATCCTAGGTAATAATAATTATAAATGAAGGCGGTCTGACGTGACTGTGGTTAGTGTATCTTGAGGCTGGAGGGGCGCGGGATATTGTATCACTTCACCAGATATAAACCTAAACATCAATTGGGCATATTACTCATACTATAGTCCACCTCGTGGTGTAGCGGCTAGCATTCTTAGCTGTCGCCCTAGAGGTGCGGGTTTGATTCCTAGCTCTGCCAAGAGATTTAATTATTTAATCATGTTACTGGTTTTACGTCCCTTTTAAATACTGAGGCTTATAGAGACGCCGGGGTGCCGTAATTGTGCCCCGAAGGGGATCTTTAACGTGACAGTATATCTACTGCCAGGGCTCCCTCGTATTTGCGCACCCTCAAGTGTCAACTGACTGCGCCAGGATTCGATCTTGCTACCTTGGGCACAGCAAGCGAGAACGTAACTGCTGAGCCACGCAGCCAGCCTAGATTTAATTCTGGTTTGAGGGTTGGAACGGGGCAAAACTGAGAAGAGGTCAAGTTAGATTCCCACTTCACCCATCCTGGAAGTGGTTTTCCGTCTCCAGACAAATGCCAGTATGGTTGTTAACTTAAGGCCACGGGCGCCTCCGACCTTATTCTCACCCACATTACAAATATACACACTGCTACAGACATCACAAAAACACAGGTTACCTGACAAATTCTACATACACACAATACTTGTTTTCCCGCCTAATATCATTGGGCGCAATTCGTGTTGACCGACTGAAAAGCTTTCTATAATAAAAAATACACAACCAAGCACATGAGGCTAAATGACCACGACACCCAAACCCCACAAATGAAAGAACACCACCTTAACCATACTGTACTTTCTATACTAATATATAAATCTGAACGTTTGTCTTCTTGTGTTTCTTTCACGCACAAACTTCGCGTACATGCAGATCTATTGAGGTTTTGGCGGCTATTTATATGCAATTGCTTTATTAAACATGCTCATGCCCTATGTACTAAAACCAAAGTAATTGGGAAACAGTTAATCCTACTACCAAATAAATTATAAGTAAGGTTCGAAAGTTAAGGAAAAGTCATATATTTTCCTTGGCTTACTTTGCCCGAAATTTGAAAAATAATTACGAATGAAGGGTTCCTGACCTCATATAAAGCAATGTTATTTTGCCTGTAAATGCATGTTTTGGTCATTCAGTGATCATTTCAGTGATATAATAGTACATTATGCAACGAGCCTATAATGGCAATAATTAAGACACGAGTATGTTTATAAAACGAGCGTAGCTAGTTTTATAATTTCCATACGAGTGTCTTAATTACCATTATAGGCGAGTTGCATACGACTGTTTATGTTCGACGATAATTATAACTATTTTATGTTCGAACATAAATATTCATAAATATCTGTCGAGATTTCACCAGTTTTATGTATTGAACAGAGCGCATGGGAGGCAGAGAATACCTTGTATTTGACCATGGCCTCCTGGAATACATCACTATGACACTCGCCACGCACTGAAATTTAAAATTTAAAATAGGGAGCCATGGAAGTGAGCGCAGGTGCGATGCCATCCTTACCTAATTGGTCACACAACTGTTTATTGAGCTCTGATTGGTGGGAGAAACTGTATCATAATGAAAACTTGTACAATATTTACATTTCGCCAGGGTCGAACATAAAGTCATATTCAGTTATATTTTTGTTTTCATTTTTGTTGAAAGTTTGACAAAGTACAATGTGGAGTTACAAACACGGAATTTCCAAATGGTGCAATTCATATATTTTTCTCTGTATCCCCGGAACAGGCAGATAGCAGGTTTTCAAAGACATGATTCCAAGAAAAAGCTTCTGTACGAATGTATCATTGAGTAAGAGAAGTTACATTTAGCCCAGAGCAATTAGTTAACGAGGAGACTCCGGGGTCCAGTGTGCTGTGCATTTAGTTAAGAATTTTAGGAAGTTTATTATGGGGTTTGAAGCCATTTTTCAGTGTTACCTTAGTAAACAAAAGTTTGATGCTTTTCAGTCGGTCAACACGAATGTACCCAAAAGATTTGGGTAATACCCTAATCCTGAAATAAAAATACAATTCGTTTCAAGTATTTTTTTTTTCAGGATTAGGGCACTACCCAACTCTTTTGGGTACATTCGTGTTGACCGACTGAAAAGCACCAAACTTTTGTTAATTTTAGGAAGTGCTCTCTGTTCACTGTATGGTCGCCATAACTTCACACCTTTACCAAAAGGAATTGTTCCGTCAGTACTGAAGATCTCTTCACCGAAATCTTTCACACTGAATGCAAATGAGGGTTACTCAACAATGCGCAGTTTTAGAGGATAGTGGCCCGGGATTAGAAGAAAGATACCAACGGATAACCAGCAAGGAACTGTTTAACTTTTTGCGATATCGTGTTCATGTAGCCCCGTGTACTTGGGTGTGTGTGGAAGTTGTCTGATAACCTGTGTCACTGTGATATCTGTACTAGTGTGTGTATTTGTAATTTGGGTAAGAAGTGACCGTCACCGTAAGTAAGGTACTATCGCGGCATTTGCCTGGATTACAAGTGGGAACCCACGTAAAACCACTTCCAGGATGGCAGAGGTAGTAATCGAAACTGTCTCTTCTCAGTTTTGCCTGACAATGCTGAGTGTACCCCGTCCCAGCCCTCACACCCGAATTAAATTTCTTGGCAGAACCAGGAATTGAACCCGGGCCTCCGCGGTGACAGCCAAGAATGCTAGCCACTACGCAACGAGGCGATTCGCTTGTTTAAATACGCGCCCGTGACGTCGTGATGTAGAAAAGAGCTTCTCCCAGTACAAGAAAATACTGAGCGACCTTCGAAGGAGATTGCTTTTCGACCTGTGCGAATGCACATAGTCATGATGCGCAATGCTGCCAGATAAGAACTCATTATAGGCCTACTGGACTTTCTGTTAGAAAGTGTCTTCTAACTTACGGCGACAGATACCACAAATCTATTATAGTCCAGTGAAATTAGTTTTAAACCTGGACAAAATTAATAACAAGCTGAAAATTGGTGGAAACGTTAAGAACCATGTCCTAAACGAAATCCCAAAAGTCCCAAAAAATCCGAGCTGGGCAAAAGCCGCCATCTTGGATTTTTCCGTTTTTGGCCATATCTTTCAAACAAGTGGTCCTAGCGAGGTCAGACTGGTGTCAAATTGACCGGATGTTACTGCCAAAGTCTCAGGAACATTAATAAAATAAGTTAGACGCGTTCTTACAGCTTTTTTTATTCAATTAAGTACTATTAACATAAATAGAGTGTTTAAAGTTCGATTTTGACCGTTCCTGTCACAATAGCTAAAACTGCCAATGCAAATAATGTATTTAAGCCTAAAATTATAAATCATATTCTTGAAATTGTGAGTATCACATCTAAAATGCTTAAATTATCGTCCGTATTAAATACAGAGACACTATGAGAGATGTAAACTTTGACTTGTAATGCTTAGCGGTTTCCGTCGTTTGGTGGTTCCATGAGATCTGTAAATAAAGGAACAGTGAGAATCTTATCTTTTGTGCAGATAATGTCTATATATTTCGAAATAACTTGCCCTCGTATTAAAGCACAGGGTCGTCAACGTCGATGCTCTCCTCTGGGTGGTTCGCACATCCGTGACCAGCGCAGTATCCGCACATTGTTGTGCAGCGTAGGCCACTCAGTAGGCAAGCGCATTTGCGCTCACATCCGGATCTGCAGTTGTGGTGCCCAATCGGCTAGTTACGGGGCATCCATATAAGGAAAGAAAGAAAGAAAGCCTCTCCTGCTGCAGCGATTTCTTTGTGCGATGCATCTGGCTTGTTGAAAACATGGACCTTACTGCGCAATTTAGCGTTTTCTTTAAGCTGCTTGAAGGACCTGATTTTTTCCTTTCTAAAGGGGGCGGATGTGGTGTCACAACCAGTAGCAGCGTGGAAGAAAGGGAGAATTGGAAGCAAGCTTCCAAGGCCAGACTTGAGTTTTCCGCTTTTGAAAATCTTGCCTTTTCCATTCTTCTTTCCGGCATAAACATGGAAATGTCTTCGTGAGCATCAGGAACAGAAACCATCAAGACGAGCAGATCAGTATCTTCTCCCACAATCACAGAACTGACTTCTGTTTTCCTTGAAGTTTCGGCTGCCGTTGAAACAATCAAGGTATCAGCGTCGTCTTCAGCTTGAATAACCTCAATGCCTGCTGTTGTAAGGTGTTTTGATTGGAGAGCAATGAAACGCGTCTTGTTGTTCTCGTTTGATAAAAAACACTCCTTGTGGTACAGTAGTTGGCGTGAAATCTTCCATAACTGCGTCTGGTGCCTCTTTGCCAGTTCTCCTGGCATGTTCTGCATCTTTGGTTGTCGGGGCACCATAGGCATCAAACACAACGGTTGTCTTTTTGCCAAAATGGATTTCAATATAATTGACGTTTTGCTGGCAAATTTGGGAGTAGGTTGCAGGACAGGTCCAAACAACTCGATGCAGAAGGAAACCTCCGTCGACCGTGAACACAGGGTTTGATGGCAAAGCTTCTTCGCAGCTTGAAAACTCTTCTTGGACTTTGTGCCTTTCCGCAGAAGTGTGCCATCAAATAGAGCTGGTGGTCTTGCGGCCAACTCGTAAGTCAAGTACGTTGAAAGCTCTTCCTTACTTCGTATTTTGCAAAGGAGTCGATGAAACAGTAGGTTCGGGTCTATTTCCACTGTGGTGTCCTTAATTTTAATGATCTTGGCCATACTTCCAAGGGAACGAAATTTGTCCTTCCTCTTCAAGTGGACGTCGATGAGGCATTGAGCTACGATTGACTTCATGGCTTGCAAACCAAGGGCATGGGATTCGTCGCAGTTCACGGTGTCGTCGGCAACCACACGTGTACGCAGAGACAAAAGAAGAGGAAGTTCCACGAAAGGGTTGTGAGAATGCAGCCACTCTGTAATCTTGTCAACATCCCCTTTGTCTCTGCCTTGTCGTGTCTCTCGAAGTTCGACGTGTTGATCGCAAAATTCAGAGAAAACACCACTGAAGCGATCCATTGCATCGGACAATACCAGACGTTGCAGGCATGACGGTCACCCATCGAGCTAACACCTCTTCAGACATTCCGCGGCCGTGTGTCAGTCCTCCCGCTGACTTCATAGTACGCATCAGCATCTGTTCGATTGCCATATCCGTCCAAACTCCACACCAGAATTTGTCGGATCTTCGGACGGTGAAGAAGCCTTTCGTCACAAATTGTTCAATTTCGGACGCAGTCAAGGTTTCATTTATCCTCAACATTTGCTGGAGGTAAATGTGAGCGTATTTGGCATAATGAAAATGCCCTGCAGCATGTAAGTATGGAATCATGCTCTGCACACAATACAGGTGAAGATTCCATTCCCCGGAACGTTCGGCTCTCACGAAAAGACGCTTGATGGTTACCATTTTGAAATACTCAGTCCACAATTTCGCTGTGTGACCTGATTTGGCGACTTCTTCGAACTTGATGTAAAACCGACTGGAGGCGTCAGCGAGACATGCAGTGTTGCGGATGCTTGCAACTGTTTCTTCCCCTAAAAGTACCTTTCGGTGAACTGCTTTAAGTTCTTCGGTTAAAATCGTATCTCCTTTTATGTAGTCGATGAGGACACTGGCGAGAGCAACTTGAGTCAGTAAGTGGGCACGGATTGCTCGAGCATACACGTGTCCAGGCATCATGTTAATTACCGGATTCTTTGCATAAATTTCCACCCACAAGTCCTCTAAGCCACTTCCAGCCATTCAAGATCCTACAGCCCCCATAAAGGACATCAAGAGGTGGAAACCTCCAAGCCGCAAAGCATTATTTGATAAGGGGCTATTTTCTTCTGCTGAGAGCACGATAGCCAACGCTTTTGCATAGAGCGGTTGGTCAAACGTTACCACACAGGACTGGTTTCTCGCTTTGCTCTGCTCTGCTGCATAAAGGAGGCAAGTGTGAATCGTCGACGGATTTGAAGGCGATAAGTTTGTATATTCATTTTATCTTTAGAATTACTCTTATTCCACCAATTCAGGTAACTTGACCAAGTTAGTGCGTAAAAACAGGTCAACATCGAACTTTGAACACACTATTTATATTATTAACAGTACTAAAATAATTTAAAAAGCTGTAAGAATGCGTCTAGCATATCTTATTAATGTTGCCGAGACTTCGACAGTAAAATCTGGTCAATTTGACACCAGTCTGACCTCGCTAGGACCACTAGTTCGAAATATATGGCCAAGAACTGAAAAATCCAAGATGGCGGCGGTCTTTTCAAGATGTCGACTTTTCCCCAGCTTGGATTTTTTGGGACTTGTAGGATTTCGTTTAGGACATGGTTCTTAACGTTTCCACTAACTTTCAGCTTGTTATTAATTTTGTCCGAGTCAGAGGTCAATTTTGTCTAATTGCACTGGACTATTAGTATAAGCATTTCAGTCGCTGAACACGAGATTGGACGGGGAATTACAATAGTGCGAGTTTTATAATTTCCATACGAGTGCCTTAATTACCATTATAGGCGAGTTGCATACGGCTGTTTATGTTCGACGATAATTATAACTATTATATGTTCGAACATAAATATTCATAAATATCTGTCGAGATTTCACCAGTTTAATGTTCTGGACAGAGCGCATGGGAGGCAGAGAATACCTTGTATTTGACCATGGCCTCCTGGAATACATCACTATGACACTCGCCACGCACTGAAATTCAAAATAGGGAGCCATGGAAGTGAGCGCAGGTGCGATGCTATCCCCACCTAATTGGTCACACAACTGTTTCTTGAGCTCTGATTGGTGGGAGAAACTGTATCATAATAAAAACTTGTACTATAATGAGCCTCATTATAGTACAGTTTTCTGAAATATAATATTTACATTTCGCCAGGGTCGTACATAAATAATATTCTAATGCCTGATATAAATACATGAATTATTTATGCACTTAATAAAACACTTTTCATCGAAAGTAATGCTTTTCAGTCGGTCCACACGATTGTACCCAACTGTAATAGGTGTTTCCCTAAACCCGAAAAATGTACATGAGATTAATAAATAAATAAATTCATTTATTCAATTTTTCAATTATTTATTAATTTATTAATCTCATGTAATTTTTTTCAGGTTTAGGGAAACACTCATTACAATTTGGTACAATAATGTTGACCGACTGAAAAGCATTAATTTCGATTACAAAGCCAGCGCTGAGAAATGGCTTCCAACACGATGAAAAGAAACACTTCTCACTTAAGTAGCCACACCCAAAAGTAAGCAATTACTTCGTTTTGGGTCCATTTTATAGAAAGAGGTAATGAGAGCTGCATCCCAAGGCTATGCTATACCCGTAATGAATGGATATTGACAGGTTAAATGTAAGTATTGTCGCTCTAGGAGGTTGTATGGTTAAAAGTAACTGCTCTATTATCGCATTTAATGTTAGTAATACTCCAATACTTGGTGGCCTACATATCCCTAAAATGCATATGTCATATTCTCATGTTTTAGATCATATTCGGCTAGTTTTTAGGGCATAATTGCTAGAATATTTTGTACTTGGCTCCAATTTCGCAATGTCTTATACATAAAATTATATGCAATACAATGATTTTGCAACATACTGAATGTAAGTTGAAAACACTGTCATTTGTTTTACAATGATTAAAGAAGTAAAAAATAAAATTTACAAACAGGTTAAAAACTAAAAATACACACAAAATATATGTTGTAGAATGTTATTCCATGTTTAGAAACAAGTGCCATTAGATTTCATTCCAAATGTTACTCAATAAAACTGTTGAGAAAACCTCAAATTGAGGTCCAGTCTACTGTATATGATAATACAGTACAGGCTATGGCAATTAAGGAAGGTATTTTGTTTAGGCAGCAAAGGTCCACTTTTATTCCATATTCTTGTGTTGATTCATGTGTGAGTTTCGAGAATGGAAATCAAGTCCTGTTATTTTGAATGCTTGACGAACTTTGATGAGATTGAAACGTCAAATTGAGTAAATAGAATTTTTTGTGATGTTTGTCAAGAGTCGTGTTGTAATGGTTTTGAGAACTTAATGTCCCTCGTTGAGGCAGCCATTTGTAATGTGTTTGATAGAACTGAATCTTGTTAATAAGAAAGCTCCTCTGTTGGGCGTTAAAATGTAATGGTTTATTATAATAATAAGAAAAATGTTAATAATAAGAAACTGATTATTTATGCAAAGCTAATTATTTAAATAGTCGCCCACTTTTGGGTGATCAAAATGAAATATTTAATTGTATATTAATTTAATAGTGTATCTGTATTGTTGTCAGCTTCACTAAAAAAGTACATAATGTGTAGTATTATATGTAGCCAAGGGCGCCAGACCATTTATATATCATGATCAAAATAATATATTAAACCTCGGTTAAACAGAGGTAGAGCATCGAAATTCCTATCTCCAGCCGTAGTGAAAGTTACGTAATCTAACCTTACGATAATTAGTTCAGGAGTATGGTGTTGCCTTATAGTAATTTCTAGCTACTAAAGGAAACCAGTCAAACATTTGAATTTAAAAATGAATTTAATATATAAAAACAACAAGTGCAAAAAGAATAAAATACTAAAGATAATAATAATAATAAATTAAATTAAAGAATCTACTGAATTAACTTGTATTATGGGTCTTGATTTGAAATTGAAGTATACTGAGTTAATTGAATAAAATATAGATTGAATTTAATAAGCATGAGAGCCTTCTGATTTGACTGGAGTATAACTGTTTAAATCGCTCACCGCATTGAAGATCTTTGTAGTCGGATTGTTGTGTAGAGAGTTCCTGATGGCCCTAATCTTCCTCAACGTAATAAATTTATATGTGGATGACGGAATAAATTCCAAAAATCATCCCTGTGACAATAGCCTCGTACACAACCATGTCACAGTTTGACGAGACAGAATGTCTTATCAAATTCACATACTTAATAGTCAACTGTCTAGTTTAGAACTGCGTTACAGACTCCATCTCGCTACAAGTTCCATTCCTCTGCTCCACTCAGCACCATTCCCTCTCCTCCAGCAATTCAATAATAATAATCCATTTGGGCGGCCGTCATATATATAACGTTCCCAGGTAAGGCACGTGTCTATCCCCTCTTCTGAGGTCGCTAGGCAATATTAGCCCGCCTTTCACATATCAACAATGACAATACTTCTTTGTAGCATTTCTCGGGAGGTCCAGCCCACCTTTTGCATAAAGTTGCAAAGGACTCATTCATCGGCTCAGCATTGTTAGTGGCAAGTCTTCATAGAATCCCTTCTTAGTATGATTTGTATACTGGTAGAATACTTAATGTGAAAGACATAAGTGTCTATTTATGTCATTTCCAAGAAGCGGTATATAAGCCGGCCTTCCGTAAACACCCTCTTCTTCTCTTGTTCGAATTTTCTTCAGAAATAATATTCAGTCAAGCGTCTAACTTATTTCAAATATAATGTGTATCGCTCCAAGTCCTTTCAATTGCCATAATATTCTACATTACCGCATAATAATAGATATAAACATATTAGTTAACATAATAACTAATAAAAGGTAAAATGTAAACTTAAAAAATATTGATAATAATAATAATAATAATAATAATAATTATGATAATAATAAAATATATAAAATTATATCATTCTGGTCACAAATTGGGACCATTACAATTCGCCCCAGAGAATTGTGGAATATGTCAACAATCATATCACCATACTTCTCTTCAAGACTTGTACAAATATGAAATATTATACCCTACAAAGAAATTACCAACATCGACAATATTATACTCTTCAAAGCAATTACCAACATACAAAAAATATACCCTTCAAGTTTAATATATATATATTTTTTAAATCTCATCATTTCAGTCTTTCACTGTTCATAATGTCTTTTTCTTTCTTCTTTACATAATTAAAGAGACCTGTAAACAATGTACATCAAAATACCCTTCACTTTTATATTCTTGTTTTGGACATAAGTCATCATTGCACTTATGTATATTTGGGTGGCATACACCTTTGCTTTATATCTTGAGGACGTAGAATTCAATTTTCAGCCTGGTGAAGAACTGAATACACTATTGCTAGTTGGTGGGACTGCCAACTGATTAATTCACTTTATCACTTCACAACACTTGGTATGTGATGCGAATAACCAGATCTACTCCAGTCTCTCAGGAATTATATGTATCTAGTAACACAGGCATATTATAGAAAAAAATGAAACTTTATTAGCTTATATTACCTAAGGCAACATCTTTCAGTGCAAATGTAGTGCGCTAATTTACCCCACATATGTATATTGATATCCTACTCAAATACACCAGCTTATAGCCGACAAATTATTCTTTATATTTCCTCTGTGCTCTCCAAGACACACAATATCATAGGTTGATGCAAACCCTCGCCATTACCTGCTCGTTCAGACCACAATCATTCACTTATTATTAAGCGACTTTCCTTACTTACCATCAGCTTCACTTCTTATTACTCATGATACATATTTCCTTAAGGATCTCACATTGTAAGTGCCGTATAATCGTTTTACTGCATCGTCTAATTACTCACCTTTTTGACCTGAGTTACTCACCTTTTCAACCGTAGTTACTCACCTTTCTCTCTCAAAATTACCTTTCTTTCTACTCTAGATTACCTTTCTTTCGCGAAATCCGTATTCACTTACTTTATTTCTCAAAATTACACTTCTTTCTACTCAAGATTACCTTTCTTTCGCGGAATCCGTATTTACTTACTTTATTCCTCAAAATTACACTTCTTTCTATTCTAGATTACCTTTCTTTCGCGGAATCCGTATGACCAATAAAAAAACTTAATTTCTCCACTACAAAAAAAATCACTTACCTTTAAATCCTTTTATTAACCATCCTATCTACTGAAATATTAACTGTTCACAAAATCTGCCTAATTATATTAAGGGCATCAAAATATAGCTTTATTTTCCTTTCTGACTTGGGAACTACCCTTAACGAATTAATATATATATGGGCTAACATAGGGTTCTATAATTTTATCCTGCAACATGCTTTCAATCTGCCTACTCACAGCTTCCTGAAATTTGTAAGGCAAGGGGTAGCGATGACCTACAAAAACACTGCGATCATGTACATTTAATGAATGTTCGTAGCAATTAGCTAATCCAATGAAAATGAAAATCCACAGCCTGCTTCCAGTCTCCGACCGGGTCAGGAATGGAATGAATGAAGCCCCCATCTAGCGGCGAGGATATGAACTGTGCCGGCTGCCGAGGCCTGACGCACTCCTCTGGGGCAATGATTAAATGAATGACAGATGAAATGAAATGATAGTGGAGAGTGTTGCTGGAATGAAATTTTTGACAGGGAAAACCGGAGTACCCGGAGAAAAACCTGTCTGCCTCCGTTTTGTCCAGCACAGATCTCACATGGAGTGACCGGGATTTGAACCACGGACCCAGCGGTGAGAGGCCGGCGTGCTGCCGCCTAAGCCACGGTTCTCAAATATATACTAATTCTCTTACAACACCTTCAACACTCGATCCACACGATCAACAATCGATCCACACGATCACACTCTAACGCACTCTGTAATGCAGCCTCACGCAAGGAATCCTCTATATAATCCTTCGTCATCATACTGCCTAAAAATGTAAAAAAACAAGGTTCCCTCTCAAGAGATACCCCAACAATCTCACCAATAACCTCACTACAAATATCGACTCCTTAAGTCATTAATACCTCCTCAAGCGTACATATATTCTTAGAACCACCATATAACTTACTTCAATTATTAAATGACATGATCATATCTCCACCCATTCATCTGAATTTAACACTACCCTCCTTATAACATAGCTGTGCAGAATGTTGCGACATCCTGTCCGAACCCATAATTAGTGAATATATCAGATTTGGAATCAAAAAAACATACTTGTGTTCCAATCTTACTTTCTTTTAAAATTTCAGCAACCACTTTTTTAGAAATTATGCGGAATATCTTTCCCATCACAGTTAACACGAAAGTAGTTCTAATTGGAATTTCCTCAATTTTAATACCATTTTCCTTCCTATTATTATAAAATGCTGCACTGATGCAAGAAACCTGACAGCCACTGTCAAAAAGTGTATCGATACACGCCCCTAACACTTGTAATTTTAAGACTGAGTAAAAATTAATAACGGTAGGTTCTTTAGATACCTCCATAAATTCACTTAATACATCATTACGGATATTTAGGTCATACGGTTCGCTCAAAATAATAATACCGACTTACATAACTACTCTATCTGGCATTTTTAAGTTCTTATCACCTTCTTCTTCGCTTCTATATTTATTTATAGTTACGCTCTCTTCTCTCCTCATAACAATAGTTTCTTCCTCTCCCATACTATATTTATTAATAGTAACGCTGTATTTGGCCTTTCCGCCTATCACTTCCCCTATTCTACCTTCTATGGCACGCCACTGCACCTCATAATCTTTCTCTCTCTCTTTCATCCCATTTTTCCTTTCCTCTATCAACTTAATCCTTTTCTCTTTCATTTCACTTCTTAAAGATCTTCCTGCATACCTTCCCTTCATTTCTCCACTATCTCTCCCCACCATTTCCTCTAACATCGTGCTTTGCTTGTGCTTTTTCTTCCTATTCTTGAGATTCCTTATCTCAGTCTTCTGCTTCTCTTGTTCAATAATTATGTCTTTCTGACTATGACTTAACGCACGCTTCTTTATCTCTGTTAATTTCATATTAACTTCCTCTATACAGGCTTTGAATTCTTCCCTGGTCTGCCTAATCTCTTCATATATGATTTTCTGCATTTCTATTTCTTGAGCGCTTAGTACTTTATTTGTTTTACATACTTCCGCTCTTTCTTTCAAATTATTCTCTTTTTTTTATTAATCCATATCTTAATATCTTCTTTTTCTCCTCTTTCTTACTACGTTCTATAATCTCTTCTACAGGTATCCAGCTTTCACCTATCATCTCCGCTACCTCAGCTGACTGCTGTTCCTCACCTAATCTACTTTCACCTATGTCTGTCCTACTTTCACCTACACTCGTCTCCAAATACTGCACATTTACTTCACAATCCTCTACTGTCTCTACCAACTCTACTATGCTTTCTCCTACTATCTTCGCTAACTGCTCTTCCTCATCTAAGCTAATTTCACCTATGTATGTCCTAGTTTCACCTACACTCGTCTCTAAATACTGCACATCTACTTCACAATCCTCTATCGTCTCTATCAACTCTACTGTGCTTTCTCCTACTATCTTCGCTAACTGCTCTTCCTCATCTAAGCTACTTTCACCTATGTCTGTCATGCTTTCACCTACACTCGTCTCTAAATACTGCACATCTACTTCACAATCCTCTACCGTCTCTACCAACTCTACTATGCTTTCTCCTGCTATCTTCGCTAACTGATCTTCCTCATCTAAGCTAATTTCACCTATGTCTGTCCTAGTTTCACCTACACTCGTCTCTAAATACTGCACGTCTACTTCACAATCCTCTATCGTCTCTATCAACTCTACTGTGCTTTCTCCTACTATCTTCGCTAACTGCTCTTCCTCATCTAAGCTACTTTCACCTATGTCTGTCATACTTTCACCTACACTCGTCTCTAAATACAGCACATCTACTTCACAATCCTCTACCGTCTCTACCAACTCTACTATGCATTCTCCTACTATCTTCGCTAACTTCTCTTCCTCGTCTAAGCTACTTTCACCTACTCTCCTCTTCTCCTCATGCTCTATTTCACTTTCACTTACACTTATCTCTAAATACTGCACATCTATTTCTTGTTCACCTAACGTCTCCCCTATTTCTATTCTGCTTTCACCTACAGCCACCTCTGATTCCAATCTGCTTTCACCTAAAATATCTTCTACCTCTAAACTGCTTTCAACTATTTTCTCTCTCATCCTCTCCAGATGACCCATTTCCATTTCTCCATGTCTCTCATCCATGTATCTTATTATCTGCCTACTGCGATTCTGCAATTCCATACTTAAGTTACTTTCACCTATGTCTTCCTCTAATCTGCTTTCAGCTATTTTCCCTTGTGCGACTAACCGCCTTCTGATTTCATTCTCCTCTACTTGAGCTATCCAGAGCATTAAGTTAACGCTTTCTTTAGGATCCAAAGAACGAAACTCCTCCCTACTCATACCTACGATCGCCCTAAATTTCTCGTCCGAAATCATTTTGCAATATACTGTACTTAATATAATTACCCTCCAAAATTCACGTCACTTTCCCCCAAAATCAATCACTAATAATACACAAATTCACTTCACTTTCCCCCAAAATCACTGACAATTTGCACTGAATTTACACTCACTCCTTCCGTAAATATCGTTAGGTTTTCGTGCCACATAGTTGGCGGCCATTTGTAATGGTTTAGAGAGTACTTAATGTCCCTCGTTGAGGCAGCCATTTGTAATGGTTTAGGGAGCACTGAATCTTTCCCCACTATTTGGGCGTTATTTGTAATGGGTTATTGTTAAACTGAATAATGTTAATATGCAAAGCTAATTATTTAAATAGTCGCCCACTTTTGGGTGATCAAAATGAAACATTTAATTGTGTATTAATCTAATAGTGTATCTGTATTGTTGTCAGCTTCACTAAAAAAGTACATAATGTGTAGTATTATATGTAGCCAAGGGCGCCAGACCATTTATATATCATGATCAAAATAATATATTAAACCTCGGTTAAACAGAGGTAGAGCATCGAAATTCCTATCTCCAGCCGTAGTGAAACTTACGTAATCTAACCTTACGATAATTAGTTCAGGAGTATGGTGTTGCCTTATAGTAATTTCTAGCTACTAAAGGAAACCAGTCAAACATTTGAATTTAAAAATGAATTTAATATATAAAAACAACAAGTGCAAAAGGAATAAAATACTAAAGATAATAATAATAATAAATTAAATTAAAGAATCTACTGAATTTACTTGTATTATGGGTCTTGATTGAAAATTGAAGTATACTGAGTTAATTGAATAAAATATAGATTGAATTTAATAAGCATGAGAGCCTTCTGATTTGACTGGAGTATAACTGTTTAAATCGCTCACCGCATTGAAGATCTTTGTAGTCGGATTGTTGTGTAGAGAGTTCCTGATGGCCCTAATCTTCCTCAACGTAATAAATTTATATGTGGATGACGGAATAAATTCCAAAAATCATCCCTGTGACAATAGCCTCGTACACAACCATGTCACAGTTTGATGAGACAGAATGTCTTATCAAATTCACATACTTAATAGTCAACTGTCTAGTTTAGAACTGCGTTACAGACTCCATCTCGCTACAAGTTCCATTCCTCTGCTCCACTCAGCACCATTCCCTCTCCTCCAGCAATTCAATAATAATAATCCATTTGGGCGGCCGTCATATATATAACGTTCCCAGGTAAGGCACGTGTCTATCCCCTCTTCTGAGGTCGCTAGGCAATATTAGCCCGCCTTTCACATATCAACAATGACAATACTTCTTTGTAGCATTTCTCGGGAGGTCCAGCCCACCTTTTGTATAAAGTTGCAAAGGACTCATTCATCGGCCCAGCATTGTTATTGGCAAGTCTTCATAGAATCCCTTCTTAGTATGATTTGTATACTGGTAGAATACTTGATGTGAAAGACATAAGTGTCTATTTATGTAATTTCCAAGAAGCGGCATATAAGCCGGCCTTCCGTAAACACCCTCTTCTTCTCTTGTTCGAATTTTCTTCAGAAATAATATTCAGTCAAGCGTCTAACTTATTTCAAATATAATGTGTATCGCTCCAAGTCCTTTCAATTGCCATAATATTCTACATTACCGCATAATAATAGATATAAACATATTAGTTAACATAATAACTAATAAAAGGTAAAATGTAAACTTAAAAAATATTGATAATAATAATAATAATAATAATAATGATAATAATAAAATATATAAAATTATATCATTCTGGTCACAAATTGGGACCATTAGAGTGTGCTGAATGTGTCCTGCTCAGCTGCCTTTTTCCGACTGAGGTATATAATTAACAATTCAATACGGACAAATTATGACTTACGTCAAAGAAATACATTCATCAGATAGTGTCACTGTGTGATACAATAAACATTATTCTGTAACTTGATTATTGCATTGCGTTTTTTATGTTCCACATTTCTTTTGAAGTGTTTATACAGTAATTATACCCCCTGTTTAATAAACCGTAGCATCCTATGTTTCGTCATTGTGCTGTACGTTTCAACTAGGTTTAGAAACAGTTACTATTGCACTTGAGTAGCATCAGAGGCAAGAAGAACTAATAGTGGCGAAGTGAATACACACCGTGTGCTAATTATTTACACGTATCATTATGTAAGAGAAAGATGTCACTCGAGCAATCCCGGGCACAATAGCCAGTAAGTAACTGTTTGAGGCTGGTATTCATAATGATGACCCAGGAATGGTCTTTGCCTCGAGTGAGCATATACGCTTAAAGTGGCCTCTGTCACTCGGAGTTGCTCGAAAAGCCCTTACCCACAACGAAGTACAGTAGTCTATCCCTGTACACACAGCGAAGTACCGTGCAGACTTGTAGTTGTTGAAGTTTCGCAGCTCGACAAGTCCAGCGTAGTCCGCAGGTTGGCTTGACATGAGTGATCAAAGGAAAGTGAGAAATCCTTGGAGACATGGGAGGAGGGGTGGCACGTTACACTCCACTGGCCAAAAACACGATTAACAATATTCGCTGTAACACAGCCTCTTTGACGACGCAATCAGGCAAATGAACTCGCAATGTCCCCTCATTACTGGCATAATGTGAGGGATTGATACAAGATAGATAATCTTCTCTCTTACACTGCAGCAAGGATGTTGCGCTATATACACCTGTGCCTAGGCTAAGTACTTGATAAATGTTTTAGGTATTTACTGTATATTTTTGTATAATCTAGGAAAAGTAAATTCAGAATTTACAACTTATAACTTACAGCTTAGAGAATTAGCTTAGTACTTTAATGTTGTAGGTTTAATTTTCTCAAAAAAATGAAAACTTGAAATAGACGCAGCGCATTGCTGAGCTAGGAAAACACTACCGCGCAGCGCATTGGGATGTGCGGAGAGAGGTCCGCAGTGCGCACCGCACAAAATGCGGAGCTAGGAAAACACTACCGCGCAGCGCATTGGGATGTGCGGAGAGAGGTCCGCAGTGCGCACCGCACAAAATGCGGAGCTAGGAAAACACTACCGCGCAGCGCATTGGGATGTGCGGAGAGAGGTCCGCAGTGCGCACCGCACAAAATGCGGAGCTAGGAAAACACTACCGCGCAGCGCATTGGGATGTGCGGAGAGAGGTCCGCAGTGCGCACCGCACAAAATGCGGAGCTAGGAAAACACTACCGCGCAGCGCATTGGGATGTGCGGAGAGAGGTCCGCAGTGCGCACCACACAAAATGCGGAGCTAGGAAAACACTACCGCGCAGCGCATTGGGATGTGCGGAGAGAGGTCCGCAGTGCGCACCGCACAAAATGCGGAGCTAGGAAAACACTACCGCGCAGCGCATTGGGATGTGCGGAGAGAGGTCCGCAGTGCGCACCGCACAAAATGCGGAGCTAGGAAAACACTACCGCGCAGCGCATTGGGATGTGCGGAGAGAGGTCCGCAGTGCGCACCGCACAAAATGCGGAGCTAGGAAAACACTACCGCGCAGCGCATTGGGATGTGCGGAGAGAGGTCCGCAGTGCGCACCGCACAAAATGCGGAGCTAGGAAAACACTACCGCGCAGCGCATTGGGATGTGCGGAGAGAGGTCCGCAGTGCGCACCGCACAAAATGCGGAGCTAGGAAAACACTACCGCGCAGCGCATTGGGATGTGCGGAGAGAGGTCCGCAGTGCGCACCGCACAAAATGCGGAGCTAGGAAAACACTACCGCGCAGCGCATTGGGATGTGCGGAGAGAGGTCCGCAGTGCGCACCGCACAAAATGCGGAGCTAGGAAAACACTACCGCGCAGCGCATTGGGATGTGCGGAGAGAGGTCCGCAGTGCGCACCACACAAAATGCGGAGCTAGGAAAACACTACCGCGCAGCGCATTGGGATGTGCGGAGAGAGGTCCGCAGTGCGCACCGCACAAAATGCGGAGCTAGGAAAACACTACCGCGCAGCGCATTGGGATGTGCGGAGAGAGGTCCGCAGTGCGCACCGCACAAAATGCGGAGCTAGGAAAACACTCCTTAAGTATGTGTTGAAATGAGAGTCAGCAGAATGCAATTATGAATGATAAAACGGGCCACTTTCCAGTTCAAAGTGGCATAGCCTATCTTATACGCCCGCACACATATTCACCCTGTGACACAAAGTCACCGGACTTCTATTCCAGAGGCGCTAGTCGTGTTACCCCTTGTGCCTTTGTTACAGTGTTTGATAGGCCCTACACTACATTCTAGAAAACAATTGGTGAATAGTTCTTGGTTGAGAGAATTTGGCACGCAACTGACGCTACAGTTTATCCCACAAGTTTGGCTCAAGTTGGATCTTTGGTGGGTCCACTTTTCTTCACACCACGACGCAAATGACCTAACCTTTTGGATAGCCGTATTACCAAGCTGATTCAGGAAAGGACCAATTTAAGTGGGAAGCATTTCATTGTCGAAAACGTCTCGGCACATAGCAGAGATTGCCTGTAAAAAGCTCCATGACTCCATGAGTGGCATCAATCGAGGTCACACATGTCTTTGTAGGCCTACTGTAAGTGCCCCTTGAATCACGATTCGGAGGCTACTCAGACCAGGCTAAAGAAGGTGCTCGCGCTTTACTACATTCCCATACACTTGCTTCTGCCAAGCTTACTTCACTTGGAGAGTTGATTCCTCAAAGATAAGGATCGGTTGTATACGGAAGCACTCAAAATTGCCCCAAGATGCTGTCAGCCAGGTTGGCACCAGCTCGAAACGGTCTGTTGGACGAAGCCTGTTCCAGACCGCCAGTGCCACACCAGCAACGTGTCTCTCTGGTTTGAGGCGAGCACAAACGTCGGACGTATCGCTTCCCTCACACAGAAACTGGATTCATCGCTAAGACGATATGTTTCCAAACCAAAACATTCCAGATTTCTCGTTCACGCGACCACTGCAAACGACAGCGATGCTCTCAATGGCAGGACACGTAACTCTTAACAGGCCATCTTGTATCCAACTGGCATACATCATGTAATACTGAAGAATTGCGAGTTTTCCTTTGCTGTAGTTAAATAATTAATAGTGTGTCACTGATGCTATTACATAATACAACATGTTCAGTGAATATTTCTAGAGAATTACTGAACTGATTTGTGTGAAACCTGCTATGATATAAAATTTGAGCTTCCTACCAACAAGTTCTTTGAAGCACTAACAACCGTTATTTTTCTGCTTACTGAAATACCTCTATGATTGTGGAGACAGGAATTGCTTGACTGAAAATATTCGATTTTCTAGAACAGGCTTGCTCAAACCGGGCATTTCGCCAGGTGGGCGCCCGCTCCGAGCACGGGTGGTGAGCGGGCAGAATAGCTGCATTCGGTCTTGGCAGCGTAATCCAACCGATTGCATCACTGCAGTGACAGCCACAGCCAACGAGAAAGACAGGCCATGGCGCGTAAACCTAATCCTTCTGTGACGTAGGCAATGTAGGGCATGCACGTCTTTTGTACGTTAAGTCGAGTGCATCATGAGCAGCAGAAATGCAATATTTTATTTCAATCGTCTTGAAATGGACGCAGTGTTCCGTGTGTTTTCAAACACGATAAATTATACTGTATAGGTTTACAAAACTACGCCAGCTATAGATAGCCCATTGGCATGTTCAAGTTACTCGTTACAAAAATGCACGCGAACTAGGATTCAAGGGTTAGTTGTGACTTAATAGCTTTGATTGATTGCTTATTATTGATTAAATCGTTACAAATATGCACATTTTACAAAATTCAGAAAGACTGTACACATTTTATTTTATGAATTCCTACTCATTTTTAACCTGTAAATTTACAATTATTTAATGATATTATTACAATATGATAAAGACATGTGGAAATAGGATATCAAATTCATACAGAGCAGGAAGAGCACATATGCCACTAAAAGGTGCAACCTTGTGTGTGGCATGCATATCATTGTACTATTCCTTAAACTAGTATAATGGCTTAGTCGAATAACACGAGTGCAGTAGGTTGAGTTGTAGAGCATGTGATCTTCGTTGTCAGTAACATGTGCACATGAGCAGTGACATGAGTATAATTAGATCAAAAAATCTTGCAGTGAAAGTATTACTTGATTATTGTTGTTTTAAGGGACGGTACAGAAACTAATACGTTTATAGAAGAGATCTGTGGAATACTCTTGCCACCGACTAACAGCTCATATTAATACCTTCTATGAAGGCAAGTGATAACTGAATACCAACGTTCATACAGATTCAACGATGTAGACAAGATGACTACCACGCCTCCCTCCCGGCAGTAAAACGAACACAATAGAATATTATGTTCGTCAATATCTTTCCATTATCAAAACGTTTGATACATGTATCTATATCGTTCAATTATAAGAGTTATAAATGCATACATTGTCCGGCGTTATCCATAGCTTTTCATAACCTTCCAGAAAACTTCCTAACCGTCAAGTAATTCGACATAATTAACAAGCAACCACCAGGGAAAGATAACATTCGTTATGTATCGAATATAAAAGTATTATCTTGTGATCAACTACAAAGATAGATAAGTGATCCACTGGTTGTACATACAGTAGAGTACCATGAATAAATAAGTAAATTGGGGCCCAGTATTGGACTTCATTAAGATTGATCAGTGTAAGACTTGAGTTGTAATTACCAACTATGTTTTGCCAGAAGCCATGGTTATGTTGTGGCAATGCTTCTTACAGCGTGTTTTCTGATATGATATGGGTTAAGTATGATGTTCTAATTCTGTGATTTTCAGCATCTTGTAGACAATACGGCTTATGTTCCCGTCATACATCACCCTACAGGAAGTGGTGCAACAGAACTACATTGCTGACGTCACGAAAGCGCACCAGGGCCAGTATTTATCGTTGGCCGTGAGTAACAGCGGGTGCTACGAATATGGAGTCAACCGAGGCGGGCAACAAGGGAAGGGCAGTGGCTTTTTGTTCCAATTGGAGAACGTGCTAAATGTTTAGTATGTGGACATTCTGTGATAGCTACGAAATATAACGTTGAGCGCCAGGTATAATGTGCATGTTTGGTTCTACATATTTATGTAAACAGCTTTTCTCAGCTTCAAAGATTTTCAAATCGAGACATCGATAACAAATGACAGATAGCCATCTGAGGGCTGTTCTTCGACTGCACACCAGTAGTCCAGACATTCCCTCGCTTACAGCAATACGTCATAATGTACACACTACTCGCAATGCCTGCCCGCATGTTCGCCGATCCCACTTCATAATAGCACAGGCCCTAAAATGACGGTTTATGATTGGTGGATGTTTGAGCTACATCTGACTCACACCATCGTCTACAGATAGCGCACCACTCGCGTCTACATAGAATTAGAGATAGCTGCAGAATGTCAGAAGAGCATTTATCGCTTAAGCAGTTCCAGAGACATACACATGTTCAGGGAAATATTCAACCCTATTTTCACCGCTAAAATAGGCCTACAACAAATCGAAAATTTCTCAAACACATATCCCTTCGAATTTATCAAAGAGCGTACATTTTATGTTTCATGTTTGTGTTGTAAACTGTTTTATCGCTTGCCTATAAACTTAAAGCAAGCCCCGTGAAAAAATTAATGCTACGTCCAAAGTTACCGAGATATAGTTGACAAGTACGGAACATTTGCCTTTTATATGCACTTTATATACGCCCCTGTTCTGTGTGTACACAGATGTAAGCCTACTGTATTGTCTTATATAAAAACAACAGTGGCACTAGAGAATACCCCATCCTTTGTATAAAAATGTTTAGAAACTGAAATTACCTGAATTAATAGTCGGGAGAATATCTGGAGAAGGTTTAGTATTAGATGTTCACTCCTCCGCTGTCATAGACCGGCCAACCCGCCCTAATAGTAGCACGACTTATATAGTTGAGATTAGAGCTCTGACAGCCATCTTTGAGAATCTTTGTGAATGAGTCAATAATGCCAACCCCACGCATTCGGTACTATATCGCATCCGGCAGACCAATGGTTTTGCCTAGACCAATATTTTCGTCCAGACCAATGGTGGTTGGGTAGCGCGGCCCCGGGCCGCGTTAGCTAACAGATAACACCCCTGGTTTTTGTCACGCACAGTGGGGGTAGTCACGCATCAATAATCTTTATCCAGGCCAATGGTTTTGCCTTTTATTTCATTATTCATGTTGCCAACGTGTCACGTGGGTATGACGTAGTGTCCGATGTCAATGTAAAATGGCGGACGTTGTTCAAATGAACACGACCAAAAGTGCTTGCTTTACGTAAAAACCAATTATATTTCCGGTGTAGGCAGTGGGAATTCAAACCAATGAGCTCGCAAGGACTGCCAGCAAGGTATGTGAATCATAAATGATATATTTACAATAAGCTATCTTGTTAAAAGTTACGAAAAGGGAGGATGGGGTACTTTCAATTTTTAATAACACAACAACAAAATGGCTTGCAATCCTTCTTGGCTCTTAAACCTAACGATTATAAGGAACAAGAATTCATTTCTACGTGAATTCCGAACCTCTGGACGTGACTACTTACTTCTATGAACTACACATAACCTGAAATTAACATTAGTACATCACCTGCTCCCTCTTGTCCTCTGTAAACGCGAGTGGCGCGCTATCTGTAGACGAGAGTCTGAATCAGATCTACCTCATACTTCCACCAATCATAATCCATTATTTTAGGGCCTATGCTATACGAAGTGGGATCGGTGAACATGCTTCCTGCCCGGTGAGACCGGGCACGCTCTCTCGCTTCGTCTCGCTACACTGTGACGTATGCATGCTGGAAAGCCGCCCGCATTTACGTCCCACCTGCCCGGCTGCACTGGGCCAGGGTAAACGGGCTGACCACCTCTGTTCTAGAGTGTGCCACTAACTACCTAACCAGACTGTTTACACACATCCGCGAAACGTTCAGTCTCCCCCAGAATGCTTCGCTCTCCTCACAACCGTACACGGGGCTAGAGCATCGCCATGTGGGAATGAAACAAGAGAACTGTTAACAAGAACCTAGCCGAATCCTTAACTTTTTGTGTTGATTCCAGAACATTCCAAAAGGCTGAGACAATCGCCATTTAAAAACCATTGAGAACAAATGTTTGCCGGGGAAACGTCAGATATCAAGAAGCATTTAACACGGCCTAATACCCTGAAGAGCCATTGTGAAGCTTCGTCAGAGGGATTCAGTGACACAAGCCAGGCAGTGAGACAGAGGCTAGGCCGTGTGTGTGGCCGCGGGAGGTAACCGCTAGCAGCCGCGTGCACTAGAGTCAAGTCCAGATCTAAATAAAGCCTCACGGACATTGACACTTGCTTTCCAGTCCCTTAATGAACTAGGCTACGTAATGTTTACTCTCACTGGCATATGCGCGTGATCCCCAACATGACTATTACCTGGCGTCTCCAAAGCAATAGCAGTAAGCCTATAACATCATTATTATTGTTATTGGGGCAGATGACCTCGCTGTTCCGCCCCTTAAAATAATAACAATACACTAACAATATTATTATCATTAGAGGTATATTACCCCCAAAGAATCACAACCAGTAGCACGTGGGATGGCGACCATGGGACCCCAGCTGATGAGGGCGGCCCCGGGGGATTTCTGAGCTGGGTCAATCTCTATTTCTTTTATTTTTCCGTTGACTATCTCATCTTTCCCTTTCCTGATTGCCTCTACTGTTGACCAAGTACCTCAGTCCTCATTCTTCGGAGGTTGAGGGCATTTCTCTCTCCGTGTCCCTTAATTTTCCTTATTCCTTTTTTACAATTTCTTCTTCTATTACTGTATGTATTTTAAGTCGGTAATTAGTGGTATTTGGAGCAGTATCCATTTCCATTACCATCGTTGCCATTTGAGACAGATGACTAAGATGTTTCATCCCTTAACACCATGAACACATCACCATCACCACCATTAGACGTGTGCTCTATCGAATGGTAAATCTAAGCTTGTGTGAAACAACTGCATATCGCACAACGTCTACGAACATTTCACGATACGTGCCCCTCAAACCCGATTCCTTTTCTCCACAATCTCCTAGCGTTATGCCATGTTCTACTACATCTGCCATGCGAGTAACGGTAGTATGGGGGAAGAAGAGACCAGATAAAAATGAGAGAAAGATAGTCGTTTTACTCCAAATAAACAGCAGTTAGTTTTGTATGAAGAAGCACTCCATTATCTCATTGCTTTGCCTCCAGGCTTGGAACATAACCAACTACTGGAGAAGACTGGTGACCTCTTCATGCAATGGCCTTCCCATAATTGCCTGTGTTAAGTACAGTATTATGAGAACAGGCATCTCCATCTCCATGGTCGATAGTGGTCGACTGACTCACCGTTACTCGGAGGAAGAGAAATGCTAAGTTATCCCAGACACCAACCGTGCTATTCCAAAACTAGGTAGAAGGTCGCTGATAAACCTATCGGAAAGATCGCGAGAATGGTTTAACAAGTACCGTAAAAGGATAACATTATTACGACATTTCATTCATCATAATTTGGTGCAGCTGAAATACGGTTAATTAACCTCAAGGTTGCAGTTATTCACAGTAACAAAAATCATACACTTTAAAAAGATAGAAATGGAAATCTGACTATGAATTACAATTTAAAATTAGTCACAAATAGCATTTGTAACGTCGTAATTGATACCGCAATACCGTGTATCTGACAATGCCACTGAGAATTCCGTTACAGACATGAACGGATGCAAAGACGGATTCTTGCCCTTATGAATGAGTCTGCCTGCTAGACATGCATTATAATAGAGCAATTTACGTCAGGTAGCGGAAAATCATAGGAAGATAATTCCTACTTAAATTGTTCTCTTGGACTGCATTTCCATATAGGCCTTTGGCTGGGAGGTGTGACCAGTCATAAGGTCAGATACCATGTACATGCTGTTCAGTCGGTGAACATTACAGGTACGGCACTGATAATTCCCCTAGAGACATCAACGAATGCAAACATAGATTTACCAGTAGGCTATTCATATTATTATTATTATTATTATTATTATATGTGATTAATTAATTAATGTTTTGATTAATCTCATGTATTATTTTCAGGTTCAGAGAATAACATCCATTATAATTTGGGTACAATCGTGTTGACCAACTGAAAAGCATTCAACTATAATTTACTACGGCGACACTGAAAAATGACTTCCAGCACGATAACGTATTGTGATCACAAACAACGATACTATAATACGGAACAGCTGTTTGGCTCTTGGTCTCCTGATAGGCTATGCAAAATGTCTTCAAATCAAACAGAATATGTGTCCATAAATTAATTAGAAATATGTAAGCATACTCATCGGTGATGACGGGCGGACACTACTACCACTACACTAACACGACACTCGTTAATATGGAGGCATCTACCGGTACGGGCATAGACATGTGATTTCTACCTTCCCTGGCCTGTAAGTGAACTCAGGTATGCCATTGAGAATTCCGTTAGAGACATGAACTGATGCAAAAAAAAAGGATTTACTAATAGGGCATTATTATTATCATGATCATCTTCATATATGTAAAACTCAAAGGTGTATGTTTCACAAAACTCAAACTCTTAAACCAGGGGGAGTTAGAAGCTGCAATTTGTGTCAAACCTTCCGCATCGTCTCAAGAGTACAGGAAAAATCTTCCATTTCCTAAAATGTCAACGGAAAAATATGTATTTTAAAAATTAAATATATCCCTTGTGCGCATAAATACTGTATTTGACTGTTGCCATGGCCGAGGCACTACCCAAAAAATAACTGTACGCTCCCATTCATACCTCTTCCGTGTATTTGAAGACGGTCATCACCAAGTCCTTAATGACAATAAAATACAGTTCACAGTACGTACATAATATGCACATTATACGAGTGTGCAACATTGAACTTTTGTTAGTGAAATGAAGGACTCTCTCCTCCGGACAGCACGTGATCAATATCGTGAGTAGGTACGCGAACGAAGTGCCGACAGCGCAGTGCTTTAGGCAAAGGACTACAGACTGCAAGAGCCCAGTTTGATTCCACCTCACGGCGGCTCTTTTCTTTGCCACTGGAATATTGTTTCAACGGACGAGAATTTAGGAGAAAAACGAGCGAAGAGACTTGAGGATGTAAAAAATAGAGCTGCATTACGGAGAGCACATGAAGCTCCTCTAGACAGAGAGATGAGATTACATGGTATGAGGAAGAGGAATGATGTTTGGAAAAGGAAATCACCTGACGAACGGGAGAAGGTGAAACTCATTAGATCATCATCACCACCATAATATAAAACTCTAAGGTGTATGTTGCACAAAACCCTAGCCCTTAAACCAGAGGGAGTTAGAAGCTGTGGTTTGTGCCATAATCTTCTAAGTTGTCTCAATTATAGCTGGTAATAATCGATTTTCAATTAATCGATTAATTTGAAATTAATCGGAAACGATTAATCGAAGCTTCTTAAAACCGATTAATCGATTAACCGATTAACCGAATAATCGATTAATCGAAAAATCGATTAACTGATATACTAGTAGACACGAGATAAGAAAATAAGTTTTGAAAATGGTTTAAATGAGAAGTCATCGCTTAAGTTGAGTTAGGCTTATTTTGGGAATGATGTATAGAAATCTATAAAAGTTAAATTCTGCGTAAAGATACGTGTCCTTCCTTGTTTATGTTAACAATAACCAAATAACAGTCAGTGACCGTGGAAGGACAAACGTCAATCGAATTGCTTTTGAATCTTGTTAAATTTTTGTTGGAAAGGCTGTTTACAATTTAGGACAGGAACATTTTTGTTTCATTCTGGTTGAGCCTATTTTTCACAAAGACCTGTAGGTTGTAACTCTTCAGGCGGTCAACTTGAATTTGTCCAAAGACTGGGCGGAGTCCAATGTATAACACATGAATTATAAGTAAATAACACTCCTAGGAACATTACATGTGTTAGTTATGATCGCTATTACAATCACTATCACTATTACGTCCCCACACTCGAATGCTCCGAGTGGGTAAGAGATTTTACGAGCCCTTCATCCAGGAAATCCACCAACAGCAATGATGTTCAGTCATGTTTCGGGGTGGAACCATGTTCGGTCAATGTACGCCTCTAATTCCTATCTACGGTAACATGACTGGTCTGGTGTATGGAGACAACATCCTTGAACCTGTCGTTACATGATTTGCTGCCTAAATGGGTGAGGGCTTTACACTAGTGGACTATAATGCTCGTGCCCATCGAGCTAGGGTGGACAATCAGTTCCTTCAGAGGCAAGTCATACAGAGAATGGAGTGGCCTACCTATTCTGCGGACATGAACTGTAATGCACATGCCTGGAAAGAGCCCAAGAGGGCAATTTCGCACCGTCCCAATCCTCCAACCAACAAGAGCAACTGATTGAATCTGCTTTCCACGAGTGGGGGAATCGGCCCCAAACCACGTTGTATTCGTCGGTGCTCAGTATGCCTCGTCATCTGCAAGCATGGATTAGAGCTCGTGGTGGCCATACATGGTATTGATATGCCCCAACATGAAGAGGACGGTTGTGTGCTCAGTCCCACGTTATCACTTTTGTTATTCGTCGTGTGTTTCTGTCTCTTTTGCAAAGCAGATTGTGTGTGTTTTTTCTTAGTATGTACCCTATATTGTGTATAATATGATAACATACACATAACAAAATAAACAAGTTACTGAATCACAATATGCGAGACCTTTTTTGAGCATTGTATAAGTTTAGTTTGTTTAATAAGGGTTTGTGAATTATTTATGAGTATTATGATCGTGTATACAAATAAGAATAACACAATATAATTAATAAAATTAGAGCATGCACTTTAATTCTATTATGCATAAGTTTACATATCTCAGCGGAGCCTTGGTCGTACAGTTGTTACGCTTTAGCCTGCCTACTCCCGCCGGGGTTATTGTGATCATAACTAATACGTGTAATTCTTCAAGGAGTTCATTTACTTATTACTCATATTTTATATACATTGCACCCCGCACAGTCAATGGACAAATTCAAGTTGACCGACTGAAGAGTTACAATTGACAGTTTGTATAGGCAACACTGAAACAATGGCTTCAAAAGTTCACAAGCAAGATGCATTATTTAAAAATAAATGTGACAATATATTTCAATAGACGGTCTGTTTTGGTGCAAAAATACTAGCAAGTACTCATTTTCTGGGACGAGGCAGCTCCGCTTTGCAGTCACAATGTTTCAAGCGGGGAATATCAAGTATTTTGTCGCTAGTTTAGCGGGCCTTTGATATATTGTTTATTCATTTTCCACCTGTGAAAAAGGGTGAGTATGCAAGTCAGGCGGTGAATTCCCAAGATAGACGTCCAGCTCGTCTTTTGCAATGATTGCAATATTTACGCAACATCTACAAGATTTCCTATTTTTACCGCGCTTTTTATAACTGCCCTACCATGAGATCATTGAGTTTTTATCGAACTTGCCTACGTGTTGACTTTAGACATACCTTCGTTCGTAAGACGTCACATTTTTATCTTTGGAGTCGAAATTTAATGTTTTTCGGACGGCCAAAGACTTTTTACATGAGATTAATAAATACAATTAGATGACCAGTTTCGATCGTCAAGCGATCATCAGATCTTTACACTTCGGCTATTAATCTGTGTCGACAATTATGGGTTATGATATTTACAATACATACACTATTTTAGTTGCAGTAGTAATTAATCTAGCACAAATAGTAAATATATGTTATTTTTTGTTGTGATACTGATAGTTGTGTTTGATCTTCAAGTTTGCTTGCTTAGTGCTATTATGTGATTGTTATTAAATGGTCAGGTTATTGTGTCAGCATAATCGTCCTCACGCTGTGCACAAAAACGGACCACACATCGCTCAAACTGCGAAGTGCACCATTTAATAACTATCAGTACAGTATCTCAACAAAAAGCACTGCAAATAAATAAATAAATAAATAAGTGTATATATTGTAATTATCATTCCATACTTCTCCATATACAGTAGATTTAATAGCCTGCGTGTAAATGATCTGATGATGATCACTTGACGATCGAAACTAGTTATCCAAGTGTATTTATTAACATCATGTAGTATTTTTTCAGGATTAGCGAACAAATTTTGATTTCTAAGGCAAGCCTGAAAAAGGGCTTCCAACAAGGTAATCCTTGGAGTGAAGTTAAATGAAACCTCAAAGCAGGCGTTGAGCAGTGGCTAGCATTCTTAGCTGTCACCACAGAGGTTTGGGTTCGATTCCCGGCTCTGCCAAGAAATTTAATTCTAGTGTGGGGGCTGGAACGCGTACACTCAGCCTCGTGAGGCAAAACTGATAAGACGAGGCTTTGATTCTTACCTCAGTCATCCTGGAAATGATTTTCCATGGTTTCTCACTACTACTCCAGGCAAATGCCGGGATGGTACCTAATTCAAGGCCACGGTCAGTTCCTACCCATATTCTACCTGAATTACAAATACACACACTGGTACAGACATCGCAGTGACACATGTTATCAGACAAGTCTTAAACACACCCCAGTACGCGGGGATACGTGACCACGATGTTGCAAAGCCCCTAAAAGAATCAAAAACATCATCCATCATGGGATTGCCCCAGCCAACCATATCGAGTGATTGCATTAAGAAACCAAGTTGTGTCATCGTTGGTTGATTCTGTGAGAGCGTAGATAAAAATGCGAAATACATTGATTAATCGTCAAAACAAATCAAAAACCGATTAATCGATTATTCGATTAACCGATTAATCGATTTTTCTAACAACCGATTAATCGACTAATTGATTAATCGATTAATCGTTATTTACGATAATTAATCGATTATTCGATTTCGATTAATCGATTAATCGAAATCTGAAATTAATCGATTAAAAGTAACAGCCCTAGTCTCAATAGCACAGGAAAAATCTTGTATTTCTTGAAAAGTCAACGGAAATGTATTTATTTGTTTAAAAATTGCGTTTCAACAAATGAACGATAGCCACTGTCAGAACTGAGTCGCGTCAAGTCCGCATAACATTAAAGCCGCGCGGGTGGTCTATACACATGGGGCACTCACAAGTAACCGATAGTGCATTCAAACGAAACAGAAACCCACTACAGTGACAAATTGTACTCCGGTTTCATAAATATCGACCATTTGTTTAAAAGTAGCCTACGTTCAAACAAATAAAAAAGAAGCCCGCATAACAGTAAAGCTGGGCAGGTGGTTATTATTATTATTATTTCTGCTTTTACCCTAATGCTAATGCGCCACTATTTACTTGCAGCTAACCTACAAACTAGGAACAGAAATGAAAGTAAACAATGAACGAAATGAAGTAAATGAAGGAGAGGGAAAATAAATGTTCTCAACCCTCAATGACGACTGAGGGACTTGGAAATAAGTAAGGCCATGAAAGGCAGATAGGGAGAAATAGAATGTCCATCTCAAAGTTAGTAGACTACAAAATGGGGAACAAATTGACTGAACTCAGCAATCCCCCGGGGTCACCAGCCGTGAACCCCTGAGTGGGTAGCGATATTCAAGGTGTGTTACACACACCCTGCCCTTTTAGGTTCTCTTACAGAGGCAGATGAAGAAGAATCCTTCCGTAGTCAGTTAGCATTTGAGGGGGCTTAGATGCGACTTATCTATGCCAGTAGATTTACTGGTACGTTAATGACCTCTTACAGGACATTTCCTGGTCAATACATGTGAGATTTTCGAAGTGAAATGCCATGACCTGTGGTTCGGATTCCACGTAAAGAGGAGGTCCCGTGGCTCATGATCACATGATTTACGGTCACGTAAAACTACAAGCTTCCTTCTTTCAGGACAGAATTCAAGCTCCCTGGCACCACTAAAAGCCGCAGTAGTTAAAAGGGACGTAGGCTACATCCCATGCAATTATTATTAATAGTATTATTAAAAAAGTGACAGTCAGTCTGAAAGACTAGACTTTGTATCATTTTAAATGCTACAAATGCTGAAAAATGCTAGAAAGGCTGGAGGCTTCTCGCTTCGCTCGAAGCCAAAGACTCTTGACATGTTAGAAACTTATCTGCATAATACTTATCTTGCTTATCTTGTTCCAAATTACTCGCGAACGGCAAGTGCAAACCAAGGGCAAAGCAAGGTGAAACGCGCGGGGACGTGCCCCTTCCATCCAGTCTAAAAACACTTATAGTGGGCGATGTATTGAAGATAGAGATATGCTCTCCCGGACTTTTTTGTAGAACTTTTCCTGCTGACCAATTCTTACACTCATAGCATATTGATATTTTTTAACGGTTTGCCCAGCGTAAGCTTAAGAAGCGCACGGACGCCAAGTTTGTTTTCTACTTTTTCACTGAAATCGTTACTGCTTGGCTTCCTTTGATCATACATAAATTATTTTCTACAGAAACATTCCTCGAGATATACTTTACAAAATGGTGAAAACCGTATCAAAATCCATCCAGTGGTTCTCGAGATTACCCGTGACATCCAAGAATCGGGGATTTTTGACTTATACTAACGAAGTAGAGATTGTCGGGGAACACATGCACCAAGCGGTACTATGACGTCACACACCTCAGTACATCTGGGCACATTTCGTCCCGTCACCGTAACGTAACGCCAGACCCCAGCGTAACGACGAAGTCGACAAGATCATTTAAAATGATAAAAAAAACGAATATTGACGATAAATGGAAGCTTTCTGCTATTATGTTACTTAATTTGTAAAGAAAATGGCACCACCATCTCTATTATCCAAATTTTCAGTAATCTGAAGTAGACTACCATAGGTCCACATTACCTTCGATAATGGGCATTTCTTCAATAGTGGTGTGACTACTCACCCTGCTGAGCACTAATTATTATAATTATGGGTTAAACATACTGTGCTATTAAAATTCTAATAGTTACCATGAATAATTACATGGTTTTGAACAGGAAATAAGGGAAAAACAAATTTAAACGAGAGAGTAGAACAATTTCACCTACCAATGTTGCAGTGCGAGGTAGGGAGGATGTAATAATATAATTAAAAAGGAGTACAATTTTACGCCCGAGGACAGCATTGAACCAGGTATCCTCAGATTACCGAGCAGGCGCAAAACCACTCGCAATTCTTTCCAAGAGGTCATTGCTGCACATCTTAACTGGTACGGCAAAATGTCGAATAATTTCAGTTAGCTCATAAATACCGATTGGAATGCATTCATTCAATGTCTGGCATGTTTTCAACTTTACTTAAAGCAAGGTTCATGACCTCTTTGCGTTAATCATGCGAATCAACAGCAAATATTACCCTCAATGGACAACGTTTCTCCATGCTTGATTCCTTACAACCTGCCGCAAAATATGCTAGCGTGTGATAAACTTCGGTCATCAAAGCAGATGTACTGACGAAGATTTTCCATGTGATGGACTAAATAGCTTTCTGTTTATAGCCTTCATTGTGATAAAATATAGGGTTACAATTTCAAACTCGTAACTCAATATCCAAACAATGTAGTCATTTTGAGACGATAAGCATTTTATATTAACGTAATGACCCCTGGCACTACAGCCCATGAGGGACAAGAGGCCTACCAAGCCATTTGGCCTGCAGATATTGGGGTGACGCGTGGTCAGCGCATCGGGTCTCCTCGGCCATTAATCTTGGTTTTCGTGATCGGGGCGCTGCCTCACTGTCAGACAGCTACTCAATTGTCCTCACGAGGCTGAGTGCACCCCGTTCAATATTAAGATACCACAATGGGGTTATTAAGGTGCTGGAACTTGCCGCGTTTTTTTTTTTTTTTTTTTTTTTAAGAGCTTCCACCGTTGCACAAAATACCCCCCATTAACACTTATTCTGCACTAGAAAACATGCGTTCGAAGTCACATGGTGACTACAATGCAATGAAGCGTGCACCAGAGTATCTTCTTATTATACGAAGTACGTCCAGAAAGTACGTTCCGTTTGGTAATAACATTAAATTGTGTACAGATACAGAAAAATTATTTATTGCACAAAATTCTACAACCCTTAAACTACTTTTCCACATAACTGCCGAAATGTTGCAGGCATTTGTCGTAGCGTGGCACGAGTTTTTGTATACCTTCTTCATTGACGTGTGCCGCCTGTGTCTTCAACTAGTTGTACGTTCCGCTGCAGCGCAGTTCCGCATATGCGCGGTAGACGCTCTGTATCAAGGAGAAGGAACGTGCGCCATTTGGAGAGCGCTGTCAGCCACGTACGCGTTGTTGTGCATGTTTACTCGTACAATGTCGGTGTTGATTGAAAATCCCGCCGCTTGTGAAATCAGATCTGTGATTCGTTTTCTGAATGCTAGGAAAGTGAAACCAATTGAAATTTATCGGCAAATTTGCGAAGTGTATGGACAAAATGCGATGAGTGATTCAATGGTGAGAAGATGGATCCGACAGTTCAATGAAGGACGTAGTGAAGTGCACGATGAAGAACGAAGTGGGCGTCCATCTTTGGTTACAGAAGAACTGGTTCACTCGATTGATGACAAGATCCGGGAAAACCACAGGTTTACAATTAGTGCTCTCGCTATGGAATTTCCCCAAATCTCACGATCACTAATTCATGAAATTGTTACCGAAAAACTGAACTTTCGTAAACTTTGCCGATGTTGGGTACCAAAGACTCTTACGGAGCAACACAAAACAAAACGGATGGGTAGTGCACTTCAGTTTTTGACCCGTTACAATGAAGGCGGCGAATAATTTCTGACACAGATAGTCACAGGAGATGAAACTTGGGTTTCTTACGACACCCCTGAAAGTAAGCGGCAATCAATGGAATGGAGGCACACTTCATCCCCAGCAAAGGTTAAGCCGAAACACATCTTGACACCTCGGAAAATGATGTGCACAGTGTTCTGGGACTGGAAAGGCATCTTACTCATTGATTTCTTACCGCGTGGTCAAACAATCAACGCAGATACTTACTGCGAGACACTTAGGAAATTGCGCCGCGCAATACAGAATAAGCGCCGAGGGTTGCTGTCAAAAGGTGTTGTTTTTCTTCACGACAACGCACGACCACACACTACAAATGTGACGAAAAACCTCCTACAGGGATTTGGCTGGGACGTGTTTGACCACCCTCCGTACAGACCTGACCTCGCTCCTAGCGACTTTCATCTCTTCACACATCTCAAGTCTTTCCTTGGCGGTCAACACTTCAACAATGACGACGAGCTGAAAGAAGATGTTTCCAACTGGTTGAAGACACAGGCGGCAAACTTCTATGAAGAAGGTATCCAAAAACTTGTGCCACGCTATGACAAATGCCTGCAAAAGTTCGGCAGTTATGTGGAAAAGTAGTTTAAGAGGTGTAGAATGTTGTGCAATAAATAATTTTTCTGTATCTTTACACAATTTCATTGTATTACCAAACGGAACTTACTTTCTGGATGTGCCTCGTATAATACGCTAAGGTGTATGTTTCACAAAACTCAAGCTCCTAAACCAGAGGGATTTAGAAGGTGTGGTTTGTACCAAAATCTTCCAAATAGTACAGGTAAATTCTTGCATTTCTTGATAAGTCAACGGAAATTATTTATTTGTTTATAAAGTGCTTTTAAACAAATAAACAAGACGATAGGCCCTAACAGAACTGTTTCGCGTACAGCCCGCATAACAATAGAGCCGGGCGGGTAGTCTGTACACATGGGGCGCACAGAACCCATTATGCGAAAGTTCTCGCACGGGTCCGCTAGTTTAGTTCGTAATACTGGTAGGCCTACTTTGCCAGCGATACAGCATGAATAAGAACGCGGAATCTTACACAAGCGTTATCTACAGCATGTTGAGGGGAACTACCAGAACGTTTCAGTCATAGCAACGTCCACTGTGCCAAGCTTCACTGACATCAAATCATCCCATAACGATTTAGAGGGATTTTCTTCTCTGAGGAATTGACATGTGCACCATCTATAATAAATAAAACCAACCTACATATTTATACATACCTATAGGTTGAGGTTCTGGCATTGGTTCAACATACTAGGTTTCACGGCGATGGGATTACTCCTTGATGATTTAGAGCAATTCATATATCAGGAATATGACATGCATGTGTTCTATAATTTGTGGAAAGGAAGTAATAAGCTTCGATTATACCTGAGGTTTACTATGCCAAATGTCACAGTGACACTATCATTCGTGACACGCGTGAATTATGACAATTAGGATATGTATATGCCTGAAGGATTAGACTATAGTAGTGGTCTACTAATCCAGACTTCATTGATATAGGGTAGTTCCGCGACGAGTTAGGGGAAATCATCCCCAAATTATTGGCATGTACGCTATCTGTACTTTATCTGGTTGCGTGGCTCAGCAGCAACGTTCTCGCTTGCTGTGTCCAAGATTGCAGGTTTGAATCCTAACGCAGCCAGTTGGCATTTGAGGGTGCGTAAATGCGAAGAAGCCATGTAAGTAGATTTACTGGCACGTTAAAGATCCTCTACGGGGCAAACTTCCAGCACCCTAGCGTCTCTAAAAACCGCAGTTGTTAAATGGGACGTAAAACCAATAACATTATTATAATAACTATTATTATTATTATTATTATTATATTTATTACCTATAATTTGTAAAAAGGAACCATTAGTAGTATGTACCTGTAGGTTTGGGTGAAATTAATGGTTCACTATGTCAGATTTTACGGTGATCGGATCATTCAGTAATGAGTTCGGTGAAACCGTATGCGTGCCATCTACACTTAATGAAAAGTTACGTTTAGATTTATACATCTGCAGTTTGAGACTAAAGTAGTGATAAGTTTCACAGATCATTCATTGACGAGTCAGGGAAATTCATATTTAAGGAATAGGCATGCGCATCTTCCATTTGCTGTATGTACCAGTAGATACACATTATAGGGCCTAGTAGGCTATTGGTTTGTTATAGGCTACAAAGTTTTATTTCGATCGCTTGATTAGGATGAAAGTTATTTTAGACATGATTTTTAAAATTTCGCACAGCTGCCACCATGAGTTTTTCACAACAATTGAAAAACATTAAACATTAAACGCAAATATATTAAGCTTTGCATGATTAAGCTGCCAGTAAAGCTCATTTAAATATTGGAAATTCGCGTGACCGTCATATTGATTTTGTGCCTATCAGATTTTTCAAGGACTCGTGTTTGAGCTTCTTTTTTAGTCTTTTATCACCATGCAACATTTCAGAATGATTGTCGATGTGTGTCGCGGCGTGAGACAGTTCAGGGACAGGACTGTTTTGTCGATGTGTGTCGCGGCGTGAGACTGTTCAGGGACAGGACTGTCTTGTCGATGTCTACCGCTGCGTGAGACAGTTCAGGGACAGGACTGTGTTGTCGATGTCTACCGCTGCGTGAGACAGTTAGGGGACAGGACTGTGTTGTCGATGTCTACCGCTGCGTGAGACAGTTCAGGGACAGGACTGTGTTGTCGATGTCTACCGCTGCGTGAGACAGTTCAGGAACAGGACTGTGTTGTCGATGTCTACCGCTGCGTGAGACAGTTCAAGGACAGGACTGTTTTGTCGATGTCTACCGCTGCGTGAGACAGTTCAGGGACAGGACTGTGTTGTCGATGTCTACCGCTGCGTGAGACAGTTCAGGGACAGGACTGTGTTGTCGATGTCTACCGCTGCGTGAGACAGTTCAGGGACAGGACTGTGTTGTCGATGTCTACCGCTGCGTGAGACAGTTCAGGGACAGGACTGTGTTGTCGATGTCTACCGCTGCGTGAGACAGTTAGGGGACAGGACTGTGTTGTCGATGTCTACCGCTGCGTGAGACAGTTCAGGGACAGGACTGTGTTGTCGATGTCTACCGCTGCGTGAGACAGTTCAGGAACAGGACTGTGTTGTCGATGTATACCGCTGCGTGAGACAGTTCAAGGACAGGACTGTTTTGTCGATGTCTACCGCTGCGTGAGACAGTTCAGGGACAGGACTGTTTTGTCGATGTCTACCGCTGCATGAGGCAGTTCAGGGACAGGACTGTGTTGTCGATGTCTACCGCTGCGTGAGACAGTTCAGGGACAGGACTGTGTTGTCGATGTCTACCGCTGCGTGAGACAGTTCAGGGACAGGACTGTGTTGTCGATGTCTACCGCTGCGTGAGACAGTTCAGGGACAGGACTGTGTTGTCGATGTCTACCGCTGCGTGAGACAGTTAGGGGACAGGACTGTGTTGTCGATGTCTACCGCTGCGTGAGACAGTTCAGGGACAGGACTGTGTTGTCGATGTCTACCGCTGCGTGAGACAGTTCAGGAACAGGACTGTGTTGTCGATGTATACCGCTGCGTGAGACAGTTCAAGGACAGGACTGTTTTGTCGATGTCTACCGCTGCGTGAGACAGTTCAGGGACAGGACTGTGTGGTCGATGTCTACCGCTGCGTGAGACAGTTCAGGGACAGGACTGTGTTGTCGATGTCTACAGCTGCGTGAGACAGTTCAGGGACAGGACTGTTTTGTCGATGTCTACCGCTGCATGAGGCAGTTCAGGGACAGGACTGTGTTGTCGATGTCTACCGCTGCGTGAGACAGTTCAGGGACAGGACTGTGTTGTCGATGTCTACCGCTGCGTCAGACAGTTCAGGGACAGGTCCACTGGATATCTGGAGTCTCTATGCCATCTAGCCTGTATACAGAGACGGAATATATGGACTCACAAGGGAAGTCTTCGCGGTACTACACTCCGATCGGGATGAAATTCAGGATAAAAATAGCTGAGGAAATGTACAACACGGGACAGGAAACCGCATCGGCTCAAATTAATACTCTATGTCATATTTATAACGTTAAAGTTATGACAATGATACGCGTGCCGAACCGAGAATGGTGAGCAGCAAGCCAGTGAGGCTGTAACAGGTCTGGCACACACTCGCTGTTTCCAGGCGAGAAGGAATGATACAAGCGCGTGGCCTTCAATGTGGATGTACTTTTTTTTAGTAATATGCAGGACGTGTTACCTTATAACGGAACCAAATTAAGCTGTAAAATTCATCAATATGGATAACATAGTAGCAGGGTTGCTACCGTAATCTGTTCATTATCCGAGATATATTACCGAGGTATTATATACAATTACCGAAATAAAATGCAACCGATACCTAATAATAAGTACAGTACTTGACACAATTAACGAGTATCAGTTGTTTATCATATCTTGTTTGTTTCAATCAATGAACGTATCACAAAGGTGAATGTCACGAACAAGGTGGTCAATACATAGATTTGTTTTACACCAGTCACACGTGAGTATGGCAGTATTTGTACACTGGCCACAAATATCCAGAAAAGGACTTTTAAAGCAAAAAACAACAGGGTTCGGAAAGTTGGACGGTCGTTCATCTACAAAGCCAGCCACATGCTTTGAAAGCGTGGGGATGACAATTGGTTGTGTGTAAAAGACTGAACTTTCAAGATGTTGTTACGTAGGTGAATATTGAACTCTAGACCATGTAACAGCACACTATCGTAGAAAGTTCGAATGAAATTCTTCCATATCAGAAATCCAAATAGGCTACATCCAGCCAGAGGTTGAATTATACCTGTGGTTCCTTTTGGTACAATCTTGACATCAATGTCCTTGTCATTTGGTTTAGCTGCAAGTATAGCATCTTCTGTTTGTCCAGTCCATGAATCTAAAACCAGTACACTAAAATCGGGGACTAACGGAAAATACACATTTAGGAGCCACCCTTGAAATAAATGTTGAGTTAATTTACCCGACTTGGAAGCGAATACATATAAATTAGGTGCAGTAAACAAGGTGTCCTTAACTCTTGGTCCAAAGACTCCGTTCTTTTCCTGTAATACCACAAGTAGAACGGGAAGCAGACGACTGTCCGCGGAGATTATTGGTTGGACGGTGTAACTATGCGTTAATGAATTTAGGGATTGTGCTTCAGCAAATATACGCTTGTAACCTTTGCTGTGAAGAGTTCGTCCAGAGTGAAATTCCATGTTGAACCCACTTTGGTCTGTATTAAAGACACACATTGGACTATTGGTTCCAATGGCTTCCGCAACATCTCCAACAGAGGTTGTCGCACTTGCAAGTAGGTCAGCATGATTTGTTGTATAATTATGTGACACGAATTTTGTCACTTTTCTTGACACAATACGGAAGATCTTTTAAAATGGGAGAGCCAAACTTTCGATGCCCGAAAGGTTTAATCACCTACTCTCCGTGCTGCCGCACGAGCCCATTTCCGGATATAACTGTCATGAACAACCTTTCTTCCCTCTCTGGCGCATTGAAACTTTTTAGCGGTTGCATCGAACATTAATTTCAGTTTTTCTTTTTTCGTACCTCCGCGCTCAACATGTTTCTCCCATATGTCAAGGTCATTACGAAACTTCAACTTCTTATAGCGGCGATGCACAGTTTGGAACTTCCGTTGTTTACCTCCTCGATTACGCCAAAATCAATCGCGGCTTTCTTATATTGCACACTTACATCACTATTGTCTGCCGCAGGTTCATCGTGCTCCCTGTCGTATTCTGCATAGTTGTCGGGGTCAAGCATAACCAAGCTATCTTCCGTTTTAACGGAAAAACTTGGGTCATCTATACGGTTTGCCATGAGACCTGTAACGAAGACGTCAAATTAGCCCCCAAAACACGGACCGAATTAATAACCAATAAAGTACATGTTCTAAACGTGACAGTCGAGCCAACAACTCGTTTACGGTGTCTGCTCCGTTCCTTGTGCCGCGCCCCAACTAGCGCGCGCTCGATGTGCGGACGTTTCATACAATAAAAATGGTATTGAATATTAATTTGAGCCGATGCGGTTTCCTGTCCTGTTTGGTACATTTCCTCAGCTATTCGTCTCCTGAGTTTCATCCCGATCGGAGTGTAGTAGCGCGAAGACTTCCCTTGTCAGTATTGTCCGTATTTGCGCTAGCTGAACCGACATTCAGGTACTACCCTACCAGCGAATTGTTACCGGTGGCGTAAACCGGAACTAATGCACTCCGCCCAGCCACACGCCTGCGATAGACGTGCAGTCGTCGCCAGCGAAACCTCAACGCATGTCATTTGTGTGCATGGTTCGTGCTGGGTCGTGCGCCGTGCGGTGTGTTCTCATTGTATGCCTGTACTTGCGTTCCCCCTCTTGCTCCGCAACCGCTCGCTGCAGCCATAACGAGGTGAGATGACGTAATGTATATACAACAGGCCCGCTCCACATCTGGCGGTAACAATTCCCTGGTAGGGTAGTATGTGTTAACGAAAGCCGTACACAACGGTGGATATCGAGTGGTGAGCAACACTTTTGTCCCCTGTGTTCACTCTTGGATGAGATAACATAGAGGCCGAGAGTCTGGCGACAAAAATGACGCCATAGACCGCCACAATTTTGTCTCGTCCGTTTTGTGTCGCTAATGTTTGCATCCCAATACAATGTATTAGCCCTTAGTTTATTGCGGCATAGAAACGTTGAAAACACGTAAATGAAGTTATTTATACCAAGATTACTTATATTCGCATTAACAATAATAACAAGACAGACACTTTAAACACTGCCTCCAAATCACATGGAATATGTAGTCCTACTGTTAGCCTGATTAATTGTCCAACATCTTCACGCAAAATAAATACATCTCTACTTAGTATAAAACAATGTCCCCGATTCCTGAATGTTACGGGTAAACTTGAGAACCACTGGATAGATTTTGATGCGGTTTTCACCATTCTGTAAAGGATATCTCGAGGATGATTTCTGTTGAAAATGATGTATTTATGATCAAAGGAAGCCAAGCAGTAACGATTTCAGTGGAAAAGTCGAAAAAAAACTGACATCCGAGCGCTTTGTAAGCTTACGCTGAGCAAACCGTTAAAAATATCTAAATACTATGAGTGTAAGAATTGTTCAGCATGAAAAGTTCTACAAAAAGGTCCGCGAGAGCATATGTCTATCTTCAATACATCGCCCACTGCAAGTGTTTTTACGTTTTAATTTCTTCCAACTATGTCCATTCAACTACTGAGGCGTCAGTTTACGAGCTAGATAAGGGCGAGTCTATCATCCCTGTTACAGCCTAGCTAGCGGGCGAACCTATTGCCCCAGATACAGCCAGCAGCAAACCGTTGAGTCGTGTTGAGTTAAGACTTCTGAGAAGGGTGGTTGTGTTTGGAGTTTCCCTGGAAGTGCAACTCGGGTTTTCTTAATTTCGCCTGGGAAACACAGTCAAGTTAAGACTGGACGGAAGGGGGATTTGAGTTTCATTCACCTCGCCATTCCCTGGAAGTGCAACTCTCATTTCGCCTGTGAACTTTTCGTTCCGCAAAATACACAGTCAATTTAAGATTGGACGGAAGGGGGATTATATTATATTAAATTATACTGGTTGGCGTATAATCTCTACTTAGTATAAAACAAAGTCCCCGATTCTTGGACGTCACGGGTAATCTCGAGAACCACTGAATGGATTTTGATGCGGTTTACACCAATCTGTAAAGGATATCTTGAGGAAGGTTTCTGTAGAAAATAAGTCATTTATGACCAAAGGAAGTCAAGCACTAACGATTTCAGTGAAAAGGTCGACAAAAAACCTGGCGTCCGTGTGCTTTTTCAGCTTACGCTGGGCAAACCGTTAACAATATCTAGGCTATACACTATGAGTGTAAGAATTGTTCAGCATGAAAACGTCTACAAAAAAAGCCCGAGAGAGCATATCTCTATCTTAATACATCGCCTACTATAAGTGTTTTTACGTTTTCATTTCTTGCAACAATCTCCATTCAGTTACTGAGGCGACAGTTAACGAGCTAGCTAGGGGCGAGGCTATCACCCCGGTTACAGCTAAGCTAGCGGACGAGCTTATTGCCCCAGACACAGCCAGCAGCAAACAGTCGAGTCGTGTTGAATTAAAAACTTTAGAGAGAAGTGGTTGTGTTTGGAGTTTCCCTGGAAGTTCAACTCGGCTTTTCTTCATTTGGCCTGTGAACTTTTCGTTCCGCAAAATTCACAGTCAAGTTAAGATTGGACGGAAGGGGGATTTGTATTACATGCACCTCGCCATTCTTAAATTACGTCTGACAAGAATTTGTTGCACATGCATCTCCATGATAATATAATTAATAGTCCAGTCAGTGATTTTAACCCATCATGCCGAGACGTAAAACGGATATTGGTCGTTGTTCATTGATGTTGAAAAAAAAAAGCGCTTATGACGTAATGCATTCATAACTGTTCCCGGGCGAAGCCGGGTCGGGTTGCTAGTAAATAAATAAATAAATACATAAGTAGACAATTAAATAAATGGAACAATAAATAAATAATATAACGATATGGGTTTTACGGTTTTACGTCCCTTTAACTACCACGGCTTTAGATATGCCGGGTTGTAGGAACTTGACGATAAATCTAACGACACGCACCTCTCGCTTTAAAGCATCATCAATATGCAACTGACTGCACCGAGATTTCATCCCTGAATCATGAATACAGCAGGCAAGAACCTACCAACTGTGCCATCCAGCTAGTATACTCAAATTGCATTAGGCTACTCCCATCACATGGATCTCCAGGACGAAATTTAATCTCAATTTTCAGCTGAAAATAAAGTGTTTGTAAATGTGCACTTCCTACATCATCAAAATGACGGTCGTTTCCTCCTAAATCAGCGAGAGGATAGTCAATCGCGACATTAAAGCTGCAGAAAATAAAATAGTGCAGAACAAACCTCAAAAAATGTGTATAAGTTCTTGTTGCATGTTCATTTGAGACTGTTTTGCCTTTCAGCGTCCAGTTTAGTGTTCAAGCCTCTGTTCACAAACAAGTCGCCTCCATGGTCCCCTATTAGCAGATAGCATTGCGGTCTCCTCTGCTTCTACACCTCTCACTTTGAAATCGTTAAACACTGACATAACCATCGCCTTCTAGGTTTACCTCAGCTTCTCTTACCCACTTTAGCCGAGCTCATCAAACTCTTTGTTGATCTCTCCTCCCCCATGCTCTACACATTGCCCCACCATCTGAGTCGGCTCAAACGAACAGCTTCATCTAGTGTGTTTATTTTTAATTTAGCCCTTATTTTCTCTTAACGAGTACCCTCCTGCCATTGTTCCCATCTATTTGTCCCAGCAATCATTCTTGCTACCCTCATATCAGCTTATGTATCAGATATCCTGAATCTACCCAGTTCTCACTTCCATACAGCAAAGTCGATCCAAATACAGAGCTAGATAGGGAGAGTTTCGATGATACTTTCACTTGATTCTTGCAGAATACTGTAGATCGCAACTGGGAACTGACTGCATTGGCTCTTCTACACCTCGACTCTATTTCCTTGCCCATACTAGACTACCATCCTGAGAGAATACAGAGCCCAAGTCCCCAAGTACTTAAAATGTTCTACCTGCCCCAATTTAGGTCCTCCCACCTGACATTCTATATTCTTGTGCTTCTTCCCTACTTGCATCACCTTCTTTTTGACATGCTGATTTTTATATCATATTCCCTACATTTCTGTTGGCTTGCAAGCTTTCGATGGAGTCTATCATTACAACCTGGTCATCAGCGTAAGCCATATGCTTGCCTGGTTTTCACTTAATGGAATCCCAGCCAGTTTATGCACTTCAGCAAATTGCCCATATCTCTACTTAGTATAAAACTTAGTCCCCAATTCTTGGATGTCACGGGTAATCTCGAGAACCACTGGATGGATTTTGATGCGGTTTTCACCATTCTATAAAGGATATCTCGAGGATGATTTCTGTAGAATATAATGTATTTATGATCAAAGGAAGCCGAACAGTAACGATTTCAGTGAAAAAGTCGAGGAAAAAACCTGGCGTCCGAGCGCTTTGTAAGCTTACGCTGGGCAAACCGTTAAAAATATCTAAATACTGTGAGTGTAAGAAATGATCAGCATGAAAACTTCTACAAAATATTCCGCGAGAGCATATCTCTATCTTCAATACATCGCCCACTATAAGTGTTTTTACGTTTTCATTTCTTCCAACCATATCCATTCAAATACCGAAGCGACAGTTTACGAGCTAGCTAAGGGCGAGTCTATCACCCCTGTTACAGCCTAACTAGCGGGCGAACCTATTACCCCAGATACAGCCAGCAGCAAACCGTCGAGTCGTGTTGAGTTAAGACTTCAGAGAAGGGTGGTTGTGTTTGGAGTTTCCCTGGAAGTGCAACTCAGCTTTTCTTCATTTCGCCGGTGAACTTTCCGTTCCACAAAATACACAGTCTAGTTAAGATTGGACGGAAGGGGGATTTGTGTTTCATGAAAAAATCATTCGAGGAGCCTAATATTAATAATGCAAGTTTCAGCCAATTCACATTGTTTTATTATGGCTTTCCGACATTCATCCCATGCGCACAATTTCCCAACACATGAGCATGATCACCCTGCAGGGCGGGTAATCGTATGCAAATGTATATTTTGAATGATTGTCCACCAAATTTATTTTTGAATTAAATTTGTTTGTGTACATCGAATGTGAAGTTACTACGGCTCCCTTATTCATAACTGCCTGTGTGTGGCCTATTATTAGATCATCATAAGACCTATTCTTGCCTAAATGTGAACAATTCCCCCACTCTCCCTTACTCCGGTAGGCCTACCAGTGCTTGCTCTGTCTTAAACCAATGCTTCGTTGTTTTTATTTATTTATTTATTTATTTATTTACATAGGTCCCAATAAGCCTGAGCTCGTGTTAGGGACAATCAAGTAACATAGTTACAGCATGGCATATATATAATTTTGGTAACATTATTGTTTAGTTTAATAGTAGCCTAACTTATATTAGATTGCTAGTGACTAACTTTACAGAGATAATTCGGTATGATACATTGCATTGCTTAAGGCTATTGTGCATGGGCTATTCATTCCTTAATAGGAAGTCTTCTGTTTTCCTCTTAAATGTTTTTATAGAGAAACTTTCCCTTATGCCTAATGGTAGCGAGTTGTATTCTTTTATTATAGAGGACATAATTCCTTTAGTTCCAAATTTAATGGATTGGGAATGGCTGGTGAATATTTGATTTACTCCTCTTGTTGCATAATGATGAATGTCATTTGCATGGGTAAAATGGATGTGTGTGTGTATCAATTTGTTTTCTAATTTGTATACAAATACTGTTGCTGACATAGCTATTTGTTTTTGCAGTGGCATAATTTTAGTTCTTGAGTATAATTCATTTGAGGATGTGAGCCAAGGAAATCCAAAGATAGATTTTATAGCACGTTTCTGGAGTATCTCAAGTTCTATTATCAGCTCCTTCTTACAATATCCCCATATGAAATTCATGTACATTAGATGTGAATGTATCAGAGCAAAGTATATATTTTTCAATTGTTGGCTAGTAAGACAGCTATATCTTAATCTGAAAATAATACCAATTAAAGGGCTGATTTTATGTTTTACATTTTCTACATGATTTTCCCAGGTTAGTGTACTATCTAGTGTGATACCTAAGTATGTTGCCGATTTAACCCTTTCTATTTCTTTGTTGGCTATGTTGACTATGTTTGTGGTCTCAATCTTGTATGATGGTTTATGGAAGAATAAATATTTTGTTTTAGTGATATTGATAACCATTTTGTGTGCTCTCAACCAATCCACCAGCTTATTGAGATCATAATTAATATTTAGCATAATTTCCTGTTCAGATGTTCCCAGATAGAGTATAAAAATATCATCTGCAAATAGTTTAAGCTTGCCTTTCAATTCTAATAATACTATATCATTAATATAGGCCAAGAAAAGAATTGGTCCTAAGACAGAACCTTGAGGTACTCCTGTGTCAATTCTCATTTGAGATCCTTTTACATTATCGATTGCAACATATTGTTTTCTGTTAGTGAGGTAGTTCTTGAACCAATCATGTGCCACTCCTCTGATGCCTGCAAATTCTAGTTTATTAAGGAGAATCTTATGGTTAACCAGATCGAAGGCTTTTTGAAGGTCAATTAGTACACCAGCAGCTAGTTTGTTTTCATCTAATGCCTTTTCTACATCAGTTACTACTTCAAATATAGCACTATCAGCTCCTCTATTTGGAATAAACCCATATTGGCAGTTTGCAAAGTAATCATTTTTCATGAAGAAATTCATAAGTCTTCGTTTAACAACGCTTTCTAGAACCTTGCTGATGGCAGATATAATATTAATGGGTCTGTAATTTGATGGGTGGGTTTTGTCTCCTTTTTTGTAGATCGGGACCACCCTAGAGACTTTACAGGCATCGGGGAATATACCAGTCATCAGTGAACGATTTATTATTTTGACAAGATATGGTGTAAGGCCCTCAAGACACAATTGTAGCATGACATTAGTAGTGTTGTCCTCACTTATATTGTTTTTGTGTTTTAGGGAGTTTATAATTGATTGTATTTCATTAGCATCAGTAGGTAACATAAAGATTGTCTTAGTGCGAGTAGTATTTTTATAGCTTGTAATGTCCGTTGTTGCTCAAGATAACTCACATCAACACATTTCCAGCCCTGGAAAATGATGATGTGCTATCTACAATACATGAATACAACACTAATGAATTGTATACCCGAATATTTAGTTCATAGTACTGGTACATCAACTTTCCCAAAGATCGGTTCAATAGAGTATTTTCAGAAATTAACATGCATATAATCTATAATTTACGATACCTACACTGGAAAATTGGGTTAGATGACATCGATATTCCACCCCTTGAAACATCACCTTAAAACCAAAAAACACGTACTAGAAAATATGACTTTCATTATCGGCTAATTATGACTTCCCCCATATAGTACATAGTGTAACTTTCAGTACTGGTTATCAGACAAATTTTACACACACCCAAGTAGGCTATAAGGAGATACATGACCAAGATGTCACAAAGCCCCTAAAATAAATGAATCAACATCAACATCTTTCAGTAGCGAGTTACAGGAGTGCATTTTATGGTAGGTCACATGGCCAGCTCGTATAATTTACGAAAACTTAGCTAGAGAATTCAGTGCCAGTACTGATATCGCCCCAGGAGTTGGCAGTTGGGTTTGAACTGCAGATGTCTTCCCGCTCACTGCGTAACGCGCATTCCAAAAACACTACTTGCTTCACTCACTCAGCACATTCCTTCTTTCACTGGCTGCGTGTCGTCTGCTGCAATAATAACCATTGGCATGCGCGAAGTCGATATATTTAAGTTTGGAATAGGCGGACCGCGCATGCGTACTGCAAGTCCCCCCCGCATCTCGTCACAGCGTGTTCAACTGCCATCTCCTGCCGCGATGACATTAGATACAGTAAATACGTTATAGCGGTTCATTATAGAAGCTTTACCTTAATTGCTTGTAGGCCTATAGGATACGCGAAATAAAAATATGTTTTTAAAATTTCGCCGTCTTGAATCTTTGCAAAGAACTGAAAAATATTAGTTGCCATTATATTTCGCTGTAAATAAAGGTTCGTTGTGCCAAGTTCCACTGTGCTCGGATGATTAGATCATCAAGAAAATCATCATAAATATTTGATATTCACGTGACCGCCATGTTGCTATTGTTCTTATGAGATTTTTGAAAGTTGCATATAGGCCTATGTCCTCAATTAATAATCCTCTAAAATAATCAGTTTGATTGTTGTAATAGTTTCGAAAATGTTGAGAAAGTGTGAAATATTTTGAGTGGCCACCATGTTGGTTTGTTATAAATATAGGCCATACGGTTATGTGCCAGTAAACAAATAATATAATAGTGGTTCATTATATCAAGTTTCACTCCGATCGCTGGATTAAGATACAAGAAAAAAACATGCATTTTATAATTTCGCACAGCCACCATCTCTAGTTTTTCTAAGTATTTCAATTACAATCTATTAAGCCCCAAATACAGATCTATCATGCCAACTCTCACACCACTGCGCTCGGATGATTAAAAGATCAGAAAAGCCCATTTGAATATTTGAATTTAGCAAAGCTGCCTTGTTGGTTTTGTGCGTATGTTTTTGAATGACACGTATGGTATGTGAACTTACATTTTACCCTTCAATCATCGAACCGAATTTCAGGTTGATTGCTGTAATAGTTTCGTAGATTTTGAGAACCAGAGAAATATTTCGTCCGGACACCGTGTTGGATTGGTGACACTGAAATTTCAAGAGATCGGTTGGGATCGGACGGAGTTTCATTGAAATCGCTCTAGCCAATCAGAATTCACTAGGGGGCATACGGACAAAAGGTGATCCCGTAAGCCTGCATTTCATGTGAAGAAAATAAGCTAAAATGTTTCTTGCGATTTGAGTAACATATCTGTATAACACGATCACCTATAGGCTAAGTGATGAATACAAAACTTAGGTAAACGCGTCACGTTTGTTTTTCGGTGTATTAAAAACTTATGGCTGTAATTAATTTAGCTCGTGTGGATGGGGTTCAATAACCTGCCATAAGGATAAGAATGGAATAAGACAACATTCTCAAATAGGCGGTGTAGCATTCGCAGAGACACAATGCATAAGGAACAATTTCAGGCAACCTTAACTATGAGAGAGTTAAACGTTGGTTCGTTAAAAGATAGGACGCAATGTTTGCTGACACAAACGGAACGCGCACCTAGGCCATGCTTACTTCCAATACCATTACGTCTCTGGTATCAAACAGTTCAGAAGAAACGTAAAGCTCATGAAATGCAAAAGTTAAGCCTTGAGCCGTAGATTAGGTTAACGTGAGAACACATGAAACCGTGTTTTGAAGGGTAAATGTCGATGGTTGTGGCACAGCCTGTTTATAGAACAGAGCTAAAAATACTGCAGGTTATATCTAGGTTAAAGAAACCGACTGTGGCAGTCTTCAGCAAACAACGGCATCACTAGCTTCCAACTAACCTAATGAACTACACTATTCAAATCTGAGCATGGACAGGTCAAACTCCTTCAATGGCTACATTGTGTTCGAGAAGATTGCGGAATAGAACTGGAAATAGGTTCAAATTGCGAAAGATTTTCATAGACCCAAATAGTTCCTCGTCTTGCATACGTATGGCATACCATGGTAAACACAAGATAACAGACTAAGAGGCATAGTTCGTGAAGCTTTGGGTGATTGCGGTTCGATCCCTGGTCAGTCGAATGGGGACCACCTTGTTAAGAGCCAAATAATAATAATAATCATTCTAATTATTACTATTATTATTAATATTATTATTTGGGTATAACGTCCCTTTTAACTGCTGAAGTTTAAGAGACGCCGGGGAGCCAGAATTCTGCTCTGAAGGGGAGAATATCTGCTACTTGCCAATCAATAGGCTATGTTGACAAGAAGTAGTCTATCTCTCGCATGTAAGCACCCTGAAATGCCTTCTGGCTGTACCGGGATTCCATCCCACAATCTTGAGAACAACAGGTGAGACACATAACCGCTGCCATATGTTACTGGCAAGTAAATAATCCCCTTCAAGGGAAAGACCCCAGCAGCCGGGCGTCTCCAGAGGCGCTAATATCGTATTATTATTCGTCTTATTAATATTATATTCAATGCCAGTCTTTACTGCTGTGGGTTTGGAGACGCTGGGGTTCCAAAATTTTGCTCTGGAAGTGATCCTATATTTTGTAAGCCTGTCACATTTAAACACTCTTAATTGCACCCACAATCTAGACCTATAGTTTTGAAGAGCAGTGCTTAACCAAATGTGCTACTCAGCCCCACACTCTTGTTAGTCTGGTTGTTAATCAAATGTGGTAGCCTATCGATAAATCAATTTATTTGTTTATTTCTTTCTTCCTTGCCTTCTTTCTTCTAGCAATCTTGGCTGTCACTCCGGAGGTCCGGGTTTGATTACAGGCTCTGCCAAGAAGTTTAATTCTGGCGTGAGGGCTTAAACGGGGTAAACTCAGCCCCGTGAGGCAAAAATGAGAAAAGGTGGGTTTGATTCCCACCTTAGCCATCCTGGAAATAGTTTTCCTTCATTTCCCACTTCTCCTCCAGGCAAATGCCGAGATCGTTCCTAACTTAAGACCACGGTCACCTCCTTCCCAATCCCACCTGAATTACAAATATACACACTGCTACAGACAACAGATTATCAGACAAATCCTCTATCTCTACATATACACAAGTACATGGGGCTAAATGACCACGATGTCCAAACCCCTCAAATGAAACAATATTTAATTATTCGTTCGTTCGTTCGATTACTCACTCATTCATTTATGTATTTATTTATTTATTTATTTAATAATAATGTTATTGACTTTACAACCCTTTACTGCGGCTTTTAGAGACGCCGGAGTGCCCGATGTTGCCCCGATGGGGATCATTAACGTACAAATTAATCTACTGACACGGATCCCTCGCATTTGCGCACCCTCAAATGCCAACTGAATGTACGAGGAATCGAACCTGCACCCTTGGGAACAGCAAGCATCCCGCTGAAGAGTCAGCTTGGTGTTCCTAGGCGAAACCCCACGCAAGACACGGCATAGGGCCTACGCTTAGAAAAATTGCTGAGGTTAAATTCACAGGCTATGAAAGCCAATATAGCCTACTTTCTTTTCGGAAGCCTTTATAGCGAGGTGAAAGGCTGCTTGAGCTTTTAGCTCTCACAGTTAAGAAGCGCACCTGCGCTTCATAAGAAGGGAGGTTGTGCACAGTTCGCTACTCCTGTGAGGGTCCGGGCGCGGACACCAAGAGCCCGCTGATGAGCCAGCTTGGTGTTCCTAGGCGAAACACCACACAAGACACGGCATAAACCTAGAAAAATTGCTGAGTTTTAACACAATGTATTGTTAATATCCGGTGAAACGCTGGTAAACCAGTTTGAACTAGCCGGATCAATTTTTCTAAATAGGCAATTCACGTTCTATAAATTTGATGCGCTGCTAATATAGGCCAAGCTGCAATGAATGTCTCTCGAAACGTTCAGAGAAGTGTATTCAATTATCTTCTATACAAAGAGAAATGAGTCGTTTGAAGATTTCTACAAACATAAATATTACAAAGAATGGGCCATCGACTAGTCAGTTGCAGGGACCCGAAACAGAACTGAAATGCGTTACGTACCGCTGTGTTCCACGTTACGTTATGTATACCATACCGCGGCCCGAGCTGACTTGCGGTATCGTTCCGTCCCACCGTAACTTGGAGCTCGGTACGAGAATGTGGAACGTGACAGCGCTTGAACGGTACAGCAGGATCTTGACTCCCAACTGTACCGAGCATCAAGGTACAGTACGTGTTAGCGGAACGTTCCGTCTGAAACCGTACATGACTGGAACGCTTCCTCAGCGTTACCAGTTGGCAAGTTACTCGGCGTACCGTTTTTAGAATAACGTTTCCACCAGTCAGCCGGTTACACTGTGTACCGTTCCAGGTTCTACCAACCCGGTTTCTATGCGTATCGTTCCAGTTTCTCAGATAAAAACATGTTCCAACGGAACGAGGAACGGTACAGAGCTGGAACAGTACAGCAGCATTTCCAAAAATGTATGTACAGACCATTACAGGACTATTACACTGGCTATTACAACCATTATGGCTATTACACCGAATTTTTACGTAGACTATTACACAGTCTATGTAGTTACCACGGCATTTTTATGTACCACATCGTTTATTACGCTGTTACGCTGGTTATAACAAACTGTCACATAAAAACCTAATTACTCAATAACTACATCATATTACATAGGCTTCTAGGGGCATTTCTTTCTGGATAGCATAATACTCTCTCTAGCCTAAGTATATTTTTCAGTATCTACCGTACTACCTAGAACCCTAATAAAAATATAGTCTACTTTTTTCTGCGTCAACAACTATCCCAGTTTCAACGATTATGGGCCATATGTAATTCCAGGCAAATTATTTATTCAATAATAGGATAATTACTTCTTGAAATGTCAATAATAATCAACATAGTGATTTTAGTCCAAGCGCGTGCCCCATCAGACAGCGCAAGGCACCGTGCTCGTTTCGATCGCGGTCACACATGCTCATACTGTAGCCTACGTTGGAAATATTGTATGTCTCCTAAATACGATGGATCCCATTGATTCCAAATATTTCTTGTTGGTTCATATATAGGGGTTTGGAACATAGCCTATTGTTCACCAGTCCCATGTAGTTGGGGGTGTATTGAATTTGTCTGATAATCGTTGTTATAGTGATGTCTGTAGTAGCGTGTGTATTTGTAATTAAGGCATGGCTTGGGAAGGAGTTGACCATGGCCTTGACTTAGGAAATATCCACGTATTTTCCTGGAGTAGAAGTGGGAAACCATGGATAACCACTCTAGGATGGCTAAGAAGGGAATTGAACTCACCTCCTCGGAGTGTTGCGATATAAGGCAGAGTGTAACCCACAGACCAGACTTCCGCTCCTTTGTGACCAATAATAGTATTTCTTTAAAAAATGAAATCTCCTGTTCTTGCTTTTCGTTTAATCGCTAGCCTGTTTTCATTTATGAAAAAAAAATAGGCTTATGAAATCACCTTTTGTCCGTGTGTGTGTGTGTGTATGTGTGTGTCTGTGTGTTTGTCATCCACCCCCAGCCCTTTAATAAGATCTAAACAGCTGGAGCGATTTCAATGACACTCGTTAAGGTACTTGTTTGTCCGACCCCAACCATGCTCTTCAAATGTTATTACATCTCATCAATCCAACATGGCGACTGTGCGAAATATTTCACCGGCATTCTATTTCTCCGAAACTATTACTGGTATCACCCTGAAGTTTTGTACGGTGATAAAGGGCACTACTAGAAATTTAACTATGTGTCTTTCGAAAATCTGTAAATTACGAAACGAACATGGCGATCAAGCGAAGTTGAAACATTTAAATAGACTTTTCTCGCGATTTAACCATCCGAGCGCACTGAAACATGATACAGCAAATGTTTATACACATTATAAGGCACTGACATCTAATTTAGATCAATTGTTTACATAACCTCATGATGGCGGCTGCAGAAAATTTCAAAATTAAGTTTTTATTTCTTTAGTCCTAATTACTTAATCGAAGTCGACGTTTGAATAATGACTTACGCTATAATCGTCCTCTGATAGTACATACCTCCATGGCCTACATATATAAAAATCCAACATGGCGACCATCCGAAATAGTTAGACGGTTCTCAATATCTACTAATCTATGACCGCAATCAAACTGAAATTTTGTACGTTGGTAAAGGCTATAAACAGAAGTTCACCTATGGGACTTTCAATAACCTGCGGAGCACAAATCCAACATGGCGGTGACGCGAAATTTAAATATTTGATTCGACGTTTCTCGCGATTTAACCATCCGAGCGCAGTGAAACTTGGTACGGTAAATGCTTGTGCAAATTTTAATCCACTGACATCTAATTTATTTCAATAAATTGTACGGTGATAAAGGGCACTACTAGAAGTACACGGAGATCGTACCTCGACTATCCGTGTAAAAGACAACGAGCTAAGCCACTGTGCCATCTCGCTCTTATAGCCTCAAGATGGCGCCTGTGCGAAATTTTAAATTCTCGTTTTTATTTCTTGTGTCCTAATCATGCAATTGAAGTTTGAATAATAAACCTACGCAATAATCTTCATATAATAATACATAAATCTATGGCCTACATATAAAAGAATCCAACATGGCGACCATCTGAAATATTTAGACAGTTCTCAATATCTATGAATCTATTACAGCAATCAAACTGAAATATTTTATGTTGATAGAGGCAATTAACATAAGTAGGATATATGAAATTGAGCTGTTTAGTTCTCCACGGAACTACTTCTTAATAAGTAGAATAGGTTTTTATGTTTAAAGTGCAGCAAAAGTTGACATAAATTCTGCAAAGCTTAAAATTAATGCGTAATTGTTAGTAGAAAATCTGATTGCAACGGGAGTGTAAATATTTTACATAATGATACGTCTTTTATCAAATTATCACCGAGTACTTTACACTTTTAGGCAATATTTGCGTTCCTTAAATATGTAAATTATTCAAATCAAATAAAACCAAAGATGTCAGAGGTGATTTTCACACTCTAGCTCGTTTAATTAATTTTGTTTATTAAGAATATAGGATTTTTGGAAATTATAAGAGATTCATTCCGACTTTCCTTGCGGTAAATAACCAAACAATAAGACATAAGCTGAAAAGTGCTGAAAATATTTGAATTTTACAGCAGGTAGGATTTCTTTCCATCAACTAGACCTAGGAATACACACTATCTTCTCGTTTACATTTAAAAATTATGGACTAAAAATTCAAATATACTACAGTAAATGGAACAAAACAGAAAAGAGGTATTTTTGTATTTAGAAGTATGGAGAAAATAGGTAAAAACCTACGAATCCGGTCTCTAATAAAAACTATGAGGAATTTATTTTGCCCCGATAATATAAACAGCTGGTATGCAAGGCGACCAACATTGTATTAAATCACCATCATCTCGCAAGTTGCCAAAGTAATGGAAATAATCCTAGAAAAATGAATTAGAGTAAAGGTATAAAGCCAAATAGAGGAGGAGCAGCTTGGATTTAGAGGGGGCAGGTCAACAGTGGAACCCATTTTCATTCTGAGACAGATCATTGAAAAGAGTTGGGAATATGGGAATGATATGGTGATGACTTTTAATGATCTAGAAAAGGCCTATGATAGCATCCCTAGAACAAAAGTTTGGGAAAGCTTAACAAATAGGGGGATAGGCAAGGAACTGAGAGACATGATAAAAGGAATGTGCATGGAGTGCTACAGTAGTGCAAAGACTAGAGTCGGGACATCGGAATGGTTTAAAATTGAGACTGGACTAAAGCAAGGAAGTGTGTTGTCACCATTATTGTTCTTAATGGTGATGGATGACATCATGAAGGCAGCAATGAAAGAATATAGTAGGGCAAAGATGAAGGTAATGTTGTTTGCAGACGACGTTGTGATCTGGGGCGAGGATGAGACGGAGGTACAAGAACAGTTAGACGTAATAAATGAAAAGATAGAGCAATGGGCATTGAAGATAAATGTGGAGAAGAGTAAACCAGTGGTGATGAGTAGAGGTAAGAAAGAAGGAAAAGGAGTAATCAAATTAGGAGATAAAGAATTGGAAGTGGTGAAACACTTCAAATACTTGGGAAGTGAACTGACTGAAGATGGAAATTAGCAGAACAATACAACTCGGGAGTGCTTTCTACCAACAGGTACGGGGACTAGTATGGAACAAGGACATACCAATTAATGCTAAAGAAGTTATGTACAAAGAATATTATGTTCCTGTAATGACATATGCAGCAGAAACTTGGATAATGACTAAGAGGGATGAGAGCAGAGTACAGACAGCTGAGATGAGATTCCTGAGAAGTATGGTCCAGAAAACGAGGAGAGACAGAGTGAGAAATGAAGATAGGCCTATACGGAAAAAACTGGGAGTACAGAAACTAAATTACAAATTGGAGCAAAACAGATTGAGATGGTTTGGACATGCCAAACGGATTAATGAAGTAAGGCTACCAAGACGAGCACTGGAACGACGGATGACAGGTAAGAGAGGACGAGGAAGACCAAGAATGCGTTGGATGGACTCGGTGGAGAATAGTATTAGAAAACGGAACCTGGATTGGAACACCGTGTCGGAAGGGGAATGGTGGAACGACAGAACAAAGTGGAGAGGAACCATATTTGCCCCCACCCAGTGCCAGCTGGAAGAGAGGAAATGATGATGATGATGATGATGAGTATAAAGTAGTTTCTTTGTTGCCGGAAAGTGAATTTTTGTACAAACTCAATTGTCTGCGATAGTAAAAATATAATGAGAATAGTCAAATAATAATAATAATCATAATAGTCTAATAATTATAAATATAATAATTATAACATAATAGTCTAATAATAAATAACAATAACAATAGTCTAATAATAAGGTTTCGCTGTCCTCCTGGAGTGACGAAGTGGGTAAGACATATTAGCCTTATTCTGAAAGCAGAGAAATACAACCTAATGTTTTAAGGACACGAAATTATTTTTAATGATATGAAAGGCGACCAAAATTTTATTAAATTAGAGAATCGTCTGTACTCGCCTCTCCAACTCCAAGCAGATTGCAATTTATCAATTTTATATTCTGCCTCAACCCTCAAGTGAAAAATGAAAATCCACAGTCTGCTTCCAGTCTCCGACCGGGTCAGGAATGGAATGAATGAAGCCCCCATCTTGCGGCGAGGATATGAACTGTGCCGGCTGCCGAGGCCTGACGCACTCCTCTGGGGCAATGATTAAATGAATGACAGATGAAAGGAAATGATATTGGAGAGTGTTGCTGGAATGAATTTTGACAGGGAAAACCGGAGTACCCGGAGAAAAACCTGTCTGCCTCCGTCTTGTCCAGCACAAATCTCACATGGAGTGACCGGGATTTTGAACCACGGACCCAGCGGTGAGAGGCCGGCGTGCTGCCGCCTAAGCCACGGAGGCCGCTGCCTCAACCCTCAAGTCTCGGTGATAATCAACGTTGAAGAACAATCAAACACTATTCCTGCAACGCACGGTGGGGGTAATGTGAGGTGGGTGCCACTGAACCACTTGATAGCACTGTGCATTGCCCACTTTGCCCTAACTTACAAATCCTGTATCGCAAAGATATTTTGATCAACCGATCACAGCGAGGGGACGGAGTTCGCGCATCTTCTTTTGGGGTACAGGATCTCTACATTAGCTAAAACAGAAGGCCGACGTGCTGTGAGGTGAGCGAGAAAATGGGATTGTGTGGTAGGAAGAAAGGAGTGAGTAAATGCATGCGCCGTATTTGGATGTGATTTGACCACTAAGGCTGTCGTCCCAATAAAAGTAAGAGCTACATCGCACCACTCCTACTTGACCTTGAGACGTCATAATGCAGCCTTGTAACAATACAAATCCCGTTAAATTTGTTCCGTTTGTTTTGTTCCGTTTTTATAAGCAGAACGTTCCGTACTGTAACGTATCGGACATTCCCCTATTTATTTCAGTGCGGGACGGCCGGCGTAACGTTCCGCCCGGTTCCAATCTGCTGTACCGGTACAGGCTCGGCCACCGTTCCACTGTTCCAGATACACTCCGTTCCGTTCCAGGACGGGTAACGCTACGCATTGGAACAGACAGCAGTAACGTTACAACTTGGAAATAACCTTGGAGATAACGGAATTTCTCCGTTGCACGGGGTTCTGTTCCTGGTCGCTGGTCAGTTGTACCTCCGCCCCGTCATTAGGCAACTTCGTGTTGACCCGACCGACTGACAGTTTGTATGGGGAACACTGAAGGACACGTGGCCGGCTGGTCTATTGCTGTGAAGGACGTGTGCAACAGTTTGAAGATAAGTGTTCGTACATCCAGGAATAGACTCATGTGGGAGTAGCAAGAGAATTGCGTCCAGCTAGATCATGTTTTACATGTGTAACAATTATTATTTACTGCACGACGGCATAACGTACGAGTGTACTATTTCAGTCCTGCCTATGCCAACCTGACGAAGATGACGCCTGTAGGCTACTATGAGGAAAGCTAACACTGTTACGTCAACTTTCTCGACCAATTAAGTTGGGGGCTCGAAAATAATATTATGTGAATATTATTGTTAGTTTGAGGCTCTTTAACCAAGTAGGCCTAGGTCATTAGGACGCACAGCCAATGCGCTCATCATATCCTTCCTTCCTTTTCTTTCACAAGTAGGCTATGAGTAGCCTACAATTCTTACTTTTATTAAATTAACGCCTTGCCGTGTATAATATGTAGTTTTCTCTTCTCGCAAATTACTATAGGCTATATCCAGGAGTCGATTGCACAATTGTACCTATACCTGTTCCAACGGGGTTGAATTTAGGCCTATGGGCTACAATTTGTGGCGGGCTCATCACAGGGGTGTCAAGGACGGGCCGTGCTCCCTCCCTCCTGAAATCCCGAGAATATTTCAATTGTTCATTGTCACACCAGTTTATTTCATAAATTAAATTACTGATAGTTAACTGATTTAGATGTAGGGGTAATTCCACAGTTTTGTTTAACATATTGTTAGTAACTTAATTTGGGATTATTTGAAAATATCTCCAGTTATTTAGAAAATCGGCGAACTGGATTAAAATTACCATTTTATTGAACTGCTTCATTTTTATTTTTGTTGATACATGGTGATACAACTACTTTTTTACCTGTGTTTAAGAAATTAACATTACGACGATGATTCACAAAGAAAAGCGAACTTATATGGACAAAAACTCTGAACTAAAGAATAAACCATTCCTCCCATTCATGCCATAAAGATAATGTACCGAACGGTTTAAGAGCAGCCACATAATGAATATCACGAAGCAAGTAAGAAATGAAACGAAAATTGCGGTGGTGGGGGTACGTCTCATCATCTCCTAGTGACAGGTAGATAATGAAATGAAAAATATTACTTGTCCCTCCCCCTGGAAAATATCCTGCGGGCGCCCATGAACGGTATGTTCATCCAACAACTAATTCAACGTCCGAGAACTTTGCCATAGCGACAAACACTGTTGTTCTTATGTAACCTGGTAATGATCTCTGAAATTCCGCAGCATCATATCATTGCAGGAGTGGAGATGTTACACAGATTGCACATGTCACCCCAATAAAAAAAGTTGCTTGTGAAGAACTACAATATATCTTTGAATGAGCCTCAGGAAAAGAGTCTAATGATGTCAAGTCGGAGAAACAAGCTGGCCCATCGCGTCTTCTCCATCGATTTCAAAAGTTGTCTACTAGAACAGAATTGGCCAAACATCACGCCGGGCGCGCTGGCTTCACGCCGGCGTGTTTCTGGCGCGTATTGCCTTGCAGCGATAGCAGAGAAAGGCGATATGTCTGTCTTTCTCACTCGCTTTCCCGTCTCACTCCCTCTCGTACCGCCTTCAGCCCTTCACTGTGCCTAACGTCAAACTGTCGCGCACCGGTGTCCCTTATCTTGCCAACTGTAGTGTCACTTGATATTATTTGATCGCGGCGATATGTAGCGTAATATTTGACTATGGCTGTTTGTTTGGGTTTTTCTTTCTAATTAGCAGATTTCAAGAATTTACAAAACTTTGATCTGCTTTTTATTTGTTCGTCAAGCCACTTGCAATGAAACACTCGACTTAAGGATATTTAACTCTGTGAAAAATCTGCCTGATTACTATTCAAAATGTCCACCTCGATGCGTAGTGGCTAGTACTCTTGGCTGTGACTGCAGAGGCCCGGGTTCGATTCCCGTCTCTGCCAATAAATGTAATTCTGGTCTGAGGGCTGGAATGGGGTATACTCAGCCTTGTGCGGCAAAAGTGAGAAGAGGCGGGTTCGATTCCTACCTCGGCCATCTTGGAAATGGTTTTCCGTAGTTTCCTACTTCTACTCCAGGCAAATGCCGGGATGGTTCCTAACTTAAGGCCACGGCCGCCTCCTTCCCAATTCTCATTTGAATTACAAATTCACACACTAAGACAGCCATCACAATAACACAGGTTAACATACAAATTTCTCTCACATACACCCAAGTGTACGGGACAAAATGACCACGGTGTCACAAATCCCCTAAATGAATCAACAATTGCACAGGCAGGCCGCACAAGTGTTATCTATGTTTGGAGCACCGTATGTCTGCGAAACGTTTTTATCTGCATTGAAACTTACAAAATCACGTCATCGTGCTCTGATGTCTGACAATAACCTGCGAAACAGCCTCCGGTTGATTGTTTTTCAAACAATCGTACCCAACCATGAGCATACTGTAAATATGAAAACAAGGAAAATAAGAATGTGAGCGAAATTGCAATGTCTTAAATGACTCCCATGATACCTTATCAATATTTCTGACTGTATTAATGCTAAGCACGTATCTTCAAGTACCGGTACGCGGAGAAACGCGCGAAACACAATATAAATATGCCGGAGAACCAGCGCATTGGACGAACAGTTTGTTTGTTTGCAATACGTCCGGTGCGAAGGCGATCCCAACTCGACTCGGTGCGACGCGACAGCAGTCAGGGCAGGCAGGCCAGCCAAGAGAGGCAGAAACCAGCCTGCCGGGGTCCGGCGCATTATAGCTGGCACGCCGAGAGTGCAAAGACTGACCTACCGTGCGGCTACAGTCTCTTTTCCGTCGATGTGCTTCACAGTCTCAGTTAGATCACGCACAGTGAAAGCACCAGGATTCAAACATACCGTACCTCAACACAAGTCAGCAAGAAACAATCAACCAGGGTGCTCCAATTAACAAATATTAATGTTATTGGTTTTACGTCCTTTTTAATTATGATACTATGGCTTTCAGAGGCACCGAGGTGCCGGAATTGTGCCCTGAAGGGGTTCCTTAACTTGCCATTAAATCTATTGACAGGGCTCCCTAACATTCGCGCATCTTCAAACTATCTGCGCCAGGATTCGATCCTGCAACCTTGGGAACAGCAAGTGAGGACGTTACCGCTGCGCCACGCAGCCAGTCTTAAATTATGAAGCCGATATTTATTAATGTAAACCAGGTGTGAGCGTATAATTTCGTTGCAATTTCACAACACAGTACAGTGCAGTGCGATGTAATCAAAGTCGGGCATTTGGAGCCTAGACGATCAATCATACATTTACTATCCTGTATCCAGTCTATTTACGATTCATGCAAACACGAGTTCCACTGTCCAGGAATCATGCTAAATTGTGCGTAATGTCCAAGACTGCCGGAAGGAACGTTCAATCATTATTATTTTATTGCACACTATCGTGTAGCTTATTTTGGTCATTCAATGCTGAGTCTAAAGAATAAAAACTCTCATCATTCAGAATTTACAACGTGCTAAGACGAAAGAGGCAGAAATACAACTTTGTGTTACATAATTGTAGGGGACACTGGGCTAAATCCGCAATATTAAGGTCTTGATGGCAACAATAGGTTACAAAAAGTAACATAAAATTAACATCGGCTACTACATATTTGTGACATAAAATTTCATCTGACATGGGTTGTCTCAATCATTTAATACAAAAAGCGGTAGCCTATATAGGGCTAGGGCTAATTCCGCGATACCTTGTCCAAAGCTAAGTCTAATAATATGCTTCATTACTACCACTACCGCATAAAAGCATAACCGAAATACATTAAGAATTATGTTTAAATGCTCCACGAACAAAACAGAACACAGGTTTCACCACTTAACTCATTTTTCGTTTCGAAATGCATAGCCAAGGGAAATTAAATCGTTGACTCAACACAACTGGTAAGATGAACTCGTCTCTTTAATTGCGGTATAGGTCTATCTGAAGAAAAAGTATAGCCTATTCCAAGTAGGTCTACTGCGTCTCCCCTATACCATAGCACTGTTTTCATTAAAATACCTTTCGGATATTTTCATTCACTTTGAAGGTTGTGAAGGCCGGACTACTGTATATTTGAAGCTCCAAATTATACCAAGGTTGTTGGTTACACAGATAGTCTATCTAATACTTATTCGTAAATTTTCGCAGGGGTTATTGAATGCTCAGAGCAGTAGGCTATCTGATTAGTCTACTTGATTGCGTCGTGGGAGGAAGGACTGATGAAATTATTATGATTTAGGAAAAAAAATAGTGCATTTGAATACACTTAACGTGAAGGAACAAGCGATGTTACTTACTCTGGCATCTTACGGTATCCGGGCAAAACAGATAGTTTATTGTACTGCATATGCTATATGTTCAAAGCAGTAACTTAGTTGCAATATTGTGTGATTGTTCTTTATATTCACTTGTATAGATAGGCCTATAGCCTACTGTGTAAATAATGTGGACGCAGAGGCACTACTTGTGTAGCCTAATAGATAAACGCTTCTGTGCAAAAATCCTGCTTCCTCGCACGTATGTATCGATTCACCTGCAAACATTACAATTACTATGTTCTGATTATTAATACCCGAATAATAATAATAACAATATCAAAACGTATTTTACCAACAGCTTTTCATAATAGAGTATATTTTTTATCGATATGTAGTTGTACGATTTTCGCAGTTTGTAATGTGGCAGAGTTAAGCACTAGTAACACGATTAGAATGATATTAAACAAATATGAAAAGAAACAACAAAAGAAAAAAAGGAATTCATTCTAACAAAGTTGTAGCCAACTTAATTCAAATTCACTTCATCTCGAGATCGGTATTAGAATATTTTCCTGTGTGATAGTTTCGTAACAAAATGCAAGTTCTCAGTTTTCTACATAACACAGATTCATGAACTTTCCATCACAAATGAAAAATTGTTAAATTCAAGTTGTTTATGACGTCACAGCTGTGGGATTCTCAATCGTCCTCCAGAAAGAAAGAAATGTGAATAAATGCAGTGAGTTACCTCTTGCAGAAAGCTGGAAAGCTCAAAAATTGTGCTCCGTAAAGCAAAAATCGCAACAGTACTCTTAAAGAGTGACGGTAGTTCTCGACTCCTCAGCAAAATTGTTCCCATTATAAGAAGCTGATATCTTTCCAAAAGGAGAAGAGCAATCATGAATGAACAGCAATCCTCTGCTCTCCAGTCCGCACCAAGCCCTAACATGTGTTCAAACGATAGCATTGGTGACGAAGGTCAATATTTTACTGTATAACATTTGGGCAAATTGTTCGTATTTATTTCTTGATTCTGGAAACAGTCGCTGTATACGATCCTAGAGGCCCCAATGAGAGAAGATAAAAGATGCATCCCAAGCAACACTCAGCATTAGCACTGATCGTAAGCTACGACTGTAGTTTTGAAGCAGATTGCGATGTGTGTGTACGTTACGCTGTTGCAAAGTAAACAACAAACAGGGAGAAAACATTTCAACGGGGAAAACGAAGCGACAACACATAAAAACATTCAACCAACATTTACAAGAGATGTAACAGATTTCAACGGGAACTCTGCCCCGGAGGCTAATTTCATGTAGCCTCCTGTCGACCAAAATATTATGTGCACTCGAGGTTGAAGGTTGTTTGTGAAGTAACAAATAGACCTACATAAAATCCAATAACATCATCATTTTCGTCGTTCTATTTTACGTTAGTTCATGTAGGTTTGGAATTTTTAATTTCTATTTTAATATTTTTTTATCGCAGTTTAAACATAAAAAGTGTTCGTTTTTAAGTGTGTTTCAACCATGCATCACATTTAAGAATTATTATCTCACAAACCCGTCATCAGATCGAATCTAAATTTTAACACAATATACATTGGAATGTTGTACAACTGGTTTATTAATTTCAAAATTGTGTGTGTTCAGGAACGAAAGTTGCTATAATTTTTGTAAGGTAACTTTTTCTCGGCTCGGGGTCGTTGGAAAATGTAGTTCTTGGTTGCGTTGTGATCCTTATACATCAAAAAGTTATGCTGTATGACTGTGAAATACGTAAATTAATTCACTTATTTTACATAGGTTTGTATTTGTTCGGGGAATTAAGACATGGTTCACCAGCTAGCCGCTCCGGGAAATGCTGTACAGCGTTGCTGATATGGAGCCCATCACTTCCGAGAAAGGCGCGCCATGACGGGTAATGGAGCCCATCTTGGCAACGCTGTACAGCTTTTCCCGGAGCGGCTAGCTGGTGAAACATGTGTTATTTCCTCGTACAAATAGAATACAAACCGATATAAAATAAGTGAATTAATTTACGTATTTCACAATCATACAGCATACCTTTTTGATGTATAAGGATTACAACGCGACCAAGAACTACATTTTCACCCCCCCCCCCCCCCCGAGCCGAGAAAAAGCTACCTTACAAAAATGATAACAACTTTGTTTCTTGGACACATACAATTTTAAAATTAATAAACCAGTTATACAACATTCTAATGTATATTGTGTTAAAATTTGGATTCGATCTGATGACGGGTTTATGAGATAATAATACTTAGATGTGACGCATGGTTGAAACACGTTTAAAAACGGGCACTTTTTGTGTTCCAACTGCGATAAAAAAATATTAAAATATAAATTAAAAATTCTAAACCTACATGAACTAACGTAAAATAGAACTACGAAAATGATGATGTTATTGGATTTTATGTAGGTCTATTGGTTACTTTACAAACAACCTTCAAACTCGAGTGCACATAATATTTTGGTAGTACAATATTACAACAGCAGGGGAGGGAAAGATGATCGACTACATTTCTGCAACTTGAAAAGGGAACTAAGAGTAAATATAATTCATTCCCCACATTAAAACTGCAAGGTAAATATGCCACTATACCAGACAACATTAATTCAGAAATTGTGGACGATCATATCACATAGTCTGTCATGCGATCTGCATGAGGCTTCTCTTCGTACAATTATGTCGTGAGTGACGACCGTCATTCTCTCACTCTCCAGTATCTTGATAAATATTTAGTGATAGGCCAACACACAAGTTATGATAGATGCAGCAGGTACGATGTCAATAACATCCTTTAATGAACATAGTACCGGGTGAGTTAGCCGTGGTGGTTACGGCATGACTGATGGCAGTCGCTCACATCCGGGAGGCGAGGAGGTTCGAATCCCCCCGCCGGCAACCTTGAAGATGGTCTTCTGTGGTTTCCCATCTTCCTTCCAGGCAAATGCCGGGGTTGGTCCCTAACTATAGGCCACAGCCGCTACCTTCCAACTCCTCGTCCTTACATTCCAACTTCCCTCCTTCCCTCCCCAACGGTACTTGTAGCTCACCCATTGGGTGTCCGTCTCGAAGCAGCTACAAAACTGGCGAGCCGAACATGTCCTCGGACACTCCCGGCACTAACAGCCATACGCTAAAAAAAATGAACATAGTCTACTTTCCTTAAATATCCTACGTGTGCGCGCGCAATACGGATAGCCTACATTACGGCGGAGAGACTGCCAACTCGCCATAGACCTACGCATATTGAAGTTATATAGGCTAAGGCTATGGTTTTTCTTTTCATATTTTCTCTACATTTGGCCTGATTTCCCTGCAAACTTTGAGATATAGCCGATTTTCCCATCTTTCTTTCACGGAATTCCACCCTTTGTTGACTAGTAAATCTTATTTTACAACGGTACTTTAGTCTATGTTTGCACGAGCAATTAAGAAACCTGACTGTAATTTGTGATTAACCGACACGCAAGATACTACAGTGGTTCTCCACATTCAAACTTAGTCCAAACGGGCAATTCAAAAGAATTATAAGAGAGCCCAGTGGTCTGGGAATGCTTCCAATCGCTTAGTGCACGACATTTAGCACACGTGGAACTTCTGACCCAACGTTGGTAATCTTCTTGCCTGTATTCCAGTATCCATTTCTTTACAAATCGGCTTGTATCGCAGAGCGTAAATCGGCTAAGCCTACAGTTCACCTTTGATCATGAGTATTAAACATATCCTATGCCTCAGCAAGGGCTACATTTTTCTATTTATCGTGGGTTTTCCCAATACAATCAACGCATATCTGATACCATTCACACTTGCGTTGCTCTCGGGGAATAAGGAAAACCATGGGTTTAACTTGCCAATAAGAAATTCCTATGAGTGCTAACTGGATTCCTTACTGTGGCGGTAAATGCACGTTTAAGGTTCAATCTCAACCTTAAATAGACTACCGACAGAATAAGCCAAGCTTTAATCCCGTAAGCTTGGGCGTTCCTAACCAACTGCATCACACAGAGGAGTAATCATAGTTATTGATAAGAAATCAAATCCTAATAAAAATATTGTGAGCATTTTATACGGAATATAAAAAACGACTTTCTATTTTATGGGAACCGGAATATGGTGATGCGTGAATAGGCTAGTAGCCGACCGGGCCGAGCTGAGTGGCAAACCCAATCCCGGCTCAGTCTGATAGCAATATCGTATTTACTGGCACGTTAAATATCACCTCAAAAGGGTGAAATTCCCACACTCTTGTCTATATAAATTCACAGCAGTTAAATCCTTATTCTTTAAATTATTAGATGTAATTGTATGTATGTCTACCCCTTATTATTCCCGTTTTCCAACGGGGTCGGAGATGAGATGCGATGGAAGTCTTTGTGGCGATGATTTTTACGGCCGGATGCCCTTCCTGACGCCAACCTCATGAGAGGAGTTAATGAGAGATGAAATGAATGATGGTGAATGAAACTGGGCAAAGATGTGGAAGGAAGCGGCCGTGGCCTGTCAGAAGGTACCGTCCCAGCATTTGCCTGGTGTTGAAAATGGGAAACCACGGAAAACCTTTTCAAGGACGGCCGACGGTGGGGCTCGAACCCACGCGTCTACCGAGTCAGCAGAGAGCTTGGCCCCATGACCTAATGCTGAGCTTTAGCCAGCGTAGCCACTACTGTCGGTAATTATTAGATGTAATAATAATTTAATTTATTTAAGTAATTAGATCCTTACAAATAGGCTACAGTAGCCTAGTTAAAAGCAAACAACCACTTGTGTCATATACAATTAACCTGAACAGTGGGGTATTAAAAAAAAAAGGGGGATATTGACTGAATTAAATGTTGGGAAATGTGGACTGCTGTAGAATATCACTCTTCGAGTGAGCAATGTCCACCTGTTGTAGCCATCCGTGCGAATAAAGAACCTTGTCGTAGGTAACAGTGAGAATATCAGGAATGCAATAGGCTAATCATCGTTAGCAATGATTTCATTCCTGTACCCCAACTCGCAAACTGTTCTCGTGTTGCCTGTCATCTTCTATTAAAGTAACTCTGCACTACTGTATTCTACATCCTAGAACATCACTCCATATCCTGGAACAGAAGTCTTCAACACGCAGCGGCCGGCGACTGAAAAACTTTAGTTCCATATTCCTGGAAATTCTCAAGTAGAAAGAAGCGACTGGCAGTAACTTATAGCCTATCTGACCAATGCATATCCTTTCATGAATTTCTATTTGGAATAGGTTGACGGCAGCAGTCATCCAGACAGCTCTATTCTGAAGTTAGAAACGTACGCCTAAAGAAGAGAAATGTGTAATCTAAGTTACCAATCCTCGATAACTAGGTTATAAGTTACAATTTAGTGACACAAATAGGGGAAGATTACAATAAATAATCGCTTATAAGCGAATCATAATTGATGATGGAACGCAAACAATTTCCAGTCACCAGAGTCTGCACACATTTTGGTTTTCCCCATGCAAATCAACTTTAACATGTAGGCCTAAGAAGTTTTCAATACAAATGAAATAAACGGCCTATTGTTGAGAAACTTTGAGCGAGACTTGGTACAGTTCAATAACTTTAAATGTGTACACTCGTTAGACTAATTTTATGCTGCGAGCTTCATTCCATTATATTCGACACAGATGTCATTGGTATTGCATTGAACTCATCATGATCAGCAATGGGTGTAAACTATACTTTATAAAATATAATTGACATATCAATTGGAAATAAATTCGATAGCCTAAAGTTAAATACATCTGGATATGATCCCCTAATTTGGTATGGATAAATAACTATAAAATAAGTAAATCATAATAATCCATAAAATTAAACAAGCACATGTTCAAAGACAGGAATCCTGCGTGCGGCCAGCGAGTAGCAGGTTTGGTCTTGAACGTGTTCGGACATCGCGATGGTCCCGCGGAACTGCGGCCGCCTCACCATATGACCTGAGGCTAGGCTTAGCCTACTCGAGATCTGCCCTTTAGAGCCAATCATGTATTCCATTGTTTCCTGTTTGAAATAAAATATCTGGACAGATACATATCGCTCATTAATAGCCTATAATAGACTAGCGTCATATCAAAAATCGGCATTTCTTTACTTAGTCTATAGGCTATATAGGCTACGGTTTAATGTGTTTTCGCATTCGTGTTTTGATAGGAGTAAGCACAAGGTTGGTGGTGATGGTTATTTTAACGGGGGAAACATCGAGATCATCTGTCTGGTAACCACAAGAACTTTCGCGTCAGGTGCGTCCTCTCTGTTGCCAGTCCATAATGGTACGATTTACCAAGGTTATGAGGCAAAAATACAGTTTTGGACCTTGGGTGCAATCTTTCTAGCCATCACAAATAATAAAAGAAAATAATATTGATATTAGCCTAAATGTGAGTTAAGTTATTGGCGAAATCAATTCACATATGCACAATGTATGTAGGCCTCCAGCTACGTAGACAGGATAGAGGAAGTCAAATGCACTGTAGGCTACATTGTTTGTCGACAGTCAATGGGTCACCATTAATATTGGCTAACACTGCACAAACTATTTTATATTTGTAGCCCGTAGGACGGAAAAACACCGGGGTACAATCCACTCATGGTGTGAGATGTTGGTTCATTTAGGGCTTTACCGCATAATGGCTGCAAAGACCCCCGTGTACTTGGGTGTTGCTACAATGTGTATGATAACCTGTGACATTGTGGGGTGTCTGTATTCAAGTGTAAATTTGTAATCAAGACAATTATTCGTAAGGAAGTGGCCGTGGCCTTCAGTTAAGAACCATCCCGGCATTTGCCTGGAGTAGAAGTGGGAAACCACGGAAAACAAAAACTGAGGTGGGAATCGAGCCTACGCTCTACGAGTTATCCTCACGAGGGTTAGTGTAGCCTACCCCGTTCCAGCCTTCAGATCAAAATGAAATTTCTTGGCAGAGCCGGAGATCGAGGCCGAGCCTCAGGGATGGTAGCCGTCACACCATGAGATAGACTGTGATGGTACAGATGAAGAAAACCCCTGGTGTTATTGTGAGCGTCATTAAACAACGTCACAGCAATAATAGACTACGAATAGACTCGTAAGAACAGTGCTGCAAAAGTGATCCGTGGATAATGATAATAATATCATGATCATCGACTTGTGGAGTTGAGAGACGGGTAAGTAAGCAAGTAGCCTACATATTAAGGTACCCAAATGAGTGATAGGCTTTTACACACAATTGTGTGCTCCATTCAGATGAAGCCCATGGAAGAAATGACTGTGCTTACATCTGGCATCCTCACGGAATGCGAATAGCACACACTTGTAACAGGCACGGTACCGCCTATAATTCTCGAATAAGTCAAAATAAGAATAAGAACAGTTAAAAACGACATCATGTAAGAGACGTTCAGAAGCTATGATGAACTGCTAAAGGACAGTGCGGACGGCAAGTGGAACTGATTGTGATTTGAGGTCGTGAGGCATTTCAATTTTATCATACTGGCCCACAATTCTGGGATAGTTTGTACATTTATTTTCAATTTAGGAGGAATGTGTGAACATTAAGAGTAGACGGCACTCCATGGGTCTGCATATTCACACAGGCCAAGCTTAACAAGTAAACTTTTAATCCAATCATGAAGCGCATAACAAAGGTCTAGGGTTCGAGGTAATTGTACTCGTCACCCTGCTTCTGCAAGTTAGCTATCTCACTTAAGACTATCTGAATTCCAGTGGTAGGCTAAATCAAGAGTAGGATCGCCCAAATAAATCGTAATTGTTAACAGGGCTAAGAACCTAGGAGAATATTTAGCAGACATTGGCAACAATGCATGTTGAAAATCTGTGTTAGAGGCAAGAAAATAAATACAGTGTCAAAATGTAGTTTTGTTAGGTGATAGCAACAAACCATTGAGGAAATATCAGTGTTAATAGTGTAGTGTATAGCCAGTGACAGTGAAGAGGACTTGTGTTTATTTAATCATTCATTCAGCATTTAGGACACGGCCAGTGATGTTAGAATGACGATACTGATAGAGGGTTTGTGAAAAGAGAAGAGCACACCGGGAAAAAGCACTCTAGTGAATTCAAAATGTAATAACTAGTCGATGTAACGAGTAGGCTAGCCTATAGGTGCAGAACCCGTCCAAAACCGTGTGCATCGGGTACAGACCCCAACACTTTATTCGGGAGCGTTCCATAGACGACTGTACGTCACTCGAACAAAGTGAGGCGTCGACTTCAAACAACACGCAGCATTTCCACAAAAAACTACGTCTCAAGTTTTAGAATGTCAGCACAACCGCGAGGGATGAACAGTGCTCGTAGGGGAGTAAATTCACTATTCAGACCATCACAAGAATAATCCTTTAGGAACACAAACTATGAATAAAAATCGGCATACTGTACGTGAAACACTGCTGAGCAGTACCACAACTGTTCGCTCGGTCCCAGAATCTTAGCCTAAATGCTTCATTTACCAAGATTAGATAACAGTAGAAACAAAACAAACCATTAATATTTGCCCATGCACTGGATTTCGTTGGCACAGCGTGACTTAGAAATGTCAATCATTGTGAAGGCCCCGCCTCTACTTGTATGCCGACCAGTCACGTGCCACCCTCTCCTTACACCCCGCCCCCTTATTATTTAACAAAAACAAACCAAGAAACTTGGAGGTGTTGTAAGGAGTCTTATCAATGGGTTATCAACGCGAAATGTTCTATTGATAATAAACATACCACGTCTCAGAAATTGTTCAGGCTCCGATCATGTGTTCGCTCTTCATAGGATTCGCTAAAGGCTTATACATGAGATGCGGTAATGCACGTTAATTTTTACATCAAAAGAAATTTGCATTTACAATTTAAATTATTCCCACTGATATTTTTAGTGAGTATGCCAAATGTATAAAACAGTATTTTGAGAGGCGTTGACATGAAATGAGGGGAGGTTAGGTTATATTTGGCTAAAACTAGAGAAAGTGAGTTAGTTGAAGAAATGTATGCACCTGGCCTGAGGAAGGAGCCTGCAGGTACGTTGACACGTCGGGTTCCACCATACAGCTTCTCAGGGTGTCTGGGATAAACATGTTCACTAGCTGCACTACACTCGCCAGGCTAGCACGCCGTGTACTGCCTACAACCCACCTCCCAGCTCGCCTATACTCACACTGGTGCTAGTCCGGTCGCTCAGCAGCTCGGCGGGGGAGGGGGGAAGAGGAGAGCGAGAGGCGTGAGGCGGGGCCTACCTCGAGCACGCGGAGGGGAGGGTCACTAGCAGACTACAGCGCACCTAACATCCCCCACCCCCGGCCGGCGCCACGTGGTGCCAACCCCCTGTGCCGCCCAGCACAACAATACCCCTACATGTAACCTACCCTACACTAGGCACAATAATACCCCTACATTTACCCTACACTATGCACAATACCCTTTAAGGGGGGATGTAATGAAATTTGTGACAAAATTATTTTGGAAAACGTGTTATTCGTAATCTACATGTACATAGTGTAATTTACATTGGGTATGCATTTTATAGTTATCGGAGTCATGGAAGTTCATTAAAAAACATTAAATGTCAAACTCTGCACCTGTAGCCTACTTGGTGTGAATCCAGGAGTGTTCACCATAAAGGCGTTCAACACCACTGACAAGAATTGACTCATGAAAGCTGAGAAAGGGATGTCTGATTTTGAGCTGGAAGCCAGACAGAAAATAAGAGGGCAGAAAAGAATGTTTGAGGATGAAGAGTATGAATATGGGGGATTTTAAAGATCAAATAAGCATTTTTCATGTTTGAATATGGTAACCAAATGTTTAAATGCACTTTTCTCTAATACACATTTTTTGTAGAATCTGAAGCCTTTTCTCAAAAACTATAAATCGCAGAGCTATGATTTTTTCAGGAGTTATTCATTACACATTGTAGAATATATGGAACTATAATTGTAATTATTACTTATTTAATTTCTTATTTATAGGGATTTATGTGATGAAAAAATGTCTTATTTCTGCGACAGTAAGTTCAAGATTTTTTAAAAGTAAAGAACTAATACATATGCAATTCATTTTAGTTCAGTATTCATATTGTAGTGATAGCTTCATACAGTAAAAATTTCAAAGTGATTGTATCATAAGAATTCCTGTTATGGCTTTCATGCAAAAAGGGCATAACTGATAAATGTCTTATAATGTTAATGTATTTGCCATATCTAGGTCTCTACTTATATTTTTTCATTTATTACAATTAGTTATCTATCTACACACAACATTTCATGCCTTTAACTCAAAAACTATGGTTGTAATGATTCTTTAAGAAAAAGCTTGCATTTCAGATTACATCCCCCCATAATATAGGCTACCTTACACTAGACACAAAAGTGCCCCTACGTTTACCGTACACTAGGCAAACAAATGCCCAAACATTTTCCCCACACTAGACACAATACCCTTAATATACCTTACTTACACTCGGACACAAACGTACCCCTGCATTTAACCTACACTTGGCACAAAAATACCCCTACATTTAGCCTACAGTGGGCACAATACCCTTAATAAATCTTACACTAGACACAACAATACCCCTTACAGTATAGCAGTATGTAGAAAAATACCCCTACATTTACCTTACAGTATGAAAAAAATTACCCCTCCATTTACCATACACTAGGCACAAAAATATCCATTTTCCGCACACTAGGCACAGTACCCTAAATATACCCTACACAAGGCACAAAAATACCCTTACATTTACCCAGCACTCTGTACAACAATACTACATTTACCCTAGACCAGGCACAATAATACTACATATACCCGACACTAGGCACAACAATACTGCACTTACCCTACACTAGGTACAACAATACTACATTTACCCTACACTGGGCACAACAATACTACATTTACCCTACACTTGGCACAACAATATACATTTACCCTACACTGGGCACAACAATACTACATTTGCCCTACACTAGTTACAACAATGCTACATTTAATCTACACTAGGCACAACAATACTACATTTACACTACACTAGGCACAACAATACTACATTTACCCTATAGGCCTACTAGACACAACCATACTACATTTACCTTACAGTAGATACAACAATACTAAATTACCCTACACTAGGCACAACAATACTACATTTACCCTACACTAAGCACAACAATACTACATTTACTCAACACTAGGCACAACAATACTACATTTACCCTACACTAGGCAAAACAATACTACATTACCCCACAATAGGCACAACAATACTAAATTTACCCTACATTAGGCACAACAATACTACATTACCCCACAATAGGCACAACAATACTAAATTTATCCTACACTAGGCACAACAATACTACATTTACCCTACACTAGATACAACAATACTACATTTAACCGACACTGGATACAACAATACTGCATTCACCCTACACTAGGCACAACAATACTACATTTACCCTACACTAGGCACAACGATACTACATTTTCCCTACACTAGGCACAACAATACTACATTTAACCTACACTAGATACAACAATACTACATTTAACCTACACTAGGCACAACAATACTACATTTACCCTACACTAGGCACAACAATACTAGATTATCCTACACTAGATACAACAATACTACATTTACCTTACACTAGGCACAACAATACTACATTTACCCTACACTAGGCACAACAATGCTACATTTACCCTACAGTAGATACAACAATACTACAATTACCCTTTACTAGGTACAAGTGTGCCTAGCTGGAGTCCCGTGATCATCAATTCACATTCCACTAGTTGTGAGCCCCTTGTTCAGGATTACTGTCCCTAATGTATTTGCGGCACTACGCTAAACTTATCACATCTTACATTTCACACACAATTTCGTAGTAGAGTATCTTTTTTACTTCCATCCAATGTTCATAGCTTCACGTGATTACTGACAATATGCCTGATAGGCTACAGTAGTCTGTACAACAATAACGAAATGCATACGCCTAACTTATAATAGTCTAGGCTTAACGTTCTATTAAACTTCGATTGCCTGTTCGATTCCATAGAGTCCCAGATCTGTCAAATGGTTGTTTTTGTTGATTGTTTAGGGTCTTTGTGACATCATGGTCATGTAGCCCCGAGTATTTGGGTGTGTAAAATTTGTCTGATAACCTGTGTCACTGCGATATCTGTACTAGTGTATGTGCTTATAATTGAGGTGGGACTTGGGTAGGAAGCGGCCGTGGCCTTAAGTTAGGTACCTTCCCGACATTTACCTGGAGTAGAAGAGGGGAAATCAAGGAAAATCACTTCGGGGATGGCTGAGGTAGGAATCGAACCCGCCTTTTCTCAGTTTTGCTTCGCGAGGCAAGAGTGTAGACTACCCGTTCCAATCCTCAGGCCAGAATTAAATTTCCTGGCTTGTCAAATGGGAGTGGGAATCCATCACTCCTATAGTTCCGAGGCTTGCTCATGTCATTCTTTCAGGTTTATAAAGTACAATACATGTGACGCAGGTTGCTTGCCTTACTTACACAGGGCCCCACGAGTTTTACCTCAGGGAACAACCGAGTTGGATAGTCCTAGCCACCTGAGCATTAGGAAGGCCACGACTCAGAATATGTCCAAGATAACCACTCTTATTCCATGGTAAGTGGTGTCCTGACTGTCAGGTGACTGTCAGGACCACTTACTAGGCCTCTCAGCCATCGCCCATGGTTCACGATCTAGGACGTGACTACACCATAATAATAACAATGATAATAATAATAATAGTTTAATAATTATGTAACTGGTTTTACGACCCTTTTAACTATTGGGGCTTTGAGAGATGCAGGGGTGCCGGATTTTTGCCCCGAAGAGTGTCTTTAATGTGTCAGTAAATCTTCTGACACGGCACCCTCACATTTGCGAACATTCAAATGCCAATTGACTGCGCCAGGGTTCGATCCTGCATATAAGTGTTAATTAATTTTAGTAATCGATTTGCGTGAGTACTTGAAGTACACACATCAAAAAAAGTTTTGCATCACCTCGGTTCCAAGAGTTCCGGAACCTTTAAATACAAAGGGAATAGAGATCAACACAAACAACATTTCAGCTCGTTTTATTGCTCATGAGACCCACACATTGCATGTTGTACCATCATACAGCTAGACTTTCAGCATTTGTGGTCCAGATTGCAGTACACACCACTACCTCTAATACCCAGTAGCACGTCCTCTTGCATTGATGCATGCCTGTATTCGTCGTGGCATACTATCCACAAGTTCATCAAGACACTGTTGGTCCAAATTGTCCCACTCCTCAACGACAATTCGGCGTAAATCTCTCAGAGTGGTTGGTGGGTCAAGACGTCCATAAACAGCCCTTTTCAACATATCCCAGGCATGTTCGATAGGGTTCATGTCTGGCGAACATGCTGGCCACTGTAGTCGAGCGATGTCGTTATCTTGAAGGAACGCATTCACAAGATGTGCACGATGAGGTCGAGAATTGTCGTCCATGAAGACAAATGCCTCTCCAATATTCTGCCGATATGGGTGCACTATGGGTCGGAGGATGTCATTCAGGTATCGTAAAGCCGTTTCGGAGCCTTCCATGACCACCAGTGGCGTACGTCGGCCCCACATAATGCCACCCCAAAACATCAGGGAACCACCACCTTGCTGCACTCGCTGGACAGTGTGTCTAAGACGTTCAGCCTGACCAGGGTGCCTCTAAACACGTCTCCGACGATTGTCTGGTTGAAGGCATATGCGACACTCATCGGTGAAGAGAACGTGATGCCAATTCTGTGGGGTCCATTCAGCATGTTGTTGGGCCCATCTGTACCGCGCTGCATGGTGTCGGGGTTGCAAAGCTGGACCTCGCCATGGACGTCGGGAGTGAAGTTGCGCATCATGCAGCCTATTGCGCACAGTTTGAGTTGAAACACGACGTCCTGTGGCTGAACGAAACGCATTATTCAACATGGTGGCATTGCTGTCAGGGTTCCTCCGAGCGGCAATCCGTAAGTAGCGGTCATCCACTACAGTAGTAGCCCTAGGGCGGCCTGAGCGAGGCCTGTCATCGACAGTTCCTGTATCTCTGTACCTCCTCCATGTCCGAACAACATCGCTTTGGTTCACTCTGAGACGCCTGGAAACTTCCCTTGTTGAGAGCCCTTCTTGACGCAAAGTAACAATGCGGACGCGATCGAACTGCGGTATTGACCTTCTAGGCATGGTAGAACTACAGACAACATGAGCAGCGTACCTTCGTCCTGGTGGAATGACTGGAACTGATCGGCTGTCGTACCCCCTCCGTCTAATAGGCCCTGCTCATGCATGGTTGTTTACATCTTTGAGCAGTTTTAGTGACATCTATGAACAGTCAAAGGGACTGTATCTTTGATACAATATACACAGTCAACGTCTATATGCCGGAGATCTGGGAACCGAGGTGATGCAAAACTTTTTTTGATGTGTGTAGATAGCTGGCGACGTGAGGTGTACACTGTACAGCCTTGAATGACATCATCCATTCCCGCGCTAAGACACAGCAAGACGGTGCACGCAATGGCAACACGTCGCACAGTGTGTCGAATCCCAATTCTAGGTGGAAAAAATTAATAACTTCGTTAATAGTGGTGGGATTCTATTAAAAGTTGGCAATCCCTACCGTTTTCGAGGTCGCTGAATTCATTTCTGGCATCGTCTAAAGTGTACGATCTTCGGGGGTAAATATATAGGGGTGAGGAGTAAGTTGAGTGGAAAAAATGACCGAATGTAACACAAGAATTATCCATTTTTGGTAGTAAAAATCACGATTCGGATGTGTATATGATAGTTTATGACAGTGGTAAGCAAACTATTTAAAACTGGATAAAATATGAATAACAATGAGGCTTTCGGTCAAGTATTCTTGTTACACCTTATTTGAGGAAATAGACGAAGTCACTGTATCCAGTTGGCAATCATCCAGATTTTAAAAAGTATATTAAATTTTTATTAAACATAGAACAACGAAATATGCACAAAAAATATTTATTTTCTATAAATAAAAAAATATTCGTCAAAATCATACAAACAATTTCTTTATAAGTTAATAAAATGTCATTTTACAGTCCTGTTAATGACGTAGTTTTAGTAAACATACTTCACACACGAAAACAATATTATTTCTCTAGAAAAGCATGGAAATAAAGACAACATATTGAATATTAGGCCTATTTCTCCTATTGCAAATAAAAAAGAAAACGTCCATTCGTCAAGTAATGTTCTCATTAATCTCACTCCCCTTAATAATAACAAAATATCTGATGTTCATTCGTCACCTGATTCTTCTGTCGAGTCCAGAGCATCTTAGTCATTGCTATATTGGTCTTCATCATTTGATGTCAAAGTTCCTTGGGGGTCATTAAGTAACTCAATAGCTTCCATAGGTAGATTACCTATGAACGTGGCATTGTTCTTCCTGCACTCTCCCATTTTTTATCAACTAAATTTTGTTTCTTAGCTCCTGCACCTGAGTGTCAGTAAGAGTTGTAGGATCAAATTTATTCATAACACATTGAAATATGACGTATGTACGCCCCTATTTACGAGACGACCGCCACGCGTAGAAAAATTATTCTCACGGTAATGCCCACATAGTCACTGAAAATAAGAAAATAAACCATCATGCACATTCGTGCGCAACCAAACCACTACAGATCCTGAATCTACATTAAATTTCCTATCGAATGACGTTTAAAGTAAAGTGGCACTATGAGGCACTCATAAAGTAAATAATTTATTTAGTGCAGAAAGCTTGTATTACGCATAAAAGTGCGAACACATAGGGCCTACCTCTTTTCACCATCCCATGAGCCGCAGAAGACAACACCTCGTTGAACTCACTAGAATCACAACGTTCGGTTCACTCCGTCACCTCCTATCTAATGACCTGATAACTGCCAGGAAGACGTTTCAGCACCTATAACCTCCCTCCTATGCACCAGAGAGCGGAAAGGAAGACCGAAGGTCACCATCTGGTTTGTTCACTATCGAATGAGCCAGTTTTCGCTTTCATTTGCGACAGTGAATTTTTTCCACCTAGATATGGGATTCGACACACTGTGCGTCGCTCGCTACGACCAAAATGTAGTGTGCCTTAGGCTACATGACTGCGTGACTAGACAGTCGAATCCATGCTGTTCAGTTGTTTTTCATATCTCTTGCTCGGTGTAATAGTTCCCTTTCCCTCCATTCTCATCCTTTCCATCTTTCTACTCATATCCACTTCCTTTACCTCTCAGAGAATTGTCAGCGCGCCAGACGAAGTCAGCTGGGTTTGAACTGTAGGTGCCTTTCCGCGAACTGTGTACCGCGCATTCCTAAAACATCTACAGGATCTTTCATATAAAGTAAGAACGCCAAGCGGCGGGTTTGTTATCCGCTAGTGTGGTGGCCTTGACCGAGCTTGTGGTGAGCCGTGGCCACCTGCTCTAAGCGTGTGTACAATCCTCTATGAAATATTACCTTATAAAAGTTGCTGGAAGTGTCGTCCTTCTTGGGTTATACAGGCATTGTATCTGGTAACCACATTTTGGCTGACTCGAGTGAGTCATGCCACAGTATTTTTTCTGATTTTTTATTTTGTGTTTTTTATTGAGCACTGAACCAGTAGTGTCAAAGTTATTTACAATTACGTGAATCTGTGCTAGTGAAGGTGGCACTTCATCAAGAAATTGCTGAATAAATGCATCACGTACCCGCCGAGCCGAATCGTAATTAAAATTAATTGTACATACAAAAATACGATGTTGCAATGATAACTGTCTCAACATGTTAGCAGCTGAGGTTAACTGGCGACTGACAACACCTGCACGCTTATTGCAAGGTCAAGTTTGTACTATGCGCGTGCTTTCAATACTACAGCAGGGGGCCGTGGCGCGTCATAATCTCGGTCAAGCCAGCTTCAGCAGCGAATGACAAAACCGCCGCTCGCCGTTCTTACTTTATATGAAAGACCCTGTAGTTGGTCTCTACCTCAATCACTCACTCAACACATTCTTTCCAATGTTGTAGTCTAGGTCAGGGGTTCTCAAAGTGTGGGGGGGGGGGCGACCCCCAGGGGGGCCCAGAGAGTGATAAAGGGGGGCGCCGGCCTTGATTGAAATATTTATATTTCATATTCTGTAACAAATATTACTATCCTCATATTCATGAACCTATCATAGGCAGGTAGCTCCCAAGACCATTCAAGAATAATAAACTCGTACCTTTGCTGTCTTATTTCACACGAACTAACCAGTAGATCCTGCCAGCAGGAATTCTGAGAAAAGGTGGCGAGTAACATTTCCCACACAGCTCCCTTTCACTCGCCACCCGCAGTGACATCTCCTTACAAAACACTTAATGACATTAAGCCGCTTGACAATGTGACCGCCAGTTCCTTTCAAGAATGGATTCCAAGAATGGATTCTTCTGTTTCTGCCGTTGCCGATTCGAATTCAGCTAGGCCTTTCCAGTCAGTCCAAAGACAGTGAGTGAACAGGTGAAGTCTAGTGCGGGGTTAGCCAACTTTACAATAAACTGATATGAGTGACGCCATTACCCATGGAAAAGTGGCTTATTAGAAGTAGTAAAAAGAGACCCCATGAAAGTGATAGAACAAGGTTCGAATTTAAACAAAGTCCATTGTCCTTCCACGTCTATTTCTGCTCCCATCAGGATTATTAATTCTACACACAAAGTGAAAGTGCGTAAATATCAAGACGAGTATCTGACATTAGGCTTTACTAGCATTCTTTCGAATAATAATCAGGAACAACCTCAATGCGTTCTTTGTTTGGAGAATTTAGCAAACGACAGTTTGAAGCCTGTGAAACTTAAGAGACACTTGCAGACTAAACATCCAGACTGTGTACGTAAACCTTTAGCATTTTTTAAGCGCCACGAGCAACAACTAAAAGGAAATGTTTAGATTCCAAGAAAGGCACGTTATAGTTCCTAAGAAAGCGCAAAGAGCATCCTTGGAGGTATACTATTTAATTGCAAAATCCAAATCACCACATATTATTGAAATTATTTCTTCCTGCAGCCGTGAAAATGTGCGCGATCATGCATGGAGAAAAGTTTGGCTAGTGTTTGAAGTCGATACCGCTCTCAAATGATACAGTAACTCGTCGTATTGATGTAAGAGCCTCTGACATAAAAAATCAATTGCTACCACGTCTTCATGATAGCCCAAAATTTGCTCTGCAACTTGATGACAGTACTGATATCGTAAACAGTGTCCAGCTTCTTGTTTTTGTACGCTACTGTCATGAAAATGAAATGCACGAGGATTTTCTATTTTGTAAACCTCTGGAAGGGCGGACTAAAGGCGAAGATAATTTTTCTCTTGTGAATTCCTTTTTTATTGACAACAATCTCTCATGGACAAATTCTGTTGGTAGACTATATGTACTGATAGGGCGTCGGCATTTACTGGAACTAAAAAGGGTTTCAGAGCAAGAGTGAGAGCTGTTAGTAATTCTGTAAAATTCACACATTGCATGATACACAGGGAGGCATTGGCTTCAAAAGTAGCCTACTACAACCGGAAGTCAATAAAGTGCTGAACGATGTAATTAAGTATTGTAAATTTTGTGAAAGCAAGAGCTTTAAACAGTCGGCTCTTTTCCATTCTTTGCGAGGAGATGGGATCTACTTATGATTTGCTTCTATTGCACACGGGGGTACGTTGGTTGTCTCGTGGTCGAGTCCTTCGTCGCGTTGTGGTTGAAGAATGAACTTCGTATTTTACTATTGGACAACAGTCCTACACTCGCAACCCTGTTTCTGGATGAGAAATGGCTTCTAATACTGTGCTACTTGGCTGACTTACTGTATTTGAAAAACTGAATGAACTTGACGTGTCACTTCAAGGACGAAATAGTAATATTTTCATTCTAAGCGACAAAGTGCTTGCTTTTAAGAGAAAACTTGAACTTTGGAAAGCCCAGATGGACAAAGGTAAACTGTGAGATGTTCCATTGTCTGAATGAATTCCTTGAAGAAAATGAGTTATATATTTGTCAAATTAGTGGAATTGTCGTAGAACACCTCCAAAACCTTCGTCAAAAATTCGAGGGTAGATTTCCACAACCTTCAACTGAGAATGACTGGATTCGCAGTCCGTTTGAAACGAACGTAACAGCCCACCTGTCAGCGTCAGAACAGGAGGAACTAATAGAACTCTCAAGTGACAGAATACTTCGAAATGAATTTAAGTCGAAGTCTCTTGAACATTTTTGGGTGCAGATTCGGAATGATTATCCCATTTTATCAAGAAAAGCAGTGGACCTGTTATTACTCTTCGCTTCAACTTACTTGCGTGAGTCAATATTTTCCGCAATGGCATCCGTCAAGACGAAGCATCGGTCTCGGCTGCAGCTGGAAGAGGATCAGCGGGTTGCTGTTTCAAACATCCAACCGAGACTGGATTTACTTTCATCTCAAATTCAAGCTCACACATCTCACTAACTCCGTAGTGTCTGAGAATTACCGAATTCTGATCCATGTACACTTTTATTCTCCTGTTTTACTTTTCCATGGGTGAAGAGTTTTAACATAACATTTTTCAAATTCATAGTGAAATATTGAAAATTGTATAAATTATTTCTATTGTCATTTATAAGTCACGAGCCTTTAAATATGAAAAGCATTACTGAACAAAGGTGTCACAGCTAAAGATCTAATTAGTGAAACAAACAAAATTTGCTCAATTCCAATAACTGCACGTGCATCAATTGTTTTTATTTTTATAAGCAAAAGCAATAAATATGCATGACATTTTTATTGATATTATTATTATTATTATATGTAACTGGTAGTTGAAATCCTAATTAGGCAGTAGCATACATAATAGATCTTGTTTGATCTTTCTTTTTGTGGGAAGTAGCCTATCAGAAGTGCTAAGAAAGGAAATGAGAATTGGGAGGGGGCGCGATATTTCATGTTTCAGAAGGGGGACGCGACAGAAAAGGTTTGAGAAACCCTGGTCTAGGTTACTCTGTGCTCTGTTCAAAATAAACACAAAGCCTTGTGAATATGTAGAAAGGGAACAATACACACTTTAAGCCGCATGAACTACAAGCACCATGCTGGAGGTCGCCGCAACTGACTGCCCATATATTTAGGCCAGGAACAGGAATATACGGGCTGCGCATGCACATAGTCAAAACACCCGCTCCCCATCGCAGCTTGTCGAACTGACTTCTCCTGGCGCGCAGACAAAATCTGCCACTCATTTCCCCTCCCTTCACCTCTCAGAGTGTGTGCCGCTCATTTCCCCTCCCTTCACCTCTCAGAGTGTGTGCCACTCATTTCCCCTCCCTTCACCTCTCAGAGTGTGTGCTACTCATTTCCCCTCCCTTCACCTCTCAGAGTGTGTGCCACTCATTTCCCCTCCCTTCACCTCTCAGAGTGTGTGCCACTCATTTCCCCACCCTTCACCTCTCAGAGTGTGTGCCACTCATTTCCCCTACCTTCACCTCTCAGAGTGTGTGCCACTCATTTCCCCTACCTTCACCTCTCAGAGTGTGTGCCACTCATTTCCCCTCCCTTCGCCTCTCAGAGTGTGTGCCACTCATTTACCGTCCCTTCACCTATCAGAGTGTGTGCCACTCATTTCCCCTCCCTTCACCTCTCAGAGTGTGTGCCACTCATTTCCCGTCCCTTCACCTCTCAGAGTGTGTGCCACTCATTTCCCCTCCCTTCACCTCTCAGACTGTCTGCCACTGATATTCCCTCCCTTCACCTCTCAGAGTGTGTGCCACTGATATTCCCTCCTTCACCTCTTAGACGGTCTGCCACTGATATTCCCTCCCATCACTCTCAGAGTGTGTGCCACTCCCTTCTCCTCTCTATTCGCAGAGTAAGAACTGAGTGACCATTACTTACCAAGACTAAGAAGTGAACATCTTTCGATCTTGCTCAAGGTATTCACTTGATCATCTCTAGAGATACACGCGATACTTGTAGTTGCCTAGAGGGAGTCCAAACGATCGCACGAGGCCTACTTCAGCCATTCCTTTGTCAGACTATCTACGGTGAGAAGTCCAACGACACATGCTGGGTAACGTGCGTAGGTATAGGAGAGGATATGGCTGCTCAAGTATGGTTTGATGTTTCATTTGAGGGACCTGGACCTCGTGGTCAGTATTGCCCCGTGTTCTTGGGTATGTGTAAATGCGGATTGTGCCTGATAACCTGTGTTATTGTTGTGTCTGTAGAAGTGAGTGTAGCCTAATTGTAATTTAGGTGAGGATTGGAAAGGAAACAGCCGTGGCTGTTAGAAACCATCCCTGCGTTTGCCTGGAATAGAAGTGAGAAACCAAGGAAAACCACTTCCAGGATGGCTGAGGTGAGAATCGAACCCAACTATTCTCAGTTGTGCCTCACGAGGCTGAGTTTACCCTGTTCCAACCCTCAGGCAATGCTCAAGAATGTTGCTCCCTGTAAGTAAGTTTGTGCTAAGCTTCAGCGGGATCGGGAGAGTCTTCATAGTCCTATGTTCAACCCCAGTTTGAAAACTGCTACTATGTATTGATTTTTGGTTTATAATGTAAATGAATAGACTTAACTTCCATAGGGATGAATTTTGTCTGTTTCTATAAAGCTAAGTGATTGGCCTTCCAAATTTTCTTTCTGCAGTAATTTAACTTACTATCATCATTTTTGTGAGTTTGGTTCAAATATTTATTTGTAAAGGTATACTCTAGTTTATTAAACTCATAAAATTGTACAATTTTGGCACCCAAATGGGAAAACAGTGGCGGCTAGTGACCTTATTAAATAAACGGGTAGCAATTTTCAATGGCTGTAATTTATGCTGTGAACTCTCCCGGCGTATTAACTAAGTGGCTGTAGAGTTGAGTTGAGGTAGTGCCTCTACCTTCAGTTGGAGAACTTGTATCTTGAATATTTTACTTGAACAAAATTATCACTCATGCTTTCCTTATTTGAACAGAAAAGAAATTCTTCTCTCCGATCAGAGAGAACATTTGGTAGCATACATCATTGCCTAAGTTCTTGGGCTTCAGGGACACAAGGGGGCCTTCAATTATTTTTGACAGTAATTTAATGATTTGTATGTTGTTTGAACAGTCTAAGTGAGCTTTGGGCAGGAAAATATTATAATTGTTGCCGCTGTTTACGAGGCACAGGGGGCATAAATGAATAGACTATGATAAGCTATCGAATAATTTACCAGGTAAATTTACGCAATATTGTTCCTCAACGTTCATGAATCGTCGTTATGGGAACTGAATATGTACTCAAGACACAAAGCAGTTTCTCCCTTATGCTTAGCCTGGAGGTCAGGGTTTGATTCCCGGTTTCGCCAAGAAATTTAAATTTAAATGGTCCATATACAAAATAAATAATAATGGTGAAAAGGGCCTATTACATCATTGCCTCACATCAATGATAAATTCAGACCAAGGACTAACCATACCATCAACTCGCACAGCAGCCTGATTGCCTGTAGCACCCGACCCTCAATACTGTAATCTCTCAGACCGCTTAGCATCTATTCACTGGGCACTCTATCGTACGCCTCTCCAGATCTTCAAAACAGAAACACAATTGTCTGTTCCTCTCGTAGCATTTATCAATAACTTAGTGCATACTGAAAACTTGATCTTGACATTCTCGTTGTGATCCAATGTCACACGGGTAAAACAGATTAAAATACAATAAATAAAAATAAAATCATATAAATTGATAAACGCCTCAACGTATGAGTGGACATTTCACTAGCTTTACAGGAGAGCATGCGCACATTTTGCTACCTGTGAAGCAAATCGAATAGGCCTACACAATTATGAAGAGCTTTACTTTGTATATCTCTCCCAGTTAGTCTCTACGTGCACTTGGGCTTTATGAATTTTTCTGTGCAGTGCTACTTGCAGAAATATATTTTTGAACTTGTCTTGATTAATACTTAGCCTACAATATTATCAAGGTGCTGTCCATTCCTTTCCCTTTGTGTGTATATGTAAGTGTTTCTGTACTTAGTATACAGAATTATTCTATGAGAAAGGTGAATGGTGTTGACTTTTAAAACTCATGCAGTCATTCGTATTGTACACAAATAGGCTATATATTAAAGTAGTAGTTCCGTTAAGAGCTAAATAGCCTATTTTCATATATGCTACTTAGCCTATATTAATTGCCTCTATCAACGTACAAATATTCAGTTTATTGACGTAATAGATTCGTAGATATTGAGAACCGTCTATTCGGATGGTCACCATGTTGGATTTTATATATAGACCATAGAGTTATGTACCATTACATTAAGATTATTGTGTAGGTGTTATGTTCAAACTTCAATCGCATGATAAGGAAACAAGAAATAAAAACGAGATTTTAAAATTTTGCTCAGCCGCCATTTTGTGGTTATGAAAATAATTTAAATGAATTAGATGCCATTGGATTAAAATTGATATAATCATATACCGTACCAAGTTTCACTGCGCTTGGATGGTTAAATCGCGAGAAACGTACATTTGAATATTTAAATTTCGCGTCGCCGCCATGTTGGATTTGTGCTCACCAGATTATTGAACGTCCCATAGGTGAACTTCTGTTTATAGCCACTATACACATACACAATTTCACTTTGATTGATGTCATAGAGAAATAGATATTGAGAACCGTCTAAATATTTCGGATGGTCAGCATGTTAAATTTTAATATATGTAGGGCACGGAGTTATGTACTATTAGATAAGGATTATTGTGTACGTTCATTATTCACGCGTTAATTTCGATCGCATGATTAGAACACAAGAAATAAAAACTTTATTTCAAAATTTCACACAGCCGCCATCTTGAGGTTATGTAAACAATTGAACTAAATTAGATGTCAGTGCATTGCACTTTGTATAGTCATTTACTGTACCATGTCCTTTTTAGGTTTCAAGAGAACTGTGATGACTGTGACGAGTTTCAGGTGAAACTAAACAATAATATAGGCCTACGAGATGAAGAAAGTGTCAAAATTGATTCAGACCACGATTCCCACTTGTCAGAAGCAGATATAAAACAAGATCTTTGACAAAAATCAGTCAAGGAACTGATTGAAGTTTATGATATGCAAATGGCAGACTTCAAAGGGCAGCATCGCCTTTGGTTAAATGAACAACCAAACTTTCGTGTGGTTAGCCAAGCTGTGCTCCACGTACAAATAATGCATTTTTATTAAGATGTAGTCTACCTGATTTTCCTCGGCTGTAGTGATTCTCACTTTGGGGGAACATTCTGATGTGCATTCAGATGCCTTCCCTTATTTCTTCTCCCAACGCATTTGGAGGCACCTTCCTTCATCTCTGATATGATTCAACAATTCCACCAGTAGTTTTTCTTTGGCCAAAGCAGTCTTGACACATTTCCGAAGTACTCAATGCATTTAAGAAAAATGTTTTGCAGACTTGAAGTCTTTGGCCATGAACTCAGAAGTACTAAACTCCCTATCTTGTACAACCCTTCCATCCACAGTTTTTGCAATTACTTGCGAAGCTACAAATAATCATCGATATTTCATTCTTTCCAGAAACTGTTGAAAATATGACGCGTATCTTCCGAAATAATGTTTCCTGAACATTTTCTTTCACAGACATATTTGCACGCAGGCTTGACATATCTTGCCGGAACTATTCCACCTGCTTCTCTACGTCATTTCCTCATATTACACTTCCACTAATTGTGGTGATGCACAAAGGTTTAGGTACATTTACCATAAATTTATATCAAATTGTCCAAGCAAATTCAAAATTGAAAATTGCATACCTTGGATGCTTCATCTGTTAGCAGCATATCGATTCCATCAATAATGTTCTCATAAGCTAAGTTCCATCGCAGTGTCATTTAGGGTACTTAAGTAAACAAGCAAAATAACATAATTATGAATTATCTGAGTGATTTTGGTGGATACAAACCGCACACTATGGATAATAGAGGCGTACCTTTGATGGATATTATGACATACAATCTACTTGTGAACGTTCTGTATTTTGTAGGCGAACATTTCCATCAGAAGGAAGAGCTACTTCTGTAGTTGTGTTAGGCTCCACGATGTTAGCACCGACTAGTGGCGGTAAGGTATCCAGTTCACTATTCTCGTAAAGCGGAGAATGTCCATTAATGACCTTTGTTACTTTCCGTTTTAACAAATAATATTTTACAATAAGCAATAGGTATGCACACAGACTGATAGTGCTTGGTTGACAGGATAGAATAGCCAATTGATTCTTGATGTAGGCCTACTTGAAATACTCACACATTTGTTTACCTGTAAAACCTTTGGCGCTAATTCCACGATCCTTCTAGTTCAGTCAGTAACAGAATCCATTTCATTCTTTGAGTCCGTCACAAAATACTGCGCCAAACATCAAAACCCACGACAATTCACGCGTTATTTGCTCGTGATTATTACAGTACGGATGACAATATGGAAGTAATGGTAGGCCTATCACTGAGAGGTAACTATCGTAAGATCCAATAGGGAGGCTCAACTATTGTATGATCACTTTACCGCTGGGTTCTCCGTGACACACGATAGTAACACATAACCTAACTAATATTCAATCCTACGAAACATACACATACAATAGTTTACCTACGACTTAAACAAGTCACATGCGAAAAAAAACTCAAACTCGTCGTTTTTGCACTTACAATAGATTACCTCTGACTTGTCCTCTCCACTCCACCCAGCGCGTGTCATCGTCGGGTGAGCGTAGCGTTTCAAACATTTCACTTTTAACGCGCTGTAAAAGACAAACTGAATGACTTCACTTGAACATAACCACGGCCATACCTAGTCTCGTCAAAATCGGAGTTTCACGCTTCTAACCCTTCCTTTGTGAGCTGGGATCGAACTCGCAATGTTGAGTTCTTAACCACCCAGCTTGGCAGGCGGGATCGCACGTGCACATGTAGGTCTGCCACTTTGCGGAAGATGTGAGCAATATCAGGAGAGTTATCATGTTAGCTGGAAACACGCCGTGAACGAGTATGTTCCCACATTCCTCGAAGCTAGGATGCTCCACGTAGGCCTACTCTATCATGGTCACAGATCTGCATGCAGCGGGCTGGGAACTCTTTGGCGAGTCGTCACGCATGGACGGCTGGTCGGTTTGAGAGACGGTCGTGGGGTGCTAAATGACCAGCATATTGTTCAGGATTCAATGACCCAAACACTGTTTATATTCGGCACAACTAGATTCAGGCTTACCAACCTTATTTCAATATGGAGCGAACATACATGATGACGATGAAGATGATGATACAACCGTATCAAATTTACAGTAGCACAGAGAAATGTATGCTTCCCATAAGTTTCGTCTTTACATGGTTCAAGTGAAACTTGTCCATATTGTATTCTCATGGTAGCATATCTAATTTTCGTTGTAGATGCTAATTGATGTTTTAACATCTAGGTTGGATACAGGTTAGGCCTATAGTAAAATGAGAATGAACTGAACTGGCGGTACTGCAGTCGTACAGTTAGAGGAAAGAATTCACGATGAAAATTAATAAATGTAAAACAAACATATTGGAATGCAGCCGAAATAAATCAGAAACCCCTATGAACGTTTAAATGGCAGGTGAAAAGCTAAATGAAGTAGGAGACTTCAGATACTTAGGACGCAAAATAAACAGTGATGGACGAAGCAAAGAGGATATAAAAAGTAGCTTACCACAGGCAAGGAAAGCATTGCTGCAGAAAAGGAATCTGTTAATATCGAATATAGATTTTTTAATTAGGAAGTCGCGTTTAAAGCCTTTGTACTGCTACTCTATGGAAGTGAAACTTGGACTGTTGGAGCAGCAGAAAAGAGAATAATAGAAGCGTTTGAAATGTGGTGTTACAGGAGAATGATGTTCAGATGGGTAGATAGGGTTACAAATGAAGAGGTATTAAGACGACTGGGGGAAGAGAGATGTTTGTGGCGACTGCTAATGAAGAGAAGAGATAGGTTGGTAGGACACATACTAAGACACCCAGGAATAGCAAACTTAGTTATGGAAGGAAGGGTCAATAATAAGAACTGTAGGGGTAGACCAAGGTTAGAATATGTTAAACAGATTGCCTCGAGTGTAGGGCGTGGTAACTATATAGAAATGAAACTATTAGCTTAGGACAGGGAGGCTTGGAGGGCTGCATCAAACCAATCGAATGAAGACTCAAACAACAACAATGTGAGGAGAGTATAAAAATTGCCCACGCTAACTATTTACTTGCGTAGCTCAGAATGCTCCTCGAGACTTTCGCTTTACTTTGACACAGGCTTTTTGAAAATAAATATATATTTCAATTTTTATGCATCTTTTTGATGTGTAACATCTTTCCGCTCGGTTGCTGGATAGTTTTGTGGGAGTGATTTTGACAATTGGGGACGGAAGTGGATCGGAACGATCGAAGTGGCAGTGGTGGATCGAACGGAAGTATGCACTGCCCGCTCGATCGATCGAACGGAAGTGTACTAGCTGGCAGTGGTGGAAAACGGAAGTATGCACTGCCCGCTCGATCGATCGAACGGAAGTGTACTTGCTGGCAGTGGTGGAAAACGGAAGTATGCACTGCCCGCTCGATCAATCGAACGGAAGTGTACTAGCTGGTAGTGGTGGAAAACGGAAGTATGCACTGCCCGCTCTATCGATCTAACGGAAGTGTACTAGCTGGCAGTGGTGGAAAACGGAAGTATGCACTGTTCACTCGATCGATCGATCCAGCGGGCAGTGATAAGGCCCAGCTGGCAGTGGTACGAGAAACAATGAGCGCGTGGTGTCTGGAATTGATACCATGACGTACTCTCGGCCATGTGGAATGTATATGACATACTGAACGGAAAACGCTCATGCGAACTCTGGTGTCAAGTGATTGAAACAAATGACATGGTACATGTTCGAAGTCTTCGTATCAGTATTTAAATGGTAAAATGCCTTAATATCAAACATTGTAAGTAGTCGGCATTGCCAGTATTATGTTTCTGCACAATGGCTATTCAAATATTAACCCACATAACGGTAATGCAGTCATCAATATAATATACTCGTTGTGGTTATACGAGAATTGAGCAAGCCTTCATGAACTATTACTGAATACATTCTCTTTACTCACAAGAGGGCCTATTCATAAGACATTTTAAACTCAATTTCACGCAGGAACATTATCGAAACAAGCAAAATATAAATTAAACTTAATTCCGTAATGCAGTATTATTGGAACGTGGAAATAAGTCACCATCCTGTGCACAAAATGTGCGTAGTCGAAATAGCCATGGGGTTAGTGCTTATGACTGTGAATCTAGAGACCTTGGGTTTGAATCCCGGACGGGGTAGATATTTTTGTTACCAGATTATCATTTTAAACGATATTTATCATATCAATATGACTCATTTTAACAGAATCCATATGAAATTACGTGTTGGTCTGTGAATGAAGAGGACCTGTTTATAAGGAATTTAAATTTATGAGCGGTGTCGCGTATTCTTTATTCAGGCTAGTGCTGGTGGAAGCTACAAATCATCTAATAAAATGAGTTCCGTATTATAAACAACAATATTTGTAAAACACTCCCTTTTACAATAGATTAATATTTGTGCCAATAATAGTATAGATACCGGTGTATCAACAATTTCACGTGAGGTTTCTTCTATGTCAGATGTTACACATCATATGCGACTACTGTAAGGCTCGTAATTTTAATTTTTTAAATTGAACAATTTGATCATTTCCATCGAGCAAAATTAAATTAAAGTAAATTTCGAAGAATGGGCGTGTTGAAGTATAACGCTTATAAGGAGGAATTACATCTAAAACTTGCAATTATGTACTGTAGTCTATGTTGAAAAGATCCGGAAATAGGGGAAGTGTTATATCTCGAAAAATATTTCTGCGAGAAATTGGAATCAACGATTTTTCAGGTTTTTGGAACATGCCATTACTAGACTATAGAATTCCTCTTCTTTCAGTTGAAGCATTGGCATCCATTTTGCTGTCGATGTACGTCCCTTTGGGGAACTAGTCCTATAAGGAAAGTACCTTCAGGAATGTACTTTGGTGGGTTCCCTAATAGGACGCACCATTGTGGGGAAGTAGGCCTATAAGGAAAGTACCTTCAGGAATGTACTTTGGTGGGTTCACTAATAGGACGCACGGTTGTGGGGAAGTAGGCCTATAAGGAAAGTACCTTCAGGAATGTACTTTGGTGGGTTCCCTAATAGGACGCACGGTTGTGGGGAAGTAGTCCTATAAGGAAAGTACCTTCAGGAATGTACTTTGGTGGGTTCACTAATAGGACGCACGGTTGTGGGGAAGTAGGCCTATAAGGAAAGTACCTTCAGGAATGTACTTTGGTGGGTTCCCTAATAGGACGCACCATTGTGGGGAAGTAGGCCTATAAGGAAAGTACCTTCAGGAATGTACTTTGGTGGGTTCACTAATAGGACGCACCATTGTGGGGAAGTAGGCCTATAAGGAAAGTACCTTCAGGAATGTACTTTGGTGGGTTCACTAATAGGACGCACCATTGTGGGGAAGTAGGCCTATAAGGAAAGTACCTTCAGGAATGTACTTTGGTGGGTTCCCTAATAGGACGCACCATTGTGGGGAAGTAGGCCTATAAGGAAAGTACCTTCAGGAATGTACTTTGGTGGGTTCACTAATAGGACGCACCATTGTGGGGAAGTAGGCCTATAAGGAAAGTACCTTCAGGAATGTACTTTGGTGGGTTCCCTAATAGGACGCACCATTGTGGGGAAGTAGGCCTATAAGGAAAGTACCTTCAGGAATGTACTTTGGTGGGTTCCCTAATAGGACGCACCATTGTGGGGAAGTAGGCCTATAAGGAGAGTACCTTCAGGAATGTACTTTGGTGGGTTCCCTAATAGGACGCACCATTGTGGGGAAGTAGGCCTATAAGGAGAGTACCTTCAGGAATGTACTTTGGTGGGTTCCCTAATAGGACGCACCATTGTGGGGAAGTAGTCCTATAAGGAAAGTACCTTCAGGAATGTACTTTGGTGGGTTCACTAATAGGACGCACCATTGTGGGGAAGTAGGCCTATAAGGAAAGTACCTTCAGGAATGTACTTTGGTGGGTTCACTAATAGGACGCACCATTGTGGGGAAGTAGGCCTATAAGGAAAGTACCTTCAGGAATGTACTTTGGTGGGTTCCCTAATAGGACGCACCATTGTGGGGAAGTAGGCCTATAAGGAAAGTACCTTCAGGAATGTACTTTGGTGGGTTCCCTAATAGGACGCACCATTGTGGGGAAGTAGGCCTATAAGGAAAGTACCTTCAGGAATGTACTTTGGTGGGTTCCCTAATAGGACGCACCATTGTGGGGAAGTAGGCCTATAAGGAAAGTACCTTCAGGAATGTACTTTGGTGGGTTCCCTAATAGGACGCACCATTGTGGGGAAGTAGGCCTATAAGGAAAGTACCTTCAGGAATGTACTTTGGTGGGTTCCCTAATAGGACGCACCATTGTGGGGAAGTAGGCCTATAAGGAAAGTACCTTCAGGAATGTACTTTGGTGGGTTCACTAATAGGACGCACCATTGTGGGGAAGTAGGCCTATAAGGAAAGTACCTTCAGGAATGTACTTTGGTGGGTTCACTAATAGGACGCACCATTGTGGGGAAGTAGGCCTATAAGGAAAGTACCTTCAGGAATGTTCTTTGGGGGTTCCCTAATAGGACGCACCATTGTGGGGAAGTAGTCCTATAAGGAAAGTACCTTCAGGAATGTACTTTGGTGGGTTCCCTAATAGGACGCACCATTGTGGGGAAGTAGGCCTATAAGGAAAGTACCTTCAGGAATGTACTTTGGGGGGTTCCCTAATAGGACGCACCATTGTGGGGAAGTAGGCCTATAAGGAAAGTACCTTCAGGAATGTACTTTGGTGGGTTCACTAATAGGACGCACCATTGTGGGGAAGTAGGCCTATAAGGAGAGTACCTTCAGGAATGTACTTTGGGGGGTTCCCTAATAGGACGCACCATTGTGGGGAAGTAGGCCTATAAGGAGAGTACCTTCAGGAATGTACTTTGGTGGGTTCCCTAATAGGACGCACCATTGTGGGGAAGTAGGCCTATAAGGAGAGTACCTTCAGGAATGTACTTTGGGGGGTTCCCTAATAGGACGCACCATTGTGGGGAAGTAGGCCTATAAGGAAAGTACCTTCAGGAATGTTCTTTGGGGGTTCCCTAATAGGACGCACCATTGTGGGGAAGTAGTCCTATAAGGAAAGTACCTTCAGGAATGTACTTTGGTGGGTTCCCTAATAGGACGCACCATTGTGGGGAAGTAGGCCTATAAGGAGAGTACCTTCAGGAATGTACTTTGGGGGGTTCCCTAATAGGACGCACCATTGTGGGGAAGTAGGCCTATAAGGAAAGTACCTTCAGGAATGTTCTTTGGGGGTTCCCTAATAGGACGCACCATTGTGGGGAAGTAGTCCTATAAGGAAAGTACCTTCAGGAATGTACTTTGGTGGGTTCCCTAATAGGACGCACCATTGTGGGGAAGTAGGCCTATAAGGAGAGTACCTTCAGGAATGTACTTTGGGGGGTTCCCTAATAGGACGCACCATTGTGGGGAAGTAGGCCTATAAGGAAAGTACCTTCAGGAATGTACTTTGGTGGGTTCCCTAATAGGACGCATGGTTGTGGGGAAGTAGGCCTATAAGGAAAGTACCTTCAGGAATGTACTTTTGTGGGTTCCCTAATAGGACGCATGGTTGTGGGGAAGTTGACGTATAAGGAAAGTACCTTCAGGAATGTACTTTGGTGGGTTCCCTAATAGGACGCACCATTGTGGGGAAGTTGTCTTATATGGAAAGTACCTTCGGGAATGACAAGTTCCCCAAGTGAGTGATAATAATGATATTGGTTTTATGCCCCTTTTAGATACTGCGGCCTTCAGCGACGCCAGGGTGCTGGAAGTTTGCCCCAAAAGGGACCTTTAACGTGCCAGTAGTTCTACTGATACGACTCCCTCGCATTTGTGCACCCTCAAATGACAGCTGAGTGAACCAGGATTCGATCCTGCAACCTAGGGAACAGCAGGCGAGAACAGGACCGCAGAGCCACGCAGCCAGTTGAAAAGTGAAGGTCCGTAGATTAATAATGCGCAAAATCAAAATGTTGAAAATGTTGAAGCATTTGGGCAATCCGGGGCCCCTTAACTACATTTTACATAGACTCTACTGTAGTCTATTAACTGCACTCAAAGTCATCTTTCTTCCCATCACTTCAGCTCTTTCACAACACATTATCGCTGACCCTTCGTAAATGTCATTGTTTCTTGTTTTATCTTCTACATACCAGCTGCTATTTGGTAAGATTCGGAATATGTTGCTTTCGTTTAGTTCATAATACACCTATGTTTATGATAGGCTATATTATAGCAGAGTTGTTCCACGGAACATCTATACTAATATAATAAAGCTGAAGAGTTTGTGTGTTTGTTTGTGTTTTTAAACGCGCTAATCTCTGGAACTACCAGTCGGATTCGAAAAATTCTTTTTTTATATGATAGCCAGATTCAAGAGAAATAGTTTAGGCTATGTTAAATTTCGGACAGACCACTCCATTCCCTGCATTTAGGCCCTTTAGCACAAATCTACACCGTTTCACCGATCAGAACAAAAATGTGTATACATACCTTTGGAACCCTGCGAGTAACACTGTCTGCATGAAATTTATGACAGACCGGTCCATTCCCTGCATTTAGGCCCTTTGGCACAAATCTACACCGTTTCACCGATGTGAACCAAAATTTGTATACTTACCCTTTGGACCCCTGCGAGTAACACAGTCTACATGACATTTCGGACAGACCACTCCATTCCCTGCATTTAGGCCCTTTGGCACAAATCTACACCGTTTCACCGATCTGAACCAAAATTTGTATGCACACCCTTTGGAACCCAGCGGGTAACACTGTCCACTTTAAATTTCGGACAGACCACTCAATTCCCTGCATTTAGGCCCTTTGACCCAAATCTACACCGTTTCACCGATCTGAACCAAAATGTGTATACATACCCTTTGGAACCCTGCGAGTAACACTGTTAACATGAAATTCCGGACAGACCACTCCATTCCCTGCATTTAGGCCCTTTGGCACAAATCTACACCGTTTCACCAATCTGAACCAAAATTTGTAGCCTATACTTACCCTTTGGAACCCTACGAGTAACACTGTCTGCATGAAATTTCGGACAGACCACTCCATTCCATGCATTTAGGCCCATTGGCGCAAATCTACACCGTTTCACCGATCTGGACCAAAATTTGTATACTTACCCTTTGGAACCCTGCGAGTAACACTGCCAGCATGACACATCGGACAGACCACACCATTCCCTGCATTTAGGCCCTTTGGTACAAATCTACACCGTTTCACCGATCTGAACCAAATTTCACATACTTACACTTTGGAACCCGACGAGTAACATTGTCTGCTTGAAATTTCGGTCAGATCACTCCATTCCCTGCATTTAGGTCCATTGGCACAAATCTACACCGTTTCACCGATCTGAATCACAATTTGTACACTTACCCTTTGGAACCCAGCGGGTGACACTGTCCACTTTAAATTTCGGACAGACCACTCCATTTCCTGCATTTAGGCCCTTTATCACAAATCTACACCGTTCCTCCCAATTGCACCAAATTATACATACACTTTGAAACTCTGCTGGTAACACTGTCCACTTGATATTTTGGACAACGCTCCCCATTCCCTACATTTAGAAAAACAAACAAACTGAACTTGAAAACCATGTATTAAGGCTCTAGAATCATTCATGTCCGTAGTAGTGTAACTGTAAGAGTATTTTAATAAGTCCATTGTTTACTGGCAATTCGGGCTGCATCACATCGCCCCTACCAGTGTCCTGGTGCAGAATTGCGAAAATAGTTAAATCTTGCGCTGCTTATAAATTGCAGTCACGGGGAGTAATTAGTGCAAAATGATTTCTTTTGCCCCTTAAAACAGTTTTCATCATGAACTTATTATGCATCTGTATAAGTGCAATGGTGTTGGTGCAATACATTGAGGTTATCAGCTGCAATAAGCGTTGGTGCTTTCAAATTTACCGTAATTTATTCCGAAACTTATCGTTGAGCGCTATGTGGCCATAAATGATACTATTGCAACCTCAGGAGCTCGGGACTGCCGAAGTTTTCCCAAGTGTTCTGATTATTTTCCTACGGCGCTATGCGACAAAAGACGACACTATTGGTCTCTACATTTATAACAGACAATGAGATATAGGCCCTAGGCAGTGGTTTTTTTTCACTTACTCCTCTTTCTAATAATTTTTTGTTGTGTTTTTGTTGTTGTTGTAAATTACATGTGTCAGTGCTGTAGTTAGTGAATAGCCGTTTCCCTATTCATTATTATCATTATTATCATTAAGGGAAAATGATCTAAATGTTACGTCCATTATACTGTACTGCTTATCACCACCACCACCACCACCACCACCACCACCACCACCACCACCACCACAAAAAGTTATATTTAATTATTTTTTTCTGGTAGTTTAAGTATCATGTGCCAGTTCTGTAGTAGTATTCATTATCATCCATAAAACAAATAAATCCACCGGGCGAAGCGGGGCACTACAGCTAGTATTACATAATATGCTCTGCAGGAACCTAATTTTACTACATTAAAATCAACCCATTAAACTATGAATGTTGGTTTGTTTATTACAGGAAGAAACCAAAACTAGCATAAAAATAAAATAAGTGTAAAAAAGGCATTACATTATAGGCCACCTAGTACAACTGTATTGTTACTAACCGTTCGTCAATATGACGTCGCCCACTCAATGTCTACAATAATCAATAAAGGTATCACTTATCGCACCTGCCATTGAAAACTGCTCGATAATTGTAGCTACACAAAATGGTAGTGGGAATACGCATGCAAGAAAGGCAGAGTCGCGAATCGAACCCGGGTCTCCGCGATATACACCCAAGAATGCTAGTCTCGACGCAACAAGGCGGACTCCATGAAGAGAACACTGCATTGCTTTTGAGTGAAATTCGCCGTACAGAATATATTTTGCTACTGGAGCCCATTTCGAAGTAAGTCTGTCCCTTCTAGCTGTGTGCCACGTTTCATTTTCCCTTTGGCCCCTTGTTTCCTTTTCCAGTTTTTGAATATGGCCTTCACTACGCGTTAGTTGCTTGACCTTCTCATAACTAAACTCTCTCAACAGTACGTCATCGAAATCCAACTGCATTGATTGGTTTCCATAATCACGTGAGACAGTATGTTTCATTTCATTAGACTGTTGTCGGGACATTCTTTTCCCTTCTCGCGACGTAAATAAACTTTTTCGGCAAGCTGCTCTTCATCTCTTTCTGCTGAGTGCAGTGTACTTCACTATTGTGGCAGGTTTTTTTTCTAAACTGATTTCATTGTTTTATAGTGCCAGGATGGCCCAAACTGAAAGTCCAGCCCGGCAGCTTTGGTTCTATGAGTGAAGGAACCTCGTTTCCCTCGATTGATCTGCTTACCTGCCGTGAATTTTGCAACAAGGAATATATAATTTTCGGTAGCATTGTTGGTGGTGTTTGATACTAGCTGAGAACTTTTTGCAATTAGAGGCTGCAAGCAAGAACGCACCTTGTCACAAGCATTAATTTGGTCTGTTTGTCTTCACTTTGCCCGCTGGTTGTGCAAAAGTACTGTTTGCAGTCTTTATGAATCCCAATCCAATCCAGTATTTCCGGAAACCAATTTTCCATTTTCACAAACGCTACGCCTTTATTTTTCCACACAATACATTGTTTTCATTTGAAGTCGAACTTGCTTCTCTGAAAAAAGTTGACACTGAATAGTTCGTGATCTTTACTCCTACACTTATGTATTAGAAGTAAAAAACAAACTACACCCGTGGCGCGACAGCCCATGATGGGCCTAGGCCTACCAAGCAACCGCTGCGCTGTTCAGCCATGTTGCCTGCAGATTGCGGGGTGACGTTTAGTCATCCAACTTGTAGGCTACAGGTAAAATATAAGTGAAATCATAACTGCTCAGTGCATTACAGATTCTCTAATGCAAGAAGGGTATTGTTATAACTCTTTGTCCTTTTCAAGGAGTATAATTGAATGTTGGTTGTAGTAGCTTTTGAAATATGTGTTATACGGATATTAAACATGAATATGAGCTGTCCTTTGCTAGTGCTTCCTCTGTACAAAATGTCATTCAATTCAGTTTCACCGTGTTTGAATTGACATGGTGAATCGATATGCACATATACATGGCCGCTATCTGCAAACTATTGGGCTGATGACCTTGTAGATCAGTCAAAAGATGCTTCCCACAAAAAGGCATGTTGTTGCAAAATTTGGTAGAGATCAGACGATTAGGTTGGTCGTAATTTGATTTAAGCTTTTAACATTTGGGTGGCCGCCATTACGTTTCCGTCAATATGGCGACGATATAAAGCATGACACTGAGTTGCCTTTTGCGAGTTCTACCTCTGTTCCAAATTTCGTTCAATTCGGTTTCACAGTGTTTGAATTGATAGGGGGAATCGATTTGCACACATACATGGCCGCCATCTGCAAACTATTGGGCTGATGACCTTGTAGTTTGGTCAAAAGATGCCCACCACACAAAAGTATGCTGTTGCAAAATTTAGTAGAGATCAAATGATCAGGATGGTCGTAATTTGATTTAAGCCTTTAACATTTGGGTGGCCGCCATTACCTTTACGTCAAGAAGGCGGCCATATTAAATAGGTCACTGAGGTGCTCTTTGCTATTGCTACCTCTGTAGCAAATTTCGTTAAATTCGGTTTCACCGTGTTTGAATAGATAGGGGGAATTGATTTGCACACATACATGGCCACCATAAGCTAATTATTGGGCTGATGACCTTGTAGTTTGGTCGAAAGATTTTTCATACATAAAGGTATAGTGTTGCAAAAATTGGTAGAGATCAGGCGATTAGGTTGGTCGTAATTTGATTTAAGCTTTTAACATTTAGGTGGCCGCCATTTCGTTTTTGTCAAGATGGCGGCGATATAAAACATGACGATGAAGTGCCCTTTGCTCGTGCCACCTCTGTACCAAATTTCGTTCAATTCGGTTACACCGTGTTTGAATTGATAGGGGGAATCGATTTGCACACATACATGGCCGCCATCTGCAAACTATTGGGCTGATGACCTTGTAGTTTAATCAAAAGAGGCTCGCCAAATAAATATATGTTGTTGCAAAATTTGGTGGAGATCAGATAATTAGGTTCGTCGTAATTTGATTTAAGCGTTGATTATTTGGGTGGCCGCCATTACGTTTCCGTCAAGATGGCGGCGATATAAAACATGACACTGAGGTGCCCTTTGCTAGTGCTATCTCTGTACCAAATTTCGTTCAATTAGGTTTCACGGTGTTTGAATAGATAGGGGAATTGATTTGCACACATGCATGGCCACCATACGCTAATTATTGGGCTGATGACCTTGTAGTTTGGTCGAAAGATTCTTCATACATAAAGATATAGTGTTGCAAAAATTGGTAGAGATCAGGCGATTAGGTTGGTCGTAATTTGATTTAAGCTTTTAACATTTAGGTGGCCGCCATTAATTTTTTGTTAAGATGGCGGCGATATAAAACATGACGATGAGGTGCCCTTTGCTCGTGCCACCTCTGTACCAAATTTCGTTCAATTCGGTTACACCGTGTTTGAATTGATAGGGGGAATCGATTTGCACACATACATGGCCGCCATCTGCAAACTATTGGGCTGATGACCTTGTAGTTTAGTCAAAAGAGGCTCGCCAAATAAATATACAGGGTGTTACAAAAAGGTACGGCCAAACTTTCAGGAAACATTCCTCACACACAAAGAAATAAAATATGTTATGTGGACATGTGTCCGGAAACGCCTAATTTCCATGTTAGAGCTCATTTTAGTTTCGTTAGTATGTACTGTACTTCCTCGATTCACCGCCAGTTGGCCCATTTGAAGGAAGGTAATGTTGACGTAATGTTAGAGCTCATTTTAGTTTCGTTAGTATGTACTGTACTTCCTCGATTCACCGCCAGTTGGCCCATTCGAAGGAAGGTAATGTTGACGTAATGTTAGAGCTCATTTTAGTTTCGTTAGTATGTACTGTACTTCCTCGATTCACCGCCAGTTGGCCCATTTGAAGGAAGGTAATGTTGACGTCAGTGCTTGTGTTGACATGCGACTCATTGCTCTACAGTACGAGCATCAAGCACAAAAGTACGTAGCATCAACTGGTTAGTGTTCATCACGAACGTGGTTTTGCAGTCAGTGCAATGTTTACAAATGCGGAGTTGGCAGATGCCCATTTGATGTATGGATTAGCACGAGGCAATAGCCGTGGCGCGGTACGTTTGTATCGAGACAGATTTCCAGAACGAAGGTGTCCCGACAGGAAGACGTTCGAAGCAATTGATCGGCGTCTTAGGGAGCACGGAACATTCCAGCCTATGACTCGCGACTGGGGAAGACCTAGAACGACGAGGACACCTGCAATGGACGAGGCAATTCTTCGTGCAGTTGACGATAACCCTCATGTCAGCGTCAGAGAAGTTGCTGCTGTACAAGGTAACGTTGACCACGTCACTGTATGGAGAGTGCTACGGGAGAACCTGTTGTTCCCGTACCATGTACAGCGTGTGCAGGCACTATCAGCAGCTGATTGGCCTCCACGGGTACACTTCTGCGAATGGTTCATCCAACAATGTGTCAATCCTCATTTCAGTGCAAATGTTCTCTTTACGGATGAGGCGTCATTCCAACGTGATCAAATTGTAAATTTTCACAATCAACATGTGTGGGCTGACGAGAATCCGCACGCAATTGTGCAATCACGTCATCAACACAGATTTTCTGTGAACGTTTGGGCAGGAATTGTTGGTGATGTCTTGATTGGGCCCCATGTTCTTCCACCTACGCTCAATGGAGCACGTTATCATGATTTCATACGGGATACTCTACCTGTGCTGCTAGAACATGTGTCTTTACAAGTACGACACAACATGTGGTTCATGCACGATGGAGCTCCTGCACATTTCAGTCGAAGTGTTCGTACGCTTCTCAACAACAGATTCGGTGACCGATGGATTGGTAGAGGCGGACCAATTCCATGGCCTCCACGCTCTCCTGACCTCAACCCTCTTGACTTTCCTTTATGGGGGCATTTGAAAGCTCTTGTCTACGCAACCCCGGTACCAAATGTAGAGACTCTTCGTGCTCGTATTGTGGACGGCTGTGATACAATACGCCTTTCTCCAGGGCTGCATCAGCGCATCAGGGATTCTATGCGACGGAGGGTGGATGCATGTATCCTCGCTAACGGAGGACATTTTGAACATTTCCTGTAACAAAGTGTTTGAAGTCACGCTGGTACGTTCTGTTGCTGTGTGTTTCCATTCCATGATTAATGTGATTTGAAGAGAAGTAATAAAATGAGCTCTAACATGGAAATTAAGCGTTTTCGGACTCATGTCCACATATCATATTTTCTTTATTTGTGTGTGAGGAATGTTTCCTGAAAGTTTTGCTGTACCTTTTTGTAACACCCTGTATATTGTTGCAAAATTTGGTGGAGATCGGATAATTAGGTTAGTTGTAATTTGATTTAAGCTTTGATTATTTGGGTTGCCGCCATTTCGTTTCCGTCAAGATGGCGGCGATATAAAACATGACACTGAGGTGCCCTTTGCTAGTGCTATCTCTGTACCAAATTTCGTTCAATTCGGTTTCACCGTGTTCGAATTGATAGGGGGGGGGGGCGGGGGGGCAGACATTCAGAGTACACACACTGACAGACAGACAGACACACAGACAGACACACAATTTTTCGCCCTGTGTTGATCTCATAAGTCTATTTTAATTTTTTGCAAAAATCGAAAGTTGGCTAAAAATAACTCCACGTGATGACCGTAATGCTCTCCTCCAGTCGCAGCCTACCTATATGTACATGTATCTATTCTACCAGAAATACTGCCCGAAAAATAAAGTGCCGAAAATAGAACACCTAACGGGCATTAAAAATAATACTGTTGCAGGTAAAATAAATTAAACAGAAAGTAATTAAAGAGATCGAAGAACTAAAAACAAGAAGTCGTAACTAGAAACTGGTAAAATATCAAAGGATCACTCAGAAATATGCAGACCTTGACAATAATTTAGAACTAACCAGCACAGTCAATTGCAACATTGGACTAGATGCTCGGGAATTCGATACCGTCAGGTAAGGTCATCGCTCTCTCAAATCACTCGAGCTCCGCTCCCCTCCCCTCCCCTCCGTCAACCCGCTCACCATGACCATGTTCTATGCCGCGCCTTTCGTTGCAAATACAGTAACACTTTTATTCACAACTTCCCAAAGTGATCCCGACGATTCTATTCAACCGATTTAGGTTTTCGATACGGCTTTGGAATCAGTGAATAAAACTCAACTTTTGTATTACCCGTTTTTTTCTTCGAATTTTAATCAGATATTTGAAAAACAAACAGCAACTTTTCTGTTTTTGAAATTAAAAAGCAAGCAATGAATTAATATCAATTCTGCTACTAGACAGAGTAGCCTACATAGCAGTTTTCAGATCGCAGATCGGAGCTCTCCTTCGATTTAAAAAAAAAAAGTAAATAAATAAATTCAGCTTCGCTTGCGCTGCCATCTGTTGAAATATTTTCTTACCAAAGTTTGGGGACATTTAGCCTTAAGTGAGAGATTCCTTTAAGGTGTTCGGAATCACGCCAGTGCTGGAGATGATCATAGAAACTGTCCTGACTTGTGCCATGTGCCATTGCATCCTTATCAGTTCTGAAAGCTCTCTATATTTTGATAGCTTTTCAACATATTTTGTTATCATGTTGCCACTGTTTGGGATTGCCACATCTATGAAGGTGGTGTGCCTCATTCATTTGTCAACAACAACCTGAGCAGGTGTGTTGTGCGCGGCTGACTGGTCTGGCAATACAGTACGATCCCAGTACTGTACAAGGTAAAGTTGTCATTTTCCAGCATACCTTCTGAGACATACACATACACATACACACACTTTCTCCTGGCTCAGCAGTTGAAGGCGTATAGCCAGTTCTTGATGTAGCCTACTATCTTGGCAATAATTAGGCTATTATTAAAACTATTATCTGTAGTCTTTTGGGATGGGAATCTTCATTTGTCTCTGTACTACCACTTTATCGAAAGGTGTTGTTATATCAAGGAGAGCAAAAATGTATGTTGCAGGGCACTGTTGCACATACAAAGGTGTACTGGACCGCTGCTTCTACGTCACTCCCTAAAACAATTTCATTTGAGAATAAAAGCTTGGCTATATTAATAAAATAACGCATAATGACCATGGCACTCGTCTCTTCTTGGCAATTTAAAGAAACACTCGCTGGTCTATCAGCTTGTGTACCTTGTTAGCAAATGGCAATAGGCCTATCTCTTAAGGGCCAGTGCATACGACATCCTGCAGTTGTCTCAGACTAGAATGAGGATGATCTACGCACACGTGAACTCCATTGGGGCTGAAATGTTTCGTGTGTTATATAAAACGCTATTAAGATATATCTCTATTTATTTTAATCGCGCGATTTATTGATTTTTCTACTGCCTCAGTGAGCGCGCTATATTTAATATGCTTGGACAGAGTGGCGCCTCGACTCGTACGTCGCTAGTATTCCACATGTATGACAGTCTGAGTCACACAACCCGGCCTGGCCTGGTCTGTTCTCCCGTTTGCTGACTATCGAACTGGAATTAATTTTCATACTTTTTGCAGAGGATTAATATTACATGTCTCTTGAATCATGAAACAGATTACGGTTGCTTGGCCTGTCTATGTGTAGAATCCGAACCATAAACCACATTCCCAGAAGATTGACGTTGCAACAATATTCTGGAAAGCATATTAAAAAAAGAATATCTGCTTTTATTCTACCTTAATATTCTTTCAATTTAGAGTCATATTAGGATAACTTTTAACCTAAGAGCTTTGTGAGTTGCCAATGGCTAGACATAGCCTAGTGCGTTCACCAGTCCAAAGTGACTTTTGGCTCATCAACAGGACGCAGGCTGATCTCTGTCCCGTCTTAAAGCTAATCGACTTATCAATATGCTCTAGTGCCTAATAGAAGTGGGAAACCACGGATACTCCTTCAAGGAATTGAATCTACCTCGTGAGGCTGAGCGAACCACACTCCAGCCCTCAGACCTGAATGAAATTTCTTGACAGAGTTGGAAACTTCGTAGCGTCCACCTTGTAGCTAGCATTCTAAGCTGTCACCGCAGAGGTCTGGGTTCGATTCCCGGCTCTGCCAATAAATTTAATTCAGGTCTGAGAGCTGGAACGGAATACACTCAGCTTCTTGAGGCAAAATTTAGAAGAGGTAGATATGTGTTCTAATTCAGATATCCGCATCTACTCCAGGCTAATGCAGGAATGGTACTTACAATTAAGGCCACGGCCACCTCCCACCCAAATTCTACTTCCAATTACAAAGCTGTACACTATTACAACCATTTACAATGACACACTTTATCTGATAGATTCCAAACACACCCAAGTACATGGGGCTACATGGCTTCTATGCTGAAAAAGCCCTAAATGAAACAACAACAATAATCAACTTCATAGTCTCATTACTAGGTCTTCGACACAACCAACTTGGCCAATACGTGGGGTTAAAGGTCCCACCACCATAATGGTCACAACCACGGGCTTAATACATATATCAAGTCGACACACACAATTTTAGCCTAATTTTCAAGTGAATGTTTGCTTTGACCCAACTTGTATACGGTCATCTAACGGTCAACATATAGCAATTATCTGTATCCATAGGCTACGTCTAGACTACTGAGTGGCGCCCCAAACTCACGTTCTGTGGCGAAGACCTTTAACAGCTCACTTCTTAGTAAACCAGCAGTAGATTGTTTACCTTTGTGGCAGGAGAGGTCCTTGGAATATGGACACTTACCTGCAAACAGACAAAACTTAGTGTTAGATATAGTAAACAGGCACTACAGTCAATACGAGAACCCCGTGCACCACGGCCGCGAGGGCAGCTGCAGAAAGTCCGGAGGTTTGCATCACAGCGCTCACTTGAGTGTGGATTTTCCACACTCCCTCCAGGAAAATGCCGGGACACCGACCACATCTCCCTGTCCCTTATACACTACTACAGCCATCACATAAATGCTGATTAAGAGACACGTTCAATACACACCCAACTACACGACGCTGATGACCAAGATGCCCCAAGCCCCTAAGATGAATTTAGAACAACAACAAAAATAAGACTACAAGAGAGTGTTCTGGTCAGCCAAGACCAGTCCAATGGAGGATCAACAAATTGTATGCCGAGCATTACGTTGTTGATTAATTTTAGTGACTTTGTGACATGGTAGTCATGTAGCCCCATGCACTTGGGTGTATGTCAAATTTGTCCAATAACCTATGTTATTGTGATGCCTGTAGCAGTGTGTGTATTTGTAATTCAGGTGAGTATTGAGAAGGTAGCGGCCGTGGCCTCAAGTTAGGAACCATCCCGACATTTGTCTGGAGTAAAAGTGGGAAACCGCGGATAACCACTGGCTGAACCCACTCTCTTCTCAGTTTTCCTCACGAGGCTGAGTCTACCCCATTCAGGCCCTCAGACCAGAATGAAATGTCTTGGTAGAGCCGAGAATCGAACCCGGACTTCCGGGCCGACAGTGAAGCATTCGAGTGTGGCGATGAGTGAGTGAGTGAGAGATTTCATGAGCCCTACATCCAGGAACGCCACCAACAGCAAAGTGGTTCAGTCATGTTTTGGGGTGGAATCATGTTCGGTCGACGTACGCTTCTAATTCCTATCCACGGTACCATGACTGGTCTGGTGTACGTAGACAACATCCTTGAACCTGTCTTTACAGGATCCGCTGCCACAATGGGTGAGGGCTTTACACTAGTGGACGAGTTCGTGCCCATCGATCTAGGGTAGTCGATCAGTTCCTTCAGATATATGTCATACAGAGAATGGAGTGGCCTACATATTCTGCGGACATGAACATGGATGGAAAGAGCTCAAGAGGGCAACTTCGCACTGTCCCAATCCTCCAACAAACAAACAAACAAACAAACAAACAGACAGCAACTGATTGAAGCGGCTGTCCAAGAGTGGAATAATTTGCTAAAAATCACGTTGGATTCGTTGGTACTCAGTGTGCCTCGTTGTCTGCAAGCATGCATTAGAGCTCGTGGTGGCCATACACGGTATTGATATGCCCCAACATGAAAAGGACTTTGGCAAGATTACTTTTAATAGAATGTATAAATACGAGAAGAAACAACATGAGTAATAGGAACCAGGAAGTGTCACGTTCTGCTCTACATTATACAAATTACTAATTAGAAAGAAAGTCAAGTTTGCTGTTAGATTTTAAGTTGGAAAGAGCTTGTTCTTCGACCGGAAAGTGGGTGTAAAACTCAGTCAATAAATCTTGACTTTACACCCTAGCTTAAGTGGCTTGTTGTCGTATGTTAAATATTCTAAGCGAAGCAACGCTTGCTACGCAAAAGAAAAACACCAGCAATTGGATATAGTCTAGACGCTAGCTGACTCATTTACAAAGCAAACCGAGTCTTAATACAATTGAAATCACACGTTTTATTTTCAGATCCCCGGCAAGCAGGAGGGAGAGCGCCTCTTAATGATCTTTCCTTATTTGCATCCTTATACAACACAGCGAAATCAATTGAGATACCGCTTCCCTCATCCCGTCCTTACAGTAGTTCAGTAGGGCTAAAAGTCTGCAATTTATGGTCTAATTGTAAACTACTGTAACTCCGTGGCTATCGGTTCCTGGTGTAATGCGGATAAATGACAATAAAGTCGAGACAAGTACGTTAAACATGAAAAAAAAACAACAACACGCCAACACATGCAGAAACACAAGAGAGAGGCCATAGCCTTCTTCCCGAAGTCACTAGTAGAAATATAAAGATACCCTACTATCGGATTTTTAAAATTATGGATACTCGAGTTTAGGCCTTAATTACAACCAAACCAACAGATCTACTGAAAAACGAGTTATATCAATATTTTCCTTGTTTAATTCTTCGTTAGACTATATAAGCCAATTATTTTCAAGTTTATTAATTATTTATTTATTTATTTGTGGTTGTATGAAAAATTGTCCGTGTTTTTGACGTTTTTTCTAGGAACTGCTCATTTAAAACTATATACATGGAAAACTACTTGGCCGAGGGAAATAAAATTTTTATATGTGATAGGCACAAGTATTGGTAGTGCAAATCTCAAGTTTCAATATTTTTCAACCACCCGATAAGAAGTTCTTATACTTTTTTCTGACGTAACGTTTACTCAGCCCAGGATAAACGTACAGCAGGAAACTTGGTCTCATTTTGAAGCTCTCATTCGTGATTATCGGAAACTACGACGACTGTAAACGTACAGTGAGATGACGAATTCATGAAGAATAATATTATTGGGAGGATTTGTGCTTCCTGGCCTGTGCGATTGAAAGCGAGTGGGCTTGTGAAATCCGGTGCACCGTTGCCGCGTTAAGTTGCAGTCGTCGCGGCTCACAACGAACGAAGACTGCTTTAAGTTTCCTTTCAACCTTTTATTTTCCTCGTAAAAATTTCATTTTCCATCACTTATTTCACATAAGGGCTTTGGAACTTCAATGGCAGGATTAAAAATGATTTGTCTTCCTAATTTGGAAATGTCAGACTACACAATTTTTACATGGGCTATTTACATTATTTACATAATATCTTTACAATATTTAATTCAGTCAGTATTCTTCGTCTGAAGAATGGCTCTGTTCCGATGAATCAGAACTGCTGTCATTCATGTTAATTATGACCGGCTCGAAATGAGGGACATTTTCAGACAGGCCATCTATCTCCCAGTAGTGGTCTTCAATTCTTTTAGAGTGTTTAATACATTGTTTCCAGAGTTCAGGAGCAACGGTACGCAAGGCTTCTCGGCATAAAACTTTCATTGCTTCATACTTCTACCATTTTGTAATATGTTAGCGCAAGTTCGCCCTCAGACAATGGTGGTCTCTGAGGCATTTGGATGTGATGTGGCCTATAAGTAGTAAACAGGAAGACAGAAAATAGCATGTGGACATAGCCAGGTCACTCGCATACCATTACACAACTGCCCGGCAACGCTGCACTCGAATTCACCGGCTCGCCCGCTTTTAATCGCACTGGCCAGGACGCTTTAAACCTACCATTAATATTACTCTTCATAAATTCGTCATATCACTGTAAGTTTACAGTGGTCTTAGTTTCCGATAATCACGAATGAGCGCTTCAAAATGAGGCCAAGTTTCCTGCTGTACTTTTATCCTGGGCTGAGAAAACGTTACGGCAGAAAAAGTATAAGAACTTTTTATTGGGTAGTTGAAAAAAATTGAAACTTGAGATTTGCGCTATCAATACCTGTGCCTGTAACATATAAATATTTCATTACCTTCAGCCAAGTAGTTATCCATGTATATAGTTTTAATTAAGCGGATCCTAGCAAAGACGTAAAAAACACGGACAAAGTTTCATAAAACCACAAATAAATGAATAATCAATAAACTTGACAATAATCGGCTTATGCAGACTAACGCAGAATTAAACAAGGAAAATATTGATATAACTCGTTTTTCAATAGGTCTGTTAATTTGGTTGTAATTAAGGCCTAAATTCGAGTATCCATAATAAACAATTCCGTTAGTAGTGACCTTGAGTGTGTACTAAGGTGGGTGCTACTAGAAGAAGAATAAATATGCCCTTGCGTCCTTGAATGTGTACCAAGGTGAGTGTTATTAGAAGAAGAGTAAATATGCCCTTGCGTCCTCGAGTGTGTACCAAGGTGGGTGCAACTAGAAGAAGAATAAATATGCCCGTAAGTCCCTAAGTGTGTACCAAGGTAGGTGCTACAAGAAGAAGAATAAATATGCCCTTAGTCCTTGAGTATGAACTAAGGTGGGTGCAACTAGAAGAAGATTAAATATGCCCTTGCGTCCTTGAGTGTGTACCAAGGTGGGTGTTACTAGAATAAGAGTAAATAGACGCTGGTGTCCTTAAGTGTGTACCAAGCTGGGTGCTACAGGAGGAAGAGTAAATAGACGCTAGTGTCCTTGAGTGTGTACCACAGTGGGTGCAACTAGACGAAGAGTAAATAGACGCTAGTATCCTTGAGTGTGTTCCAAGGTGGGTGCTACTAGAAGAAGAGTAAATAGACGCTAATGTCCTTGAGTGTGTACCAAGGTGGGTACGACTAGAAGAAGAGTTAATAGACGCTAGTGTCCTTGAGTGTGTACCACGGTGGGTGCAGTCAGAAGAAGAGTAAATAGATGCTAGTGTCCCTGAGTGTGTACCACAGTAGTAAGCGTTTGCTACACTCCAAATATTGCATCATCATGACCAGAAATTGCGTAATCCTGATGACGTCATGGGATGACGTCATGGGTCCTTAGAGCGAGCACGTGGTCCAGGAGCGAGCATGTGCACTGCACGTGTTAGCGTGGGAAGGGGGTGACCTCTTGGCTTGTTTATGTGATGGTGATAAAAAGTTAATGGGTGTTGACGCCATGGGGGTTGTTTATTAGGATTTTAACTGTCATTTGACACCCGTGCGACTGTGAGCATGTGTGCCAGTGCGAGCAATCCACACATGTGGTGTGCAGCTGTTATGTTTTTTTGCTCGCGATTGAACCCTCGTCGTATCGGCCCCGAACCTGATATCTCGCACTCGTAGTAATGCCCCCCTCTTTTCCTATAGCCTCATTATTTAAATACAATACCAAAACAAAAGGTCATTCGCGGGTAGTGGGGTAGTGTATGTTCTCTTGCAAGTCGCGTGTGTGCTTGAATACGTATGGCTATGTTGGGAAAATGTTTGGTGGTGGGCGAGGACTAGGGTTGAGTGAGGGCTCGTTTAAATGCTATTTTTCCCGCTCTATTTGATGGTGAGGTAATTTTTTTTTAAATGGGTGGAATTTGGAAACGCAATTTGAGGTAAACGTGCGTTTTTGACATTTTGGCGAATTTAATGAGCTTGTAAGGCTAGAACGATGTGTTATTTAGGAATGGTGTGACGTCCTCTTTGCTATGAATGCGTGTCGGTATATATATATTTTTTAAATTGTTGTTTTTGAAATTGGTGCTATTTTGGAAACGGTGAAGATGAGAGAAAAGTTTGTTTGAAGTCAATGAAAGGTCCCTATGCCCTCTAGGCTGACAGCAAGTTTGAAGTGTGTAGGACAAAACAAAATGATAGCCTACTTTCTGGCGAACATTGGCGATGATTCGGCGAAGGCATGGTCGGGTTTGAGCATATAGGGTGTCGTAGGACTTGTGGTGAACCACCCCTTGCTATGGACGGGAGTATATCCACCCCAAAATAAATCTACCCTTACCCGGAGGTTAAGTAGTGGTTATTTTTGTATGCATGCGCACTTGAGGGCTTTTGTAAGAGAGCGGAATTTTTAAAAGATTCTTTATAGATGAGGCTTTTTAAAAAATTTATTAAAAAAACAAAAACTAATAGGTCATTCGCTTTTTAGTATCTCGCTAACCAATAATGCGATTTAAACATATGGGGTGTCATAGGACTCGTAGTGAATTCTCCTTTTGTATGAATGAGGTATGTCAACCCCCAAAATAAAAACTACCCTTACCTGGGGTGAAAGAGCAATTTTTGTATGTATGCACACCGGTGGCTTTTGTCAAAAGGGCCTAACTAATGGACGTTGGACAGTGGGTGTTAAAAAAAAAAAAAAAAAAAAAAAAAATTGTGTGGTGTAAATCTTTTTAAAAATATATTTATTTGATCATTTGTGGTTTACATTAATTATATAAATATGAATTAGTGAAAAATGATATGATCTTCGTTCTTAAAGTGGTAAGTAGTTCTTTTTCCAACAAGCTGCAGAGAATTGAAGATGCTGTGTTGTTTGCAGAGTGGAATATGCTGGTCTTGTGCACGGGTAAGTACAATCATTCTTTTCTTTCTTGCGTGTGTTGGTTTTAGTGAGCTGAAAAATATATATAGAGACACATTAATAATAATAATAATAATAATAATAATAATAATAATAATAATAATAATAATAATATTTTTGCGAGGAATTTAAAAAAAATTAACTTACATTGTTGTAATTAGAAGATATTTTTGTTGGGGATCCATGAGTTGTGAGTTGAATCGAATCCAAGCCAAGATACGAAGGCTCGGGTTCCTTTTCTACGTAGTACTTTGTCGACTAAGTAAATATTAGGATGTTTTGTTCGTTGTAACTCTGCTTCATAGAACGCACCAAATATTGGGATATTTTTATTATCTTTTAAAAGATATGTTCGTGGATTAGTATTTTGAACTTTATAAATTGTAAATAATTCTGTTGTCCAATTAGCTTCGTATCCTTTAGTGAAGTGTTTCTTGATTTTTGATATTCTTACAATGTCACCGATTTTATATTTTGGTTTTCTTAAAGTTTCATTATATTGTGTTGGCAAGCGGGGTGGATTGTTTCTTTTTACATCATTAGGTTTCATGTCGATGCTGCGATGTATTTTGTGATTATACTTTACTAGTAACTCAGGCAAAATATGTACCCATCGGTAAGAACCTCGTGTTGTGAATTCTTTCCACATCGATTCCTTAAGAGTTCGATTAAATCTTTCTATCACACTCGCTTTAATGGAGCTGCCAGTGGAATAATGCTTTAGATTTTGTTTCTGAGACCATGTTTTGAATTCACTGTTATAAAATTCCGTTCCTCGATCGGTGTGAAAATAATTGGGCAATCTTTTACTTTGAGAATAAACAAATTTTAAGCTTTTTACAATCTCACTTCCTTTTTTGGTTTTAAGAGGAATTGCCCATGCATATTTCGAGTAAACGTCAATAATGGTTAATAAATATTTAAATCCATTATTCCATTTTGCAAGTTTGGACATGTCCACAAGGTCAGCTTCATGGAGGTCATCGATTCCTTTGCTAATAACACGTCGTCTTTTAAACTTTTTTCTAAGCGGTGCGTGAAGTTCTTTTGCAATTTCTCGTCTGATTTCGTTCATAGTTATTTTCCAAACAATGTTTTATAACATACTGTGCATTGTTTTACAAACGTTGGAATTTTTATTCAATATATCCAGCATTTCTTAGTTCTTCTTCTATTGCAAAGATTTCGCTGTCTAGTCCTGTGTGACCTGCAGCTTTCGATGCAATTAATTTTTTAAGTCGTGATACCAATTTGTTTGGTTCATTCCAGTGAACGAATTCAATATTGTTTCTGCCTTCAAATTTCCAAATGGCTTGTGGCGCGATGTGTTTTTTTTGACCATATCCAGTATGCATCGTAGTATTTGCTTTTTCATTTTCATCTGCTGTTTTTATAATTCTATCTATGTCTTCAGTGAGAAGGGGTTCAATTATATGTCTATACTTATAAGATTGCGTTCCTCTTGGAGCTGCATTGCTTGTATTGTATTAGGTACTCAGCTAATAATAGTGTACATCACCCCTTATTATTTTCCCTAATTACAGTACATGGGAATGATGACCATGATTTCCAAGCCTCTAAGTAAAACAAAAACAAATTATTTCCATTTCCAAACAGTTGGTGTGAGGTGAGGTGAGGTGAGTTTTCTAAACGTCAAACTCATGTGGATTTCCACTTTTACTCCAGGTAAATGCCGTGTTTGCCCACAGAAAAGTGCAAAGAAAATCGAAACATGTTATGTTTGGATAAATTCCTTACCTACATGACAACATGTACTCGAAAGAACAAGTAATGAGCATTCTATGTTAACAATAGAGAGATGTTTGCAAACTGCCAATGCTTAGAGCTCATTAGCGGCTTCTAAGAGAGATAAGGAGTACACTCACTTGAAAGACTAACAAGAGGAGTTTTCGATTTTCCCACAACATCCAATCTGAAAGTAAATATAAATGACTATGCACTTAAGTCCATAACCATCTCCTTACCATTCCTACCCTTCATAGTCAAAGGCACACATTAATACAGCCATCACAGTGACAGAGGTTATTTTTAAAATATCTAAATATCTGAGATTTATCTTGAAATTGACCAGAATTTTGTAAAATCCACTAAATTTACCGCAAATTTAGCAAATTCCACCAAATTTCAGCAAAATCCAACAAATCACTACCAGATTTATTGAAATGCCATTGAATTATTAAAGAATGGTTTGAACTAGCTCAAATTTATATAAAATTACCCGAATATTGATGAAAATTCACCAAATTCTACCAAATTTAGCCAAGAGGACTACAAAGCATGAAATTTAACCATTTTTTAAAATTCACAACATATACTCGAAAATTCTATAATATTCCCTTTACGTGTATGCTTTTTTTTAGTTGTTGTTTCGTTTCCCACACTCCCTGCAGACAAATACCTGAACATGACTTTCTGCTAGACTAGGAGCTCCACATTCGACATGATAGCTGAGTTTCATCTCCCATAAACTCGTCTCTGAGGTGGGTGCCAGAAAAGGCATCCAGCTGTAAAAACCACACCCTCACATAGACTTTCATAACTTCTTACGTTGAGGTTCATAACACTACGTTGAATGATTTATCGGTTTCCTTTTCACAATTCCTGTCTATACTTTCCTCTTGAAGGTTGCAAGATGCTTGCAAGGTTCCTAAAATGCAATTCAATTTAATAAATACCTTAAGATGGTTTGATTTGTTTAATGATATGGTGTTAATACTATTTTTAGGTCTTGACTGGCTTTGCAATAAGAATTGACTAACCAAACATGAGTTACCTATGAGGGAAACATTTTGGCCACTATGTTGGCTATTGACCAGTGAGTTTAGCTGTTTATCATTTTTTTAAATCATAAACAACAGAGGCTTAAACGTATAGATAAACCGTGTGACCATGTTTGTTAAACAAGACATTATACCAGAGACAATTAGGATACTTATGTAGAGTTTACCAAAAATAATGTTGTGTAACAGTAAATGCTAGTCAACAAACAGTTATACACTTCTAAAAAAAATCATCATACAATACCTGAGAGCTCTTCTAAAATTATTGATGTGTAACATGATTCCACTAACTTGCTATGTATTTTTTGGCTTGGGGGTGATTTTCAAGAAATGCAAATGGAACTGAAATGCAATACAAACGATGAGCGCGCCTGGTGGCTGAAATTGATACCACGACGTACTGTCGGTTATGTAGCTATGTGGAATGTATATCAAATATGGTTTACTTAAAGGTTTGGTGGTCCCATTAAAGGTATTCCTACAATAAATGATTTTCAAGTTGTCGTTCTGTGACGTGAAAATATTTATTATATGATATTTGCTAACAGGATATGCCACTGGAATTATTTTTCAAGTAGTTATTTTAATGACAACAGAGTTCACTGTTAATAACGGAGAGCCCTATGTGGAATGTAGGATAACATGTAACATAATATACGTGATATGTCACAACTGTAAGGCTTGAGTATATATGAACCACAACGAATTCGTATAGAGTGGGAACATCTACCAGATCATCTAAAGAGAAAATTTCAACTTTCACGATAGTTGAAAGTGCAAAGAAAATATGGAAGCGGCAACAGGTGCTTACTGAATATGGCAAGGCTTTACACTCCTGGGTTAGTCAGTCGTTCTTGCTAAGGATACCCTAGAAAAGGCTATACATGTTAGTTCTGAACAATTAGTGTTAATTGTATATTAAAATTATATGCACAGCTTATACAAGCACGTTTTGCATGCAGTCAAACTTAGTAAGATAATTACATACAACACGCAAAGTGTGTTTCCGCTACCTAGCGGTGGATATGAGCACTCACTGGTGATATCCGAGGTGAGCTGATTTGCTCCCACATTTGCTCCCATATTGGCTCCCCCATTTGCTCCCACTTTTGCCCCCACTTTTGCTCCCACTTTTGCTCCCATATTGGCTCCCACTTTTTTCTCCCACTTTTTGATCCCATATTAATGCCAACTCTTATAATTATAAGCAGCAGCAAAATGTAAATGGAATAATATTTCTGATAATGTTCATAACAAAAGTCCTGAAGTCTTGGGTTTGAATTCCCAACTATGGTTGTCAGCCAATGAATTCCACTACAGGAAACTTTTATTTTTGTGTTGTGTAGCGTGATAATTTGCCCATCTCGCGATGTAGTGGTTAGTATACTTTGGTGTTATCCCTGAGGTCATGGGTTCCAACTCGGCTATGCCCAGAATTTAATTTTGATCTGAGAGTTGAAAGGTTAGGTTGGGTGAGGTTAGGTAAAGTTAGGTTAGGTGAATTTATGATAGGTTAGGTTAGGTAAAGTTGGGTCAAGTTAGGTTAGGTGAAGTTAGGTTAGGTTAGGGGAAGTTGGGTTAGGTGAGGTTAGGTTAGGTGAAGTTGGGTTACGTTAGGTTAGGTGAGGTTAGGTTAGGTTAAGTTAGGCTAGGTTAGGTTAAGATAGGTGAAGTTAGGTTAGGTTAGGGTAGGTTAGGTTAGGTTAGGATAGGTGAAGTTAAGTTAGGTGAGGTTGCGGCAGGTTAGGTTATGACTAAGTTTGTTATGCTTAGTTGTTTTAGAAAAACACTGCATTGGCTCTCATATTTGCTTCCATATTTTCTTTGCACTTTCAACTATCTTGAAATGTGTATTTACTTTTGCCGGCATATTTGTTGACATATTTGTTAGCATATTTGCTCCCACTTTTTATATTTGCTTTGCTCCCACATTTCATCCCATATATGCTCCCACTTTTTGCTTCCCAATGTTTGCTCACAGTTTTTGCTCCCACATTTGCTCCCACTTTCGCTGACACTTTTTACCCCCAATTTTGCTCCCTATTTTTGCATCTATATATGCTCCCACATTAATCTATTGTTGTTATTACCAAGTTGTCTTTACTAGAAATTAGTTTATGCTTGACAGTTGATATGGAAGTATCAGTGACTAGGTATGGTAAGCCTTATGCATACTATAAAGGATATTCATATATTGTGAAACGAAGCAATAAAAATGGAACTGTTATTTGGCGCTGTTCAAAGCAACGATCGAAACAGTGTCGAGGAATGCTTAAGACAAGAGAATTGGACATACTTTCTTCAAACAGTCATGATTGTAAACATAATAATCATGCTAGTGTAAATGTAAGGAAAACTCAAACCGAAGCAAAAAACCAAGTCGAAGAAAAAAATAGTGCTGCTCAAGATAATATTAACCTCGGGTTTAATACACTACAACGCACTCATGCTGTTAGCGAGTTGTTTAATGAGAAACCTTTAAGACCTCCAGTAAAACCCATGATCAGACACACACACACACACATCTCAAAAGCCCTCAACTCTATCAGAGACAACATACCCCATCAAGAAGTTGGTTGGGGAAGATGAAAAGGATGGTGATGGTGATAATAATAACATAATGTTGAAGCACTCTAGTACATCTAAAAAGAAGCTTTCAACACTATCAAAGGGAACTCAAACCATTGAACAGACTGTGGACACAGGTGGAAATTATGATGGTAAAGATGATGAGGATGATGATGATCATTATGAAGATGATTATAATGATGAGGATGATAATGATGTTGATGGTGAAAATGATGGACTGCTTCCCGAGTATTTGAAACCATTCATAAAAAATAGCAAATGGAACGATCCTAATATATTAGTCGAACGTCTACAGCTCTTGCATGCCTGTAAACAGGCTGGTCATATTTGTTATGAGGAAGAGCTGTTAAAAATAGAAGATGAACTTCGTAAAGCTGGTATTATTGTGTAATTGGTCAACCTAGCAACACCTCCATCCCCTAAAATAATGTTCAGCAAGTGTTATATTTAAAAACTCTAGCAGGACAACATGAACAAAAAAGAGCTGTATTCTCTCTCTCTGTGTGTGTGTGTGTGTGTGTGTGTGTGTGTGTGTGTGTGTGTGTGTGTGTGTGTGTGTGTGTGTGTGTGTGTGTGTGTGTGTGTGTGTGTGTGTGTGTGTGTGTGTGTGTGTGTGTGTGTGTGTGTGTGTGTGTGTGTGTGTGTGTGTGTGTGTGTGTGTGTGTGTGTGTGTGTGTGTGTGTGTGTGTGTGTGTGTGTGTGTGTGTGTGTGTGTGTGTGTGTGTGTGTGTGTGTGTGTGTGTGTGTGTGTGTGTGTACCTATTGTAAAAAATATATATATTTGAATTAATTAACACAGTTTGTATATATTTCTTGTTTTCTTTGCATGTTGACTGTATATTTGCTCAACCACTTTTTGGTTTTTCAATGCACATTTTTTGGTTTGTTATGATTTTCCGTAGCATTACAGTTATCAGTCTTGTAAACTGGGTGATTAATATAGGTATAAAGGCATCTTTAAAAAATCACAAGCCTTACAGTTGTGACATATCACGTATATTATGTTACATGTTATCCTACATTCCACATAGGGCTCTCCGTTATTAACAGTGAACTCTGTTGTCATTAAAATAACTACTTGAAAAATAATTCCAGTGGCATATCCTGTTAGCAAATATCATATAATAAATATTTTCACGTCACAGAACGACAACTTGAAAATCATTTATTGTAGGAATACCTTTAATGGGACCACCAAACCTTTAAGTAAACCATATTTGATATACATTCCACATAGCTACATAACCGACAGTACGTCGTGGTATCAATTTCAGCCACCAGGCGCGCTCATCGTTTGTATTGCATTTCAGTTCCATTTGCATTTCTTGAAAATCACCCCCAAGCCAAAAAATACATAGCAAGTTAGTGGAATCATGTTACACATCAATAATTTTAGAAGAGCTCTCAGGTATTGTATGATGATTTTTTTTAGAAGTGTATAACTGTTTGTTGACTAGCATTTACTGTTACACAACATTATTTTTGGTAAACTCTACATAAGTATCCTAATTGTCTCTGGTATAATGTCTTGTTTAACAAACATGGTCACACGGTTTATCTATACGTTTAAGCCTCTGTTGTTTATGATTTTAAAAAAAATGATAAACAGCTAAACTCACTGGTCAATAGCCAACATAGTGGCCAAAATGTTTCCCTCATAGGTAACTCATGTTTGGTTAGTCAATTCTTATTGCAAAGCCAGTCAAGACCTAAAAATAGTATTAACACCATATCATTAAACAAATCAAACCATCTTAAGGTATTTATTAAATTGAATTGCATTTTAGGAACCTTGCAAGCATCTTGCAACCTTCAAGAGGAAAGTATAGACAGGAATTGTGAAAAGGAAACCAATAAATCATTCAACGTAGTGTTATGAACCTCAACGTAAGAAGTTATGAAAGTCTATGTGAGGGTGTGGTTTTTACAGCTGGATGCCTTTTCTGGCACCCACCTCAGAGACGAGTTTATGGGAGATGAAACTCAGCTATCATGTCGAATGTGGAGCTCCTAGTCTAGCAGAAAGTCATGTTCAGGTATTTGTCTGCAGGGAGTGTGGGAAACGAAACAACAACTAAAAAAAAGCATACACGTAAAGGGAATATTATAGAATTTTCGAGTATATGTTGTGAATTTTAAAAAATGGTTAAATTTCATGCTTTGTAGTCCTCTTGGCTAAATTTGGTAGAATTTGGTGAATTTTCATCAATATTCGGGGTAATTTTATATAAATTTGAGCTAGTTCAAACCATTCTTTAATAATTCAATGGCATTTCAATAAATCTGGTAGTGATTTGTTGGATTTTGCTGAAATTTGGTGGAATTTGCTAAATTTGCGGTAAATTTAGTGGATTTTACAAAATTCTGGTCAATTTCAAGATAAATCTCAGATATTTAGATATTTTAAAAATAACCTCTGTCACTGTGATGGCTGTATTAATGTGTGCCTTTGACTATGAAGGGTAGGAATGGTAAGGAGATGGTTATGGACTTAAGTGCATAGTCATTTATATTTACTTTCAGATTGGATGTTGTGGGAAAATCGAAAACTCCTCTTGTTAGTCTTTCAAGTGAGTGTACTCCTTATCTCTCTTAGAAGCCGCTAATGAGCTCTAAGCATTGGCAGTTTGCAAACATCTCTCTATTGTTAACATAGAATGCTCATTACTTGTTCTTTCGAGTACATGTTGTCATGTAGGTAAGGAATTGATCCAAACATAACATGTTTCGATTTTCTTTGCACTTTTCTGTGGGCAAACACGGCATTTACCTGGAGTAAAAGTGGAAATCCACATGAGTTTGACGTTTAGAAAACTCACCTCACCTCACCTCACACCAACTGTTTGGAAATGGAAATAATTTGTTTTTGTTTTACTTAGAGGCTTGGAAATCATGGTCATCATTCCCATGTACTGTAATTAGGGAAAATAATAAGGGGTGATGTACACTATTATTAGCTGAGTACCTAATACAATACAAGCAATGCAGCTCCAAGAGGAACGCAATCTTATAAGTATAGACATATAATTGAACCCCTTCTCACTGAAGACATAGATAGAATTATAAAAACAGCAGATGAAAATGAAAAAGCAAATACTACGATGCATACTGGATATGGTCAAAAAAACACATCGCGCCACAAGCCATTTGGAAATTTGAAGGTGGAAACAATATTGAATTCGTTCACTGGAATGAACCAAACAAATTGGTATCAAGACTTAAAAAATTAATTGCATCGAAAGCTGCAGGTCACACAGGACTAGACAGCGAAATCTTTGCAATAGAAGAAGAACTAAGAAATGCTGGATATATTGAATAAAAATTCCAACGTTTGTAAAACAATGCACAGTATGTTATAAAACATTGTTTGGAAAATAACTATGAACGAAATCAGACGAGAAATTGCAAAAGAACTTCACGCACCGCTTAGAAAAAAGTTTAAAAGACGACGTGTTATTAGCAAAGGAATCGATGACCTCCATGAAGCTGACCTTGTGGACATGTCCAAACTTGCAAAATGGAATAATGGATTTAAATATTTATTAACCATTATTGACGTTTACTCGAAATATGCATGGGCAATTCCTCTTAAAACCAAAAAAGGAAGTGAGATTGTAAAAAGCTTAAAATTTGTTTATTCTCAAAGTAAAAGATTGCCCAATTATTTTCACACCGATCGAGGAACGGAATTTTATAACAGTGAATTCAAAACATGGTCTCAGAAACAAAATCTAAAGCATTATTCCACTGGCAGCTCCATTAAAGCGAGTGTGATAGAAAGATTTAATCGAACTCTTAAGGAATCGATGTGTAAAGAATTCACAACACGAGGTTCTTACCGATGGGTACATATTTTGCCTGAGTTACTAGTAAAGTATAATCACAAAATACATCGCAGCATCGACATGAAACCTAATGATGTAAAAAGAAACAATCCACCCCGCTTGCCAACACAATATAATGAAACTTTAAGAAAACCAAAATATAAAATCGGTGACATTGTAAGAATATCAAAAATCAAGAAACACTTCACTAAAGGATACGAAGCTAATTGGACAACAGAATTATTTACAATTTATAAAGTTCAAAATACTAATCCACGAACATATCTTTTAAAAGATAATAAAAATATCCCAATATTTGGTGCGTTCTATGAAGCAGAGTTACAACGAACAAAACATCCTAATATTTACTTAGTCGACAAAGTACTACGTAGAAAAGGAACCCGAGCCTTCGTATCTTGGCTTGGATTCGATTCAACTCACAACTCATGGATCCCCAACAAAAATATCTTCTAATTACAACAATGTAAGTTAATTTTTTTTAAATTCCTCGCAAAAATATTATTATTATTATTATTATTATTATTATTATTATTATTATTAATGTGTCTCTATATATATTTTTCAGCTCACTAAAACCAACACACGCAAGAAAGAAAAGAATGATTGTACTTACCCGTGCACAAGACCAGCATATTCCACTCTGCAAACAACACAGCATCTTCAATTCTCTGCAGCTTGTTGGAAAAAGAACTACTTACCACTTTAAGAACGAAGATCATATCATTTTTCACTAATTCATATTTATATAATTAATGTAAACCACAAATGATCAAATAAATATATTTTTAAAAAGATTTACACCACACAATTTTTTTTTTTTTTTTTTTTTTTTTAACACCCACTGTCCAACGTCCATTAGTTAGGCCCTTTTGACAAAAGCCACCGGTGTGCATACATACAAAAATTGCTCTTTCACCCCAGGTAAGGGTAGTTTTTATTTTGGGGGTTGACATACCTCATTCATACAAAAGGAGAATTCACTACGAGTCCTATGACACCCCATATGTTTAAATCGCATTATTGGTTAGCGAGATACTAAAAAGCGAATGACCTATTAGTTTTTGTTTTTTTAATAAATTTTTTAAAAAGCCTCATCTATAAAGAATCTTTTAAAAATTCCGCTCTCTTACAAAAGCCCTCAAGTGCGCATGCATACAAAAATAACCACTACTTAACCTCCGGGTAAGGGTAGATTTATTTTGGGGTGGATATACTCCCGTCCATAGCAAGGGGTGGTTCACCACAAGTCCTACGACACCCTATATGCTCAAACCCGACCATGCCTTCGCCGAATCATCGCCAATGTTCGCCAGAAAGTAGGCTATCATTTTGTTTTGTCCTACACACTTCAAACTTGCTGTCAGCCTAGAGGGCATAGGGACCTTTCATTGACTTCAAACAAACTTTTCTCTCATCTTCACCGTTTCCAAAATAGCACCAATTTCAAAAACAACAATTTAAAAAATATATATATACCGACACGCATTCATAGCAAAGAGGACGTCACACCATTCCTAAATAACACATCGTTCTAGCCTTACAAGCTCATTAAATTCGCCAAAATGTCAAAAACGCACGTTTACCTCAAATTGCGTTTCCAAATTCCACCCATTTAAAAAAATTACCTCACCATCAAATAGAGCGGGAAAAATAGCATTTAAACGAGCCCTCACTCAACCCTAGTCCTCGCCCACCACCAAACATTTTCCCAACATAGCCATACGTATTCAAGCACACACGCGACTTGCAAGAGAACATACACTACCCCACTACCCGCGAATGACCTTTTGTTTTGGTATTTTATTTAAATAATGAGGCTATAGGAAAAGAGGGGGGCATTACTACGAGTGCGAGATATCAGGTTCGGGGTCGATACGACGAGGGTTCAATCGCGAGCAAAAAAACATAACAGCTGCACACCACATGTGTGGATTGCTCGCACTGGCACACATGCTCACAGTCGCACGGGTGTCAGATGACAGTTAAAATCCTAATAAACAACCCCCATGACGTCAACACCCATTAACTTTTTATCATCATCGCACAAACAAGCCAAAAGGTCAACCTCTTCCCACGCTAACACGTGCACTGCACATGCTCGCTCCCGGACCACGTGCTCGCTCTAAGGACCCATGACGTCATCCCATGACGTCATCAGGATTACGCAATTTCTGGTCATGATGATGCAATATTTGGAGTGTAGCAAACGCTTACTACTTACCACGGTGGTTGCTACTAGAAGAAGAGTAAATATACGCTAGTGTATTTGGGTGTGTACCAAGGTGGGTGCAACTAGAAGAAGAGTAAATATGCCCTAGCGTCATTGAGTATGTACCAAGGTGGGTGCTACTAGAAGAAGAGTAAATATGCCCTTGCGTACTTGAGTGTGTACCAAGGTTGGTGTTACTAGAAGAAGAGTAAATATGCCCTTGCATCCTTGAGTGTGTACCACGGTGGGTGCGACTAGAAGAAGAGTAAATATGCCCTTGCGTCCTTGAGTGTGTACCAAGGTGGGTGCTACTAGAATAAGAGTAAATAGACGCTGGTGTCCTTAAGTGTGTCCAAAGGTGGGTGCTACTAGAGGAAGAGTAAATAGACGCTAGTGTCCTTGAGTGTGTACCACAGTGGGTGCGACTAGAAGAAGAGTAAATAGACGCTAGTATCCTTGAGTGTGTTCCAAGGTGGGTGCTACTAGAAGAAGAGTAAATAGACGCTAGTGTCCTTAAGTGTGTACCACGGAGGGTGCTACTAGAAGAAGAGTAAATAGACGCTGGTGTCCTTGGATGTGTACCACGGTTGGTGCAACTAGAAGAAGAGTAAAGAGACTCTAGTGTCCTTGAGTCTTCCCCTCGGGGGTAGTTACTAGAAGAAGGGTAAAGAAGCCTTAACGACATTGAGTGAGTACCACTGTGGGTGCTACTAGACGATGAGTAATTATGCCGTTGCGACCTTGAGTGTGTACCAATGTGGGTGCAACTAGAAGAAGAGTAAATAGACGCTAGTGTCCTTGAGTGTGTACCTCGTTGGGTGCTACTAGAAGAAGAGTAAATATGCCGTTGCAACCTTGAGTGTGTACCAAGGTGGGTGCAACTAGAAGAAGAGTAAAGAGACGCTAGTGTCCTTGAGTGTTCCCCACAGTGGGTGCTACTAGAAGAAGGGCAAAGAAGCCTTAACGACCTTGAGTGAGTATCACGGTGGGTGCTACTAGACGAAGAGTAAAAATGCCGTTGCAACCTTGAGTGTGTACCAATATAGGAGCAACTAGAAGAAGAGTAAATAGACGCTAGTGTCCTTGAGTGTGTACCGAGGTGGGTGCTTCTAGAAGAAGAGTAAATAGACGCTAGTGTCTTTGAGTGTGTACCACGGTAGGTGCTACTAGAAGAAGAGTAAATATGCCGTTGCGACCTTGAGTGTGTACCGATGTGGGTGCAATTAGAAGAAGAGTGTAGAGGCGCTAGTGTCCTTGAGTGTTCCCCACGGTGTGTGCTACTAGAAGAAGAGTAAATAGACGCTAGTGTCCTTGGCTGTATACCACGGACGGTGCTACTAGAAGAATAGTAAATAAACGCTAGTGACCTTGAGTGTGTACCACGGTGGGTGCAAATTGAAGAAGAGTAAATATACGATAGTGTCCTTGAGTGTGTACCACTGTGGGTGCAAATAGAAGAAGAGTAAATAGACGCTAGTGTCCTTGAGTGTGTACCGAAGTGGGTGTTACTAGAAGAAGAATAAATAGAGGCTAGTGCCCTTGAGTGTGTACCACAGTGGGTGCAACTAGAAAAAGAGTAAATAGACGCTAGTGTCCTTGAGTGTGTACCTCGTTGGGTGCTACTAGAAGAAGAGTAAATATGCCGTTGCGACCTTGAGTGTGTACCAATGTGGGAGCAACTAGAAGAAGAGTAAATAGACGGTAGTGTCCATGAGTGTGTACCACGGTGGGTGCAACTAGAAGAAGAGTAAATAGGCGCTAGTGTCCTTGGGTGTGTACCACGGTTGGTGCTACTAGAAGAAGAGTAAATAGACGTTAGTGTCCTTGGGTGTGTACCACGGTGGGTGCTACTAGAAGAAGAGTAAATAAATGCAAGTGTCCTTGAGTGTGTACCACGGTGGGTGTAACTAGAAGAAGAGTAAATAGACGCTAGTGTCCTTGAGTGTGTACCACAGTGGGTGCAACTAGAATAAGAATACATATGCCCTTGAGACCTTAAGTGTGTACCAAGGTGGGTGCTACTAGAAGAAGAGTAAATAGACGCTAGTGTCTTTGAGTGTGTACCACGGTAGGTGCTACTAGAAGAAGAGTAAATATGCCGTTGCGACCTTGAGTGTGTACCAATGTCGGTGCAACTAGAAAAAGAGTAAATAGACGCTAGTGTCCATGAGTGTGTACCTCGTTGGGTGCTACTAGAAGAAGAGTAAATAGACGGTAGTGTCCATGAGTGTGTACCACGGTGGGTGCAACTAGAAGAAGAGTAAATAGGCGCTAGTGTCCTTGGGTGTGTACCACGGTTGGTGCTACTAGAAGAAGAGTAAATAGACGCTAGTGTCCTTGGGTGTGTACCACGGTTGGTGCTACTAGAAGAAGAGTAAATAGACGTTAGTGTCCTTGGGTGTGTACCACGGTGGGTGCTACTAGAAGAAGAGTAAATAAATGCAAGTGTCCTTGAGTGTGTACCACGGTGGGTGCTACTAGAAGAAGAGTAAATAAATGCAAGTGTCCTTCAGTGTGTACCACGGTGGGTGCAACTAGACGCAGATTAAATAGACGCTAGTGTCCTTGGGTGTATACCAAGGTGGGTGATACTAGAAGAATAGTAAATAGGTGCTAGTGTCCTTGAGTGAGTACCACGGTAGGTGCAACTCGAAGAAGAGTAAATAGACGGTAGCATCCTTGAGTGTGTACCAGGGTGGGTGCAACTAGAAGAAGAGTAAATAGACGCTAGTGTCCTTGAGTGTGTACCGAGGTGGGTGCTACTAGAAGAAGTGTAAATAGACGCTAGTGTCCTTGAGTGTGTACCAAGGTGGGTGCAACTAGAAGAAGAGTTAATAGACGCTAGTGTCCTTGAGTGTGTACCACGGTGGGTTCATTTAGAAGAAGAGTAAATAAACGCTAGTGCCCTTGAGTGTGTACCACAGTGTGTGCAACTAGAAGAAGAGTGAATAGACGCTAGTACCCTTGAGTGTGTTCCAAGGTGGGTGCTACTAGAAGAAGAGTAAATAGATGCTAGTGTCCTTGAGTGTGTACCAAGGTGGGTGCAATTAGACGAAGAGCTAATAGACGCTAGTGTCCTTCAGTGTGTACCACGGTGGGTGCATTTAGAAGAAGAGTAAATATACGCTAGTGTCCTTTGTGTGTACCACGGAGGGTGCTACTAGAAGAAGAGTAAATAGACGCTGGTGTCCTTGGATATGTAACACGGTTGGTGCAACTAGAAGGAGAGTAAATAGACGCTAGTGTCCTTGAGTGTGTACCACGGTGGGTGCATTTAGAAGAAGAGAAAATAGACGCTAGTATCCTTCAGTGCGTTCGACGGTGGGTGCTACTAGAAGAAAAGTAAATAGACGCTAGTGTCCTTGAGTGTGTACCACGGTGGGTGCATTTAGAAGAATAGTAAATAGATGCTAGTGTCCTTGAGTGAGTACCACGGTAGGTGCAACTCGAAGAAGAGTAAATAGACGGTAGCATCCTTGAGTGTGTACCACGGTGGGTGCAACTAGAAGAAGAGTAAATGGACGCTAGTGTCCTTGAGTGTGTACCGAGGTGGGTGCTACTAGAAGAAGTGTAAATAGACGCTAGTGTCCTTGAGTGTGTACCAAGGTGGGTGCAACTAGAAGAAGAGTTAATAGAAGCTAGTGTCCTTGAGTGTGTACCACGGTGGGTGCATTTAGAAGAAGAGTAAATAAACGCTAGTGCCCTTGAGTGTGTACCACAGTGGGTGCAACTAGAAGAAGAGTGAATAGACGCTAGTACCCTTGAGTGTGTTCCAAGGTGGGTGCTACTAGAAGAAGAGTAAATAGATGCTAGTGTCCTTGAGTGTGTACCAAGGTGGGTGCAATTAGACGAAGAGCTAATAGACGCTAGTGTCCTTCAGTGTGTACCACGGTGGGTGCATTTAGAAGAAGAGTAAATATACACTAGTGTCCTTTGTGTGTACCACGGAGGGTGCTACTAGAAGAAGAGTAAATAGACGCTGGTGTCCTTGGATATGTAACACGGTTGGTGCAACTAGAAGGAGAGTAAATAGACGCTAGTGTCCTTGAGTGTGTACCACAGTGGGTGCAACTAGAAAAAGAGTAAATATACGCTAGTGTCCTTGAGTGTGTACCACGGTGGGTGCATTTAGAAGAAGAGAAAATAGACGCTAGTATCCTTCAGTGTGTTCCACGGTGGGTGCTACTAGAAGAAAAGTGAATAGACGCTAGTGTCCTTGAGTGTGTACCACGGTGGGTGCATTTAGAAGAAGAGTAAATAGACGCTAGTGTCCTTGAGTGTGTACCAAGTTCGGTGCATTTAGAAGAAGAGTAAATATACGCTAGTGTCCTTGAGTGTGTACCACGGTGGGTGCATTTAGAAGAAGAGTAAATAGACGCTAGTGTCCTTGAGTGAGTACCAAGGTGGGTGCACAAGAAGAAGAGTAAATAGATGCAAGTGTCATTGAGTGTTCCCCACGTTGGGTGCTACTAGAAGAAGAGTAAGTAGTCTCTAGTGTCCTTGAGTGTGCACCACGATGGGTGCAATTAGAAGAAGAATAAATAGACGCTAGTGTCCTTGAGTGTGCACCGAGGTGCGTGCTTATAGAAGAAGAGTAAATAGACGCTAGTGTCCTTGAGTGTGCACCACAGTGGGTGCAACTAGAAGACGATTAAATATGCCCTTGTGTCCTTGAGTTTGTACCAAAGTGGGTGCTACTAGAAGAAGACGCTAGTGTCTTTGAGTGTGTACCACGGTAGGTGCTACTAGAAGAAGAGTAAATATGCCGTTGCGACCTTGAGTGTGTACCAATGTGGGAGCAACTAGAAGAAGAGTAAATAGACGCTAGTGTCCATCAGTGTTCCCCACGGTGTGTGCTGCTAGAAGAAGAGTAAATAGACGCTAGTGTCCTTGAGTGTGTACCACGGTGGGTGCAAATTGAAGAAGAGTAAATAGACACTAGTGTCCTTGAGTGTGTACCACGGTGGGTGCAACTAGAAGAAGAGTAAATAGACGCTAGTGTCCTTGAGTGTGTACCGAGGTGGGTGCTACTAGAAGAAGAATTAATAGAGGCTAGTGCCCTTGAGTGTGTACCAATGAGGGAGCAACTAGAAGAAGAGTAAATAGACGCTAGTGTCCATCAGTGTTCCCCACGGTGTGTGCTGCTAGAAGAAGAGTAAATAGACGCTAGTGTCCTTGAGTGTGTACCACGGTGGGTGCAAATTGAAGAAGAGTAAATAGACACTAGTGTCCTTGAGTGTGTACCACGGTGGGTGCAACTAGAAGAAGAGTAAATAGACGCTAGTGTCCTTGAGTGTGTACCGAGGTGGGTGCTACTAGAAGAAGTGTAAATAGACGCTAGTGTCCTTGAGTGTGTACCAATGTGGGTGCAACTAGAAGAAGAGTTAATAGACGCTAGTGTCCTTGAGTGTGTACCACGGTGGGTGCATTTAGAAGAAGAGTAAATAAACGCTAGTGCCCTTGAGTGTGTAACACAGTGGGTGCAACTAGAAGAAGAGTAAATAGACGCTAGTACCCTTGAGTGTGTTCCAATGTGGGTGCTACTAGAAGAAAAGTAAATAGACGCTAGTGTCCTCGGGTGTATACCACGGTGGGTGCTAGTAGAAGAATAGTAAATAAATGCTAGTGTCCTTGAGTGTGTACCACGGTGGGTGCAAATTGAAGAAGAGTAAATAGACGCTAGTGTCCTTGAGTGTGTACCACGGTGGGTGCAACTAGAAGAAGAGTATATAGTCGCTAGTGTCCTTGAGTGTGTACCGAGGTGGGTGCTACTAGAAGAAAAGTAAATAGACGCTAGTGTCCTTGAGTGTGTACCAAGTTGGGTGAATTTAGGAGAAGAGAAAATAGACGCTAGTGCCCTTGAGTGTGTACCAAGTTGGGTGCATTTAGAAAAAGAGTAAATAGACACTAGTGTCCATGAGTGTTCCCCACGGTGTGTGCTACTAGAAGAAGAGTAAATAGACGCTAGTGTCCTTGGGTGTATACCGCGGTGGGTGCTACTAGAAGAATAGTAAATAAATGCTAGTGTACTTGAGTGTGTACCACGGTGGGTGCAAATTGAAGAAGAGTAAATAGACTCTAGTGTCCTTGAGTGTGTACCACGGTGGGTGCAACTAGAAGAAGAGTATATAGACGCTAGGTTCCTTGAGTGTGTACCGAGGTGGGTGCTACTAGAAGAAGAGTAAATAGAGGCTAGTGCCCTTGAGTGAGTACCACAGTGGGTGCAACTAGAAAAAGAGTAAATAGATGCTAGTATCCTTGAGTGTGTTCCAAGGTGGGTGCTACTAGAAGAAGAGTAAATAGACGCTAGTGTCCTTGAGTGTGTACCACGGTGGGTGCATTTAGAAGAAGAGTAAATAGACGCTAGTGTCCTTGAGTGTGTACCAAGTTGGGTGCATTTAGAAGAAGAGTAAATAGACGCTAGTGTCCTTGAGTGTGTACCACGGTGGGTGCATTTAGAAGAAGAGTAAATAGACGCTAGTGTCCTTGAGTGTGTACCACGGTGGGTGCATTTAGAAGAAGAGTAAATAAACGCTAGTGTCCTTGAGTGTGTACCGCGGTGGGTGCATTTAGAAGAAGAGTAAATAGACGCTAGTGTCCTTGAGTGTGTACCACAGTGGGTGCAACTAGAAGAAAAGTAAATAGACGCTAGTATCCTTGAGTGTGTACCAAGGTGGGTGCAAATTGAAGAAGAGTAAATAGACGCTAGTATCCTTGAGTGTGTACCACGGTGGGTGCTACTAGAAGAAGAGTAAATAGACGCTAGTGTCATTGAGTGTGCACCACGGTGGGTGCAAATTGAAGAAGAGTAAATAGACGCCAATATCCTTGAGTGTGTACCACGGTGGGTGCTACTAGAAGAAGAGTAAATAGACGCTAGTGTCCTTGAGTGAGTACCACGGTGGGTGCCACAAGAAAAAGAGTAAATAGACGCTAGTGTCCTTGAGTGTGTACCACGGTGGGTGCCACAAGAAAAAGAGTAAATAGGCGCTAGTGTCCTTGAGTGTGTACCAAGTTGGGTGCATTTAGAAGAAGAGTAAATAGACGCTTGTGTCCTTGAGTGTGTACCAAGGTGGGTGCAACAAGAACAAGAGTAAATAGATGCAAGTGTCATTGAGTGTTCCCCACGTTGGGTGCTACTAGAAGAAGAGTAAATAGTCTCTAGTGACCTTGAGTGTGCACCACGATGGGTGCAAATAGAAGAAGAAAAAATAGACGCTAGTGTCCTTGAGTGTGCCCCACGGTGGGTGCAGTCAGAAGAAGAGTATATAGACGCTAGAGTCCTTGAGTGTGTACCGAGGTGCGTGCTTCGAGAGAAGAGTAAATAGACGCTAGTGTCCTTGAGTGTGCACCACAGTGGGTGCAACTAGAAGACGATTAAATATGCCCTTGTGTCCTTGAGTGTGTACCAAAGTGGGTGCTACTAGAAGAAGAGTAAATAGACGCTAGTGTCTTTGAGTGTGTACCACGGTAGGTGCTACTAGAAGAAGAGTAAATATGCCGTTGCGACCTTGAGTGTGTACCAATGTGGGTGCAACTAGAAGAAGAGTAAATAGACGCTAGTGTCCATGAGTGTTCCCCACGGGGTGTGCTACTAGAAGAAGAGTAAATAGACGCTAGTGTCCTTGGGTGGATAACGCGGTGGGTGCTACTAGAAGAATAGTAAATAAATGCTAGTGTCCTTGAATGTGTACCACGGTGGGTGCAAATTGAAGAAAGAGAAAATAGACGCTAGTGTCCTTGAGTGTGTACCACGGTGGGTCCAACTAGAAGAAGAGTAAATAGAGGCTAGTGCCCTTGAGTGTGTACCACAGTGGGTGCAACAAGAAAAAGAGTAAATAGACGCTAGTATCCTTGAGTGTGTACCAAGGTGGGTGCTACTAGAAGAAAAGTAAATAGACGCTAGTGTCCTTGAGTGTGTACCACAGTGGGTGCAACTAGAAGAAGAGTAAATAGACGCTAGTATCCTTGAGTGTGTTCCAAGGTGGGTGCATTTAGAAGAAGAATAAATAGACGCTAGTGTCCTTGAGTGTGTACCAAGGTGGGTGCACAAGAAGAAGAGTAAATAGATGCAAGTGTCATTGAGTGTTCCCCACGTTGGGTGCTACTAGAAGAAGAGTAAATAGTCTCTAGTGTCCTTGAGTGTGCACCACGATGGGTGCAATTAGAAGAAGAATAAATAGACGCTAGTGTCCTTGAGCGTGCACCACGGTGGGTGCAGTCAGAAGAAGAGTAAATAGACGCTAGTGTCCTTGAGTGTGTACCGAGGTGCGTGCTTCTAGAAGAAGAGTAAATAGACGCTAGTGTCCTTGAGTGTGCACCACAGTGGGTGCAACTAGAAGACGATTAAATATGCCCTTGTGTCCTTGAGTTTGTACCAAAGTGGGTGCTACTAGAAGAAGACGCTAGTGTCTTTGAGTGTGTACCACGGTAGGTGCTACTAGAAGAAGAGTAAATATGCCGTTGCGACCGTGAGTGTGTACCAATGAGGGAGCAACTAGAAGAAGAGTAAATAGACGCTAGTGTCCATCAGTGTTCCCCACGGTGTGTGCTGCTAGAAGGAGAGTAAATAGACGCTAGTGTCCTTGAGTGTGTACCACGGTGGGTGCAAATTGAAGAAGAGTAAATAGACACTAGTGTCCTTGAGTGTGTACCACGGTGGGTGCAAATAGAAGAAGAGTAAATGGACGCTAGTGTCCTTGAGTGTGTACCGAGGTGGGTGCTATTAGAAGAAGAGTAAATAGACGCTAGTGTCCATGAGTGTGTACCAAAGTGGGTGCAACTAGAAGAAGAGTTAATAGACGCTAGTGTCCTTGAGTGTGTACCACGGTGGGTGCATTTAGAAGAAGAGAAAATAAACGCTAGTGCCCTTGAGTGTGTACCACAGTGGGTGCAACTAGAAGAAGAGTAAATAGACGCTAGTACCCTTGAGTGTGTTCCAAGATGGGAGCTACTAGAAGAAGAGTAAATAGACGCTAGTGTCCTTGAGTGTGTACCACAGTTGGTGCAACAAGAAAAAGAGTAAAAAGACGCTAGTGTCCTTGAGTGTGTACCACGGTGGGTGCAAATTGAAGAAGAGTAAATAGACGCTAGTGTCCTTGAGTGTGTACCACGGTGGGTGCAACTAGAAGAAGAGTATATAGACGCTAGTGTCCTTGAGTGTGTACCGAGGTGGGTGCTACTAGAAGAAGAGTAAATAGAGGCTAGTGCCCTTGAGTGTGTACCACAGTGGGTGCAACAAGAAAAAGAGTAAATAGACGCTAGTATCCTTGAGTGTGTACCACGGTGGGTGCTACTAGAAGAAAAGTAAATAGACGCTAGTGTCCTTGAGTGTGTACCATGGTGGGTGCATTTAGAAGAAGAGTAAATAGACGCTAGTGTCCTTGAGTGTGTACCACGGTGGGTGCATTTAGAAGAAGAGTAAATAGACGCTAGTGTCCTTGAGTGTGTACCAAGTTGGGTGCAATTAGAAGAAGAGTAAATAGACGCTAGTGTCCTTGAGTGTGTACCACGGTGGGTGCATTTAGAAGAAGAGTAAATAGACGCTAGTGTCCTTGAGTGTGTACCACGGTGGGTGCATTTAGAAGAAGAGTAAATAGACGCTAGTTTCCTTGAGTGTGTACCAAGGTGGGTGCAAAAAGAAGAAGAGTAAATAGATGCAAGTGTCATTGAGTGTTCCCCACGTTGGGTGCTACTAGAAGAAGAGAAAATAGTCTCTAGTGTCCTTGAGTGTGCACCACGATGAGTGCAAATAGAAGAAGAAAAAATAGATGCTAGTGTCCTTGAGTGTGCACCACGGTGGGTGCAGTCAGAAGAAGAGTAAATAGACGCTAGTGTCCTTGAGTGTGTACCGAGGTGCGTGCTTCTAGAGAAGAGTAAATAGACGCTAGTGTCCTTGAGTGTGCACCACAGTGGGTGCGACTAGAAGACGATTAAATATGCCCTTGTGTCCTTGAGTGTGTAGCAAAGTGGGTGCTACTCGAAGAAGAGTAAATAGACGCTAGTGTCTTTGAGTGTGTACCACGGTAGGTGCTACTAGAAGAAGAGTAAATATGCCGTTGCGACCTTGAGTGTGTACTAATGTGGGAGCAACTAGAAGAAGAGTAAATAGACGCTAGTGTCCATCAGTGTTCCCCACGGTGTGTGCTACTAGAAGAAGAGTAAATGGACGCTAGTGTCCTTGAGTGTGTACCACGCTGGGTGCAAATTGAAGAAGAGTAAATAGACGCTAGTGTCCTTGAGTGTGTACCACGGTGGGTGCAACTAGAAGAAGAGTTTATAGACGCTAGTGTCCTTGAGTGTGTACCGAGGTGGGTGCTACTAGAAGAAGAGTATATAGAGGCTAGTGCCCATGAGTGTGTACGACAGTGGGTGCAACTAGATAAAGAGTAAATAGACACTAGTATCCTTGAGTGTGTTCCAAGGTGGGTGCTACTAGAAGAAAATTAAATAGACGCTAGTGTCCTTGAGCGTGTACCACGGTGGGTGCATTTAGAAGAAGAGTAAATAGACGCTAGTGTCCTCCAGTGTATACCAAGTTGGGTGCATTTAGAAGAAGAGTAAATAGACGCTAGTGTCCTTGAGTGTGTACCAGGGTAGGTGAAACTAGAAGAAGAGTAAATAGACGATAGTGTTCTTGAGTGTGTACCACAGTGGGTGCTACTACAAGAAGAGTAAATAGACGCTAGTGTCCTTGAGTGTGTACCACGGTGGCTGCTACTAGAGGAAGAGTATATAGACGCTAGTGTCCTTGAGTGTGTACCACGGTGGGTGCAACTAGAAGAAGAGTATATAGACGCTAGTGTCCTTGAGTGTGTACCGAAGTGGGTGTTACTAGAAGAAGAATAAAAGAGGCTAGTGCCCTTGAGTGTGTACCACAGTGGGTGCAACTATAAAATGAGTAAATAGACGCTAGTATCCTTGAGTGTGTTCCAAGGTGGGTGCTACTAGAAGAAAAGTAAATAGACGCTAGTGTCTTTGAGTGTGTACCACGGTGGGTGCTACTAGAAGAAGAGTAAATATGCCGTTGCGACCTTGAGTGTGTACCAATGTGGGTGCAACAAAAAGAAGAGTAAAGAGACGGTAGTGTCCATGATTGTGCACCACGGTGGGTGCAACTAGAAGAAGAGTAAATAGGCGCTAGTGTCATTGGGTGTGTACCACGGTTGTTGCCACTAGATGAAGTGTAAATAGACGTTAGTATCCTTGGGTGTGTACCACGGGGGTGCTACTAGAAGAAGAGTAAATAAATGCAAGTGTCCTTGACTGTGTACAACGGTGGGTGTAACTAGAAGAAAGTAAATAGACGCTAGTGTCCTTGAGTGTGTACCACGGTGGGTGCAACTAGAATAAGAATACATATGCCCTTGAGACCTTAAGTGTGTACCAAGGTGGGTGCTTCTAGAAGAAGAGTAAATAGACGCTAGTGTCTTTGAGTGTGTACCACGGTAGGTGCTACTAGAAGAAGAGTAAATATGCCGTTGCGACCTTGAGTGTGTACCAATGTGGGTGCAACTAGAATAAGAGTAAATAGACGCTAGTGTCCTTGAGTGTGTACCACGGTGGGTGCAACTAGAAGCAGCTTAAATAGACGCTAGTGTCCTTGGGTGTATACCACGGTGGGTGATACTAGAAGAAGAGTAAATAGACGGTAGCATCCTTGAGTGTGTACCACGATGGGTGCAACTAGAAGAAGAGTAAATAGACGCTAGTGTCCTTGAGTGTGTACCGAGGTGGGTGCTACTAGAAGAAGAGTAAATAGACGCTAGTGTCCTTGAGTGTGTACCAAGGTGGGTGCAACTAGAGGAAGAGTTAATAGACGCTAGTGTCCTTGAGTGTGTACCACGGTGGGTGCATTTAGAAGAAGAGTAAATAAACGCTAGTGCCCTTGAGTGTGTACCACAGTGTGTGCAACTAGAAGAAGAGTAAATAGACGCTAGTACCCTTGAGTGTGTTCGAAGGTGGGTGCTACTAGAAAAAGAGTAAATAGACGCTAGTGTCCTTGAGTGTGTACCAAGGTGGGTGCAATTAGCAGAAGAGTTAATAGACGCTAGTGTCCTTCAGTGTGTACCACGGTGGATGCATTTAGAAGAAGAGTAAATATACGCTAGTGTCCTTTGTGTGTACCACGGAAGTTGCTACTAGAAGAAGAGTAAATAGACGCTGGTGTCCTTGGATGTGTAACACGGTTGGTGCAACTAGAAGGAGAGTAAATAGTCGCTAATGTCCTTGAGTGTTCCCCACGGGGATAGCTACTAGAAGAAGGGTAAAGAAGCCTTAACTACATTGAGTGAGTACCACTGTGGGTGCTACTAGACGATGAGAAAATATGCCGTTGCGACCTTGAGTGTGTACCAATGTGGGTGCAACTAGAAGGAGAGTAAATAGACGCTAGAGTCTTTGAGTGTGTACCACGGTGGGTTCTACTAGAAGAAGAGTAAATATGCCGTTGCAACCTTGAGTGTGTACGAAGGTGTGTGCAACTAGAAGAAGAGTAAATAGACGCTAGTGTCCTTGAGTGTTCCCCACGTTGGGTGCTACTAGAAGAAGGGTAAAGAAGCCTTAACGACCTTGAGTGAGTACCACGGTGGGTGCTACTATACGAAGAGTAAATATGCCGTTGCGACCCTGAGAGTCTACCAATATAGGTGCAACTAGAAGAAGAGTGAATAGACGCTAATGTCCTTGAGTGTGTACGGAGGTGGGTGCTTCTAGAAGAAGAGTAAATAGACGCTAGTGTCCTTGAGTGTGCAACACAGTGGGTGCAACTAGAAGGCGATTAAATATGCCCTTATGTCCTTGAGTGTGTACCAAAGTGCGTGCTACTAGAAGAAGAGTAAATAGACGCTAGTTTCTTTGAGTGTGTACCACGGTAGGTGCTACTAGAAGATGAGTAAATATGCCGTTGCGACCTGGAGTGTGTACCAATGTAGGTGCAACTAGAAGAAGAGTAAATAGACGCTAGTGTCCTTGGGTGTATACCACGGTGGGTGTTACTAGAAGAATAGTAAATAAATGCTAGTGTCTTTGAGTGTGTACCACGGTGGGTGCAAATTGCAGAAGAGTAAATAGACGCTAGTGTTCTTGAGTGCGTACCACGGAGGGTGCAACTAGAAGAAGAGTATATAGACGCTAGTGTCCTTGAGTGTGTACCGAGGTGGGTGCTACTAGAAGAAGAGTAAATAGAGGCTAGTGCCCTTGAGTGTGTACCACAGTGGGTGCAACTAGAAAAAGAGAAAATAGACGCTAGTATCCTTGAGTGTGTTCCAAGGTGGGTGCTACTAGAAGAAAAGTAAATAGACGCTAGTGTCCTTGAGTGTGTACCACGGTGGGTGCATTTAGAACAAGAGTAAAGAGACGCTAGTGTCCTTGAGTGTAAACCAAGTTGGGTGCATTTAGAAGAAGAGTAAATAGACGCTAGTGTCCTTGAGTGTGTACCACGGTGGGGGCATTTAGAAGAAGAGTAAATAGACGCTAGTGTCCTTGAGTGTGTACCAAGGTGGGTGCAACAAGAAGAAGAGTAAATAGATGCAAGTGTCATTAAGTGTTCCCCACGTTGGGTGCTACTAGAAGAAGAGTAAATAGTCTCTAGTGTCCTTGAGGGTGCACCACGATGGGTGCAAATAGAAGAAGAAAAAATAGACGCTAGTGTCCTTGAGTGTGCACCACGGTGGGTGCAGTCAGAAGAAGAGAAAATAGATGCTAGTGTCCTTGAGTGTTTACCGAGGTGCGTGCTTGTAGAAGAAGAGTAAATAGACGCTAGTGTCCTTGAGTGTGCACCACAGTGGGTGCAACTAGAAGACGATTAAATATGCCCTTGTGTCCTTGAGTGTGTACCAAAGAGGGTGCTACTAGAAGAAGAGTAAATAGACGCTAGTGTCTTTGAGTGTGTACCACGGTAGGTGCTACTAGAAGAAGAGTAAATATGCCGTTGCGACCTTGAGTGTATACCAATGTGGGAGCAACTAGAAGAAGAGTAAATAGACGCTAGTGTCCATCAGTGTTCCCCACGGTGTGTGCTACTAGAAGAAGAGTGAATAGACGCTAGTGTCCTTGAGTGTGTACCACGGTGGGTGCAAATTGAAGAAGAGTAAATAGACGCTAGTGTCCTTGAGTGTGTACCACGGTGGGTGCAACTAGAAGAAGAGTAAATAGACGCTAGTGTCCTTGAGTGTGTACCGAGGTGGGTGCTACTAGAAGAAGAATAAATAGACGCTAGTGTCCTTGAGTGTGTACCGAGGTGGGTGCAACTAGAAGAAGAGTTAATAGACGCTAGTGTCCTTGAGTGTGTACCACGGTGGGTGCATTTAGAAGAAGAGTAAATAAACGCTAGTGCCCTTGATTGTGTACCAGAGTGGGTGCAACTAGAAGAAGAGTAAATAGACGCTAGTACCCTTGAGTGTGTTCCAAGGTAGGTGCTACTAGAAGAAGAGTAAATAGACGCTAGTGTCCTTGAGTGTGTACCAAGGTGGGTGCAATTAGAAGAAGAGTTAATAGAAGCTAGTGTCCTTCAGTGTGTACCACGGTGGGTGCATTTAGAAGAAGAGTAAATATACGCTAGTGTCCTTTGTGTGTACCACGGAGGGTGCTAATAGAAGAAGAGCAAAAAAAAGACGCTGGTGTCCTTGGATGTGTAACACGGTTGGTGCAACTAGGAGAGTTAATAGTCGCTAGTGTCCTTGAGTGTGCACCACAGTGGGTGCAACTAGAAGACGATTAAATATGCCCTTGTGTCCTTGAGTTTGTACCAAAGTGCGTGCTGCTAGAAGAAGAGTAAATAGACGCTAGTTTCTTTGAGTGTGTACCACGGTAGTTGCTACTAGAAGAAGAGTAAATATGCCGTTGCGACCTTGAGTGTGTACCAATGTGGGTGCAACTAGAAGAAGAGTAAATAGACGCTAGTGTCCATGAGTGTTCCCACGGTGTGTGCTACTAGATGAAGAGTAAATAGACGCTAGTGTCCTTTGGTGTATACCAAGGTGGGTGCTACTAGAAGAATAGTAAATAAATGCTAGTGTCCTTGAGTGTGTACCACGGTGGGTGCAAATTGAAGAAGAGTAAATAGACGCTAGTGTCCTTGAGTGTGTACCACGGTGGGTGCAACTAGAAGAAGAGTAAATAGAGGCTAGTATCCTTCAGTGTGTTCCAAGGTGGGTGCTACTAGAAGAAAAGTAAGTAGACGCTAGAGTCCATGAGTGTGTACCACGGTGGGTGCATTTAGAAGAAGAGTAAATAGACGCAAGTGTCCTTGAGTGTGTACCAAGTTGGGTGCATTTAGAAGAAGAGTAAATAGACGCCAGTGTCCTTGAGTGTGTACCAATGTGGGTGCAACAAGAAGAAGAGTAAATAGATGCAAGTGTCATTGAGTGTTCCCCACGTTGTGTGCTACTAGAAGAAGAGTAAATAGTCTCTAGTGTCCTTGAGTGTGCACCACGATGGGTGCAAATAGATGCAGAAAAAATAGACGCTAGTGTCCTGGAGTGTGCAACACGGTGGGTGCAGTCAGAAGAAGAGTAAATAGACGCTAGTGTCCTTGAGTGTGTACCGAGGAGCGTGCTTCTAGAAGAAGAGTAAATAGACGCTAGTGTCCTTGAGTGTGCACCACAGTGGGTGCAACTAGAAGACGAACAAATATGCCCTTGTGTCCTTGAGTGTGTCCCAACGTGGGTGCTACTAGAAGAAGAGTAAATAGACGCTAATGTCTTTGAGTGTGTACCACGGTAGGTGCTACTAGAAGAAGAGTAAATATGCCGTTGCAACCTTGCGTGTGTACCAATGTGGGAGCAACTAGAAGAAGAGTAAATAGACGCTAGTGTCCATCAGTGTTCCCCACGGTGTGTGCTACTAGAAGAAGAGTAAATAGACGCTAGTGTCCTTGAGAGTGTACCACGGTGGGTGAAAATTGAAGAAGAGTAAATAGACGCTAGTGTCCTTGAGTGTGTACCACGGTGGGTGCAACTAGAAGAAGAGTATATAGGCGCTAGTGTCCTTGAGTGTGTACCGAGGTGGGTGCTACTAGAAGAAGAGTAAATAGAGGCTAGTGCCCTTCTGTGTGTACCACAGTGGGTGCAACTAGAAAAAGAGGAAATAGACACTAGTATCCTTGAGTGTGTTCCAAGGTGGGTGCTACTAGAAGAAAATTAAATAGACGCTAGTGTCCTTGAGCGTGTACCACGGTGGGTGCATTTAGAAGAAGAGTAAATAGACGCTAGTGTCCTCCAGTGTATACCAAGTTGGGTGCATTTAGAAGAAGAGTAAATAGACGCTAGTGTCCTTGAGTGTGTACCAGGGTAGGTGAAACTAGAAGAAGAGTAAATAGACGATAGTGTTCTTGAGTGTGTACCACAGTGGGTGCTACTACAAGAAGAGTAAATAGACGCTAGTGTCCTTGAGTGTGTACCACGGTGGCTGCTACTAGAGGAAGAGTATATAGACGCTAGTGTCCTTGAGTGTGTACCACGGTGGGTGCAACTAGAAGAAGAGTATATAGACGCTAGTGTCCTTGAGTGTGTACCGAAGTGGGTGTTACTAGAAGAAGAATAAAAGAGGCTAGTGCCCTTGAGTGTGTACCACAGTGGGTGCAACTATAAAATGAGTAAATAGACGCTAGTATCCTTGAGTGTGTTCCAAGGTGGGTGCTACTAGAAGAAAAGTAAATAGACGCTAGTGTCTTTGAGTGTGTACCACGGTGGGTGCTACTAGAAGAAGAGTAAATATGCCGTTGCGACCTTGAGTGTGTACCAATGTGGGTGCAACAAAAAGAAGAGTAAAGAGACGGTAGTGTCCATGATTGTGCACCACGGTGGGTGCAACTAGAAGAAGAGTAAATAGGCGCTAGTGTCATTGGGTGTGTACCACGGTTGTTGCCACTAGATGAAGTGTAAATAGACGTTAGTATCCTTGGGTGTGTACCACGGGGGTGCTACTAGAAGAAGAGTAAATAAATGCAAGTGTCCTTGACTGTGTACAACGGTGGGTGTAACTAGAAGAAGAGTAAATAGACGCTAGTGTCCTTGAGTGTGTACCACGGTGGGTGCAACTAGAATAAGAATACATATGCCCTTGAGACCTTAAGTGTGTACCAAGGTGGGTGCTTCTAGAAGAAGAGTAAATAGACGCTAGTGTCTTTGAGTGTGTACCACGGTAGGTGCTACTAGAAGAAGAGTAAATATGCCGTTGCGACCTTGAGTGTGTACCAATGTGGGTGCAACTAGAATAAGAGTAAATAGACGCTAGTGTCCTTGAGTGTGTACCACGGTGGGTGCAACTAGAAGCAGCTTAAATAGACGCTAGTGTCCTTGGGTGTATACCACGGTGGGTGATACTAGAAGAAGAGTAAATAGACGGTAGCATCCTTGAGTGTGTACCACGATGGGTGCAACTAGAAGAAGAGTAAATAGACGCTAGTGTCCTTGAGTGTGTACCGAGGTGGGTGCTACTAGAAGAAGAGTAAATAGACGCTAGTGTCCTTGAGTGTGTACCAAGGTGGGTGCAACTAGAGGAAGAGTTAATAGACGCTAGTGTCCTTGAGTGTGTACCACGGTGGGTGCATTTAGAAGAAGAGTAAATAAACGCTAGTGCCCTTGAGTGTGTACCACAGTGTGTGCAACTAGAAGAAGAGTAAATAGACGCTAGTACCCTTGAGTGTGTTCGAAGGTGGGTGCTACTAGAAAAAGAGTAAATAGACGCTAGTGTCCTTGAGTGTGTACCAAGGTGGGTGCAATTAGCAGAAGAGTTAATAGACGCTAGTGTCCTTCAGTGTGTACCACGGTGGATGCATTTAGAAGAAGAGTAAATATACGCTAGTGTCCTTTGTGTGTACCACGGAAGTTGCTACTAGAAGAAGAGTAAATAGACGCTGGTGTCCTTGGATGTGTAACACGGTTGGTGCAACTAGAAGGAGAGTAAATAGACGCTAATGTCCTTGAGTGTTCCCCACGGGGATAGCTACTAGAAGAAGGGTAAAGAAGCCTTAACTACATTGAGTGAGTACCACTGTGGGTGCTACTAGACGATGAGTAAATATGCCGTTGCGACCTTGAGTGTGTACCAATGTGGGTGCAACTAGAAGGAGAGTAAATAGACGCTAGAGTCTTTGAGTGTGTACCACGGTGGGTTCTACTAGAAGAAGAGTAAATATGCCGTTGCAACCTTGAGTGTGTACGAAGGTGTGTGCAACTAGAAGAAGAGTAAATAGACGCTAGTGTCCTTGAGTGTTCCCCACGTTGGGTGCTACTAGAAGAAGGGTAAAGAAGCCTTAACGACCTTGAGTGAGTACCACGGTGGGTGCTACTATACGAAGAGTAAATATGCCGTTGCGACCCTGAGAGTCTACCAATATAGGTGCAACTAGAAGAAGAGTGAATAGACGCTAATGTCCTTGAGTGTGTACCGAGGTGGGTGCTTCTAGAAGAAGAGTAAATAGACGCTAGTGTCCTTGAGTGTGCAACACAGTGGGTGCAACTAGAAGGCGATTAAATATGCCCTTATGTCCTTGAGTGTGTACCAAAGTGCGTGCTACTAGAAGAAGAGTAAATAGACGCTAGTTTCTTTGAGTGTGTACCACGGTAGGTGCTACTAGAAGATGAGTAAATATGCCGTTGCGACCTGGAGTGTGTACCAATGTAGGTGCAACTAGAAGAAGAGTAAATAGACGCTAGTGTCATTGGGTGTATACCACGGTGGGTGTTACTAGAAGAATAGTAAATAAATGCTAGTGTCTTTGAGTGTGTACCACGGTGGGTGCAAATTGCAGAAGAGTAAATAGACGCTAGTGTTCTTGAGTGTGTACCACGGAGGGTGCAACTAGAAGAAGAGTATATAGACGCTAGTGTCCTTGAGTGTGTACCGAGGTGGGTGCTACTAGAAGAAGAGTAAATAGAGGCTAGTGCCCTTGAGTGTGTACCACAGTGGGTGCAACTAGAAAAAGAGAAAATACACGCTAGTATCCTTGAGTGTGTTCCAAGGTGGGTGCTACTAGAAGAAAAGTAAATAGACGCTAGTGTCCTTGAGTGTGTACCACGGTGGGTGCATTTAGAACAAGAGTAAAGAGACGCTAGTGTCCTTGAGTGTAAACCAAGTTGGGTGCATTTAGAAGAAGAGTAAATAGACGCTAGTGTCCTTGAGTGTGTACCACGGTGGGGGCATTTAGAAGAAGAGTAAATAGACGCTAGTGTCCTTGAGTGTGTACCAAGGTGGGTGCAACAAGAAGAAGAGTAAATAGATGCAAGTGTCATTGAGTGTTCCCCACGTTGGGTGCTACTAGAAGAAGAGTAAATAGTCTCTAGTGTCCTTGAGGGTGCACCACGATGGGTGCAAATAGAAGAAGAAAAAATAGACGCTAGTGTCCTTGAGTGTGCACCACGGTGGGTGCAGTCAGAAGAAGAGAAAATAGATGCTAGTGTCCTTGAGTGTGTACCGAGGTGCGTGCTTGTAGAAGAAGAGTAAATAGACGCTAGTGTCCTTGAGTGTGCACCACAGTGGGTGCAACTAGAAGACGATTAAATATGCCCTTGTGTCCTTGAGTGTGTACCAAAGGGGGTGCTACTAGAAGAAGAGTAAATAGACGCTAGTGTCTTTGAGTGTGTACCACGGTAGGTGCTACTAGAAGAAGAGTAAATATGCCGTTGCGACCTTGAGTGTATACCAATGTGGGAGCAACTAGAAGAAGAGTAAATAGACGCTAGTGTCCATCAGTGTTCCCCACGGTGTGTGCTACTAGAAGAAGAGTGAATAGACGCTAGTGTCCTTGAGTGTGTACCACGGTGGGTGCAAATTGAAGAAGAATAAATAGACGCTAGTGTCCTTGAGTGTGTACCACGGTGGGTGCAACTAGAAGAAGAGTAAATAGACGCTAGTGTCCTTGAGTGTGTACCGAGGTGGGTGCTACTAGAAGAAGAGTAAATAGACGCTAGTGTCCTTGAGTGTGTACCGAGGTGGGTGCAACTAGAAGAAGAGTTAATAGACGCTAGTGTCCTTGAGTGTGTACCACGGTGGGTGCATTTAGAAGAAGAGTAAATAAACGCTAGTGCCCTTGATTGTGTACCAGAGTGGGTGCAACTAGAAGAAGAGTAAATAGACGCTAGTACCCTTGAGTGTGTTCCAAGGTAGGTGCTACTAGAAGAAGAGTAAATAGACGTTAGTGTCCTTGAGTGTGTACCAAGGTGGGTGCAATTAGAAGAAGAGTTAATAGAAGCTAGTGTCCTTCAGTGTGTACCACGGTGGGTGCATTTAGAAGAAGAGTAAATATACGCTAGTGTCCTTTGTGTGTACCACGGAGGGTGCTAATAGAAGAAGAGCAAAAAAAAGACGCTGGTGTCCTTGGATGTGTAACACGGTTGGTGCAACTAGGAGAGTTAATAGTCGCTAGTGTCCTTGAGTGTGCACCACAGTGGGTGCAACTAGAAGACGATTAAATATGCCCTTGTGTCCTTGAGTTTGTACCAAAGTGCGTGCTGCTAGAAGAAGAGTAAATAGACGCTAGTTTCTTTGAGTGTGTACCACGGTAGTTGCTACTAGAAGAAGAGTAAATATGCCGTTGCGACCTTGAGTGTGTACCAATGTGGGTGCAACTAGAAGAAGAGTAAATAGACGCTAGTGTCCATGAGTGTTCCCACGGTGTGTGCTACTAGATGAAGAGTAAATAGACGCTAGTGTCCTTTGGTGTATACCAAGGTGGGTGCTACTAGAAGAATAGTAAATAAATGCTAGTGTCCTTGAGTGTGTACCACGGTGGGTGCAAATTGAAGAAGAGTAAATAGACGCTAGTGTCCTTGAGTGTGTACCACGGTGGGTGCAACTAGAAGAAGAGTAAATAGAGGCTAGTATCCTTCAGTGTGTTCCAAGGTGGGTGCTACTAGAAGAAAAGTAAGTAGACGCTAGAGTCCATGAGTGTGTACCACGGTGGGTGCATTTAGAAGAAGAGTAAATAGACGCAAGTGTCCTTGAGTGTGTACCAAGTTGGGTGCATTTAGAAGAAGAGAAAATAGACGCTAGTGTCCTTGAGTGTGTACCAATGTGGGTGCAACAAGAAGAAGAGTAAATAGATGCAAGTGTCATTGAGTGTTCCCCACGTTGTGTGCTACTAGAAGAAGAGTAAATAGTCTCTAGTGTCCTTGAGTGTGCACCACGATGGGTGCAAATAGATGCAGAAAAAATAGACGCTAGTGTCCTGGAGTGTGCAGCACGGTGGGTGCAGTCAGAAGAAGAGTAAATAGACGCTAGTGTCCTTGAGTGTGTACCGAGGAGCGTGCTTCTAGAAGAAGAGTAAATAGACGCTAGTGTCCTTGAGTGTGCACCACAGTGGGTGCAACTAGAAGACGAACAAATATGCCCTTGTGTCCTTGAGTGTGTCCCAACGTGGGTGCTACTAGAAGAAGAGTAAATAGACGCTAATGTCTTTGAGTGTGTACCACGGTAGGTGCTACTAGAAGAAGAGTAAATATGCCGTTGCAACCTTGCGTGTGTACCAATGTGGGAGCAACTAGAAGAAGAGTAAATAGACGCTAGTGTCCATCAGTGTTCCCCACGGTGTGTGCTACTAGAAGAAGAGTAAATAGACGCTAGTGTCCTTGAGAGTGTACCACGGTGGGTGAAAATTGAAGAAGAGTAAATAGACGCTAGTGTCCTTGAGTGTGTACCACGGTGGGTGCAACTAGAAGAAGAGTATATAGGCGCTAGTGTCCTTGAGTGTGTACCGAGGTGGGTGCTACTAGAAGAAGAGTAAATAGAGGCTAGTGCCCTTGAGTGTGTACCACAGTGGGTGCAACTAGAAAAAGAGGAAATAGACGCTAGTATCCTTGAGTGTGCTCCAAGGTGGATGCTACTAGAAGAAAATTAAATAGACGCTATTGTCCTTGAGTGTGTACCACGGTGGGTGCATTTAGAAGAAGAGTAAATTGACGCTAGTGTCCTTGAGTGTGTACCAAGTTGGGTGCATTTAGAAGAAGAGTAAATAGACGCTAGTGTCTTTGAGTGTGTACCACGGTGGGCGCATTTAGAAGAAGAGTAAATAGACGCTAGTGTCCTTGAGTGTGTACCAAGGTGGGTGCACAAGAAGAAGAGTAAATAGATGCAAGTGTCATTGAGTGTTCCCCACGTTGGGTGCTACTAGAAGAAGAGTAAATAGTCTCTAGTGTCCTTGAGTGTGCACCACGATGGGTGCAAATAGAAGAAGAAAAAATAGACGCTAGTGTCCTTGAGTGTGCACCACGGTGGGTGCAGTCAGAAGAAGAGAAAATAGATGCTAGTGTCCTTGAGTGTGTACCGAGGTGCGTGCTTGTAGAAGAAGAGTAAATAGACGCTAGTGTCCTTGAGTGTGCACCACAGTGGGTGCAACTAGAAGACGATTAAATATGCCCTTGTGTCCTTGAGTGTGTACCAAAGAGGGTGCTACTAGAAGAAGAGTAAATAGACGCTAGTGTCTTTGAGTGTGTACCACGGTAGGTGCTACTAGAAGAAGAGTAAATATGCCGTTGCGACCTTGAGTGTATACCAATGTGGGAGCAACTAGAAGAAGAGTAAATAGACGCTAGTGTCCATCAGTGTTCCCCACGGTGTGTGCTACTAGAAGAAGAGTGAATAGACGCTAGTGTCCTTGAGTTTGTACCACGGTGGGTGCAAATTGAAGAAGAGTAAATAGACGCTAGTGTCCTTGAGTGTGTACCACGGTGGGTGCAACTAGAAGAAGAGTAAATAGACGCTAGTGTCCTTGAGTGTGTACCGAGGTGGGTGCTACTAGAAGAAGAGTAAATAGACGCTAGTGTCCTTGAGTGTGTACCGAGGTGGGTGCAACTAGAAGAAGAGTTAATAGACGCTAGTGTCCTTGAGTGTGTACCACGGAGGGTGCATTTAGAAGAAGAGTAAATAAACGCTAGTGCCCTTGATTGTGTACCAGAGTGGGTGCAACTAGAAGAAGAGTAAATAGACGCTAGTACCCTTGAGTGTGTTCCAAGGTGGGTGCTACTAGAAGAAGAGTAAATAGACGCTAGTGTCCTTGAGTGTGTACCAAGGTGGGTGCAATTAGAAGAAGAGTTAATAGAAGCTAGTGTCCTTCAGTGTGTACCACGGTGGGTGCATTTAGAAGAAGAGTAAATATACGCTAGTGTCCTTTGTGTGTACCACGGAGGGTGCTACTAGAAGAAGAGCAAATAAAAGACGCTGGTGTCCTTGGATGTGTAACACGGTTGGTGCAACTAGGAGAGTTAATAGTCGCTAGTGTCCTTGAGTGTGCACCACAGTGGGTGCAACTAGAAGACGATTAAATATGCCCTTGTGTCCTTGAGTTTGTACCAAAGTGCGTGCTGCTAGAAGAAGAGTAAATAGACGCTAGTTTCTTTGAGTGTGTACCACGGTAGTTGCTACTAGAAGAAGAGTAAATATGCCGTTGCGACCTTGAGTGTGTAACAATGTGGGTGCAACTAGAAGAAGAGTAAATAGACGCTAGTGTCCATGAGTGTTCCCACGGTGTGTGCTACTAGATGAAGAGTAAATAGACGCTAGTGTCCTTTGGTGTATACCAAGGTGGGTGCTACTAGAAGAATAGTAAATAAATGCTAGTGTCCTTGAGTGTGTACCACGGTGGGTGCAAATTGAAGAAGAGTAAATAGACGCTAGTGTCCTTGAGTGTGTACCACGGTGGGTGCAACTAGAAGAAGAGTATATAGACGTTAGTGTCCTTGAGTGTGTACCGAGGTGGGTGCTACTAGAACAAGAGTAAATAGAGGCTAGTGCCCTTGAGTGTGTACCACAGTGGGTGCAACTAGAAAAAGAGTAAATAGACGCTAGTATCCTTCAGTGTGTTCCAAGGTGGGTGCTACTAGAAGAAAAGTAAGTAGACGCTAGAGTCCATGAGTGTGTACCACGGTGGGTGCATTTAGAAGAAGAGTAAATAGACGCAAGTGTCCTTGAGTGTGTACCAAGTTGGGTGCATTTAGAAGAAGAGTAAATAGACGCTAGTGTCCTTGAGTGTGTACCAATGAGGGTGCAACAAGAAGAAGAGTAAATAGATGCAAGTGTCATTGAGTGTTCCCCACGTTGTGTGCTACTAGAAGAAGAGTAAATAGTCTCTAGTGTCCTTGAGTGTTGAGCCATTTTTATGAGATATATAAGTTACTCCTTTGTGCCATTTTTATCTGACGTGATCATTTGCACGCCTTTGTGAAACCTTGGCTGTGAAGCTATTAATAGCCCTCTGATGTCTTAATACCATATATGGACATATCTGCATCTTGTCCCCTTATTGGCCAGTGATTTATATTTTGGAAGGGGTCGTGACCAATCAAATTTTAGCACGCAGTTGCCTTTGTGTTGCGTCGTCATTTGCTTTGTTTCGAGGCATTTCTTCCTTGCAGCCAAGTAGGCTAGACGTATTCCGATATTCTAGGGAAAGTGCCCGCGTTCAAGGTGAAACCATGGCGAGGTGTCTGTATGTCGTAATCAGTAATTGCTTTACTGCAGTTCTGTTTCATATTTCGGTAATTTAAAACTCTTTTTCTGTGTTATTTTTCTTTTGGTCGCGTGTACTTGTCCCCTCCCGATATTTTCCCTCCGCCCTTTGTGTGCGTGTAATTGCTGGTAAGTTTTTGTTTTGTATGATAGTGTTATTTTCATTTATTTTGATAACGTAGTTTTTGTACTTTAAGGGTTGAAAGTCATGTATGTGGGCTTGTCTTCGCTTTACTCTGGTGTGCTTGACGGTGGGTTTGCCTACCTTGTAGGGGGCATCTTTGGGTCTGTCATCCAGAGTGTATCTTATCGTAGAACAACATAACGGGATTGGAGATTATTTTTCTTGCTTCCCGTAATGCTTTGTTCTTTATCTTAAAGAGTTCACAAAAGGAGGTCTCGCCTTTGCTATTTTGCTGGTGACCTAACCTGTGATATTCTTGTGTCTGTGAATGCCCATATTTTGCGCATCACATATTTTCGTCGTCTTTGTGTGCCCTTATCTCCTACGCATACTTTCAATTTTTAAAGTATATTTTTGGGCTTTGCCGATAACTTAATGTAATTTTTCCTTTTGTCTAAATTCCTATTTTTCTCGTAACTCACTAGATCTTGCATGTGCCTCCGCGTCTTTCTTCCTCATTCCTCCCCTCCCTCTCACCCCTCTCCACCCCGTTCTGAACCATTGCACCCCCCTCCTATTTTGTTCATCCCTTTTGACACGCTTTGTCTAAATTGGTAGAACGTATCTTGACTTCGTTGAGTGTAGTCGTTTCTGAGTTTTGTCTTTTTATTTAATTGCGACATACTTACATTTAGTCATCGTTTCATCTTGCCTTGAACACGTTACCTTAACTTATCTTATTTTATTTCATTTTAATATAATTTAATATAGTATATTTTCGATTTTCTTCCTAATTTGTATTTTTTTTCTTGCGGTAAATTAATTTTGTGTTTAATTTGTTGGTCATTTCTCTTCCTGCTTTTAATATCTCTGGGATCGTTGTACATTGTGGTTCTTATTTAAATACATTTTATCTTTGCCTAAGTATCTCTGCTTTTGCGTCACGTCTTATTTTAATTTTAGTAACCTTCTTCGAGTTTTGTCTGGTTTTTGCTATATTTCGGTTTGTCGGTCTTATTAGCGTACTTGTGACGTTAATACGACCTACACGGCCTCTGATTTAAATTTGTTCATCTTTGGATTTTACTGTAGTTTAATTTTAATTAGCTTTCCCCCTTCCTTTTGGGATTGCTTTCTGGTTTGCCTTTTAAAATTTGGGCCCAGCGAAAGCCAAGCAAGACTGCGATCTCCCCGTTTTTCTTTCTTCTATTTTATTTTATTTTATATTTCTTCGGGGATAGGGGAAGAGCTTCAGCTACGTTTCCACTGACGTCTGCTGCGTACGTAAGTATATGTTTATTTCTATTATTTCATCTTAAGTTGCGTACAAATGGTGTCCACGGACCTCTGGGTTATGGGCCCAGCACGCTTCCACTCACGTCAGATAAAAATGGCACAAAGGAGTAACTTATATATCTCATAAAAATGGCTCAGTGTGCACCACGATGGGTGCAAATAGAAGCAGAAAAAATAGACGCTAGTGTCCTGGAGTGTGCACCACGGTGGGTGCAGTCAGAAGAAGAGTAAATAGACGCTAGTGTCCTTGAGTGTGTACCGAGGAGCGTGCTTCTAGAAGAAGAGTAAATAGACGCTAGTGTCCTTGAGTGTGCACCACAGTGGGTGCAACTAGAAGACGAACAAATATGCCCTTGTGTCCTTGAGTGTGTCCCAACGTGGGTGCTACTAGAAGAAGAGTAAATAGACGCTAATGTCTTTGAGTGTGTACCACGGTAGGTGCTACTAGAAGAAGAGTAAATATGCCGTTGCAACCTTGCGTGTGTACCAATGTGGGAGCAACTAGAAGAAGAGTAAATAGACGCTAGTGTCCATCAGTGTTCCCCACGGTGTGTGCTACTAGAAGAAGAGTAAATAGACGCTAGTGTCCTTGAGTGTGTACCACGGTGGGTGAAAATTGAAGAAGAGTAAATAGACGCTAGTGTCCTTGAGTGTGTACCACGGTGGGTGCAACTAGAAGAAGAGTATATAGACGCTAGTGTCCTTGAGTGTGTACCGAGGTGGGTGCTACTAGAAGAAGAGTAAATAGAGGCTAGTGCCCTTGAGTGTGTACCACAGTGGGTGCAACTAGAAAAAGAAGAAATAGACGCTAGTATCCTTGAGTGTGCTCCAAGGTGGATGCTACTAGAAGAAAATTAAATAGACGCTAGTGTCCTTGAGTGTGTACCACGGTGGGTGCATTTAGAAGAAGAGTAAATTGACGCTAGTGTCCTTGAGTGTGTACCAAGTTGGGTGCATTTAGAAGAAGAGTAAATAGACGCTAGTGTCCTTGAGTGTGTACCACGGTGGGCGCATTTAGAAGAAGAGTAAATAGACGCTAGTGTCCTTGAGTGTGTACCAAGGTGGGTGCACAAGAAGAAGAGTAAATAGATGCAAGTGACAATGAGTGTTCCCCACGTTGGGTGCTACTAGAAGAAGAGTAAATAGTCTCTAGTGTCCTTGAGTGTGCACCACGATGGGTGCAATTAGAAGAAGAATACATAGACGCTAGTGTCCTTGAGTGTGCACCACGGTGGGTGCAGTCAGAAGAAGAGTAAATAGACGCTAGTGTCCTTGAGTGTGTACCAAGTTGCGTGCTTCTAGAAGAAGAGTAAATAGACGCTAGTGTCCTTGAGTGTGCACCACAGTGGGTGCAACTAGAGGACGGTTAAATATGCCCTTGTGTCCTTGAGTGTGTACCAAAGTGGGTGCTACTAGGAGAAGAGTAAATAGGCGCTAGTGTCTTTGAGTGTGTACCACGGTAGGTGCTACTAGAAGAAGAGTAAATATGCCGTTGCGACCTTGAGTGTGTAACAATGTGGGAGCAACTAGAAGAAGAGTAAATAGACGCTAGTGTCCATCAGTGTTCCCCACGGTGTGTGCTACTAGAAGAAGAGTAAATAGACGCTAGTGTCCTTGAGTTTGTACCACGGTGGGTGCAAATTGAAGAAGAGTAAATAGACGCTAGTGTCCTTGAGTGTGTACCACGGTGGGTGCAACTAGAAGAAGAGTAAATAGACGCTAGTGTCCTTGAGTGTGTACCGAGGTGGGTTCTACTAGAAGAAGAGCAAATAGACGCTAGTGTCCTTGAGTGTGTACCAAGGTGGGTGCAACTAGAAGAAGAGTTAATAGACGCTAGTGTCCTTGAGTGTGTACCACGGTGGGTGCATTTAGAAGAAGAGTAAATAAACGCTAGTGCCCTTGAGTGTGTACCACAGTGGGTGCAACTAGAAGAAGAGTAAATAGACGCTAGTGTCCTTTAGTGTGTACCACGGTGGGTGCATTTAGAAGAAGAGTAAATATACGCTAGGTTCCTTTGTGCGTACCACGGAGGGTGCTACTAGAAGAAGAGTAAATAGACGCTGGTGTCCTTGGATGTGTAACACGGTTGGTGCAACTAGAAGGAGAGTAAATAGACGCTAGTGTGCTTGAGTGTTCCCCACGGGGGTAGCTACTAGAAGAAGGGTAAAGAAGCCTTAACTACATTGAGTGAGTACCACTGTGAGTGCTACTAGACGATGAGTAAATATGCCGTTGCGACCTTGAGTGTGTACCAATGTGGGTGCAACTAGAAGGAGAGTAAATAGACGCTAGAGTCTTTGAGTGTGTACCACGGTGGGTGCTACTAGAAGAAGAGTAAATATGCCGTTGCAACCTTGAGTGTGTACGAAGGTGTGTGCAACTAGAAGAAGAGTAAATAGACGCTAGTGTCCTTGAGTGTTCCCCACGTTGGGTGCTACTAGAAGAATGGTAAAGAAGCCTTAACGACCTTGAGTGAGTACCACGGTGGGTGCTACTAGACGAAAAGTAAATAAGCCGTTGCGACCTTGAGTGTGTACCAATATAGGAGCAACTAGAAGATGAGTAAATAGACGCTAGTGTCCTTGACTGTGTACCGATGTGGGTGCTTCTAGAAGAAGAGTAAATAGACGCTAGTGTCCTTGAGGGTGCACCACAGTGGCTGCAACTAGAAGACGATTAAATATGCCCTTGCGTCCTTGAGTGTGTACCAAATTGCGTGCTACTAGAAGAAGAGTAAATAGACGCTAGTTTCTTTGAGTGTGTACCACGGTAGGTGCTACTAGAAGAAGAGTAAATATGCCGTTGCGACCTTGAGTGTGTACCAATGTGTGTGCAACTAGAAGAAGAGTAAATAGACGCTAGTGTCCATGAGTGTTCCCCACGGTGTCTGCTACTAGAAGAAGAGTAAATAGACGCTAGTGTCCTTGGGTGTATACCACGGTGGGTGCTACTAGAAGAATAGTTAATAAATGCTAGTGTCCTTGATTGTGTACCAAGGTGGGTGCTACGAGAAGAAGAGTGACTATGCCCTTGCGTCCTTGAGTGTGTACCCTACAGGCTTGAGATCGCGTATTGACTGTGGCACGTGTTGAATGTTGTTAATGAGCCGCAATATCCCTGGATCAAGATCCCCACTCACCCTACAGCCTTGAGATCGCGTATTGAATGTGGCACGTGTTGAATGTTGTTACTGAGCTGCAATATCCCTGGATCAAGATCCCTGCTCGCCCTACAGCCTTGAGATCGCGTATTGACTGTGGCACGTGTTGAATGTTGTTGCTGAGCCGCAATATACCTGGATCAAGATCCCCACTCACCCTGCAGCCTTGAGATCGCGTATTGACTGTGGCACGTGTTGAATGTTGTTACTGAGCTGCAATATCCCTGGATCAAGATCCCCACTCACCCTACAGCCTTGAGATCGCGTATTGACTGTGGCACGTGTTGAATGTTGTTACTGAGCCGCTATATCCCTGGATCAAGATCCCCAATCACCCTACAGCCTTGAGATCGCGTATTGACTGTGGCACGTGTTGAATGTTGTTGCTGAGCCGCTATATACCTGGATCAAGTTCCCCACTCACCCTACAGCCTTGAGATCGCGTATTGACTGTGGCACGTGTTGAATGTTGTTGCTGAGCCGCAATATCCCTGGATCAAGATCCCCACTCACCCTACAGCCTTGAGATCGCGTATTGAATGTTCTTCGTGTTGAATGTTGTTACTGAGCCGCAATATCCCTGGATCAAGATCCCTGCTTACCCTACAACCTTGAGATCGCGTATTGACTGTGCCACGTGTTGAATGTTGTTACTGAGCCGCAATATCCCTGGATCAAGATCCCCACTCACCCTACAACCTTCAGGTCGCGTTTTGACTGTGGCACGTGTTGAATGTTGTTACTGAGCCGCAATAGCCCTGAATGATGATCCCTGCTCACCCTACATTCTTGAGATCGCGTATTGACTGTGGCACGTGTTGAATGTTGTTACTGAGCTGCAATATCTCTGGATCAAGATCCCTGCTCGCCCAACAGCCTTGATATCGCGTTTTGAATTTGGCACGTGTTGAATGTTTTTACAAAGCTGCAATATCCCTGGATCAAGATCCCTGCTCGCCCTACAGACTTGAGATCGCGTATTGACTGTGGCACGTGTTGAATGTTGTTACTGAGCCGCAATATCCCTGGATCAAGATCACCTCTCACCCTACAGCCTTGAGATCGCGTATTGAATGTTGTTCGTGTTGAATGATGTTACTGAGCCGCAATATCCCTGGATCAAGATCCCTGCTCACCCTACAGCCTAGAGATCGCGTATTGACTGTGGCACGTGTGAATGTTCTTACAGAGCCGCAATATTCCTGGATCAAGATCCCCACTCTCCCTACAGCCTTGAGATCGTGTATTGAATGTTGTTCGTGTTGAATGCTGTTACTGAACCGCAATATCCCTGGATCATGATCCCCACTCACCCTACAGCCTTGAGATCGCGTATTGACTGTGGCACGTGTTGAATGTTGTTACTGACCCGCAATATCCCTGGATCAAGATGACTGCTCACCCTACAGCCTTGAGATTGTGTATTGAATGTGGCATGTGTTGAATGTTGTAACTGAGCCGCAACATGCCCGGACCAAGATCCACACTCGCCCTACAGCCTTGAGATCGCGTATTGATTGTGGCACGTGTTGAATGTTGTTGCTGAGCCGCAATATCCCAGGATCAAGTTCCCTGCTCACCCTACAGCCTTGAAATAGCGTATTGAATGTTGCACGTGTTGAATGTTGTTACTGAGCCGCAATATCCCTGGATCAAGATCCCTGCTCACCCTACTGCCTTGAGATCGCGAATTGAATGTGGCACGTGTTGAATGTTGTTACTGAGCTGCAATATCCCTGGATCAAGATCCCTGCTCGCCCTACAGCCTTGAGATCGCGTATTGACTCTGGCACGAGTTAAATGTTGTTACTGAGCCGCAATAGCCCCGGATCATGATCCCTGCTCACCCTACAGCCTTGAAATCGCGAATTGAATATTCTTCGTGTTGAATGTTGTCACTGAGCCGCAATATCCCTGGATCAAGATCCCTGCTCACCCTACAGCCTTGAGATCGCGTATTGACTGTGACACGTGTTGAATGTTGTTGCTGAGCCGCAATATCCCAGGATCAAGTTCCCTGCTCACCCTCCAGCCTTGAAATAGCGTATTGAATGTTGTTCGTGTTGAATGTTGTTACTGAGCCGCAATATCCCTGGATCAAGATCCCCACTCACCCTACAGCCTTGAGATCACGTATTGAATGTGGCACGTGTTGAATTTTGTTACTGAGCTGCAATATCCCTGGATCAAGATCCCCACTCACCCTACAGCCTTGAGATCGCGTATTGACTGTGGCACGTGTTGAATGTTGTTGCTGAGCCGCAATATCCCAGGATCAAGTTCCCTGCACACCCTACAGCCTTGGAATAGCGTATTGAATGTGGCACGTGTTGAATGTTGTTACTGAGCCGCAATATCCCTGGATCAAGATCCCTTATCACCCTACTGCCTTGAGATCGCGAATTGAATGTGGCACGTGTTGAATGTTGTTACTGAGCTGCAATATCCCTGGATCAAGATCCCCACTCACCCTACAGCCTTGAGATCGCGTATTGACTGTGGCACGTGTTGAATGTTGTTGCTGAGCCGCAATATCCCAGGATCAAGTTCCCTGCACACCCTACAGCCTTGGAATAGCGTATTGAATGTGGCACGTGTTGAATGTTGTTACTGAGCCGCAATATCCCTGGATCAAGATCCCTTATCACCCTACTGCCTTGAGATCGCGAATTGAATGTGGCACGTGTTGAATGTTGTTACTGAGCTGCAATATCCCTGGATCAAGATCCCTGCTCACCCTACAGTCTTGAGATCGCGTATTGAATGTTCTTCGTGTTGAATGTTGTTACTGAGCCGCAATATGCCTGGATCAAGATCCCTGCTCACCCTACTGCTTTGAGATCGCGTATCGAATGTGGCATGTGTTGAATGTTGTTACTGATCTGCAATATCCCTGGATCAAGATTCCTGCTCACCCAACTGCCTTGAGATCGCGTATTGAATGTGGCACGTGTTGAATGTTGTTACTGAGCTGCAATATCCCTGGATTATGATCCCTGCTCGCCCTACAGCCTTGAGATCGCGTATTGAATGTTGTTCGTGTTGAATGTTGTGATTGAGCCGCAATATCCCCGGATCAAGATCCCCGCTCACCATACAGCCTTGAGAATGCGTATTGAATGTGGCACGTGTTGAATGTTGTTACTGAGCTGCAATATCCCTGCCCCACTAACCCTACAGTCGTGATATCGCCTTTTGAATGTTGTTCGTGTTGAATGTTGTTGCTGAGCCGCAATATCCCTGGATCAAAATCCCCACCCTCCCTACAGCCTTGAGATCGTGTATTGAATTTGGCACGTGTTGAATGTTGCTACTGAGCCACAATATCCCTGGATCAAGATCCCCACTCACCCTACAGCCTTGAGATCGCGTATTGAATGTGGCACGTGTTGAATGTTGTTACTGAGCTGCAATATACCTGGATCAAGATCCCTGCTCGCCCTGCAGCCTTGAGATCGCGTATTGACTGTGGCACGTGTTGAATGTTGTTGCTGAGCCGCAATATACCTGGATGAAGATCCCCACTCACCCTACAGCCTTGAGATCGCGTATTGACTGTGGCACGTGTTGAATGTTGTTACTGAGCTGCAATATCCCGGGATCAAGATCCCCACTCACCCTACAGCCTTGAGATCGCGTGTTGACTGTGGCACGTGTTGAATGTTGTTACTGAGCCGCTATATCCCTGGATCAAGATCCCCACTCACCCTACAGCCTTGAGATCGCGTATTGACTGTGGCACGTGTTGAATGTTGTTGCTGAGCCGCAATATACCTGGATCAAGATCCCCACTCACCCTACAGCCTTGAGATCGCGTATTGACTGTGGCACGTGTTGAATGTTGTTGCTGAGCCGCAATATCCCTGGATCAAGATCCCCACTCACCCTACAGCCTTGAGATCGCGTATTGAATGTTCTTCGTGTTGAATGTTGTTACTGAGCCGCAATATCCCTGGATCAAGATCCCTGCTTACCCTACAACCTTGAGATCGCGTATTGACTGTGCCACGTGTTGAATGTTGTTACTGAGCCGCAATATCCCTGGATCAAGATCCCCACTCACCCTACAGCCTTCAGATCGCGTATTGACTGTGGCGCGTGGTGAATGTTGTTACTGAGCCGCAATAGCCCTGAATGATGATCCCTGCTCGCCCTACATTCTTGAGATCGCGTATTGACTGTGGCACGTGTTGAATGTTGTTACTGAGCTGCAATATCTCTGGATCAAGATCCCTGCTCGCCCAACATCCTTGATATCGCGTTTTGAATTTGGCACGTGTTGAATGTTTTTACAAAGCTGCAATATCCCTGGATCAAGATCCCTGCTCGCCCTACAGACTTGAGATCGCGTATTGACTGTGGCACGTGTTGAATGTTGTTACTGAGCCGCAATATACCTGGATCAAGATCACCTCTCACCCTACAGCCTTGAGATCGCGTATTGAATGTTGTTCGTGTTGAATGATGTTACTGAGCCGCAATATCCCTGGATCAAGATCCCTGCTCACCCTACAGCCTTGAGATTGCGTATTGACTGTGGCACGTGTTGAATGTTCTTACAGAGCCGCAATATCCCTGGATCAAGATCCCCACTCTCCCTACAGCCTTGAGATCGTGTATTGAATGTTGTTCGTGTTGAATGTTGTTACTGAACCGCAATATCCCTGGATCATGATCCCCACTCACCCTACAGCCTTGAGATCGCGTATTGACTGTGGCACGTGTTGAATGTTGTTACTGACCCGCAATATCCCTGGATCAAGATGACTGCTCACCCTACAGCCTTGAGATTGTGTATTGAATGTGGCACGTGTTGAATGTTGTAACTGAGCCGCAACATGCCTGGATAAAGATCCCCACTCGCCCTACAGCCTTGAGATCGCGTATTGACTGTGGCACGTGTTGAATGTTGTTGCTGAGCAGCAATATCCCAGGATCAAGTTCCCTGCTCACCCTACAGCCTTGAAATAGCGTATTGAATGTGGCACGTGTTGAATGTTGATACTGAGCCACAATATCCCTGGATCAAGAAACCTGCTCACCCTACTGCCTTGAGATCGCGAATTGAATGTGGCACGTGTTGAATGTTGTTACTGAGCTGCAATATCCCTGGATCAAGATCCCTGCTCGCCCTACAGCCTTGAGATCGCGTATTGGCTCTGGCACGAGTTAAATGTTGTTACTGAGCCGCAATAGCCCCGGATCATGATCCCTGCTCACCCTACAGCCTTGAAATCGCGAATTGAATATTCTTCGTGTTGAATGTTGTCACTGAGCCGCAATATCCCTGGATCAAGAGCCCTGCTCACCCTACAGCCTTGAGATCGCGTATTGACTGTGACACGTGTTGAATGTTGTTGCTGAGCCGCAATATCCCAGGATCAAGTTCCCTGCTCGCCCTACAGCCTTGAAATAGCGTATTGAATGTTGTTCGTGTTGAATGTTGTTACTGAGCCGCATTATCCCTGGAACAAGATCCCCACTCACCCTACAGCCTTGAGATCACGTATTGAATGTGGCACGTGTTGAATTTTGTTACTGAGCTGCAATATCCCTGGATCAAGATCCCCACTCACCCTACAGCCTTGAGATCGCGTATTGACTGTGGCACGTGTTGAATGTTGTTGCTGAGCCGCAATATCCCAGGATCAAGTTCCCTGCTCACCCTACAGCCTTGAAATAGCGTATTGAATGTGGCACGTGTTGAATGTTGTTACTGAGCCGCAATATGCCTGGATCAAGATCCCTGCTCACCCTACTGCTTTGAGATCGCGTATCGAATGTGGCATGTGTTGAATGTTGTTACTGATCTGCAATATCCCTGGATCAAGATTCCTGCTCACCCAACTGCCTTGAGATAGCGTATTGAATGTGGCACGTGTTGAATGTTGTTACTGAGCTGCAATATCCCTGGATTATGATCCCTGCTCGCCCTACAGCCTTGAGATCGCGTATTGAATGTTGTTCGTGTTGAATGTTGTGATTGAGCCGCAATATCCCCGGATCAAGATCCCCGCTCACCATACAGCCTTGAGAACGCGTATTGAATGTGGCACGTGTTAAATGTTGTTACTGAGCTGCAATATCCCTGGATCAAGATCCCCACTAACCCTACAGCCTTGATATCGCCTTTTGAATAATGTTCGTGTTGAATGTTGTTGCTGAGCCGCAATATCCCTGGATCAAAATCCCCACCCTCCCTACAGCCTTGAGATCGTGTATTGATTGTGGCACGTGTTGAATGTTGCTACTGAGCCACAATATCCCAGGATCAAGATCCCTGCTCACCCTACAGCCTTGAGATCGCGTATTGAATATTGTTCGTGTTTAATGTTGTTACTGAGCCGCAATATGCCTGGATCAAGATCCCCACTAACCCTACAGCCTTGGGACCGCCTTTTTAATATTGTTCGTGTTGAATGTTGTAACTGAGCCGCAATACCCCTGGATCAATATCCCTGCTCACCCTACAGCCTTGAGATCGCGTATTGACTGTGGCACGTGTTGAATGTTTTTACTGAGCCGCAATAGGCCTGGATCATGATCCCTGCTCACCCAACTGCCTTGAGATCGCGTATTGAATGTGGCACTTGTTGAATGATGTTACTGAGCTGCAATATCCCTGGATTATGATCCCTGCTCGCCCTACGGCCTTGAGATCGCGTATTGAATGTTGTTCGTGTTGAATGTTGTTACTGAGCTGCAATATCCCTGGATTATGATCCCTGCTCGCCCTACGGCCTTGAGATCGCGTATTGAATATTGTTCGTGTTTAATGTTGTTACTGAGCCGCAATATCCCTAGATCAAGATCCCCACTCACCCTACAGCCTTTAGATCGTGTATTGACTGTGGCACGTGTTGATTGTTGTTACTGAGCCGCAATATCCCTGGATCAAGATCCCTGCTCACCCTACAGCCTTGAGATCGCGTATTGACTTTGGCACGTGTTGAATGTAGTTACTGAGCCGCAATATCCCTGGATCAAGTTCCCTGCTCACCCTGCAGCCTTGTGATCGCGTATTGAATGTTGTTCGTGTTAAATGTTGTTGCTGAGCCGCAATATCCCTGGATCAAGATCCCCACTCACCCTACAGCCTTGAGATCGCGTATTGAATGTTCTTCGTGTTGAATGTTGTTATTGAGCCACAATATCCCTGGGTCAAGATCCCCACTCACCCTACAGCCTTGAGATCGCGTATTGAATGTGGCACGTGTTGAATGTTGTTACTGAGCCGCAATATCCCTGGATCAAGATACCTGCTCGCCCTACAGCCTTGAGATCGCGTATTGACTGTGGCACGTGTTGAATGTTGTTACTGAGCCGCAATATCCCTGGATCAAGATCCCCACCTACCCTACAGCCTTGAGATCCCGTATTGAATGTTCTTCGTGTTGAATGTTGTTGCTAAGCCGCAATATCCCTGGATCAAGATCCCCACTCACACTACAGCCTTGGGACCGCGTATTGAATGTGGCACGTGTTGAATGTTGTTACTGAGGCGCAATATCCATGGATCAAGATCCCCACTCACCCTACAGCCTTGAGATCGCGAATTGATGTTTCACGTGTTGAATGGTGTTACTGAAGTGCAAGATCCCTGCTCACAATACAGCCTTGAAATCGCGTATTGAATGTGGCACGAGTTAAATGTTGTTACTGAGCAGCAATATCCTTGGATCAAGATCCCTGCTCACCCTACAGCCTTGAGATCGCGTATTGAATGTGGCACGTGTTGAATGTTGTAACTGAGCTGCAATATCCCTGGATCAAGATCCCTGCTCGCCCTACAGCCTTGAGATGGCGTATTGAATGTTGTTCGTGTAGAATGTTGTTAATGAGCCGCAATATCCCTGGATCAAGATCCCCCCACACCCTACAGCCTTGAGATCACGTATTGAATTTGGTACGTGTTGAATGTTGTTACTAAGCTGCATTATCCCTGGATCAAGACCCCTGCTCACCCTACAGCCTTGAGATCGCGTATTGAATGTGGCACGTGTTGAATGTTGTTACTTAGCTGTAATATCCCTGGATCAAGATCCCCACTCACACTACAGCCTTGAGATCGTGTATTGAATGTGGCACGTGTTGAATCTTCTTACAGAGCCGCAATATCCCTGGATCAAGTTCCCCACTCACCCTACAGCCTTGAGATCGCGTATTGTATATCGCACTTGTTGAATGTTGTTACTGAGCCGCAATATCCCTGGATCAAAATCCCTGCTCACCGTACAGCCTTGAGATCGCGTATTGAATGTTGTTCGTGTTGAATGTTGTTACTGAGCCGCAATATCCCTAGATCAAGATCTCCACTCACCCTACAGCCTTGAGATCGCCTTTTGAATATTGTTCGTGTTGAATGTTGTTACTGAGCCGCAATATCCCTCGATCAAGATCCCTGCTCACCTTACAGCCTTGAGATCGCGTATTGTATATCGCACTTGTTGAATGTTGTTACTGAGCCGCAATATCACTGGATCAAGGTCCCCAATCACCCTACAGCCTTGAGATCACGTATTGAATGTGGCACGTGTTGAATGTTGTAACTGAGTTGCAATATCCCTGGATCAATTTCCCTGCTCACTCTACAGCCTTGAGATCGCGTATTGAATATCGCACTTGTTGAATGTTGTTACTGAGCTGAAATATCCCTGGATCGAGATCCCTGCTCACCCTACAGCCTTGAGATCGCGTATTGAATGTTGTTCGTGTTGAATGTTGTTACTGAGCCGCAATATTCCTGGATAAAGATCCCCACTCACCCTACAGCCTTGAGATCGCGTAATGAATGTTCTTCGTGTTGAATGTTGTTACTGAGCCGCAATAACCCTGGGTCAAGATCCCCACTCACCCTACAGCCTTGAGATCGCGTATTGAATGTGGCACGTGTTGAATGTTGTTACTGAGCCGCAATATCCCTGGATCAAGATCCCTGCTCACCCTACAGACTTGAGATCGCGTATTGAATGTGGCACGTGTTGAATGTTGTTACTGAGCCGCAATATATCTGGATCAAGTTCCCTGCTCACCCTACAGTCTTGAGATCGCGCATTGAATGTTATTCGTGTTGAATGTTGTTGCTGAGCCGCAATATCCCTGGATCAAGAACCCACCTCACCCTACAGCCTTGAGATCGCGTATTGAATGTTCTTCGTGTTGAATGTTGTTACTGAGCCGCAATATCCCTGGATCAAGATCCCCACTCACCCTACAGCCTTGAGATAGCGTATTGAATGTGGCACGTGTTGAATTTTGTTACTGAGCCGCAATATCCCTGGATCAAGATCCCTGCTCGCCCTACAGCCTTGAGATCGCGTATTGACTGTGGCACGTGTTGAATGTTGTTACTGAGCCGCAATATCCCCGGATCAAGATTCCCACTCACCCTACAGCCTTGACATCCCGTATTGAATGTTCTTCGTGTTGAATGTTGTTGCTGAGCCGCAATATCCCTGGATCAAGTTCCCTGCACACCCTACAGCCTTGGAATAGCGTATTGAATGTGGCACGTGTTGAATGTTGTTACTGAGCCGCAATATCCCTGGATCAAGATCCCTTATCACCCTACTGCCTTGAGATCGCGAATTGAATGTGGCACGTGTTGAATGTTGTTACTGAGCTGCAATATCCCTGGATCAAGATCCCCACTCACCCTACAGCCTTGAGATCGCGTATTGACTGTGGCACGTGTTGAATGTTGTTGCTGAGCCGCAATATCCCAGGATCAAGTTCCCTGCACACCCTACAGCCTTGGAATAGCGTATTGAATGTGGCACGTGTTGAATGTTGTTACTGAGCCGCAATATCCCTGGATCAAGATCCCTTATCACCCTACTGCCTTGAGATCGCGAATTGAATGTGGCACGTGTTGAATGTTGTTACTGAGCTGCAATATCCCTGGATCAAGATCCCTGCTCACCCTACAGTCTTGAGATCGCGTATTGAATGTTCTTCGTGTTGAATGTTGTTACTGAGCCGCAATATGCCTGGATCAAGATCCCTGCTCACCCTACTGCTTTGAGATCGCGTATCGAATGTGGCATGTGTTGAATGTTGTTACTGATCTGCAATATCCCTGGATCAAGATTCCTGCTCACCCAACTGCCTTGAGATCGCGTATTGAATGTGGCACGTGTTGAATGTTGTTACTGAGCTGCAATATCCCTGGATTATGATCCCTGCTCGCCCTACAGCCTTGAGATCGCGTATTGAATGTTGTTCGTGTTGAATGTTGTGATTGAGCCGCAATATCCCCGGATCAAGATCCCCGCTCACCATACAGCCTTGAGAATGCGTATTGAATGTGGCACGTGTTGAATGTTGTTACTGAGCTGCAATATCCCTGCCCCACTAACCCTACAGTCGTGATATCGCCTTTTGAATGTTGTTCGTGTTGAATGTTGTTGCTGAGCCGCAATATCCCTGGATCAAAATCCCCACCCTCCCTACAGCCTTGAGATCGTGTATTGAATTTGGCACGTGTTGAATGTTGCTACTGAGCCACAATATCCCTGGATCAAGATCCCCACTCACCCTACAGCCTTGAGATCGCGTATTGAATGTGGCACGTGTTGAATGTTGTTACTGAGCTGCAATATACCTGGATCAAGATCCCTGCTCGCCCTGCAGCCTTGAGATCGCGTATTGACTGTGGCACGTGTTGAATGTTGTTGCTGAGCCGCAATATACCTGGATGAAGATCCCCACTCACCCTACAGCCTTGAGATCGCGTATTGACTGTGGCACGTGTTGAATGTTGTTACTGAGCTGCAATATCCCGGGATCAAGATCCCCACTCACCCTACAGCCTTGAGATCGCGTGTTGACTGTGGCACGTGTTGAATGTTGTTACTGAGCCGCTATATCCCTGGATCAAGATCCCCACTCACCCTACAGCCTTGAGATCGCGTATTGACTGTGGCACGTGTTGAATGTTGTTGCTGAGCCGCAATATACCTGGATCAAGATCCCCACTCACCCTACAGCCTTGAGATCGCGTATTGACTGTGGCACGTGTTGAATGTTGTTGCTGAGCCGCAATATCCCTGGATCAAGATCCCCACTCACCCTACAGCCTTGAGATCGCGTATTGAATGTTCTTCGTGTTGAATGTTGTTACTGAGCCGCAATATCCCTGGATCAAGATCCCTGCTTACCCTACAACCTTGAGATCGCGTATTGACTGTGCCACGTGTTGAATGTTGTTACTGAGCCGCAATATCCCTGGATCAAGATCCCCACTCACCCTACAGCCTTCAGATCGCGTATTGACTGTGGCGCGTGGTGAATGTTGTTACTGAGCCGCAATAGCCCTGAATGATGATCCCTGCTCGCCCTACATTCTTGAGATCGCGTATTGACTGTGGCACGTGTTGAATGTTGTTACTGAGCTGCAATATCTCTGGATCAAGATCCCTGCTCGCCCAACATCCTTGATATCGCGTTTTGAATTTGGCACGTGTTGAATGTTTTTACAAAGCTGCAATATCCCTGGATCAAGATCCCTGCTCGCCCTACAGACTTGAGATCGCGTATTGACTGTGGCACGTGTTGAATGTTGTTACTGAGCCGCAATATACCTGGATCAAGATCACCTCTCACCCTACAGCCTTGAGATCGCGTATTGAATGTTGTTCGTGTTGAATGATGTTACTGAGCCGCAATATCCCTGGATCAAGATCCCTGCTCACCCTACAGCCTTGAGATTGCGTATTGACTGTGGCACGTGTTGAATGTTCTTACAGAGCCGCAATATCCCTGGATCAAGATCCCCACTCTCCCTACAGCCTTGAGATCGTGTATTGAATGTTGTTCGTGTTGAATGTTGTTACTGAACCGCAATATCCCTGGATCATGATCCCCACTCACCCTACAGCCTTGAGATCGCGTATTGACTGTGGCACGTGTTGAATGTTGTTACTGACCCGCAATATCCCTGGATCAAGATGACTGCTCACCCTACAGCCTTGAGATTGTGTATTGAATGTGGCACGTGTTGAATGTTGTAACTGAGCCGCAACATGCCTGGATAAAGATCCCCACTCGCCCTACAGCCTTGAGATCGCGTATTGACTGTGGCACGTGTTGAATGTTGTTGCTGAGCAGCAATATCCCAGGATCAAGTTCCCTGCTCACCCTACAGCCTTGAAATAGCGTATTGAATGTGGCACGTGTTGAATGTTGATACTGAGCCGCAATATCCCTGGATCAAGAAACCTGCTCACCCTACTGCCTTGAGATCGCGAATTGAATGTGGCACGTGTTGAATGTTGTTACTGAGCTGCAATATCCCTGGATCAAGATCCCTGCTCGCCCTACAGCCTTGAGATCGCGTATTGGCTCTGGCACGAGTTAAATGTTGTTACTGAGCCGCAATAGCCCCGGATCATGATCCCTGCTCACCCTACAGCCTTGAAATCGCGAATTGAATATTCTTCGTGTTGAATGTTGTCACTGAGCCGCAATATCCCTGGATCAAGAGCCCTGCTCACCCTACAGCCTTGAGATCGCGTATTGACTGTGACACGTGTTGAATGTTGTTGCTGAGCCGCAATATCCCAGGATCAAGTTCCCTGCTCGCCCTACAGCCTTGAAATAGCGTATTGAATGTTGTTCGTGTTGAATGTTGTTACTGAGCCGCATTATCCCTGGAACAAGATCCCCACTCACCCTACAGCCTTGAGATCACGTATTGAATGTGGCACGTGTTGAATTTTGTTACTGAGCTGCAATATCCCTGGATCAAGATCCCCACTCACCCTACAGCCTTGAGATCGCGTATTGACTGTGGCACGTGTTGAATGTTGTTGCTGAGCCGCAATATCCCAGGATCAAGTTCCCTGCTCACCCTACAGCCTTGAAATAGCGTATTGAATGTGGCACGTGTTGAATGTTGTTACTGAGCCGCAATATGCCTGGATCAAGATCCCTGCTCACCCTACTGCTTTGAGATCGCGTATCGAATGTGGCATGTGTTGAATGTTGTTACTGATCTGCAATATCCCTGGATCAAGATTCCTGCTCACCCAACTGCCTTGAGATAGCGTATTGAATGTGGCACGTGTTGAATGTTGTTACTGAGCTGCAATATCCCTGGATTATGATCCCTGCTCGCCCTACAGCCTTGAGATCGCGTATTGAATGTTGTTCGTGTTGAATGTTGTGATTGAGCCGCAATATCCCCGGATCAAGATCCCCGCTCACCATACAGCCTTGAGAACGCGTATTGAATGTGGCACGTGTTAAATGTTGTTACTGAGCTGCAATATCCCTGGATCAAGATCCCCACTAACCCTACAGCCTTGATATCGCCTTTTGAATGATGTTCGTGTTGAATGTTGTTGCTGAGCCGCAATATCCCTGGATCAAAATCCCCACCCTCCCTACAGCCTTGAGATCGTGTATTGATTGTGGCACGTGTTGAATGTTGCTACTGAGCCACAATATCCCAGGATCAAGATCCCTGCTCACCCTACAGCCTTGAGATCGCGTATTGAATATTGTTCGTGTTTAATGTTGTTACTGAGCCGCAATATGCCTGGATCAAGATCCCCACTAACCCTACAGCCTTGGGACCGCCTTTTTAATATTGTTCGTGTTGAATGTTGTAACTGAGCCGCAATACCCCTGGATCAATATCCCTGCTCACCCTACAGCCTTGAGATCGCGTATTGACTGTGGCACGTGTTGAATGTTTTTACTGAGCCGCAATAGGCCTGGATCATGATCCCTGCTCACCCAACTGCCTTGAGATCGCGTATTGAATGTGGCACTTGTTGAATGATGTTACTGAGCTGCAATATCCCTGGATTATGATCCCTGCTCGCCCTACGGCCTTGAGATCGCGTATTGAATGTTGTTCGTGTTGAATTTTGTGATTGAGCCGCAATATCCCTGGATCACGATCCCCACTCATCCTACAGCCTTGAGATCACGTATTGAATGTGGCACGTGTTGAATGTTGTTACTGAGCTGCAATATCCCTGGATTATGATCCCTGCTCGCCCTACGGCCTTGAGATCGCGTATTGAATATTGTTCGTGTTTAATGTTGTTACTGAGCCGCAATATCCCTAGATCAAGATCCCCACTCACCCTACAGCCTTTAGATCGTGTATTGACTGTGGCACGTGTTGATTGTTGTTACTGAGCCGCAATATCCCTGGATCAAGATCCCTGCTCACCCTACAGCCTTGAGATCGCGTATTGACTTTGGCACGTGTTGAATGTAGTTACTGAGCCGCAATATCCCTGGATCAAGTTCCCTGCTCACCCTGCAGCCTTGTGATCGCGTATTGAATGTTGTTCGTGTTAAATGTTGTTGCTGAGCCGCAATATCCCTGGATCAAGATCCCCACTCACCCTACAGCCTTGAGATCGCGTATTGAATGTTCTTCGTGTTGAATGTTGTTATTGAGCCACAATATCCCTGGGTCAAGATCCCCACTCACCCTACAGCCTTGAGATCGCGTATTGAATGTGGCACGTGTTGAATGTTGTTACTGAGCCGCAATATCCCTGGATCAAGATACCTGCTCGCCCTACAGCCTTGAGATCGCGTATTGACTGTGGCACGTGTTGAATGTTGTTACTGAGCCGCAATATCCCTGGATCAAGATCCCCACCTACCCTACAGCCTTGAGATCCCGTATTGAATGTTCTTCGTGTTGAATGTTGTTGCTAAGCCGCAATATCCCTGGATCAAGATCCCCACTCACACTACAGCCTTGGGACCGCGTATTGAATGTGGCACGTGTTGAATGTTGTTACTGAGGCGCAATATCCATGGATCAAGATCCCCACTCACCCTACAGCCTTGAGATCGCGAATTGATGTTTCACGTGTTGAATGGTGTTACTGAAGTGCAAGATCCCTGCTCACAATACAGCCTTGAAATCGCGTATTGAATGTGGCACGAGTTAAATGTTGTTACTGAGCAGCAATATCCTTGGATCAAGATCCCTGCTCACCCTACAGCCTTGAGATCGCGTATTGAATGTGGCACGTGTTGAATGTTGTAACTGAGCTGCAATATCCCTGGATCAAGATCCCTGCTCGCCCTACAGCCTTGAGATGGCGTATTGAATGTTGTTCGTGTAGAATGTTGTTAATGAGCCGCAATATCCCTGGATCAAGATCCCCCCACACCCTACAGCCTTGAGATCACGTATTGAATTTGGTACGTGTTGAATGTTGTTACTAAGCTGCATTATCCCTGGATCAAGACCCCTGCTCACCCTACAGCCTTGAGATCGCGTATTGAATGTGGCACGTGTTGAATGTTGTTACTTAGCTGTAATATCCCTGGATCAAGATCCCCACTCACACTACAGCCTTGAGATCGTGTATTGAATGTGGCACGTGTTGAATCTTCTTACAGAGCCGCAATATCCCTGGATCAAGTTCCCCACTCACCCTACAGCCTTGAGATCGCGTATTGTATATCGCACTTGTTGAATGTTGTTACTGAGCCGCAATATCCCTGGATCAAAATCCCTGCTCACCGTACAGCCTTGAGATCGCGTATTGAATGTTGTTCGTGTTGAATGTTGTTACTGAGCCGCAATATCCCTAGATCAAGATCTCCACTCACCCTACAGCCTTGAGATCGCCTTTTGAATATTGTTCGTGTTGAATGTTGTTACTGAGCCGCAATATCCCTCGATCAAGATCCCTGCTCACCTTACAGCCTTGAGATCGCGTATTGTATATCGCACTTGTTGAATGTTGTTACTGAGCCGCAATATCACTGGATCAAGGTCCCCAATCACCCTACAGCCTTGAGATCACGTATTGAATGTGGCACGTGTTGAATGTTGTAACTGAGTTGCAATATCCCTGGATAAATTTCCCTGCTCACTCTACAGCCTTGAGATCGCGTATTGAATATCGCACTTGTTGAATGTTGTTACTGAGCTGAAATATCCCTGGATCGAGATCCCTGCTCACCCTACAGCCTTGAGATCGCGTATTGAATGTTGTTCGTGTTGAATGTTGTTACTGAGCCGCAATATTCCTGGATAAAGATCCCCACTCACCCTACAGCCTTGAGATCGCGTAATGAATGTTCTTCGTGTTGAATGTTGTTACTGAGCCGCAATAACCCTGGGTCAAGATCCCCACTCACCCTACAGCCTTGAGATCGCGTATTGAATGTGGCACGTGTTGAATGTTGTTACTGAGCCGCAATATCCCTGGATCAAGATCCCTGCTCACCCTACAGACTTGAGATCGCGTATTGAATGTGGCACGTGTTGAATGTTGTTACTGAGCCGCAATATATCTGGATCAAGTTCCCTGCTCACCCTACAGTCTTGAGATCGCGCATTGAATGTTATTCGTGTTGAATGTTGTTGCTGAGCCGCAATATCCCTGGATCAAGAACCCACCTCACCCTACAGCCTTGAGATCGCGTATTGAATGTTCTTCGTGTTGAATGTTGTTACTGAGCCGCAATATCCCTGGATCAAGATCCCCACTCACCCTACAGCCTTGAGATAGCGTATTGAATGTGGCACGTGTTGAATTTTGTTACTGAGCCGCAATATCCCTGGATCAAGATCCCTGCTCGCCCTACAGCCTTGAGATCGCGTATTGACTGTGGCACGTGTTGAATGTTGTTACTGAGCCGCAATATCCCCGGATCAAGATTCCCACTCACCCTACAGCCTTGACATCCCGTATTGAATGTTCTTCGTGTTGAATGTTGTTGCTGAGCCGCAATATCCCTGGATCAAGATCCCCACTCGCACTACAGCCTTGGGATCGCGTATTGAATGTGGCACGTGTTGAATGTTGTTACTGAGGCGCAATATCCCTGGATCAAGATCCCCACTCACCTACAGCTTTGAGATCGCGTATTGAATGTGGCACGTGTTGAATGGTGTTACTGAGCTGCAAGATCCCTGCTCACAATACAGCCTTGAATTCGCGTATTCAATGTGGCACGTGTTAAATGTTGTTACTGAGCTGCAATATCCCTGGATCAAGATCCCTGCACACCCTACAGCCTTGAGATCGCGTATTGAATGTGGCACGTGTTGAATGTTGTTACTGAGCTGCAATATCCCTGGATCAAGATCCCTGCTCGCCCTACAGCCTTGAGATCGCGTATTGACTGTGGCACTTGTTGAATGTTGTTGCTGAGCCGCAATATACCTGGATCAAGATCCCCACTCACCCTACAGCCTTGAGATCGCGTATTGACTGTGGCACGTGTTGATTGTTGTTACTGAGTCGCAATATCCCTGGATCAAGATCCCTGCTCGCCCTACAGCCTTGAGAGAGCGTAATGAATGCTTTTCGTGTTGAATGTTTTTACTGAGCCGCAATATCCCTGGATCAAGATCCCTGCTCGCCATACTGCCTTGAGAGAGCGTAATGAATGCTTTTCGTGTTGAATGTTGTTACTGAACCGCAATATCCCTGGATCATGATCCCCACTCACCCTACAGCGTTGAGATCGCGTATTGACTCTGGCACGTGTTGAATGTTGTTACTGACCCGCAATATCCCTGGATCAAGATGACTGCTCAACCTACAGCCTTGAGATTGTGTATTGAATGTGGCACGTGTTGAATGTTGTAACTGAGCCGCAACATGCCTGGATCAAGATCCCCACTCACCCTACAGCCTTGAGATCGCGAATTGAATGTTCTTCGTGTTGAATGTCGTTACTGAGCCGCAATATCCCTGGATCAAGATCACTGCTCGCCCTACAGCCTTGAGATCGCGTATTGACTCTGGCACGAGTTAAATGTTGTTACTGAGCCGCAATAGCCCCAGATCATGATCCCTGCTCACCCTACAGCCTTGAGATCGCGAATTGAATGTTCTTCGTGTTGAATGTTGTTACTGAGCCGCAATATTCCTGGATCAAGATCCCTGCTCACTCTACAGCCTTGAGATCGCGTATTGACTGTGGCACGTGTTGAATGTTGTTACTGAGCCGGAATAGCCCTGGATCATGATCCCTGCTCATCCTACAGCCTTGAGATCGCGTATTGAATGTGGCATGTGTTGAATGTTGTTACTGTGCCGCAATATGCCTGGATCAAGATCCCTGCTCACCCTACTGCTTTGAGATCGCGTATCGAATGTGGCATTGTTGAATGTTGTTACTGATCTGCAATATCCCTGGATCTAGATTCCTGCTCACCCTACAGCCTTGAGATCGCGTATTGAATATGGCACTTCTGAATGTAGTTACTGAGCTGCAATATCCCTGGATTATGATCCCTGCTCACCCTACAGCCTTGAGATCGCGTATTGAATGTTGTTCGTGTTGAATGTTGTTACTGAGCTGCAATATCCCTGGATCAAGATCCCCACTAACCCTACAGCCTTGAGATCGCCTTTTGAATGTTGTTCGTGTTGAATGTTGTTGCTGAGCCGCAATATCCCTGGATCAAAATCCCCACCCTCCCTACAGCCTTGAGATCGTGTATTGAATGTGGCACGTGTTGAATGTTGCTACTGAGCCACAATATCCTAGGATCAAGATCCCTGCTCACTCTACAGCCTTGAGATCGCGTATTGAATATTGTTCGTGTTGAATGTTGTAACTGAGCCGCAATATGCCTGGATCAAGATCCCCACAAACCCTACAGCCTTGGGACCGCCTTTTTAATATTGTTCGTGTTGAATGTTGTAACTGAGCCGCAATATCCCTGGATCGATATCCCTGCTCACCCTACAGCCTTGAGATCGCGTATTGACTGTGGCACGTGTTGAATGTTTTTACTGAGCCGCAATAGCCCTGGATCATGATCCCTGCTCACCCAACTGCCTTGAGATCGCGTATTGAATGTGGCACTTGTTGAATGTTGTTACTGCGCTGCAATATCCCTGGATTATAATCCCTGCTCGCCCTACAGCCTTGAGATCGCGTATTGAATGTTGTTCGTGTTGAATGTTGTGATTGAGCCGCAATATCCCTGGATCACGATCCCCACTCACCCTACAGCCTTGAGATCACGTATTGAATGTGGCACGTGTTGAAAGTTGTAACTGAGCTGCAATATCCCTGGATCAATTTCCCTGCTCACCCTACAGCCTTGAGATCGCGTATTGAATATCGCAGTTGTTGAATGTTTTTACTGAGCTGAAATATCCCTGGATCGAGATCCCTGCTCACCCTACAGCCTTGAGATCGCGTATTGAATGTTGTTCGTGTTGAATGTTGTTACTGAGCCGCAATATTCCTGGATCAAGATCCCCACTCACCCTACAGCCTTGAGATCGCGTATTGACTTTGGCACGTGTTGAATGTATTTACTGAGCTGCAATATCCCTGGATCAAGTTCCCTGCTCACCCTACAGCCTTGAGATCGCGTATTGAATGTTGTTCGTGTTGAATGTTGTTGCTGAGCCGCAATATCCCTGGATCAAGATCCCCACTCACCCTACAGCCTTGAGATCGCGTATTGAATGTTCTTCGTGTTGAATGTTGTTGCTAAGCCGCAATATCCGTAGATCAAGATCCCCACTCACACTACAGCCTTGGGACCGCGTATTGAATGTGGCACGTGTTGAATGTTGTTACTGAGGGGCAATATCCCTGGATCAAGATCCCCACTCACCCTACAGCCTTGAGATCGCGTATTGAATGTGGCACGTGTTGAATGGTGTTATTGAAGTGCAAGATCCCTGCTCACAATACAGCCTTGAAATCGCGTATTGAATGTGGCACGTGTTAAATGTTGTTACTTGCTGCAATATCCTTGGAACAAGATCCCTGGTCACCCTACAGCCTTGAGATCGCGTATTGAATGTGGCATGTGTTGAATGTTGTAACTGAGCTGCAATATCCCTGGATCAAGATCCCTGCTCGCCCTACAGCCTTGAGATCGCGTATTGAATGTTGTTCGTGTAGAATGTTGTTAATGAGCCGCAATATCCCTGGATCAAGATCCCCCCACACCCTACAGCCTTGAGATCACTTATTGAATGTGGCACGTGTTGAATGTTGTTACTGAGCTGCATTATCCTTGGATCAAGACCCCTGCTCACTCTACAGCCTTGAGATCGCGTATTGAATGTGGCACGAGTTGAATGTTGTTACTGAGCTGCAATATCCCTGGATCAAGATCCCCACTCACACTACAGCCTTGAGATCGTGTATTGAATGTGGCACGTGTTGAATCTTCTTACAGAGCCGCAATATCCCTGGATCAAGTTCCCCACTCACCCTGCAGCCTTGAGATCGCGTATTGTATATCGCACTTGTTGAATGTTGTTACTGAGCCGCAATATCCCTGGATCAAGTTCCCTGCTCACCGTACAGCCTTGAGATCGCGTATTGAATGTTGTTCGTGTTGAATGTTGTTACTGAGCCGCAATATCCCTAGATCAAGATCTCCACTCACCCTACAGCCTTGAGATCGCCTTTTGAATATTGTTCGTGTTGAATGTTGTAGCTGAGCCGCAATATCCCTGGATCAATTTCCCTGCTCACTCTACAGCCTTGAGATCGCGTATTGAATATCGCACTTGTTGAATGTTGTTACTGAGCTGAAATATCCCTGGATCGAGATCTCTGCTCACCCTACAGCCTTGAGATTGCGTATTGAATGTTGTTCGTGTTGAATGTTGTTACTGAGCCGCAATATTCCTGGATAAAGATCCCCACTCACCCTACAGACTTGAGATCGCGTAATGAATGTTCTTCGTGTTGAATATTGTTACTGAGCCGCAATAACCCTGGGTCAAGATCCCCACTCACCCTACAGCCTTGAGATCGCGTATTGAATGTGGCACGTGTTGAATGTTGTTACTGAGCCGCAATATCCCTGGATCAAGATCCCTGCTCACCCTACAGCCTTGAGATCGCGTATTGACTGTGGCACGTGTTGAATGTTCTTACTGAGCCGCAATATTTCTGGATCAAGTTCCCTGCTCACCCTACAGTCTTGAGATCGCGTATTGAATGTTGTTCGTGTTGAATGTTGGTGCTGAGCCGCAATATCTCTGGATCAAGATCCCACCTCACCCTACAGCCTTGAGATCGCGTATTGAATGTTCTTCGTGTTGAATGTTGTTACTGAGCCGCAATATCCCTGGATCAAGATACCCACTCACCCTACAGCCTTGAGATAGCGTATTGAATGTGGCACGTGTTGAATGTTGTTACTGAGCCGCAATATCCCTGGATCAAGATCCCTGCTCGCCCTACAGCCTTGAGATCGCGTATTGACTGTGGCACGTGTTGAATGTTGTTACTGAGCCGCAATATCCCCGGATCAAGATTCCCACTCACCCTACAGCCTTGAGATCCCGTATTGAATGTTCTTCGTGTTGAATGTTGTTGCTGAGCCGCAATATCCCTGGATCAAGATCCCCACTCACACTACAGCCTTGGGATCGCGTATTGAATGTGGCAAGTGTTGAATGTTGTTACTGTGGCGCAATATACCTGGATCAAGATCCCCACTCACCTACAGCCTTGAGATCGCGTATTGAATGTGGCACGTGTTGAATGGTGTTACTGAGCTGAAAGATCCCTGCTCACAATACAGCTGTGAATTCGCGTATTGAATGTGGCACGTGTAAAATGTTGTTACTGAGCTGCAATATCCCTGGATCAAGATCCCTGCACACCCTACAGCCTTGAGATCGCGTATTGAATGTGGCACGTGTTGAATGTTGTTACTGAGCTGCAATATCCCTGGATCAAGATCCCTGCTCGCCGTACAGCCTTGAGATCGCGTATTGACTGTGGCACTTGTTGAATGTTGTTGCTGAGCCGCAATATACCTGGATCAAGATCCCCACTCACCCTACAGCCTTGAGATCGCGTATTGACTGTGGCGCGTGTTGATTGTTGTTACTGAGTCGCAATATCCCTGGATCAAGATCCCTGCTCGCCCTACAGCCTTGAGATCGCGTATTGAATGTTCGTCGTGTTGAATGTTGTTACTGAGCCGCAATATCCCTGGATCAAGATCCCCACTCACCCTACAGCCTTGAGATCGCGTGTTGACTGTGCCACGTGTTGAATGTTGTTACTGAGCCGCAATATCCCTGGATCAAGGTCCCCACCCACCCTACAGCCTTGAGATCGCGTATTGAATGCTCTTCGTGTTGAATGTTGTTACTGAGCCGCAATATCCCTGGATCAAGGTCCCCACTCACCCTACAGCCTTGAGATCGCGTATTGACTGTGGCACGTGTTGAATGTTGTTACTGAGCCGCAATATACCTGGATCAAGATCCCCACTCACCCTACAGCCTTGAGATCGCGTATTGACTGTGGCACGTGTTGAATGTTGTTACTGAGCCGCAATAGCCCTGGATGATGATCCCTGCTCACCCTAGAGTCTTGAGATCGCGTATTGAATGTTCTTCGTGTTGAATGTTGTTACTGAGCCGCAATATGCCTGGATCATGATCCCTGCTCACCCTACTGCTTTGAGATCGCGTATTGAATGTTGTTCGTATTGAATGTTGTGATTGAGCCGCAATACCCCTGGATCAAGATCCCCACTCACCCTACAGCCTTGAGATCACGTATTGAATGTGGCACGTGTTGAATGTTGTAACTGAGCTGCAATATCCCTGGATCAATTTCCTTGCTCACCCTACAGCCTTGAGATCGCGTATTGAATATCGCACTTGTTGAATGTTGTTACTGAGCTGAAATATCCCTGGATCGAGATCCCTTCTCACCCTTCAGCCTTGAGATAGCGTATTGAATGTTGTTCGTGTTGAATGTTGTTACTGAGCCGCAATATCCCTGGATCAAGATCCCTGCTCACCCTACAGCCTTGAGATCGCGTATTGAATATCGCACTTGTTGAATGTTGTTACTGCGCCGCAATATCCCTGGATCAAGATCCCTGCTCAACCTAATACCTTGAGATCGCGTATTGAATGTTGTTCGTGTTGGGTGTTGTTACTGAGGCGCAATATCCATGGATCAAGATCCCCACTCACCCTACAGGCTTGAGATCACGTATTGAATGTGGCACGTGTTGAATGTTGTTACTGAGCTGCAATATCCCTGGATCAAGATCCCTGTTCACCCTACGGCATTTGAGAACGCGTATTGAATGTGGCACGAGTTGAATGTTGTAACTGAGCTGCAATATCCCTGGATCAAGATCCCCACTAACAATACATCCTTGAGATCGCCTTTTGAATGTTGGTCGTGTTGAATGTTGTAGCTGAGCCGCAATATCCCTGGATAAAAATCCCCACCCTCCCTACAGCCTTGAGATCGTGTATTGAATGTGGCACGTGTTGAATGTTGTTACTGAGCCACAATATCCCAGGATCAAGATCCCTGCTCACCCTACAGCCTTGAGATCGCGTATTGAATATTGTTCGTGTTGAATGCAGTTACTGAGCCGCAATATGCCTGGATCAAGATCCCCACTAACCCTACAGCCTTGGGACCGCCTTTTGAATATTGTTCGTGTTGAATGTTGTAACTGAGCCGGAATATCCCTGGATCAAGATCCCTGCTCACCCTACAGCCTTGAGATCGCGTATTGACTGTGGCACGTGTTGAATGTTGTTACTGAGCCGCAATAGCCCTGGATCATGATCCCTGCTCACCCTAAAGCCTTGAGATCGCGTATTGACTGTGGCACGTGTTGAATGTTGTTACTGAGCCGCAATAGCCCTGGATCATGATCCCTGCTCACCCTACAGACTTGAGATCGCGCATTGAATGTTCTTCGTGTTGAAAGTTGTTACTGAGCCGCAATATCCCTGGATCAAGATCCCTGCTCACCCTACTGCTTTGAGATCGCGTATTGAATGTGGCACTTGTTGAATGTTGTTACTGAGCTGCAATATCCCTGGATTATGATCCCTGCTCGCCCTACAGCCTTGAGATCGCGTATTGAATGTTGTTCTTGTTGAATGTTGTGACTGAGCCGCAATATTCCTGGATCAAGATCCCCACTCACCTTACAGCCTTGAGATCGGGTATTGAATATGGCACGTGTTGAATGTTGTTACTGAGCCGCAATAGCCCTGGATCATGATCCCTGCTCACCCTACAGACTTGAGATCGCGCATTGAATGTTCTTCGTGTTGAAAGTTGTTACTGAGCCGCAATATCCCTGGATCAAGATTCCTGCTCACCCTACTGCTTTGAGATCGCGTATTGAATGTGGCACTTGTTGAATGTTGTTAATGAGCCGCAATATCCCTGGATCAAGATCCCTGCTCACCCTACAGCCTTGAGATCGCGTATTGACTGTGGCACGTGTTGAATGTTGTTACTGAGCCGCAATATCCCTGGATCAAGTTCCCTGCTCACCCTACAGCCTTGAGATCGCGTATTGAATGTTGTTCGTGTTGAATGTTGTTCCTGAGCCGCAATATCCCTGGATCAAGATCCCCATTCACCCTACAGCCTTGAGATCGCGTATTGAATGTTCTTCGTGTTGAATGTTGTTACTGAGCCAGAATATCCCTGGATCAAGATCCCCACTCACCCTACAGCCTTGAGATCGCGTTTTGAATTTGGCACGTGTTGAATGTTGTTACTGAGCCGCAATATCCCTGGATCAAGATCCCTCCTCGCCCTACAGCCTTGAGATCGCGTATTGACTGTGGCACGTGTTGAATGTTGTTACTGAGCCGAAATATCCTTGGATCAAGATCCCCACTCACCCTATAGCCTAGAGATCCCGTATTGAATGATCTTCGTGTTGAATGTTGTTGCTAAGCCAAAATATCCCTGGATCAAGATCCCCACTCACACTACAGCTTTGGGACCGCGTATTGAATGTGGCACGTGTTGAATGTTGTTACTGAGGCGCAATATCCCTGGATCAAGATCCCCACTCACCCTACAGCCTTGAGATCGCGTATTGAATGTGGCACGTGTGGAATGGTGTTACTGAGCTGTAAGAACCCTGCTCACAATACAGCCTTGAAATCGCGTATTGAATGTGGCACGTGTTAAATGTTGTTACTGAACTGCAATATCCTTGGATCAAGATCCCTGCTCACCGTACAGCCTTGAGATCGCGTAGTGAATGTGGCACGTGTTGAATGTTGTTACTGAGCTGCAATATCCCTGGATCAAGATCCCTGCTCGCCCCACAGTCTTGAGATCGCGTATTGAATGTTGTTCGTGTAGAATGTTGTTACTGAGCCGCAATATTCCTGGATCAAGATCCCCACTCACCCTACAGCCTTGAGATCGGGTATTGAATATGGCACGTGTTGAATGGTGTTACTGAGCTGCAAGATCCCTGCTCACAATACAGCCTTGAAATCGCGTATTGAATGTGGCACGTGTTAAATGTTGTTACTGAGCTGCAATATCCCTGGATCAAGATCCCCCCACACCCTACAGCCTTGAGATCACGTATTGAATGTGGCACGTGTTGAATGTGGTTACTGAGCTGCAATATACCTGGATCAAGATCCCTGCTCACCCTACAGCCTTGAGATCGCGTATTGAATGTGGCACGTGTTGAATGTTGTTGCTGAGCCGCAATATCCCTGGATCAAGAACCCACCTCACCCTACAGCCTTGAGATCGCGTATTGAATGTTCTTCGTGTTGAATGTTGTTACTGAGCCGCAATATCCCTGGATCAAGATCCCCACTCACCCTACAGCCTTGAGATAGCGTATTGAATGTGGCACGTGTTGAATGTTGTTACTGAGCCGCAATATCCCTGGATCAAGTTCCCTGCTCACCGTACAGCCTTGGGATCGCGTATTGAATGTTGTTCGTGTTGAATGTTGTTACTGAGCCGCAATATCCCTGGATTAAGATCCCTGCTCACCCTACAGCCTTGAGATCGCCTTTTGAATATTGTTCGTGTTGAATGTTGTTACTGAGCCGCAATATCCCTGGATTAAGATCCCTGCTCACCCTACAGCCTTGCGATCGCGTATTGACTGTGGCAGGTGTTGAATGTTGATACTGAGCCGCAATATCCCTGGATCAAGGTCCCCACTCACCCTACAGCCTTGAGATCACGTATTGAATGTGGCACGTGTTGAATGTTGTAACTGAGCTGCAATATCCCTGGATCAATTTCCCTGCTCACCCTACAGCCTTGAGATCGCGTATTGATTATCGCACTTGTTGAATGTTGTTACTGAGCTGAAATATCCCTGGATCGAGATCCCTGCTCACCCTACAGCCTTGAGATCGCGTATTGAATGTTGTTCGTGTTGAATGTTGTTACTGAGCCACAATATTCCTGGATCAAAATCCCCACTCACCTACAGCCTTGAGATCGCGTAATGAATGCTTTTCGTGTTGAATGTTGTTACTGAGCGGCAATATCCCTAGATCAAGATCCCCACTCACCCTACAGCCTTGAGATCGTGTATTGACTGTGGCACGTGTTGAATGTTGATACTGAGCCGCAATATCCCTGGATCAAGATCCCTGCTCACCCTACAGCCTTGGGATCGCGTATTGACTGTGGCACGTGTTGAATGTTATTACTGAGCCGCAATATCCCTGGATCAAGTTCCCTGCACACCCTACAGCCTTGAGATCGCGTATTGAATGTTGTTCGTGTTGAATGTTGTTGCAGAGCCGCAATATCCCTGGATCAAGATCCCCACTCACCCTACAGCCTTGAGATCGCGTATTGAATGTTCTTCGTGTTGAATGTTGTTACTGAGCCGCAATATCCCTGGATCAAGATCCCCACTCACCCTACAGCCTTGAGATCGCGTTTTGAATGTGGCACGTGGTGAATGTTGTTACTGAGCCGCAATATCCCTGGATCAAGATCCCTGCGCGCCCTACAGCCTTGAGATCGCGTATTGACTGTGGCACGTGTTGAATGTTGTTACTGAGCCGCAATATCCCTGGATCATGATCCCCACTCACCCTAAAGCCTTGAGATCCCGTATTGAATGTTCGTCGTGTTGAATGTTGTTGATGAGCCGCAATATCCCTGGATCAATATCACCACTCAAACTACAGCCTTCGGATCGCGTATTGAATGTGGCACGTGTTGAATGTTGTTACTGAAGCGCAATATCCCTGGATCAAGATCCCCACTCACCTACAGCCTTGAGATCGCGTAATGAATGTGGCGCGTGTTGAATGGTGTTACTGAGCTGCAAGATCCCTGCTCACAATACAGCCTTGAAATCGTGTATTGAATGTGGCACGTGTTAAATGTTGTTACTGAGCTGCAATATCCCTGGATCAAGATCCCTGCTCGCCCTACAGCCTTGAGATCGCGGATTGACTGTGGCACGTGTTGTATTTTGTTGCTGAGCCGCAATATACCTGGATCAAGATCCCCACTCACCCTACAGCCTTGAGATCGCGTATTGACTGTGGCACGTGTTGAATGTTGTTGCTGAGCCGCAATATCCCAGGATCAAGATCCCCACACACCCTACAGCCTTGAGATCGCGTATTGACTGTGGCACGTGTTGAATGTTGTTGCTGAGCCGCAATATCCCTGGATCAAGATCCCCACTCACCCTACAGCCTTGAGATCGCGTATTGACTGTGGCACGTGTTGAATGTTGTTGCTGAGCCGCAATATTCCTGGATCAAGATCCCCGCTCACCCTAGAACCTTGAGATCGCGTATTGAATGTTCTTCGTGTTGAATGTTGTTACTGAGCCGCAATATCCCTGGATCAAGATCCCTGCTCACCCTAGAGCCTTGAGATCGCGTATTGATAGTGCCACGTGTTGAATGTTGTTACCGAGCCGCAATATCCATGGATCAAGATCCCCACTCACCCTACAGCCTTGAGATCGCGTATTGAATGTTCTTCGGGTTGAATGTTGTTACTGAGCCGCAATATACCCGGATCAAGATCCCTGCTCACCCTAGAGCCTTGGGATCGCGTATTGATAGTGCCACGTGTTGAATGTTGTTACTGAGCCGCAATATCCCTGGATCAAGATCCCCACTCACCCTACTGCCTTCAGATCGCGTATTGACTGTGGCACGTGTTGAATGTTGTTACTGAGCCGCAATAGCCCTGGATGATGATCCCTGCTCGCCCTACATTCTTGAGATCGCGTATTGACTGTGGCACGTGTTGAATGTTGTTACTGAGCCGCAATAGCCCTGGATCAAGATCCCTGCTCACCCTACAGCCTTGAAATCTCGTATTGACTGTGGCACGTGTTGAATGTTGTTACTGACCTGCAATATCCCTGGATGATGATCCCTGCTCGCCCTACAGCCTTGAGATCGCGTATTGACTGTGGCACGTGTTGAATGATGTTACTGAGCTTTAATATCTCTGGATGAAAATCCCTGCTCGCCCAACATCCTTGATATCGCGTTTTGAATTTGGCACGTGTTGAATGTTGTTACTGCGCTGCAATATCCCTGGATCAAGATCCCTGCTCGCCCTACAGACTTGAGATCGCGTATTGAATGTTGTTCGTGTTGAATGATGTTACTGAGCCGCAATATCCCTGGATCAATATCCCTGCTCACCCTACAGCCTTGAGATCGCGTATTGAATGTGGCACGTGTTGAATGTTCTTACAGAGCCGCAATATCCCTGGATCATGAACCCCACTCTCCCTACAGCCTTGAGATCGTGTATTGAATGTGGCACGTATCGAATTTTCTTACAGAGCCGCAATAAACCTGGATCAAGATCCCCACTCACCCTACAGAGAGCGTAATGAATGCTTTTCGTGTTGAAGGTTGTTACTGAGCCGCAATATCCCTGGATCAAGATCCCTGCTCACCCTACAGCCTTGCGATCGCGTATTGACTGTGGCAGGTGTTGAATGTTGTTACTGAGACGCAATATCCCTGGATCAAGATCCCTGCTCGCCCTACAGCCTTGAGATCGCGTATTGAATGTTGTTCGTGTTGAATGTTGTTACTGAAACGCAATATCCCTGGATCATGATCCCCACTCACCCTACAGCCTTCCGATCGCGTATTGACTGTTGCACGTGTTGAATGTTTTTACTGAGCTGCAATATTCCTGGATCAAGATCCCTGCTCGCCCTAGAGCCTTGAGATCGCGTATTGACTGTGGCACGAGTTAAATGTTGTTACTGAGCCGCAATAGCCCTGGATCATGATCCCTGCTCACCATACAGCCTTGAGATCGCGAATTGAATGTTCTTCGTGTTGAATGTTGTTACTGAGCCACAATATCCCTGGATCAAGATCCCTGCTCACCCTACAGCCTTGAGATCGCGTATTGACTGTGGCACGTGTTGAATGTTGTTGCTGAGCCGCAATATCCCAGGATCAAGTTCCCTGCTCTCCCTACAGCCTTGAAATAGCGTATTGAATGTTGTTCGTGTTGAATGTTGTTACTGAGCCGCAATATCCCTGGATCAAAATCCCCACTCACCCTACAGCCTTGAGATCACGTATTGAATGTGGCACGTGTTGAATGTTGTTACTGAGCTGCAAAATCCCTGGATCAAGATCCCCACTCACCCTACAGACTTGAGATCACGTATTGACTGTGGCACGTGTTGAATGTTGTTGCTGAGCCACAATATCCCAGGATCAAGTTCCCTGCTCACCCTACAGCCTTGAAATAGCGTATTGACTGTTGTTACTGAGCCCCAGTATCCCTGGATCAAGATCCCTGCTCACCCTACCGCCTTGAGATCGCGTATTGAATGTGGCACGTGTTGAATGTTGTTACTGAGCTGCAATATCCCTGGATCAAGATCCCTGCTCGCCCTACAGCCTTGAGATCGCGTATTGACTGTGGCACGTGTTGAATGTTGTTACTGAGCCGCAATAGCCCTGGATCATGATCCCTGCTCACCCTACAGTCTTGAGATCGCGTATTGAATGTTCTTCGTGTTGAATGTTGTTACTGAGCCGCAATATGCCTGGATCAAGATCCCTGCTCCTCCTACTGCTTTGAGATAAGGTATCGAATGTGGCATGTGTTGAATGTTGTTACTGATCTGCAATATCCCTGGATCAAGATTCCTGCCCACCCAACTGCCTTGAGATCGCGTATTGAATGTGGCACGTGTTGAATGTTATGATTGAGCCGCAATATACCTGGATCAAGATCCCCACTCACCCTACAGCCTTGAGATCACGTATTGAATGTGGCACGTGTTGAATGTTGTAACTGAGCTACAATATCCCTGGATCATTTTCCCTGCTCACCCTACAGTCTTGAGATCGCGTATTGAATATCGCACTTGTTGAATGTTGTTACTGAGCTGAAATATCCCTGGATCGAGATCCCTGCTCACTCTACAGCCTTGAGGTCGCGTATTGAATGTTGTTCGTGTTGCATGTTGTTACTGAGCCGCAATATCCCTGGATCAAGATCCCTGCTCACCCTACAGCCTTGAGATCGCGTATTGAATATCGCACTTGTTGAATGTTGTCACTGCCCCGCAATATCCCTGGATCAAGATCCCTGCTCACCCTAATGCCTTGAGATCGCGTATAGAATGTTGTTCGCTTTGAGTGTTGTTACTGAGCCGCAATATCCCTGGATCAAGATCCCCACTAACCCTACAGCCTTGAGATCGCCTTTTGAATGTTGTTCATGTTGAATGTTGTTGCTGAGCCGCAATATCCCTGGATCAAAATCCCCACCCTCCCTACAGCCTTGAGATCGTGTATTGAATGTGGCACGTGTTGAATGTTGTTACTGAGCCACAAAATCCCATGATCAAGATCCCTGCTCACCCTACAGCCTTGAGATCGCGTATTGAATATTGTTCGTGTTGAATGTTGTTACTGAGCCGCAATATGCCTGGAACAAGATCCCCACTAACCCTACAGCCTTGCGACCGCCTTTTGAATATTGTTCGTGTTGATTGTTGTAATTGAGCCGCAATATCCCTGGATCAAGATCCCTGCTCACCCTACAGCCTTGAGAACGCGTATTGAATGTGGCACGTGTTGAATGTTATTGCTGAGCCGCAATATCCCTGGATCAAGAACCCTTCTCGCCTTACAGCCTTGAGATTGCGTATTGACTGTGGCACGTCTTGAATGTTGTTGCTGAGCCGCAATAGCCCTGGATCAAGATCCCCACTAACCCTACAGCCTTGAGATCGCCTTTTGAATTTTGTTCATGTTGAATGTTGTTGCTGAGCCGCAATATCCCTGGATCAAAATCCCCACCCTCCCTACAGCCTTGAGATTGTGTATTGAATGTGGCACGTGTTGAATGTTGTTACTGAGCCACAAAATCCCAGGATCAAGATCCCTGCTCACCCTACAGACTTGTGATCGCGTATTGAATGTTCTTCGTGTTGAATGTTGTAACTGAGCTGAAATATCCCTGGATCGAGATCCCTGCTCACCCTACAGCCATGAGATCGCGTATTGAATGTTGTTCGTGTTGAATGTTGTTACTGAGCCGCAATATTCCTGGATCAAGATCCCCACTCACCCTACAGCCTTGAGATCGCGTAATGAATGCTTTTCGTGTTGAATGTTGTTACTGAGCCGCAATATCCCTGGATCAAGATCCCCACTCACCCTACAGCCTTGAGATCGGGTATTGACTGTGGCACGTGTTGAATGTTGTTACTGAGCCGCAATATCCCTGGATCAAGATCCCCCTCACCCTACAGCCTTGAGATCCCGTATTGAATGTTCTTCATGTTGAATGTTGTTGCTAAGCTGCAATATCCCTGGATCAAGATCCCCACTCACACTACAGCCTTGGGACCGCGTATTGAATGTGGCACGTGTTGAATGTTGTTACTGAGCTGCAATATCCCTGGATCAAAATCCCTGCTCGCCCTACAGCCTTGAGATCGCGTATTGACTGTGGCACGTGTTGAATGTTGTAACTGAGCCGCAATATCCCTGAATCAAGATCCCTGCTCACCCTACAGCTTTGAGATCGCGTATTGACTGTGGCACGTGTTGAATGATGTTACTGAGCCGCAATATCCCTGGATCAAGTTCCCTGCTCACCCTACAGTCTTGAGATCGCGTATTGAATGTTGTTCGTGTTGAATGTTGTTGCTGAGCCGCAATATCCCTGGATCAAGATCCCCACTCACCCTACAGCCTTGAGATCGGGTATTGACTGTGGCACGTGTTGAATGTTGTTACTGAGCCGCAATATCCCTGGATCAAGATCCCCCTCACCCTACAGCCTTGAGATCCCGTATTGAATGTTCTTCATGTTGAATGTTGTTGCTAAGCTGCAATATCCCTGGATCAAGATCCCCACTCACACTACAGCCTTGGGACCGCGTATTGAATGTGGCACGTGTTGAATGTTGTTACTGAGGCGCAATATCCCTGGATCAAGATCCCCTCTAACCCTACAGCCTTGAGATCGCGTATTGAATGTGGCACGTGTTGAATGGTGTTACTGAAGTGCAAGATCCCTGCTCACAATACAGCCTTGAAATCGCGTATTGAATGTGGCACGTGTTAAATGTTGTAACTGAGCTGCAATATACTTGGATCAAGATCCCTGCCCACCCAACAGCCTTGAGATGGCGTATTGAATGTGGCACGTGTTGAATGTTGTTACTGAGCTGCAATATCCCTGGATCAAGATCCCGACTCACCCTACAGCCTTGAGATCGTGTATTGAATGTGGCACGTGTTGAATCTCCTTACAGAGCCGCAATATCCCTGAATCAAGTTCCCCAGTCACCCTACAGCCTTGAGATCGCGTATTGTATATCGCACTTGTTGAATGTTGTTAATGAGCCGCAATATCCCTGGATAAAGTTCCCTGCTCACCGTACAGCCTTGAGATCGCGTATTGAATGTTGTTCGTGTTGAATGTTGTTACTGAGGCGCAATATTCCTAGATCAAGATCTCCACTCACCCTACAGCCTTGAGATCACGTATTGAATGTGGCACGTGTTGAATGTTGTTACTGAGCTGCAATATCCCTGGATCAAGATCCCCACTCACCCTACAGACTTGAGATCGCGTATTGACTGTGGCACGTGTTGAATGTTGTTGGTGAGCCGCATTATCCCAGGATCAAGTTCCCTACTCCCCCTACAGCCTTGAAATAGCGTATTGACTGTGGCACGTGTTGAATGTTGTTACTGAGCCCCAGTATCCCTGGATCAAGATCCCTGCTCACCCTACTGCCTTGAGATCGCGTATTGAATGTGGCACGTGTTGAATGTTGTTACTGAGCTGCAATATCCCTGGATCAAAATCCCTGCTCGCCCTACAGCCTTGAGATCGCGTATTGACTGTGGCACGTGTTGAATGTTGTAACTGAGCCGCAATAGCCCTGGATCATGATCCCTGCTCACCCTACAGTCTTGAGATCGCGTATTGAATGTTCTTCGTGTTGAATGTTGTTACTGAGCCGCAATATGCCTGGATCAAGATCCCTGCTCACCCTACTGCTTTGAGATAAGGTATCGAATGTGGCATGTGTTGAATGTTGTTACTGATCTGCAATATCCCTGGATCAAGATTCCTGCTCACCCAACTGCCTTGAGTTCGCGTATTGAATGTGGCACGTGTTGAATGTTGTTACTGAGCTGCAATATCCCTGGATTAAGATCCCTGCTCGCCCTACAGCCTCGAGATCGCGTATTGAATGTTGTTCGTGTTGAATGTTGTGATTGAGCCGCAATATCCCTGGATCAAGATCCCCACTCACCCTACAGCCTTGAGATCACGTATTGAATGTGGCACGTGTTGAATGTTGTAACTGAGCTACAATATCCCTGGATCAATTTCCCTGCTCACCCTACAGCCTTAAGATCGCGTATTGAATATCGCACTTGTTGAATGTTGTTACTGAGCTGAAATATCCCTGGATCGAGATCCCTGCTCACCCTACAGCCTTGAGATCGCGTATTGAATGTTGTTCGTGTTGCGTGTTGTTACTGAGCCGCAATATCCCTGGATCAAGATCCCTGCTCACCCTACAGCCTTTAGATCGCGTATTGAATATCGCACTTGTTGAATGTTGTTACTGCCCCGGAATATCCCTGGATCAATATCCCTGCTCACCCTAATGCCTTGAGATCGCGTATTGAATGTTGTTCGTGTTGAGTGTTGTTACTGAGCCGCAATATCCCTGGATCAAGATCCCCACTCACCCCACAGCCTTGAGATCGCGTTTTGAATGTGGCACGTGTTGAATGTTGTTACTGAGCCGCAATATCCCTGGATCAAGATCCCTGCGCGCCCTACAGCCTTGAGATCGCGTATTGACTGTGGCACGTGTTGAATGTTGTTACTGAGCCGCAATATCCCTGGATCAAGATCCCCACTCACCCTACAGCCTTGAGATCCCGTATTGAATGTTCTTCGTGTTGAATGTTGTTGCTGAGCCGCAATATCCCTGGATCAAGATCCCCACTCAAACTACAGCCTTGGGATCGCGTATTGAATGTGGCACGTGTTGAATGTTGTTACTGAGGCGCAATATCCCTGGATCAAGATCCCCACTCACCTACAGCCTTGAGATCGCGTATTGAATGTGGCGCGTGTTGAATGGTGTTATTGAGCTGCAAGATCCCTGCTAACAATACAGCCTTGAAATCGTGTATTGAATGTGGCACGTGTTAAACGTTGTTACTGAGCTGCAATATCCCTGGATCAAAATCCGTGCTCACCCTACAGCCTTGAGATCGCGTATTGAATGTGGCATGTGTTGAATGTTGTTACTGAGCTGCAATATCCCTGGATCAAGATCCCTGCTCGCCCTACAGCCTTGAGATCGCGTATTGACTGTGGCACGTGTTGAATGTTGTTGCTGAGCCGCAATATACCTGGATCAAGATACCCACTCACCCTACAGCCTTGAGATCGCGTATTGACTGTGGCACGTGTTGAATGTTGTTGCTGAGCCGCAATATCCCTGGATCAAGATCCCCACTCACCCTTCAGCCTTGAGATCGCGTATTGACTGTGGCACGTGTTGAATGTTGTTGCTGAGCCGCAATATCCCTGGATCAAGATTCCCACTCACCCTACAGCCTTGAGATCGCGTATTGACTGTGGCACGTGTTGAATGTTGTTGCTGAGACGCAATATCCCTGAATCAAGATCCCTACTCACCCTACAGCCTTGAGATCGCGTATTGACTGTGGCACGTGTTGAATGTTGTTGCTGAGCCGCAATATCCCTGGATCAAGATCCCCACTCACCCTAGAGCCTTGAGATCGCGTATTGAATGTTCTTCGTGTTGAATGTTGTTACTGAGCCGCAATATCCCTGGACCAAGATCCCTGCTCACCCTAGAGCCTTGAGATCGCGTATTGATAGTGCCACGTGTTGATTGTTGTTACTGAGCCGCAATATCCCTGGATCAAGATCCCCACTCACCCTACTGCCTTCAGATCGCGTATTGACTGTGGCACGTGTTGAATGTTGTTACTGAGCCGCAATAGCCCTGGATGATGATCCCTGCTCGCCCTACATTCTTGAGATCGCGTATTGACTGTGGCACGTGTTGAATGTTGTTACTGAGCCGCAATAGCCCTGGATCAAGATCCCTGCTCACCCTACAGCCTTGAAATCTCGTATTGACTGTGGCACGTGTTGAATGTTGTTACTGAGCTGCAATATACCTTGATCATGATCCCTGCTAGCCCTACAGCCTTGAGATCGCGTATTGACTGTGGCACGTGTTGAATGTTGTTACTGAGCTTTAATATCTCTGGATGAAGATCCCTGCTCGCCCAACATCCTTGATATCGCGTTTTGAATTTGGCACGTGTTGAATGTTGTTACTGAGCTGCAATATCCCTGGATCAAGATCCCTGCTCGCCCTACAGACTTGAGATCGCGTATTGAATGTTGTTCGTGTTGAATGATGTTACTGAGCCGCAATATCCCTGGATCAAGATCCCTGCTCACCCTACAGCCTTGAGATCGCGTATTGAATGTGGCACGTGTTGAATGTTCTTACAGAGCCGCAATATCCCTGGATCAAGAACCCCACTCTCCCTACAGCCTTGAGATCGTGTATTGAATGTGGCACGAGTCGAATTTTCTTACAGAGCCGCAATAAACCTGGATCAAGATCCCCACTCACCCTACAGCCTTGAGAGAGCGTAATGAATGCTTTTCGTGTTGAAGGTTTTTACTGAGCCGCAATATCCCTGGATCAAGATCCCTGCTCGCCCTACAGCCTTGAGAGAGCGTAATGAATGCTTTTCGTGTTGAATGTTGTTACTGAGCCGCAATGTACCTGGATCAAGATCCCTGCTCACCCTACAGCCTTGAGATCGCGTATTGACTGTGGCAGGTGTTGAATGTTGTTACTGAGACGCAATATCCCTGGATCAAGATCCCTGCTCGCCCTACAGCCTTGAGATCGCGTATTGAATGTTGTTCGTGTTGAATGTTGTTACGGAAACGCAATATCCCTGGATCATGATCCCCACTCACCCTACAGCCTTGAGATCGCGTATTGATTGTGGCACGTGTTGAATGTTGTTACTGACCCGCAATATCCCTGGATCAGGATGCCTGCTCACCCTACAGCCTTCAGATCTTGTATTGAATGTGGCACGTGTTGAATATTGTAACTGAGCCGCAACATCCCTGGATCAAGATCCCCACTCACCCTACAGCCTTCAGATCGCGTATTGACTGTTGCACGTGTTGAATGTTTTTACTGAGCTGCAATATTCCTGGATCAAGATCCCTGCTCGCCCTACAGCCTTGAGATCGCGTATTGACTGTGGCACGAGTTATATGTTGTTACTGATTCGCAATAGCCCCGGATCATGATCCCTGCTCACCATACAGCCTTGAGATCGCGAATTGAATGTTCTTCGTGTTGAATGTTGTTACTGAGCCGCAATATCCCTGGATCAAGATCCCTGCTCTCCCTACAGCTTTGAGCTCGCGTATTGACTGTGGCACGTGTTGAATGTTGTTGCTGAGCCGCAATATCCCAGGATCAAGTTCCCTGCTCTCCCTAGAGCCTTGAAAGAGCGTATTGAATGTTGTTCGTGTTGAATGTTGTTACTGGGCCGCAATATCCCTGGATCAAAATCCCAACTCACCCTACCGCCTTGAGATCACGTATTGAATGTGGCACGTGTTGAATGTTGTTACTGAGCTGCAAAATCCCTGGATCAAGATCCCCACTCACCCTACAGCCTTGAGATCGCGTATTGACTGTGGCACGTGTTGAATGTTGTTGCTGAGCCGCAATATCCCAGGATCAATTTCCCTGATCACCCTACAGCCTTGAAATAGCGTATTGACTGTGGCACGTTTTGAATGTTGTTACTGAGCCCCAGTATCCCTGGATCAAGATCCCTGCTCACGCTACTGCCTTGAGATCGCGTATTGAATGTGGCACGTGTTAAATGTTGTTACTGAGCTGCAATATCCCTGGATCAAGATCCCTGCTCGCCCTACAGCCTTGAGATCGCGTATTGACTGTGGCACGTGTTGAATGTTGTTACTGAGCCGCAATAGCCCTGGATCATGATCCCTGCTCACCCTACAGTCTTGAGATCGCGTATTGAATGTTCTTCGTGTTGAATGTTGTTACTGAGCCGCAATATGCCTGGATCAAGATCCCTGCTCCCCCTACTGCTTTGAGATAAGGTATCGAATGTGGCATGTGTTGAATGTTGTTACTGATCTGCAATATCCCTGGATCAAGATTCCTGCTCACCCAACTGCCTTGAGATCGCGTACTGAATGTGGCACGTGTTGAATGTTGTGATTTAGCCGCAATATACCTGGATCAAGATCCCCACTCACCCTACAGCCTTGAGATCACGTATTGAATGTGGCACGTGTTGAATGTTGTAACTGAGCTACAATATCCCTGGATCATTTTCCCTGCTCACCCTACAGCCTTGAGGTCGCGTATTGAATGTTGTTCGTGTTGCATGTTGTTACTGAGCCGCAATATCCCTGGATCAAGATCCCTGCTCACCCTACAGCCTTGAGATCGCGTATTGAATATCGCACTTGTTGAATGTTGTCACTGCCCCGCAATATCCCTGGATCAAGATCCCTGCTCACCCTAATGCCTTGAGATCGCATATTGAATGTTGTTCGTTTTGAGTGTTGTTACTGAGCCGCAATATCCCTGGATCAAGATCCCCACACACCCTACAGCCTTGAGATCACGTATTGAATGTGGCACGTGTTGAATGTTGTTACTGAGCTGCAATATCCCTGGATCAAGATCCCTGCTCACCATACAGCCTTGAGAACGCGTATTGAATGTGGCACGTGTTGAATGTCGTTACTGAGCCACAAAATCCCAGGATCAAGATCCCTGCTCACCCTAATGCCTTGAGATCGCGTATTGAATGTTGTTCGTTTTGAGTGTTGTTACTGAGCCGCAATATCCCTGGATCAAGATCCCCACTCACCCTACAGCCTTGAGATCACGTATTGAATGTGGCACGTGTTGAATGTTGTTACTGAGCTGCAATATCCCTGGATCAAGATCCCCACTAACCCTACAGCCTTGAGATCGCCTTTTGAATGCTGTTCGTGTTGAATGTTGTTGCTGAGCCGCAATATACCTGGATCAAAATCCCCACCCTCCCTACAGCCTTGAGATCGTGTATTGAATGTGGCACGTGTTGAATGTTGTTACTGAGCCACAAAATCCCAGGATCAAGATCCCTGCTCACCCTACAGCCTTGAGATCGCGTATTGAATATTGTTCGTGTTGAATGTTGTTGCTGAGCCGCAATAGCCCTGGATCATGATCCCTGCTCAAGCTACAGACTTGTGATCGCGTATTGAATGTTCTTCGTGTTGAATGTTGTAACTGAGCTGAAATATCCCTGGATCGAGATCCCTGCTCACCCTACAGCCATGAGATCGCGTATTGAATGTTGTTCGTGTTGAATGTTGTTACTGAGCCGCAATATTCCTGGATCAAGATCCCCACTCACCCTACAGCCTTGAGATCGCGTAATGAATGCTTTTCGTGTTGAATGTTGTTACTGAGCCGCAATATCCCTAGATCAAGATCCCCAATCACCCTACAGACTTGAGATCGTGTATTGACTGTGGCACGTGTTGAATGTTGTAACTGATCCGCAATATCCCTGGATCAAGATCCCTGCTCACCCTACAGCTTTGAGATCGCGTATTGACTCTGGCACGTGCTGAATGATGTTACTGAGCCGCAATATCCCTGGATCAAGATCCCCACTCACCCTACAGCCTTGAGATCCCGTATTGAATGTTCTTCATGTTGAATGTTGTTGCTAAGCCACAATATCCCTGGATAAAGATCCCCACTCATGCTACAGCCTTGGGTCCGCGTATTGAATGTGGCACGTGTTGAATGTTGTTACTGAGGCGCAATATCCCTGGATCAAGATCCCCACTAACCCTACAGCCTTGAGATCGCGTATTGAATGTGGCACGTGTTGAATTGTGTTACTGAAGTGCAAGATCCCTGCTCACAATACAGCCTTGAAATCGCGTATTGAATGTGGCACATGTTAAATGTTGTAACTGAGCTGCAATATACTTGGATCAAGATCCCTGCTCACCCAACAGCCTTGAGGTGGCGTATTGAATGTGGCACGTGTTGAATGTTGTTACTGAGCTGCAATATCCCTGGATCAAGATCCCGACTCACCCTACAGCCTTGAGATCGTGTATTGAATGTGGCACGTGTTGAATCTTCTTACAGAGCCGCAATATCCCTGGATCAAGTTCCCCAGTCACCCTACAGCCTTGAGATCGCGTATTGTATATCGCACTTGTTGAATGTTGTTACTGAGCCGCAATATCCCTGGATCAAGTTCCCTGCTCACCGTACAGCCTTGAGATCGCGTATTGAATGTTGTTCGTGTTGAATGTTGTTACTGAGGCGCAATATCCCTAGATCAAGATCTCCACTCACCCTACAGCCTTGAGATCGCCTTTTTAATGTTCTTCATGTTGAATGTTGTTGCTAAGCCGCAATATCCCTGGATCAAGATCCCCACTCACACTACAGCCTTGGGACCGCGTATTGAATGTGGCACGTGTTGAATGGTGTTACTGAGCTGCAAGATCCCCACTCACCCTACAGCCTTGAGATCACGTATTGAATGTGGCACGTGTTGAATGTTGTTACTGAGCTGCAATATCCCTGGGTCAAGATCCCCACTCACCCTACAGACTTGAGATCGCGTATTGACTGTGGCACGTGTTGAATGTTGTTGGTGAGCCGCAATATCCCAGGATCAAGTTCCCTGCTCACCCTACAGCCTTGAAATAGCGTATTGACTGTGGCACGTGTTGAATGTTGTTGCTGAGCCCGAGTATCCCTGGATCAAGATCCCTGCTCACCCTACTGCCTTGAGATCGCGTATTGAATGTGGCACGTGTTGAATGTTGTTACTGAGCTGCAATATCCCTGGATCAAGATCCCTGCTCGCCCTACAGCCTTGAGATCGCGTATTGACTGTGGCACGTGTTGAATGTTGTAACTGAGCCGCAATAGCCCTGGATCATGATCCCTGCTCACCCTACAGTCTTGAGATCGCGTATTGAATGTTCTTCGTGTTGAATGTTGTTACTGAGCCGCAATATGCCTGGATCAAGGTCCCTGCTCACCCTACTGCTTTGAGATAAGGTATCGAATGTGGCATGTGTTGAATGTTGTTACTGATCTGCAATATCCCTGGATCAAGATTCCTGCTCACCCAACTGCCTTGAGATCGCGTATTGAATGTGGCACGTGTTGAATGTTGTTACTGAGCTGCAATATCCCTGGATTAAGATCCCTGCTCGCCCTACAGCCTCGAGATCGCGTATTGAATGTTGTTCGTGTTGAATGTTGTGATTGAGCCGCAATATCCCTGGATCAAGATCCCCACTCACCCTACAGCCTTGAGATCACGTATTGAATGTGGCACGTGTTGAATGTTGTAACTGAGCTACAATATCCCTGGATCAATTTCCCTGCTCACCCTACAGCCTTAAGATCGCGTATTGAATATCGCACTTGTTGAATGTTGTTACTGAGCTGAAATATCCCTGGATCGAGATCCCTGCTCACCCTACAGCCTTGAGATCGCGTATTGAATGTTGTTCGTGTTGCATGTTGTTACTGAGCCGCAATATCCCTGGATCAAGATCCCTGCTCACCCTACAGCCTAGAGATCGCGTATTGAATATCGCACTTGTTGAATGTTGTTACTGCCCCGGAATATCCCTGGATCAAGATCCCTGCTCACCCTAATGCCTTGGGATCGCGTATTGAATGTTTTTCGTGTTGAGTGTTGTTACTGAGCCGCAATATCCCTGGATCAAGATCCCCACTCACCCTACAGCCTTGAGATCACGTATTGAATGTGGTACGTGTTGAATGTTGTTACTGAGCTGCAATATCCCTGGATCAAGATCCCTGCACACCCTACAGCCTTGAGAACGCGTATTGAATGTGGCACGTGTTGAATGTTGTTACTGAGCTGCAATATCCCTGGATCAAGATCCCCACTAACCCTACAGCCTTGAGATCGCCTTTTGAATGTTGTTCGTGTTGAATGTTGTTGCTGAGCCGCAATATCCCTGGATCAAAATCCCCACCCTCCCTACAGCCTTGAGATCGTGTATTGAATGTGGCACGTGTTGAATGTTGTTACTGAGCCACAGAATCACAGGATCAAGATCCCTGCTCACCCTACAGCCTTGAGATCGCGTATTGAATATTGTTCGTGTTGAATGTTGTTACTGAGCCGCAATATGCCTGGATCAAGATCCCCACTAACCCTACAGCCTTGGGACCACTTTTTGAATATTGTTCGTGTTGAATGTTGTAACTGAGCCGCAATATCCCTGGATCAAGATCCCTGCTCACCCTACAGCCTTGAGATCGCGTATTGACTGTGGCACGTGTTGAATGTTATTGCTGAGCCGCAAAATACCTGGATCAAGAACCCTGCTCGCCCTACAGCCTTGAGATCCCGTATTGAATGTTCTTCATGTTGAATGTTGTTGCTAAGCCGCAATATCCCTGGATCAAGATCCCCACTCACCCTACAGCCTTGAGATCACGTATTGAATGTGGTACGTGTTGAATGTTGTTACTGAGCTGCAATATCCCTGGATCAAGATCCCTGCACACCCTACAGCCTTGAGAACGCGTATTGAATGTGGCACGTGTTGAATGTTGTTACTGACCTGCAATATCCCTGGATCAAGATCCCCACTAACCCTACAGCCTTGGGACCACTTTTTGAATATTGTTCGTGTTGAATGTTGTAACTGAGCCGCAATATCCCTGGATCAAGATCCCTGCTCACCCTACAGCCTTGAGATCGCGTATTGACTGTGGCACGTGTTGAATGTTATTGCTGAGCCGCAAAATCCCTGGATCAAGAACCCTGCTCGCCCTACAGCCTTGAGATCACGTATTGACTGTGGCACGTGTTGAATGTTATTGCTGAGCAGCAATAGCCCTGGATCATGATCCCTGCTCACCCTACAGACTTGAGATCGCGTATTGAATGTTCTTCGAGTTGAATGTTGTTACTGAGCCGCAATATCCCTGGATCAAGATCCCTGCTCACCCTACTGCTTTGAGATCGCGTATTGAATGTTCTTCGTGTTGAATGTTGTTACTGAGCCGCAATATGCTTGGATCAAGATCCCCACTAACCCTACAGCCTTGGGACCGCCTTTTGAATATTGTTCGTGTTGAATAATGTTACTGAGCTGCAATATCCCTGGATTATGATCCCTGCTCGCCCTACATCCTTGAGATCACGTATTGAATGTGGCACGTGTTGAATGTTGTAACTGAGCTGCAATATCCCTGGATCAATTTCCCTGCTCACCCTACAGCCTTGAGATCGTGTATGGAATATCGCACTTGTTGAATGTTGTTACTGAGCTGAAATATCCCTGGATCGAGATCCCTGCTCACCCTACAGCCTTGAGATCGCGTATTGAATGTTGTTCGTGTTGAATGTTGTTACTGAGCCGCAATATTCCTGGATCAAGATCCCCACTCACCCTACAGCCTTGAGACCGCGTAATGACTGCTTTTCGTGTTGAATGTTGTTACTGAGCCGCAATATCCCTAGATCAAGATCCCCACTCACCCTAAAGCCTTGAGATCGTGTATTGACTGTGGCACGTGTTGAATGTTGTAACTGAGCCGCAATATCCCTGGATCAAGATCCCTGCTCACCCTACAGCTTTGGGATCGCGTATTGACTGTGGCACGTGTTGAATGTTGTTACTGAGCCGCAATATCCCTGGATCAAGTTCCCTGCTCACCCTACAGCCTTGAGATCGCGTATTGAATGTTTTTGGTGTTGAATGTTGTTGCTGAGCCACAATATCCCTGGATCAAGATCCCCACTCACCCTACAGCCTTGAGATCGCGTATTGACTGTGGCACGAGTTGAATGTTGTTACTGAGCCGCAATACCCCTGGATCAAGATCCCCACTCACCCTACAGCCTTGAGATCCCGTATTGAATGTTCTTCATGTTGAATGTTGTTGCTAAGCCGCAATATCCCTGGATCAAGATCCCCACTCACACTACAGCCTTGGGACCGCGTATTGAATGTGGCACGTGTTGAATGGTGTTACTGAAGTGCAAGATCCCTGCTCACAATACAGCCTTGAAATCGCGTATTGAATGTGGCACGTGTTAAATGTTGTTACTGAGCTGCAATATACTTGGATCAAGATCCCTGCTCACCCTAGAGCCTTGAGATCGTGTATTGACTGTGGCACGTGTTGAATCTTCCTACAGAGCCTCAATATCCCTGGATCAAGTTCCCCAGTCACCCTACAGCCTTGAGATCGTGTATGGAATATCGCACTTGTTGAATGTTGTTACTGAGCTGAAATATCCCTGGATCGAGATCCCTGCTCACCCTACAGCCTTGAGATCGCGTATTGAATGTTGTTCGTGTTGAATGTTGTTACTGAGCCGCAATATTCCTGGATCAAGATCCCCACTCACCCTACAGCCTTGAGACCGCGTAATGACTGCTTTTCGTGTTGAATGTTGTTACTGAGCCGCAATATCCCTAGATCAAGTTCCCCACTCACCCTATAGCCTCGAGATCGTGTATTGACTGTGGCACGTGTTGAATGTTGTAACTGAGCCGCAATATCCCTGGATCAGGATCCCTGCTCACCCTACAGCTTTGGGATCGCGTATTGACTGTGGCACGTGTTGAATGTTGTTACTGAGTCGCAATATCCCTGGATCAAGTTCCCTGCTCACCCTACAGCCTTGAGATCGCGTATTGAATGTTTTTGGTGTTGAATGTTGTTGCTGAGCCACAATATCCCTGGATCAAGATCCCCACTCACCCTACAGCCTTGAGATCGCGTATTGACTGTGGCACGAGTTGAATGTTGTTACTGAGCCGCAATATCCCTGGATCAAGATCCCCACTCACCCTACAGCCTTGAGATCCCGTATTGAATGTTCTTCATGTTGAATGTTGTTGCTAAGCCGCAATATCCCAGGATCAAGATCCCCACTCACACTACAGCCTTGGGACCGCGTATTGAATGTGGCACGTGTTGAATGGTGTTACTGAAGTGCAAGATCCCTGCTCACAATACAGCCTTGAAATCGCGTATTGAATGTGGCACGTGTTAAATGTTGTTACTGAGCTGCAATATACTTGGATCAAGATCCCTGCTCACCCTAGAGCCTTGAGATCGTGTATTGACTGTGGAACGTGTTGAATCTTCCTACAGAGCCTCAATATCCCTGGATCAAGTTCCCCAGTCACCCTACAGCCTTGAGATCGCGTATTGTATATCGCACTTGTTGAATGTTGTTACTGAGCTGAAATATCCCTGGATCGAGATCCCTGCTCACCCTACAGCCTTGAGATCGCGTAATGAATGCTTTACGTGTTGAATGTTGTTACTGAGCCGCAATATCCCTAGATCAAGATCCCCACTCACCCTACAGCCTTGAGATCGTGTATTGACTGTGGCACGTGTTGAATGTTGTTACTGAGCCGCAATATCCCTGGATCAAGATCCCTGCTCACCCTACAGCCTTGAGATCGCGTATTGACTGTGGCACGTGTTGAATGTTGTTACTGAGCCGCAATATCCCTGGATCAAGTTCCCTGCTCACCCTACAGCCTTGAGATCGCGTATTGAATGTTGTTCGTGTTGAATGTTGTTGCTGAGCCGCAATATCCCTGGATGAAGATCCCCACTCACCCTACAGCCTTGAGATCGCGTATTGAATATTCTTCGTGTTGAACGTTGTTACTGAGCCGCAATATTCCTGGATCAAGATCCCCACTCACCTACAGCCTTGAGATCGCGTAATGAATGCTTTTCGTGTTGAATGTTGTTACTGAGCCGCAATATCCTTAGATCAAGATCCCCACTCACCCTACAGCCTTGAGATCGTGTATTGACTGTGACACGTGTTGCAGGTTGTTACTGAGCCGCAATAGACCTGGATGATGATCCCTGCTCGCCCTACATTCTCGAGATCGCGTATTGACTGTGGCACGTGATGAATGTTGTTACTGAGCCTCAATAGCCCTGGATCAAGATCCCTGCTCACCCTACAGCCTTGAAATCTCGTATTGACTGTGGCACGTGTTGAATGTTGTTACTGAGCTGCAATATCCCTGGATCATGATCCCTGCTCGCCCTACAGCCTTGAGATCGCGTATTGACTGTGGCACGTGTTGAATGTTATTACTGAGCTGCAATATCTCTGGATCAAGATCCCTGCTCGCCCAACATCCTTGATATCGCCTTTTGAATTTGGCACGTGTTGAATGTTGTTACTGAGCTGCAATATCCCTGGATCAAGATCCCTGCTCGCCCTACAGCCTTGAGATCGCGTATTGACTGTGGCACGTGTTGAATGTTATTGCTGAGCCGCAATATCCCTGGATCAAGAACCCTGCTCGCCCTACATCCTTGAGATCGCGTATTGACTGTGGCACGTGTAGAATGTTGTTGCTGAGACGCAATAGACCTGGATCATGATCCCTGCTCACCCTACAGACTTGAGATCGCGTATTGAATGTTCTTCGTGTTGAATGTTGTTACTGAGCCGCAATATCCCTGGATCAAGATCCCCACTCACCCTACAGCCTTGAGATCCCGTATTGAATGTTCTTCATGTTGAATGTTGTTGCTAAGCCGCAATATCCCTGGATCAAGATCCCCACTCACACTACAGCCTTGGGACCGCGTATTGAATGTGGCACGTGTTGAATGGTGTTACTGAAGAGCAAGATACTTGCTCACAATACAGCCTTGAAATCGCGTATTGAATGTGGCACGTGTTAAATGTTGTTACTGAGCTGCAATATACTTGGATCAAGATCCCTGCTCACCCTGCAGCCTTGAGATGGCGTATTGAATGTGGCACGTGTTGAAGGTTGTTACTGAGCTGCAATATCCCTGGATCAAGATCCCGACTCACCCTACAGCCTTGAGATCGTGAATTTACTGTGGCGCGTTTTGAATCTTCTTAGAGAGCCGCAATATCCCTGGATCAATTTCCCCAGTCACCCTACAGCCTTGAGATCGCGTATTGTATATCGCACTTGTTGAATGTTGTTACTGAGCCGCAATATCCCTGGATCAAGTTCCCTGCTCACCGTACAGCCTTGAGATAGCGTATTGAAGGTTGTTCGTGTTGAATGTTGTTACTGAGTCGCAATATCCCTAGATCAAGATCTCCACTCACCCTACAGCCTTGAGATCGCCTTTTGAATATTGTTCGTGTTGAATGTTGTTACTGAGCTGCAATATCCCTGGATCAAGATCCCTGATCACCCTACAGCCTTGAGATCGCGTATTGACGGTGGCAGGTGTTGAATGTTGTTACTGAGCCGAAATATCCCTGGATCAAGGTCCCCACTTACCTTACAGCCTTGAGATCACGTATTGAATGTGGCACGTGTTGAATGTTGTAACTGAGCTGCAATATCCCTCGATCAATTTCCCTGCTCACCCTACAGCCTTGAGATCGCGTATTGAATATCGCACTTGTTGAATGTTGTTACTGAGCTGAAATATCCCTGGATCGAGATCCCTGCTCACCCTACAGCCTTGAGATCGCGTAATGAATGCTTTTCATGTTGAATGTTGTTACTGAGCCGCAATATCCCTAGATCAAGATCCCACTCACCCTACAGCCTTGAGATCGTGTATTGACTGTGGCACGTGTTGAATGTTGTGACTGAGCCACAATATCCCTGGATCAAGATCCCTGCTCACCCTACAGCTTTGAGATCGCGTATTGACTGTGGCAAGTGTTGAATGTTGTTACTGAGCCGCAATATCCCTGGATCAAGTCCCCTGCTCACCCTACAGCCTTGAGATCGCGTATTGAATGTTGTTCGTGTTGAATGTTGTTGCTGAGCCGCAATATCCCTGGATGAAGATCCCCACTCACCCTACAGCCTTGAGATCGCGTATTGAATATTCTCCGTGTTGAACGTTGTTACTGAGCCGCAATATTCCTGGATCAAGATCCCCACTCACCTACAGCCTTGAGATCGCGTAATGAATGCTTTTCGTGTTGAATGTTGTTACTGAGCCGCAATATCCCTAGATCAAGATCCCCACTCACCCTACAGCCTTGAGATCGTGTATTGACTGTGGCACGTGTTGCAGGTTGTTACTAAGCCGCAATAGCCCTGGATGATGATCCCTGTTCGCCCTACATTCTCGAGATCGCGTATTGACTGTGGCACGTGATGAATGTTGTTACTGAGCCGCAATAGCCCTGGATCAAGATCCCTGCTCACCCTACAGCCTTCAAATCTCGTATTGACTGTGGCACGTGTTGAATGTTGTTACTGAGCTGCAATATCCCTGGATCATGATCCCTGCTCGCCCTACAGCCTTGAGATCGAGTATTGACTGTGGCACGTGTTGAATGTTGTTACTGAGCTGCAATATCTCTGGATCAAGATCCCTGCTCTCCCAACATCTTTGATATCGCCTTTTGAATTTGGCACGTGTTGAATGTTGTTACTGAGCTGCAATATCCCTGGATCAAGATCCCTGCTCGCCCTACAAACTTGAGATCGCGTATTGACTGGCACGTGTGAATGTTGTTACTGAGCCGCAATATCGCTGGATCAATATCCCCACTCACCCTACAGCCTTGAGATCGCGTATTGAATGTTGTTCGTGTTGAATGATATTACTGAGCCGCAATATCCCTGGATCAAGATCCCTGCTCACCCTACAGCCTTGAGATCGCGTATTGACTGTGGCACGTGTTGAATGTTCTTACAGAGCCGCAATATCCCTGGATCAAGATCCCCACTCTCCCTACAGCTTTGAGATCGTGTATTGAATGTGGCACGTGTTGAATTTTCTTACAGAGCCGCAATATCCCTGGATCAAATCCCCACTCACCCTACAGCCTTGAGAGAGCGTAATGAATGCTTTTCGTGTTGAATGTTTTTACTGAGCCGCAATATCCCTGGATCAAGATCCCTGCTCGCCCTACAGCCTTGAGAGAGCGTAATGAATGCTTTTCGTGTTGAATGTTGTTACTGAGCCGCAATATCCCTGCTCACCCTACAGCCTTGAGATCGCGTATTGACTGTGGCAGGTGTTGAATGTTGTTACTGAGCCGCAATATCCCTGGATCAAGATCCCTGCTCGCCCTACAGCCTTGAGATCGCGTATTGACTCTGGCACGAGTTAAATGTTGTTACTGAGCCGCAATTGCCCCGGATCATGATCCCTGCTCACCCTACAGCCTTGAGATCGCGTATTGACTGTGGCACGAGTAAAATGTGGTTACTGAGCCGCAATAGCCCCGGATCATGATCCCTGCTCACCCTACAGCCTTGAGATCGCGAATTGAATGTTCTTCGTGTTGAATGTTGTTACTGAGCCGCAATATCCCTGGATCAAGATCCCTGCTCACCCTACAGCCTTGAGATCGCGTATTGACTGTGGCATGTGTTGAATGTTGTTACTGATCTGCAATATCCTTGGATTAAAATCCCTGCTCACCCTACAGCCTTGAGATCGTGCATTGACTGTGGCACGTGTTGAATGTTGTAACTGAGCCGCAATATCCCTGGATCAAGATCCCTGCTCACCCTACAGCCGAGAGAAAGCGTATTGACTGTGGCACGTGTTAAATGTTGTTACTGAGCCGCAATATCCCTGGATCAAGATCCCTGCTCACCCTACAGCCTTGAGATCGCGTATTGACTGTGGCATGTGTTGAATGTTGTTACTGATCTGCAATATCCCTGGATTAAAATCCCTGCTCACCCTACAGCCTTGAGATCGTGTATTGACTGTGGCACGTGTTGAATGTTGTTACTGAGCTGCAATATCCCTGGATCAAGATCCCTGCTCGCCCTACAGTCTTGAGATCGCGTATTGACTGTATCACGTGTTGAATGTTGTTACTGAGCCGCAATAGCCCTGGATCTTGATCCCTGCTCACCCTACAGTCTTGAGATCGCGTATTGAATGTTCTTCGTGTTGAATTTTGTTACTGAGCCGCAATATGCCTGGATCAAGATCCCTGCTCACCCTACAGCTTTGAGATCGCGTATTGACTGTGGCAAGTGTTGAATGTTGTTACTGAGCCGCAATATCCCTGGATCAAGTCCCCTGCTCACCCTACAGCCTTGAGATCGCGTACTGAATGTTGTTCGTGTTGAGTGTTGTTGCTGAGCCGCAATATCCCTGGAAGAAGATCCCCACTCACCCTACAGCCTTGAGATCGCGTATTGAATATTCTTCGTGTTGAACGTTGTTACTGAGCCGCAATATTCCTGGATCAAGATCCCCACTCACCTACAGCCTTGAGATCGCGTAATGAATGCTTGTCGTGTTGAATGTTGTTACTGAGCCGCAATATCCCTAGATCAAGTTCCCCACTCACCCTACAGCCTTGAGATCGTGTATTGACTGTGGCACGTGTTGCAGGTTGTTACTGAGCCGCAATAGCCCTGGATGATGATTCCTGCTCGCCCTACATTCTCGAGATCGCGTATTGACTGTGGCACGTGATGAATGTTGTTACTGAGCCGCAATAGCCCTGGATCAAGATCCCTGCTCACCCTACAGCCTTGAAATCTCGTATTGACTGTGGCACGTGTTGAATGTTGTTACTGAGCTGCAATATCCCTGGATCATGATCCCTGCTCGCCCTACAGCCTTGAGATCGCGTATTGACTGTGGCACGTGTTGAATGTTGTTACTGAGCTGCAATATCTCTGGATCAAGATCCCTGCTCTCCCAACATCTTTGATATCGCCTTTTGAATTTGGCACGTGTTGAATGTTGTTACTGAGCTGCAATATCCCTGGATCAAGATCCCTGCTCGCCCTACAGACTTGAGATCGCGTATTGACTGTGGCACGTGTTGAATGTTGTTACTGAGCCGCAATATCGCTGGATCAAGATCCCCACTCACCCTACAGCCTTGAGATCGCGTATTGAATGTTGTTCGTTTTGAATGATATCACTGAGCCGCAATATCCCTGGATCAAGATCCCTGCTCACCCTAGAGCCTTGAGATCGCGTATTGACTGTGGCACGTGTTGAATGTTCTTACAGAGCCGCAATATCCCTGGATAAAGATCCCCACTCTCCCTACAGCCTTGAGATCGTGTATTGAATGTGGCACGTGTTGAATTTTCTTACAGAGCCGCAATATCCCTGGATCAAATCCCCACTCACCCTACAGCCTTGAGAGAGCGTAATGAATGCTTTTCGTGTTGAATGTTTTTACTGAGCCGCAATATCCCTGGATCAAGATCCCTGCTCGCCCTACAGCCTTGAGATCGCGTATTGACTCTGGCACGAGTTAAATGTTGTTACTGAGCCGCAATTGCCCCGGATCATGATCCCTGCTCACCCTACAGCCTTGAGATCGCGTATTGACTGTGGCACGAGTTAAATGTTGTTACTGAGCCGCAATAGCCCCGGATCATGATCCCTGCTCACCCTACAGGCTTGAGATCGCGAATTGAATGTTCTTCGTGTTGAATGTTGTTACCGAGCCGCAATATCCCTGGATCAAGATCCCTGCTCACCCTACAGCCTTGAGATCGCGTATTGACTGTGGCATGTGTTGAATGTTGTTACTGATCTGCAATATCCCTGGATTAAAATCCCTGCTCACCCTACAGCCTTGAGATCGTGCATTGACTGTGGCACGTGTTGAATGTTGTAACTGAGCCGCAATATCCCTGGATCAAGATCCCTGCTCACCCTACAGCCTTGAAATAGCGTATTGACTGTGGCACGTGTTAAATGTTGTTACTGAGCCGCAATATCCCTGGATCAAGATCCCAGCTCACCCTACAGCCTTGAGATCGCGTATTGACTGTGGCATGTGTTGAATGTTGTTACTGATCTGCAATATCCCTGGATTAAAATCCCTGCTCACCCTACAGCCTTGAGATCGTGTATTGACTGTGGCACGTGTTGAATGTTGTTACTGAGCTGCAATATCCCTGGATCAAGATCCCTGCTCGCCCTACAGCCTTGAGATCGCGTATTGACTGTGGCACGTGTTGAATGTAGTTACTGAGCCGCAATAGCCCTGGATCTTGATCCCTGCTCACCCTACAGTCTTGAGATCGCGTATTGAATGTTCATCGTGTTTAATTTTGTTACTGAGCCGCAATATGCCTGGATCAAGATCCCTGCTCACCCTAGTGCTTTGAGATCGCGTATCGAATGTGGCACGCGTTGAATGTTGTTACTGATCTGCAATATCCATGGATCAAGATTCCTGCTCACCCAACTGCCTTGAGATCGCGTATTGAATGTGGCACGTGTTGAATGTTGTTACTGAGCTGCAATATCCCTGGATTAAGATCCCTGCTCGCCCTACAGACTTGAGATCGCGTGCTGAATGTTGTTGGTGTTGAATGTTGTGATTGAGCCGCAATATACCTGGATCAAGATCCCCACTCACCCTACAGCCTTGAGATCACGTATTGAATGTGGCACGTGTTGAATGTTGTAACTGAGCTGCAATATCCCTGGATCAATTTCCCTGCTCACCCTACAGCCTTGAGATCGCGTATTGAATATCGCACTCGTTGAATGTTGTTACTGCGCCTCTATATCCCCGGATCAAGATCCATGCTCACCCTAATGCCTTGAGATCGCGTATTGAATGTTGTTCGTGTTGAGTGTTGTTACTGAGCCGCAATATCCCTGGATCAAGATCCCCACTCACCCCACAGCCTTGAGATCACGTATTGAATGTGGCACGTGTTGAATGTTGTTACTGAGCTGTAATATCCCTGGATCAAGATCCCTGCTCACCCGACAGCCTTGAGAACGCGTATTGAATGTGGCACGTGTTGATTGTTGTTACTGAGCTGCAATATCCCTGGATCAAGATCCCCACTAACCCTACAGCCTTGAGATCGCCTTTTGAATGTTGTTCGTGTTGAATGTTGTTACTGAGCCGCAATATGCCTGGATCAAGATCCCCACTAACCCTACAGCCTTGGGACCGCCTTTTGGATATTGTTCGTGTTGAATGTTGTAACTGAGCCGCAATATCCCTGGATCAAGATCCCTGCTCACCCTACAGCCTTGAGATCGCGTATTGACTGTGGCACGTGTTGAATGTTATTGCTGAGCCGCAATATCCCTGGATCAAGAACCCTGCTCGCCCTACAGCCTTGAGATCGCGTATTGACTGTGGCACGTGTTGAATGTTGTTACTGAGCCGCAAAGGCCCTGGATCATGATCCCTGCTCACCCTACAGACTTGAGATCGCGTATTGAATGTTCTTCGTGTTGAAAGTTGTTACTAAGCCGCAATATCCCTGGATCAAGATCCCTGCTCACCCTACTGCTTTGAGATCGCGTATTGAATGTGGCACGTGTTGAATGTTGTCACTGATCTGCAATATCCCTGGATCAAGATTCCTGCTCACCCAGCTGCCTTGAGATCGCGTATTGAATGTGGCACTTGTTGAATGTTGTTACTGAGCTGCAATATCCCTGGATTAAAATTTCTGCTCGCCCTACAGCCTTGAGATCGCGTATTGAATGTTGTTCGTGTTGAATGTTGTGATTGAGCCGCAATATCCCTGGATCAAGATCCCCAATCACCCTACAGCCTTGAGATCGTGTATTGACCGTGGCACGTGTTGAATGTTGTTACTGAGCCGCAATATCCCTGGATCAAGATTCCTGCTCACCCTACAGCTTTGAGATCACGTATTGACTGTGGCACGTGTTGATTGGTGTTACTGAGCCGCAATATCCCTAGATCAAGTTCCCTGCTCACCCTACAGTCTTGAGATCGCGTATTGAATGTTGTTCGTGTTGAATGTTGTTACTGAGGCGCAATATCCCTAGATCAAGATCTCCACTCACCCTACAGCCTTGAGATCGCCTTTTGAATGTTCTTCATGTTGAATGTTGTTGCTAAGCCGCAATATCCCTGGATCAAGATCCCCACTCACACTACAGCCTTGGGACCGCGTATTGAATGTGGCACGTGTTGAATGGTGTTACTGAGCTGCAAGATCCCCACTCACCCTACAGCCTTGAGATCACGTATTGAATGTGGCACGTGTTGAATGTTGTTACTGAGCTGCAATATCCCTGGGTCAAGATCCCCACTCACCCTACAGACTTGAGATCGCGTATTGACTGTGGAACGTGTTGAATGTTGTTGGTGAGCCGCAATATCCCAGGATCAAGTTCCCTGCTCACCCTACAGCCTTAAGATCGCGTATTGAATATCGCACTTGTTGAATGTTGTTACTGAGCTGAAATATCCCTGGATCGAGATCCCTGCTCACCCTACAGCCTTGAGATCGCGTATTGAATGTTGTTCGTGTTGCATGTTGTTACTGAGCCGCAATATCCCTGGATCAAGATCCCTGCTCACTCTACAGCCTAGAGATCGCGTATTGAATATCGCACTTGTTGAATGTTGTTACTGCCCCGGAATATCCCTGGATCAAGATCCCGGCTCACCCTAATGCCTTGAGATCGCGTATTGAATGTTGTTCGTGTTGAGTGTGGTTACTGAGCCGCAATATCCCTGGATCAAGATCCCCACTCACCCTACAGCCTTGAGATCACGTATTGAATGTTGTTACTGAGCTGCAATATCCCTGGATCAAGATCCCTGCACACCCTACAGCCTTGAGAACGCGTATTGAATGTGGCACGTGTCGAATGTTGTTACTGAGCTGCAATATCCCTGGATCAAGATCCCCACTAACCCTACAGCCTTGAGATCGCCTTTTGAATGTTGTTCGTGTTGAATGTTGTTGCTGAGCCGCAATATCCCTGGATCAAAATCCCCACCCTACCTACAGCCTTGAGATCGTGTATTGAATGTGGCACGTGTTGAATGTTGTTACTGAGCCACAAAATCACTCGATCAAGATCCCTGCTCACCCTACAGCCTTGAGATCGCGTATTGAATATTGTTCGTGTTGAATGTTGTTACTGAGCCGCAATATGCCTGGATCAACATTCCCACTAACCCTACAGCCTTGGGACCACTTTTTGAATATTGTTCGTGTTGAATGTTGTAACTGAGCCGCAATATCCCTGGATCAAGATCCCTGCTCACCCTACAGCCTTGAGATCGCGTATTGACTGTGGCACGTGTTGAATGTTATTGCTGAGCCGCAAAATCCCTGGATCAAGAACCCTGATCGCCCTACAGCCTTGAGATCGCGTATTGACTGTGGCACGTGTTGAATGTTATTGCTGAGCCGCAATAGCCCTGGATCATGATCCCTGCTCACCCTACAGACTTGAGATCGCGTATTGAATGTTCTTCGAGTTGAATGTTGTTACTGAGCCGCAATATCCCTGGATCAAGATCCCTGCTCACCCTACTGCTTTGAGATCGCGTATTGAATGTTCTTCGTGTTGAATGTTGTTACTGAGCCGCAATATGCTTGGATCAAGATCCCCACTAACCCTACAGCCTTGGGACCGCCTTTTGAATATTGTTCGTGTTGAATAATGTTACTGAGCTGCAATATCCCTGGATTATGATCCCTGCTCGCCCTACAGCCTTGAGATCGCGTATTGAACGATGTTCGTGTTGAATGTTGTGATTGAGCCGCAATATCCCTGGATCACGAACCCCACTCACCCTACAGCCTTGAGATCACGTACTGAATGTGGCACGTGTTGAATGTTGTAACTGAGCTGCAATATCCCTGGATCAATTTCCCTGCTCACCCTACAGCCTTGAGATCGTGTATGGAATATCGCACTTGTTGAATGTTGTTACTGAGCTGAAATATCCCTGGATCGAGATCCCTGCTCACCCTACAGCCTTGAGATCGCGTATTGAATGTTGTTACTGAGCCGCAATATTCCTGGATCAAGATCCCCACTCACCCTACAGCCTTGAGACCGCGTAATGAATGCTTTTCGTGTTGAATGTTGTTACTGAGCCGCAATATCCCTAGATCAAGATCCCCACTCACCCTACAGCCTTGAGATCGTGTATTGACTGTGGCACGTGTTGAATGTTGTAACTGAGCCGCAATATCCCTGGATCAAGATCCCTGCTCACCCTACAGCTTTGGGATCGCGTATTGACTGTGGCACGTGTTGAATGTTGTTACTGAGCCGCAATATCCCTGGATCAAGTTCCCTGCTCACCCTAAAGCCTTGAGATCGCGTATTGAATGTTTTTGGTGTTGAATGTTGTTGCTGAGCCGCAATATCCCTGGATCAAGATCCCCACTCACCCTACAGCCTTGAGATCCCGTATTGAATGTTCTTCATGTTGAATGTTGTTGCTAAGCCGCAATATCCCTGGATCAAGATCCCCACTCACACTACAGCCTTGGGACCGCGTATTGAATGTGGCACGTGTTGAATGGTGTTACTGAAGTGCAAGATTCCTGCTCACAATACAGCCTTGAAATCGCGTATTGAATGTGGCACGTGTTAAATGTTGTTACTGAGCTGCAATATACTTGGATCAAGATCCCTGCTCACCCTAGAGCCTTGAGATCGTGTATTGACTGTGGCACGTGTTGAATCTTCTTACAGAGCCGCAATTTCCCTGGATCAAGTTCCCCAGTCACCCTACAGCCTTGAGATCGCGTATTGTATATCGCACTTGTTGAATGTTGTTACTGAGCCGCAATATCCCTGGATCATGTTCCCTGCTCACCGTACAGCCTTGAGATAGCGTATTGAATGTTGTTCGTGTTGAATGTTGTTACTGAGTCGCAATATCCGTAGATCAAGATCTCCACTCACCCTACAGCCTTGAGATCGCCTTTTGAATATTGTTCGTGTTGAATGTTGTTACTGAGCCGCAATATCCCTGCATCAAGATCCCTGCTCACCCTACAGCCTTGAGATCGCGTATTGACGGTGGCAGGTGTTGAATGTTGTTACTGAGCCGAAATATCCCTGGATCAAGGTCCCCACTCACCTTACAGCCTTGAGATCACGTATTGAATGTGGCACGTGTTGAATGTTGTATCTGAGCTGCAATATCCCTGGATCAATTTCCCTGCTCACCCTACAGCCTTGAGATCGCGTATTGAATATCGCACTTGTTGAATGTTGTTACTGAGCTGAAATATCCCTGGATCGAGATCCCTGCTCACCCTACAGCCTTGAGATCGCGTAATGAATGCTTTCCGTGTTGAATGTTGTTACTGAGCCGCAATATCCCTAGATCAAGATCCCCACTCACCCTACAGCCTTGAGATCGTGTATTGACTGTGGCACGTGTTGAATGTTGTTACTGAGCTGCAATATCCCTGGATCAAGATCCCTGCTCACCCTACAGCCTTGATATCGCGTATTGACTGTGGCACGTGTTGAATGTTGTTACTGAGCCGCAATATCCCTGGATCAAGTTCCCTGCTCACCCTACAGCCTTGAGATCGCGTATTGAATGTTGTTCGTGTTGAATGTTGTTGCTGAGCCGCAATATCCCTGGATGAAGATCCCCACTCACCCTACAGCCTTGAGATCGCGTATTGAATATTCTTCGTGTTGAACGTTGTTACTGAGCCGCAATATTCCTGGATCAAGATCCCCACTCACCTACAGCCTTGAGATCGCGTAATGAATGCTTTTCGTGTTGAATGTTGTTACTGAGCCGCAATATCACTAGATCAAGATCCCCACTCACCCTACAGCCTTGAGATCGTGTATTGACTGTGGCACGTGTTGCAGGTTGTTACTGAGCCGCAATAGACCTGGATGATGATCCCTGCTCGCCCTACATTCTCGAGATCGCGTATTGACTGTGGCACGTGATGAATGTTGTTACTGAGCCGCAATAGCCCTGGATCAAGATCCCTGCTCACCCTACAGCCTTGAAATCTCGTATTGACTGTGGCACGTGTTGAATGTTGTTACTGAGCTGCAATATCCCTGGATCATGATCCCTGCTCGCCCTACAGCCTTGAGATCGCGTATTGACTGTGGCACGTGTTGAATGTTATTACTGAGCTGCAATATCTCTGGATCAAGATCCCTGCTCGCCCTACAGCCTTGAGATCGCGTATTGACTGTGGCACGTGTTGAATGTTGTAACTGAGCCGCAATATCCCTGGATCAAGATCCCTGCTCACCCTACAGCTTTGAGATCGCGTATTGACTGTTGCACGTGTTGAATGATGTTACTGAGCCGCAATATCCCTGGATCAAGTTCCCTGCTCACCCTACAGCCTTGAGATCGCGTATTGAATATTCTTCGTGTTGAACGTTGTTACTGAGCCGCAATATTCCTGGATCAAGATCCCCACTCACCTACAGCCTTGAGATCGCGTAATGAATGCTTTTCGTGTTGAATGTTGTTACTGAGCCGCAATATCACTAGATCAAGATCCCCACTCACCCTACAGCCTTGAGATCGGGTATTGACTGTGGCACGTGTTGAAGGTTGTTACTGAGCCGCAATATCCCTGGATCAAGATCCCCCTCACCCTACAGCCTTGAGATCCCGTATTGAATGTTCTTCATGTTGAATGTTGTTGCTAAGCTGCAATATCCCTGGATCAAGATCCCCACTCACACTACAGCCTTGGGACCGCGTATTGAATGTGGCACGTGTTGAATGTTGTTACTGAGGCGCAATATCCCTGGATCAAGATCCCCTCTAACCCTACAGCCTTGAGATCGCGTATTGAATGTGGCACGTGTTGAATGGTGTTACTGAAGTGCAAGATCCCTGCTCACAATACAGCCTTGAAATCGCGTATTGAATGTGGCACGTGTTAAATGTTGTAACTGAGCTGCAATATACTTGGATCAAGATCCCTGCTCACCCAACAGCCTTGAGATGGCGTATTGAATGTGGCACGTGTTGAATGTTTTTACTGAGCTGCAATATCCCTGGATCAAGATCCCGACTCACCCTACAGCCTTGAGATCGTGTATTGAATGTGGCACGTGTTGAATCTCCTTACAGAGCCGCAATATCCCTGAATCAAGTTCCCCAGTCACCCTACAGCCTTGAGATCGCGTATTGTATATCGCACTTGTTGAATGTTGTTAATGAGCAGCAATATCCCTGGATAAAGTTCCCTGCTCACCGTACAGCCTTGAGATCGCGTATTGAATGTTGTTCGTGTTGAATGTTGTTACTGAGGCGCAATATTCCTAGATCAAGATCTCCACTCACCCTACAGCCTTGAGATCACGTATTGAATGTGGCACGTGTTGAATGTTGTTACTGAGCTGCAATATCCCTGGATCAAGATCCCCACTCACCCTACAGACTTGAGATCGCGTATTGACTGTGGCACGTGTTGAATGTTGTTGGTGAGCCGCATTATCCCAGGATCAAGTTCCCTGCTCCCCCTACAGCCTTGAAATAGCGTATTGACTGTGGCACGTGTTGAATGTTGTTACTGAGCCCCAGTATCCCTGGATCAAGATCCCTGCTCACCCTACTGCCTTGAGATCGCGTATTGAATGTGGCACGTGTTGAATGTTGTTACTGAGCTGCAATATCCCTGGATCAAAATCCCTGCTCGCCCTACAGCCTTGAGATCGCGTATTGACTGTGGCACGTGTTGAATGTTGTAACTGAGCCGCAATAGCCCTGGATCATGATCCCTGCTCACCCTACAGTCTTGAGATCGCGTATTGAATGTTCTTCGTGTTGAATGTTGTTACTGAGCCGCAATATGCCTGGATCAAGATCCCTGCTCACCCTACTGCTTTGAGATAAGGTATCGAATGTGGCATGTGTTGAATGTTGTTACTGATCTGCAATATCCCTGGATCAAGATTCCTGCTCACCCAACTGCCTTGAGTTCGCGTATTGAATGTGGCACGTGTTGAATGTTGTTACTGAGCTGCAATATCCCTGGATTAAGATCCCTGCTCGCCCTACAGCCTCGAGATCGCGTATTGAATGTTGTTCGTGTTGAATGTTGTGATTGAGCCGCAATATCCCTGGATCAAGATCCCCACTCACCCTACAGCCTTGAGATCACGTATTGAATGTGGCACGTGTTGAATGTTGTAACTGAGCTACAATATCCCTGGATCAATTTCCCTGCTCACCCTACAGCCTTAAGATCGCGTATTGAATATCGCACTTGTTGAATGTTGTTACTGAGCTGAAATATCCCTGGATCGAGATCCCTGCTCACCCTACAGCCTTGAGATCGCGTATTGAATGTTGTTCGTGTTGCGTGTTGTTACTGAGCCGCAATATCCCTGGATCAAGATCCCTGCTCACCCTACAGCCTTTAGATCGCGTATTGAATATCGCACTTGTTGAATGTTGTTACTGCCCCGGAATATCCCTGGATCAATATCCCTGCTCACCCTAATGCCTTGAGATCGCGTATTGAATGTTGTTCGTGTTGAGTGTTGTTACTGAGCCGCAATATCCCTGGATCAAGATCCCCACTCACCCCACAGCCTTGAGATCGCGTTTTGAATGTGGCACGTGTTGAATGTTGTTACTGAGCCGCAATATCCCTGGATCAAGATCCCTGCGCGCCCTACAGCCTTGAGATCGCGTATTGACTGTGGCACGTGTTGAATGTTGTTACTGAGCCGCAATATCCCTGGATCAAGATCCCCACTCACCCTACAGCCTTGAGATCCCGTATTGAATGTTCTTCGTGTTGAATGTTGTTGCTGAGCCGCAATATCCCTGGATCAAGATCCCCACTCAAACTACAGCCTTGGGATCGCGTATTGAATGTGGCACGTGTTGAATGTTGTTACTGAGGCGCAATATCCCTGGATCAAGATCCCCACTCACCTACAGCCTTGAGATCGCGTATTGAATGTGGCGCGTGTTGAATGGTGTTATTGAGCTGCAAGATCCCTGCTCACAATACAGCCTTGAAATCGTGTATTGAATGTGGCACGTGTTAAATGTTGTTACTGAGCTGCAATATCCCTGGATCAAAATCCGTGCTCACCCTACAGCCTTGAGATCGCGTATTGAATGTGGCATGTGTTGAATGTTGTTACTGAGCTGCAATATCCCTGGATCAAGATCCCTGCTCGCCCTACAGCCTTGAGATCGCGTATTGACTGTGGCACGTGTTGAATGTTGTTGCTGAGCCGCAATATACCTGGATCAAGATACCCACTCACCCTACAGCCTTGAGATCGCGTATTGACTGTGGCGCGTGTTGAATGTTGTTGCTGAGCAGCAATATCCCTGGATCAAGATCCCCACTCACCCTTCAGCCTTGAGATCGCGTATTGACTGTGGCACGTGTTGAATGTTGTTGCTGAGCCGCAATATCCCTGGATCAAGATTCCCACTCACCCTACAGCCTTGAGATCGCGTATTGACTGTGGCACGTGTTGAATGTTGTTGCTGAGACGCAATATCCCTGGATCAAGATCCCCACTCACCCTACAGCCTTGAGATCGCGTATTGACTGTGGCACGTGTTGAATGTTGTTGCTGAGCCGCAATATCCCTGGATCAAGATCCCCACTCACCCTAGAGCCTTGAGATCGCGTATTGAATGTTCTTCGTGTTGAATGTTGTTACTGAGCCGCAATATCCCTGGATCAAGATCCCTGCTCACCCTAGAGCCTTGAGATCGCGTATTGATAGTGCCACGTGTTGATTGTTGTTACTGAGCCGCAATATCCCTGGATCAAGATCCCCACTCACCCTACTGCCTTCAGATCGCGTATTGACTGTGGCACGTGTTGAATGTTGTTACTGAGCCGCAATAGCCCTGGATGATGATCCCTGCTCGCCCTACATTCTTGAGATCGCGTATTGACTGTGGCACGTGTTGAATGTTGTTACTGAGCCGCAATAGCCCTGGATCAAGATCCCTGCTCACCCTACAGCCTTGAAATCTCGTATTGACTGTGGCACGTGTTGAATGTTGTTACTGAGCTGCAATATACCTGGATCATGATCCCTGCTAGCCCTACAGCCTTGAGATCGCGTATTGACTGTGGCACGTGTTGAATGTTGTTACTGAGCTCTAATATCTCTGGATGAAGATCCCTGCTCGCCCAACATCCTTGATATCGCGTTTTGAATTTGGCACGTGTTGAATGTTGTTACTGAGCTGCAATATCCCTGGATCAAGATCCCTGCTCGCCCTACAGACTTGAGATCGCGTATTGAATGTTGTTCGTGTTGAATGATGTTACTGAGCCGCAATATCCCTGGATCAAGATCCCTGCTCACCCTACAGCCTTGAGATCGCCTATTGAATGTGGCACGTGTTGAATGTTCTTACAGAGCCGCAATATCCCTGGATCAAGAACCCCACTCTCCCTACAGCCTTGAGATCGTGTATTGAATGTGGCACGAGTCGAATTTTCTTACAGAGCCGCAATAAACCTGGATCAAGATCCCCACTCACCCTACAGCCTTGAGAGAGCGTAATGAATGCTTTTCGTGTTGAAGGTTTTTACTGAGCCGCAATATCCCTGGATCAAGATCCCTGCTCGCCCTACAGCCTTGAGAGAGCGTAATGAATGCTTTTCGTGTTGAATGTTGTTACTGAGCCGCAATGTACCTGGATCAAGATCCCTGCTCACCCTACAGCCTTGAGATCGCGTATTGACTGTGGCAGGTGTTGAATGTTGTTACTGAGACGCAATATCCCTGGATCAAGATCCCTGCTCGCCCTACAGCCTTGAGATCGCGTATTGAATGTTGTTCGTGTTGAATGTTGTTACGGAAACGCAATATCCCTGGATCATGATCCCCACTCACCCTACAGCCTTGAGATCGCGTATTGATTGTGGCACGTGTTGAATGTTGTTACTGACCCGCAATATCCCTGGATCAGGATGCCTGCTCACCCTACAGCCTTCAGATCTTGTATTGAATGTGGCACGTGTTGAATATTGTAACTGAGCCGCAACATCCCTGGATCAAGATCCCCACTCACCCTACAGCCTTCAGATCGCGTATTGACTGTTGCACGTGTTGAATGTTTTTACTGAGCTGCAATATTCCTGGATCAAGATCCCTGCTCGCCCTACAGCCTTGAGATCGCGTATTGACTGTGGCACGAGTTATATGTTGTTACTGATTCGCAATAGCCCCGGATCATGATCCCTGCTCACCATACAGCCTTGAGATCGCGAATTGAATGTTCTTCGTGTTGAATGTTGTTACTGAGCCGCAATATCCCTGGATCAAGATCCCTGCTCTCCCTACAGCTTTGAGCTCGCGTATTGACTGTGGCACGTGTTGAATGTTGTTGCTGAGCCGCAATATCCCAGGATCAAGTTCCCTGCTCTCCCTAGAGCCTTGAAAGAGCGTATTGAATGTTGTTCGTGTTGAATGTTGTTACTGGGCCGCAATATCCCTGGATCAAAATCCCAACTCACCCTACCGCCTTGAGATCACGTATTGAATGTGGCACGTGTTGAATGTTGTTACTGAGCTGCAAAATCCCTGGATCAAGATCCCCACTCACCCTACAGCCTTGAGATCGCGTATTGACTGTGGCACGTGTTGAATGTTGTTGCTGAGCCGCAATATCCCAGGATCAATTTCCCTGCTCACCCTACAGCCTTGAAATAGCGTATTGACTGTGGCACGTTTTGAATGTTGTTACTGAGCCCCAGTATCCCTGGATCAAGATCCCTGCTCACGCTACTGCCTTGAGATCGCGTATTGAATGTGGCACGTGTTAAATGTTGTTACTGAGCTGCAATATCCCTGGATCAAGATCCCTGCTCGCCCTACAGCCTTGAGATCGCGTATTGACTGTGGCACGTGTTGAATGTTGTTACTGAGCCGCAATAGCCCTGGATCATGATCCCTGCTCACCCTACAGTCTTGAGATCGCGTATTGAATGTTCTTCGTGTTGAATGTTGTTACTGAGCCGCAATATGCCTGGATCAAGATCCCTGCTCCCCCTACTGCTTTGAGATAAGGTATCGAATGTGGCATGTGTTGAATGTTGTTACTGATCTGCAATATCCCTGGATCAAGATTCCTGCTCACCCAACTGCCTTGAGATCGCGTACTGAATGTGGCACGTGTTGAATGTTGTGATTTAGCCGCAATATACCTGGATCAAGATCCCCACTCACCCTACAGCCTTGAGATCACGTATTGAATGTGGCACGTGTTGAATGTTGTAACTGAGCTACAATATCCCTGGATCATTTTCCCTGCTCACCCTACAGCCTTGAGGTCGCGTATTGAATGTTGTTCGTGTTGCATGTTGTTACTGAGCCGCAATATCCCTGGATCAAGATCCCTGCTCACCCTACAGCCTTGAGATCGCGTATTGAATATCGCACTTGTTGAATGTTGTCACTGCCCCGCAATATCCCTGGATCAAGATCCCTGCTCACCCTAATGCCTTGAGATCGCATATTGAATGTTGTTCGTTTTGAGTGTTGTTACTGAGCCGCAATATCCCTGGATCAAGATCCCCACACACCCTACAGCCTTGAGATCACGTATTGAATGTGGCACGTGTTGAATGTTGTTACTGAGCTGCAATATCCCTGGATCAAGATCCCTGCTCACCATACAGCCTTGAGAACGCGTATTGAATGTGGCACGTGTTGAATGTCGTTACTGAGCCACAAAATCCCAGGATCAAGATCCCTGCTCACCCTAATGCCTTGAGATCGCGTATTGAATGTTGTTCGTTTTGAGTGTTGTTACTGAGCCGCAATATCCCTGGATCAAGATCCCCACTCACCCTACAGCCTTGAGATCACGTATTGAATGTGGCACGTGTTGAATGTTGTTACTGAGCTGCAATATCCCTGGATCAAGATCCCCACTAACCCTACAGCCTTGAGATCGCCTTTTGAATGCTGTTCGTGTTGAATGTTGTTGCTGAGCCGCAATATCCCTGGATCAAAATCCCCACCCTCCCTACAGCCTTGAGATCGTGTATTGAATGTGGCACGTGTTGAATGTTGTTACTGAGCCACAAAATCCCAGGATCAAGATCCCTGCTCACCCTACAGCCTTGAGATCGCGTATTGAATATTGTTCGTGTTGAATGTTGTTGCTGAGCCGCAATAGCCCTGGATCATGATCCCTGCTCAAGCTACAGACTTGTGATCGCGTATTGAATGTTCTTCGTGTTGAATGTTGTAACTGAGCTGAAATATCCCTGGATCGAGAACCCTGCTCACCCTACAGCCATGAGATCGCGTATTGAATGTTGTTCGTGTTGAATGTTGTTACTGAGCCGCAATATTCCTGGATCAAGATCCCCACTCACCCTACAGCCTTGAGATCGCGTAATGAATGCTTTTCGTGTTGAATGTTGTTACTGAGCCGCAATATCCCTAGATCAAGATCCCCAATCACCCTACAGACTTGAGATCGTGTATTGACTGTGGCACGTGTTGAATGTTGTATCTGATCCGCAATATCCCTGGATCAAGATCCCTGCTCACCCTACAGCTTTGAGATCGCGTATTGACTCTGGCACGTGCTGAATGATGTTACTGAGCCGCAATATCCCTGGATCAAGATCCCCATGCACCCTACAGCCTTGAGATCCCGTATTGAATGTTCTTCATGTTGAATGTTGTTGCTAAGCCACAATATCCCTGGATAAAGATCCCCACTCACACTACAGCCTTGGGTCCGCGTATTGAATGTGGCACGTGTTGAATGTTGTTACTGAGGCGCAATATCCCTGGATCAAGATCCCCACTAACCCTACAGCCTTGAGATCGCGTATTGAATGTGGCACGTGTTGAATTGTGTTACTGAAGTGCAAGATCCCTGCTCACAATACAGCCTTGAAATCGCGTATTGAATGTGGCACATGTTAAATGTTGTAACTGAGCTGCAATATACTTGGATCAAGATCCCTGCTCACCCAACAGCCTTGAGGTGGCGTATTGAATGTGGCACGTGTTGAATGTTGTTACTGAGCTGCAATATCCCTGGATCAAGATCCCGACTCACCCTACAGCCTTGAGATCGTGTATTGAATGTGGCACGTGTTGAATCTTCTTACAGAGCCGCAATATCCCTGGATCAAGTTCCCCAGTCACCCTACAGCCTTGAGATCGCGTATTGTATATCGCACTTGTTGAATGTTGTTACTGAGCCGCAATATCCCTGGATCAAGTTCCCTGCTCACCGTACAGCCTTGAGATCGCGTATTGAATGTTGTTCGTGTTGAATGTTGTTACTGAGGCGCAATATCCCTAGATCAAGATCTCCACTCACCCTACAGCCTTGAGATCGCCTTTTTAATGTTCTTCATGTTGAATGTTGTTGCTAAGCCGCAATATCCCTGGATCAAGATCCCCACTCACACTACAGCCTTGGGACCGCGTATTGAATGTGGCACGTGTTGAATGGTGTTACTGAGCTGCAAGATCCCCACTCACCCTACAGCCTTGAGATCACGTATTGAATGTGGCACGTGTTGAATGTTGTTACTGAGCTGCAATATCCCTGGGTCAAGATCCCCACTCACCCTACAGACTTGAGATCGCGTATTGACTGTGGCACGTGTTGAATGTTGTTGGTGAGCCGCAATATCCCAGGATCAAGTTCCCTGCTCACCCTACAGCCTTGAAATAGCGTATTGACTGTGGCACGTGTTGAATGTTGTTGCTGAGCCCGAATATCCCTGGATCAAGATCCCTGCTCACCCTACTGCCTTGAGATCGCGTATTGAATGTGGCACGTGTTGAATGTTGTTACTGAGCTGCAATATCCCTGGATCAAGATCCCTGCTCGCCCTACAGCCTTGAGATCGCGTATTGACTGTGGCACGTGTTGAATGTTGTAACTGAGCCGCAATAGCCCTGGATCATGATCCCTGCTCACCCTACAGTCTTGAGATCGCGTATTGAATGTTCTTCGTGTTGAATGTTGTTACTGAGCCGCAATATGCCTGGATCAAGGTCCCTGCTCACCCTACTGCTTTGAGATAAGGTATCGAATGTGGCATGTGTTGAATGTTGTTACTGATCTGCAATATCCCTGGATCAAGATTCCTGCTCACCCAACTGCCTTGAGATCGCGTATTGAATGTGGCACGTGTTGAATGTTGTTACTGAGCTGCAATATCCCTGGATTAAGATCCCTGCTCGCCCTACAGCCTCGAGATCGCGTATTGAATGTTGTTCGTGTTGAATGTTGTGATTGAGCCGCAATATCCCTGGATCAAGATCCCCACTCACCCTACAGCCTTGAGATCACGTATTGAATGTGGCACGTGTTGAATGTTGTAACTGAGCTACAATTTCCCTGGATCAATATCCCTGCTCACCCTACAGCCTTAAGATCGCGTATTGAATATCGCACTTGTTGAATGTTGTTACTGAGCTGAAATATCCCTGGATCGAGATCCCTGCTCACCCTACAGCCTTGAGATCGCGTATTGAATGTTGTTCGTGTTGCATGTTGTTACTGAGCCGCAATATCCCTGGATCAAGATCCCTGCTCACCCTACAGCCTAGAGATCGCGTATTGAATATCGCACTTGTTGAATGTTGTTACTGCCCCGGAATATCCCTGGATCAAGATCCCTGCTCACCCTAATGCCTTGGGATCGCGTATTGAATGTTTTTCGTGTTGAGTGTTGTTACTGAGCCGCAATATCCCTGGATCAAGATCCCCACTCACCCTACAGCCTTGAGATCACGTATTGAATGTGGTACGTGTTGAATGTTGTTACTGAGCTGCAATATCCCTGGATCAAGATCCCTGCACACCCTACAGCCTTGAGAACGCGTATTGAATGTGGCACGTGTTGAATGTTGTTACTGAGCTGCAATATCCCTGGATCAAGATCCCCACTAACCCTACAGCCTTGAGATCGCCTTTTGAATGTTGTTCGTGTTGAATGTTGTTGCTGAGCCGCAATATCCCTGGATCAAAATCCCCACCCTCCCTACAGCCTTGAGATCGTGTATTGAATGTGGCACGTGTTGAATGTAGTTACTGAGCCACAGAATCACAGGATCAAGATCCCTGCTCACCCTACAGCCTTGAGATCGCGTATTGAATATTGTTCGTGTTGAATGTTGTTACTGAGCCGCAATATGCCTGGATCAAGATCCCCACTAACCCTACAGCCTTGGGACCACTTTTTGAATATTGTTCGTGTTGAATGTTGTAACTGAGCCGCAATATCCCTGGATCAAGATCCCTGCTCACCCTACAGCCTTGAGATCGCGTATTGACTGTGGCACGTGTTGAATGTTATTGCTGAGCCGCAAAATACCTGGATCAAGAACCCTGCTCGCCCTACAGCCTTGAGATCCCGTATTGAATGTTCTTCATGTTGAATGTTGTTGCTAAGCCGCAATATCCCTGGATCAAGATCCCCACTCACCCTACAGCCTTGAGATCACGTATTGAATGTGGTACGTGTTGAATGTTGTTACTGAGCTGCAATATCCCTGGATCAAGATCCCTGCACACCCTACAGCCTTGAGAACGCGTATTGAATGTGGCACGTGTTGAATGTTGTTACTGACCTGCAATATCCCTGGATCAAGATCCCCACTAACCCTACAGCCTTGGGACCACTTTTTGAATATTGTTCGTGTTGAATGTTGTAACTGAGCCGCAATATCCCTGGATCAAGATCCCTGCTCACCCTACAGCCTTGAGATCGCGTATTGACTGTGGCACGTGTTGAATGTTATTGCTGAGCCGCAAAATCCCTGGATCAAGAACCCTGCTCGCCCTACAGCCTTGAGATCACGTATTGACTGTGGCACGTGTTGAATGTTATTGCTGAGCAGCAATAGCCCTGGATCATGATCCCTGCTCACCCTACAGACTTGAGATCGCGTATTGAATGTTCTTCGAGTTGAATGTTGTTACTGAGCCGCAATATCCCTGGATCAAGATCCCTGCTCACCCTACTGCTTTGAGATCGCGTATTGAATGTTCTTCGTGTTGAATGTTGTTACTGAGCCGCAATATGCTTGGATCAAGATCCCCACTCACCCTACAGCCTTGGGACCGCCTTTTGAATATTGTTCGTGTTGAATAATGTTACTGAGCTGCAATATCCCTGGATTATGATCCCTGCTCGCCCTACAGCCTTGAGATCACGTATTGAATGTGGCACGTGTTGAATGTTGTAACTGAGCTGCAATATCCCTGGATCAATTTCCCTGCTCACCCTACAGCCTTGAGATCGTGTATGGAATATCGCACTTGTTGAATGTTGTTACTGAGCTGAAATATCCCTGGATCGAGATCCCTGCTCACCCTACAGCCTTGAGATCGCGTATTGAATGTTGTTCGTGTTGAATGTTGTTACTGAGCCGCAATATTCCTGGATCAAGATCCCCACTCACCCTACAGCCTTGAGACCGCGTAATGACTGCTTTTCGTGTTGAATGTTGTTACTGAGCCGCAATATCCCTAGATCAAGATCCCCACTCACCCTAAAGCCTTGAGATCGTGTATTGACTGTGGCACGTGTTGAATGTTGTAACTGAGCCGCAATATCCCTGGATCAAGATCCCTGCTCACCCTACAGCTTTGGGATCGCGTATTGACTGTGGCACGTGTTGAATGTTGTTACTGAGCCGCAATATCCCTGGATCAAGTTCCCTGCTCACCCTACAGCCTTGAGATCGCGTATTGAATGTTTTTGGTGTTGAATGTTGTTGCTGAGCCACAATATCCCTGGATCAAGATCCCCACTCACCCTACAGCCTTGAGATCGCGTATTGACTGTGGCACGAGTTGAATGTTGTTACTGAGCCGCAATATCCCTGGATCAAGATCCCCACTCACCCTACAGCCTTGAGATCCCGTATTGAATGTTCTTCATGTTGAATGTTGTTGCTAAGCCGCAATATCCCTGGATCAAGATCCCCACTCACACTACAGCCTTGGGACCGCGTATTGAATGTGGAACGTGTTGAATGGTGTTACTGAAGTGCAAGATCCCTGCTCACAATACAGCCTTGAAATCGCGTATTGAATGTGGCACGTGTTAAATGTTGTTACTGAGCTTCAATATACTTGGATCAAGATCCCTGCTCACCCTAGAGCCTTGAGATCGTGTATTGACTGTGGCACGTGTTGAATCTTCCTACAGAGCCTCAATATCCCTGGATCAAGTTCCCCAGTCACCCTACAGCCTTGAGATCGTGTATGGAATATCGCACTTGTTGAATGTTGTTACTGAGCTGAAATATCCCTGGATCGAGATCCCTGCTCACCCTACAGCCTTGAGATCGCGTATTGAATGTTGTTCGTGTTGAATGTTGTTACTGAGCCGCAATATTCCTGGATCAAGATCCCCACTCACCCTACAGCCTTGAGACCGCGTAATGACTGCTTTTCGTGTTGAATGTTGTTACTGAGCCGCAATATCCCTAGATCAAGATCCCCACTCACCCTATAGCCTTGAGATCGTGTATTGACTGTGGCACGTGTTGAATGTTGTAACTGAGCCGCAATATCCCTGGATCAGGATCCCAGCTCACCCTACAGCTTTGGGATCGCGTATTGACTGTGGCACGTGTTGAATGTTGTTACTGAGCCGCAATATCCCTGGATCAAGTTCCCTGCTCACCCTACAGCCTTGAGATCGCGTATTGAATGTTTTTGGTGTTGAATGTTGTTGCTGAGCCACAATATCCCTGGATCAAGATCCCCACTCACCCTACAGCCTTGAGATCGCGTATTGACTGTGGCACGAGTTGAATGTTGTTACTGAGCCGCAATATCCCTGGATCAAGATCCCCACTCACCCTACAGCCTTGAGATCCCGTATTGAATGTTCTTCATGTTGAATGTTGTTGCTAAGCCGCAATATCCCTGGATCAAGATCCCCACTCACACTACAGCCTTGGGACCGCGTATTGAATGTGGCACGTGTTGAATGGTGTTACTGAAGTGCAAGATCCCTGCTCACAATACAGCCTTGAAATCGCGTATTGAATGTGGCACGTGTTAAATGTTGTTACTGAGCTGCAATATACTTGGATCAAGATCCCTGCTCACCCTAGAGCCTTGAGATCGTGTATTGACTGTGGAACGTGTTGAATCTTCCTACAGAGCCTCAATATCCCTGGATCAAGTTCCCCAGTCACCCTACAGCCTTGAGATCGCGTATTGTATATCGCACTTGTTGAATGTTGTTACTGAGCTGAAATATCCCTGGATCGAGATCCCTGCTCACCCTACAGCCTTGAGATCGCGTAATGAATGCTTTACGTGTTGAATGTTGTTACTGAGCCGCAATATCCCTAGATCAAGATCCCCACTCACCCTACAGCCTTGAGACCGTGTATTGACTGTGGCGCGTGTTGAATGTTGTTACTGAGCCGCAATATCCCTGGATCAAGATCCCTGCTCACCCTACAGCCTTGAGATCGCGTATTGACTGTGGCACGTGTTGAATGTTGTTACTGAGCCGCAATATCCCTGGATCAAGTTCCCTGCTCACCCTACAGCCTTGAGATCGCGTATTGAATGTTGTTCGTGTTGAATGTTGTTGCTGAGCCGCAATATCCCTGGATGAAGATCCCCACTCACCCTACAGCCTTGAGATCGCGTATTGAATATTCTTCGTGTTGAACGTTGTTACTGAGCCGCAATATTCCTGGATCAAGATCCCCACTCACCTACAGCCTTGAGATCGCGTAATGAATGCTTTTCGTGTTGAATGTTGTTACTGAGCCGCAATATCCTTAGATCAAGATCCCCACTCACCCTACAGCCTTGAGATCGTGTATTGACTGTGACACGTGTTGCAGGTTGTTACTGAGCCGCAATAGACCTGGATGATGATCCCTGCTCGCCCTACATTCTCGAGATCGCGTATTGACTGTGGCACGTGATGAATGTTGTTACTGAGCCTCAATAGCCCTGGATCAAGATCCCTGCTCACCCTACAGCCTTGAAATCTCGTATTGACTGTGGCACGTGTTGAATGTTGTTACTGAGCTGCAATATCCCTGGATCATGATCCCTGCTCGCCCTACAGCCTTGAGATCGCGTATTGACTGTGGCACGTGTTGAATGTTATTACTGAGCTGCAATATCTCTGGATCAAGATCCCTGCTCGCCCAACATCCTTGATATCGCCTTTTGAATTTGGCACGTGTTGAATGTTGTTACTGAGCTGCAATATCCCTGGATCAAGATCCCTGCTCGCCCTACAGCCTTGAGATCGCGTATTGACTGTGGCACGTGTAGAATGTTGTTGCTGAGACGCAATAGACCTGGATCATGATCCCTGCTCACCCTACAGACTTGAGATCGCGTATTGAATGTTCTTCGTGTTAAATGTTGTTACTGAGCCGCAATATCCCTGGATCAAGATCCCCACTCACCCTACAGCCTTGAGATCCCGTATTGAATGTTCTTCATGTTGAATGTTGTTGCTAAGCCGCAATATCCCTGGATCAAGATCCCCACTCACACTACAGCCTTGGGACCGCGTATTGAATGTGGCACGTGTTGAATGGTGTTACTGAAGAGCAAGATACCTGCTCACAATACAGCCTTGAAATCGCGTATTGAATGTGGCACGTGTTAAATGTTGTTACTGAGCTGCAATATACTTGGATCAAGATCCCTGCTCACCCTGCAGCCTTGAGATGGCGTATTGAATGTGGCACGTGTTGAAGGTTGTTACTGAGCTGCAATATCCCTGGATCAAGATCCCGACTCACCCTACAGCCTTGAGATCGTGAATTTACTGTGGCGCGTTTTGAATCTTCTTAGAGAGCCGCAATATCCCTGGATCAATTTCCCCAGTCACCCTACAGCCTTGAGATCCCGTATTGAATGTTCTTCATGTTGAATGTTGTTGCTAAGCCGCAATATCCCTGGATCAAGATCCCCACTCACACTACAGCCTTGGGACCGCGTATTGAATGTGGCACGTGTTGAATGGTGTTACTGAAGAGCAAGATACCTGCTCACAATACAGCCTTGAAATCGCGTATTGAATGTGGCACGTGTTAAATGTTGTTACTGAGCTGCAATATACTTGGATCAAGATCCCTGCTCACCCTGCAGCCTTGAGATGGCGTATTGAATGTGGCACGTGTTGAAGGTTGTTACTGAGCTGCAATATCCCTGGATCAAGATCCCGACTCACCCTACAGCCTTGAGATCGTGAATTTACTGTGGCGCGTTTTGAATCTTCTTAGAGAGCCGCAATATCCCTGGATCAATTTCCCCACTCACCCTACAGCCTTGAGATCGTGTATTGACTGTGGCACGTGTTGAATGTTGTGACTGAGCCACAATATCCCTGGATCAAGATCCCTGCTCACCCTACAGCTTTGAGATCGCGTATTGACTGTGGCAAGTGTTGAATGTTGTTACTGAGCCGCAATATCCCTGGATCAAGTCCCCTGCTCACCCTACAGCCTTGAGATCGCGTATTGAATGTTGTTCGTGTTGAATGTTGTTGCTGAGCCGCAATATCCCTGGATGAAGATCCCCACTCACCCTACAGCCTTGAGATCGCGTATTGAATATTCTCCGTGTTGAACGTTGTTACTGAGCCGCAATATTCCTGGATCAAGATCCCCACTCACCTACAGCCTTGAGATCGCGTAATGAATGCTTTTCGTGTTGAATGTTGTTACTGAGCCGCAATATCCCTAGATCAAGATCCCCACTCACCCTACAGCCTTGAGATCGTATATTGACTGTGGCACGTGTTGCAGGTTGTTACTAAGCCGCAATAGCCCTGGATGATGATCCCTGTTCGCCCTACATTCTCGAGATCGCGTATTGACTGTGGCACGTGTTGAATGTTGTTACTGAGCTGCAATAACTCTGGATCAAGATCCCTGCTCTCCCAACATCTTTGATATCGCCTTTTGAATTTGGCACGTGTTGAATGTTGTTACTGAGCTGCAATATCCCTGGATCAAGATCCCTGCTCGCCCTACAGACTTGAGATCGCGTATTGACTGGCACGTGTGAATGTTGTTACTGAGCCGCAATATCGCTGGATCAATATCCCCACTCACCCTACAGCCTTGAGATCGCCTATTGAATGTTGTTCGTGTTGAATGATATTACTGAGCCGCAATATCCCTGGATCAAGATCCCTGCTCACCCTACAGCCTTGAGATCGCGTATTGACTGTGGCACGTGTTGAATGTTCTTACAGAGCCGCAATATCCCTGGATCAAGATCCCCACTCTCCCTACAGCTTTGAGATCGTGTATTGAATGTGGCACGTGTTGAATTTTCTTACAGAGCCGCAATATCCCTGGATCAAATCCCCACTCACCCTACAGCCTTGAGAGAGCGTAATGAATGCTTTTCGTGTTGAATGTTTTTACTGAGCCGCAATATCCCTGGATCAAGATCCCTGCTCGCCCTACAGCCTTGAGAGAGCGTAATGAATGCTTTTCGTGTTGAATGTTGTTACTGAGCCGCAATATCCCTGCTCACCCTACAGCCTTGAGATCGCGTATTGACTGTGGCAGGTGTTGAATGTTGTTACTGAGCCGCAATATCCCTGGATCAAGATCCCTGCTCGCCCTACAGCCTTGAGATCGCGTATTGACTCTGGCACGAGTTAAATGTTGTTACTGAGCCGCAATTGCCCCGGATCATGATCCCTGCTCACCCTACAGCCTTGAGATCGCGTATTGACTGTGGCACGAGTAAAATGTGGTTACTGAGCCGCAATAGCCCCGGATCATGATCCCTGCTCACCCTACAGCCTTGAGATCGCGAATTGAATGTTCTTCGTGTTGAATGTTGTTACTGAGCCGCAATATCCCTGGATCAAGATCCCTGCTCACCCTACAGCCTTGAGATCGCGTATTGACTGTGGCATGTGTTGAATGTTGTTACTGATCTGCAATATCCCTGGATTAAAATCCCTGCTCACCCTACAGCCTTGAGATCGTGCATTGACTGTGGCACGTGTTGAATGTTGTAACTGAGCCGCAATATCCCTGGATCAAGATCCCTGCTCACCCTACAGCCGAGAGAAAGCGTATTGACTGTGGCACGTGTTAAATGTTGTTACTGAGCCGCAATATCCCTGGATCAAGATCCCTGCTCACCCTACAGCCTTGAGATCGCGTATTGACTGTGGCATGTGTTGAATGTTGTTACTGATCTGCAATATCCCTGGATTAAAATCCCTGCTCACCCTACAGCCTTGAGATCGTGTATTGACTGTGGCACGTGTTGAATGTTGTTACTGAGCTGCAATATCCCTGGATCAAGATCCCTGCTCGCCCTACAGTCTTGAGATCGCGTATTGACTGTGGCACGTGTTGAATGTTGTTACTGAGCCGCAATAGCCCTGGATCTTGATCCCTGCTCACCCTACAGTCTTGAGATCGCGTATTGAATGTTCTTCGTGTTGAATTTTGTTACTGAGCCGCAATATGCCTGGATCAAGATCCCTGCTCACCCTACAGCTTTGAGATCGCGTATTGACTGTGGCAAGTGTTGAATGTTGTTACTGAGCCGCAATATCCCTGGATCAAGTCCCCTGCTCACCCTAAAGCCTTGAGATCGCGTACTGAATGTTGTTCGTGTTGAGTGTTGTTGCTGAGCCGCAATATCCCTGGAAGAAGATCCCCACTCACCCTACAGCCTTGAGATCGCGTATTGAATATTCTTCGTGTTGAACGTTGTTACTGAGCCGCAATATTCCTGGATCAAGATCCCCACTCACCTACAGCCTTGAGATCGCGTAATGAATGCTTTTCGTGTTGAATGTTGTTACTGAGCCGCAATATCCCTAGATCAAGTTCCCCACTCACCCTACAGCCTTGAGATCGTGTATTGACTGTGGCACGTGTTGCAGGTTGTTACTGAGCCGCAATAGCCCTGGATGATGATTCCTGCTCGCCCTACATTCTCGAGATCGCGTATTGACTGTGGCACGTGATGAATGTTGTTACTGAGCCGCAATAGCCCTGGATCAAGATCCCTGCTCACCCTACAGCCTTGAAATCTCGTATTGACTGTGGCACGTGTTGAATGTTGTTACTGAGCTGCAATATCCCTGGATCATGATCCCTGCTCGCCCTACACCCTTGAGATCGCGTATTGACTGTGGCACGTGTTGAATGTTGTTACTGAGCTGCAATATCTCTGGATCAAGATCCCTGCTCTCCCAACATCTTTGATATCGCCTTTTGAATTTGGCACGTGTTGAATGTTGTTACTGAGCTGCAATATCCCTGGATCAAGATCCCTGCTCGCCCTACAGACTTGAGATCGCGTATTGACTGTGGCACGTGTTGAATGTTGTTACTGAGCCGCAATATCGCTGGATCAAGATCCCCACTCACCCTACAGCCTTGAGATCGCGTATTGAATGTTGTTCGTGTTGAATGATATTACTGAGCCGCAATATCCCTGGATCAAGATCCCTGCTCACCCTACAGCCTTGAGATCGCGTATTGACTGTGGCACGTGTTGAATGTTCTTACAGAGCCGCAATATCCCTGGATAAAGATCCCCACTCTCCCTACAGCCTTGAGATCGTGTATTGAATGTGGCACGTGTTGAATTTTCTTACAGAGCCGCAATATCCCTGGATCAAATCCCCACTCACCCTACAGCCTTGAGAGAGCGTAATGAATGCTTTTCGTGTTGAATGTTTTTACTGAGCCGCAATATCCCTGGATCAAGATCCCTGCTCGCCCTACAGCCTTGAGATCGCGTATTGACTCTGGCACGAGTTAAATGTTGTTACTGAGCCGCAATTGTCCCGGATCATGATCCCTGCTCACCCTACAGCCTTGAGATCGCGTATTGACTGTGGCACGAGTTAAATGTTGTTACTGAGCCGCAATAGCCCCGGATCATGATCCCTGCTCACCCTACAGGCTTGAGATCGCGAATTGAATGTTCTTCGTGTTGAATGTTGTTACCGAGCCGCAATATCCCTGGATCAAGATCCCTGCTCACCCTACAGCCTTGAGATCGCGTATTGACTGTGGCATGTGTTGAATGTTGTTACTGATCTGCAATATCCCTGGATTAAAATCCCTGCTCACCCTACAGCCTTGAGATCGTGCATTGATTGTGGCACGTGTTGAATGTTGTAACTGAGCCGCAATATCCCTGGATCAAGATCCCTGCTCACCCTACAGCCTTGAAATAGCGTATTGACTGTGGCACGTGTTAAATGTTGTTACTGAGCCGCAATATCCCTGGATCAAGATCCCTGCTCACCCTACAGCCTTGAGATCGCGTATTGACTGTGGCATGTGTTGAATGTTGTTACTGATCTGCAATATCCCTGGATTACAATCCCTGCTCACCCTACAGCCTTGAGATCGTGCATTGATTGTGGCACGTGTTGAATGTTGTAACTGAGCCGCTATATGCCTGGATCAAGATCCCTGCTCACCCTAGTGCTTTGAGATCGCGTATCGAATGTGGCACGCGTTGAATGTTGTTACTGATCTGCAATATCCATGGATCAAGATTCCTGCTCACCCAACTGCCTTGAGATCGCGTATTGAATGTGGCACGTGTTGAATGTTGTTACTGAGCTGCAATATCCCTGGATTAAGATCCCTGCTCGCCCTACAGACTTGAGATCGCGTGCTGAATATTGTTGGTGTTGAATGTTGTGATTGAGCCGCAATATACCTGGATCAAGATCCCCACTCACCCTACAGCCTTGAGATCACGTATTGAATGTGGCACGTGTTGAATGTTGTAACTGAGCTGCAATATCCCTGGATCAATTTCCCTGCTCACCCTACAGCCTTGAGATCGCGTATTGAATATCGCACTCGTTGAATGTTGTTACTGCGCCTCTATATCCCCGGATCAAGATCCATGCTCACCCTAATGCCTTGAGATCGCGTATTGAATGTTGTTCGTGTTGAGTGTTGTTACTGAGCCGCAATATCCCTGGATCAAGATCCCCACTCACCCCACAGCCTTGAGATCACGTATTGAATGTGGCACGTGTTGAATGTTGTTACTGAGCTGTAATATCCCTGGATCAAGATCCCTGCTCACCCGACAGCCTTGAGAACGCGTATTGAATGTGGCACGTGTTGATTGTTGTTACTGAGCTGCAATATCCCTGGATCAAGATCCCCACTAACCCTACAGCCTTGAGATCGCCTTTTGAATGTTGTTCGTGTTGAATGTTGTTACTGAGCCGCAATATGCCTGGATCAAGATCCCCACTAACCCTACAGCCTTGGGACCGCCTTTTGGATATTTTTCGTGTTGAATGTTGTAACTGAGCCGCAATATCCCTGGATCAAGATCCCTGCTCACCCTACAGCCTTGAGATCGCGTATTGACTGTGGCACGTGTTGAATGTTATTGCTGAGCCGCAATATCCCTGGATCAAGAACCCTGCTCGCCCTACAGCCTTGAGATCGCGTATTGACTGTGGCACGTGTTGAATGTTGTTACTGAGCCGCAAAGGCCCTGGATCATGATCCCTGCTCACCCTACAGACTTGAGATCGCGTATTGAATGTTCTTCGTGTTGAAAGTTGTTACTGAGCCGCAATATCCCTGGATCAAGATCCCTGCTCACCCTACTGCTTTGAGATCGCGTATTGAATGTGGCACGTGTTGAATGTTGTCACTGATCTGCAATATCCCTGGATCAAGATTCCTGCTCACCCAGCTGCCTTGAGATCGCGTATTGAATGTGGCACTTGTTGAATGTTGTTACTGAGCTGCAATATCCCTGGATTAAAATTTCTGCTCGCCCTACAGCCTTGAGATCGCGTATTGAATGTTGTTCGTGTTGAATGTTGTGATTGAGCCGCAATATCCCTGGATCAAGATCCCCAATCACCCTACAGCCTTGAGATCGTGTATTGACCGTGGCACGTGTTGAATGTTGTTACTGAGCCGCAATATCCCTAGATCAAGTTCCCTGCTCACCCTACAGTCTTGAGATCGCGTATTGAATGTTGTTCGTGTTGAATGTTGTTACTGAGGCGCAATATCCCTAGATCAAGATCTCCACTCACCCTACAGCCTTGAGATCGCCTTTTGAATGTTCTTCATGTTGAATGTTGTTGCTAAGCCGCAATATCCCTGGATCAAGATCCCCACTCACACTACAGCCTTGGGACCGCGTATTGAATGTGGCACGTGTTGAATGGTGTTACTGAGCTGCAAGATCCCCACTCACCCTACAGCCTTGAGATCACGTATTGAATGTGGCACGTGTTGAATGTTGTTACTGAGCTGCAATATCCCTGGTTCAAGATCCCCACTCACCCTACAGACTTGAGATCGCGTATTGACTGTGGAACGTGTTGAATGTTGTTGGTGAGCCGCAATATCCCAGGATCAAGTTCCCTGCTCACCCTACAGCCTTGAAATAGCGTATTGACTGTGGCACGTGTTGAATGTTGTTGCTGAGCCCGAGTATCCCTGGATCAAGATCCCTGCTCACCCTACTGCCTTGAGATCACGTATTGAATGTGGCACGTGTTGAATGTTGTTACTGAGCTGCAATATCCCTGGATCAAGATCCCTGCTCGCCCTACAGCCTTGAGATCGCGTATTGACTGTGGCACGTGTTGAATGTTGTAACTGAGCCGCAATAGCCCTGGATCATGATCCCTGCTCACCCTACAGTCTTGAGATCGCGTATTGAATGTTCTTCGTGTTGAATGTTGTTACTGAGCCGCAATATGCCTGGATCAAGGTCCCTGCTCACCCTACTGCTTTGAGATAAGGTATCGAATGTGGCATGTGTTGAATGTTGTTACTGATCTGCAATATCCCTGGATCAAGATTCCTAATCCCCCAACTGCCTTGAGATCGCGTATTGAATGTGGCACGTGTTGAATGTTGTTACTGAGCTGCAATATCCCTGGATTAAGATCCCTGCTCGCCCTTCAGCCTCGAGATCGCGTATTGAATGTTGTTCGTGTTGAATGTTGTGATTGAGCCGCAATATCCCTGGATCAAGATCCCCACTCACCCTACAGCCTTGAGATCACGTATTGAATGTGGCACGTGTTGAATGTTGTAACTGAGCTGCAATATCCCTGGATCAATTTCCCTGCTCACCCTACAGCCTTAAGATCGCGTATTGAATATCGCACTTGTTGAATGTTGTTACTGAGCTGAAATATCCCTGGATCGAGATCCCTGCTCACCCTACAGCCTTGAGATCGCGTATTGAATGTTGTTCGTGTTGCATGTTGTTACTGAGCCGCAATATCCCTGGATCAAGATCCCTGCTCACTCTACAGCCTAGAGATCGCGTATTGAATATCGCACTTGTTGAATGTTGTTACTGCCCCGGAATATCCCTGGATCAAGATCCCGGCTCACCCTAATGCCTTGAGATCGCGTATTGAATGTTGTTCGTGTTGAGTGTGGTTACTGAGCCGCAATATCCCTGGATCAAGATCCCCACTCACCCTACAGCCTTGAGATCACGTATTGAATGTGGTACGTGTTGAATGTTGTTACTGAGCTGCAATATCCCTGGATCAAGATCCCTGCACACCCTACAGCCTTGAGAACGCGTATTGAATGTGGCACGTGTTGAATGTTGTTACTGAGCTGCAATATCCCTGGATCAAGATCCCCACTAACCCTACAGCCTTGAGATCGCCTTTTGAATGTTGTTCGTGTTGAATGTTGTTGCTGAGCCGCAATATCCCTGGATCAAAATCCCCACCCTCCCTACAGCCTTGAGATCGTGTATTGAATGTGGCACGTGTTGAATGTTGTTACTGAGCCACAAAATCACACGATCAAGATCCCTGCTCACCCTACAGCCTTGAGATCGCGTATTGAATATTGTTCGTGTTGAATGTTGTTACTGAGCCGCAATATGCCTGGATCAACATTCCCACTAACCCTACAGCCTTGGGACCACTTTTTGAATATTGTTCGTGTTGAATGTTGTAACTGAGCCGCAATATCCCTGGATCAAGATCCCTGCTCACCCTACAGCCTTGAGATCGCGTATTGACTGTGGCACGTGTTGAATGTTATTGCTGAGCCGCAAAATCCCTGGATCAAGAACCCTGATCGCCCTACAGCCTTGAGATCGCGTATTGACTGTGGCACGTGTTGAATGTTATTGCTGAGCCGCAATAGCCCTGGATCATGATCCCTGCTCACCCTACAGACTTGAGATCGCGTATTGAATGTTCTTCGAGTTGAATGTTGTTACTGAGCCGCAATATCCCTGGATCAAGATCCCTGCTCACCCTACTGCTTTGAGATCGCGTATTGAATGTTCTTCGTGTTGAATGTTGTTACTGAGCCGCAATATGCTTGGATCAAGATCCCCACTAACCCTACAGCCTTGGGACCGCCTTTTGAATATTGTTCGTGTTGAATAATGTTACTGAGCTGCAATATCCCTGGATTATGATCCCTGCTCACCCTACAGCCTTGAGATCGCGTATTGAACGATGTTCGTGTTGAATGTTGTGATTGAGCCGCAATATCCCTGGATCACGAACCCCACTCACCCTACAGCCTTGAGATCACGTACTGAATGTGGCACGTGTAGAATGTTGTAACTGAGCTGCAATATCCCTGGATCAATTTCCCTGCTCACCCTACAGCCTTGAGATCGTGTATGGAATATCGCACTTGTTGAATGTTGTTACTGAGCTGAAATATCCCTGGATCGAGATCCCTGCTCACCCTACAGCCTTGAGATCGCGTATTGAATGTTGTTTTTGTTGAATGTTGTTACTGAGCCGCAATATTCCTGGATCAAGATCCCCACTCACCCTACAGCCTTGAGACCGCGTAATGAATGCTTTTCGTGTTGAATGTTGTTACTGAGCCGCAATATCCCTAGATCAAGATCCCCACTCACCCTACAGCCTTGAGATCGTGTATTGACTGTGGCACGTGTTGAATGTTGTAACTGAGCCGCAATATCCCTGGATCAAGATCCCTGCTCACCCTACAGCTTTGGGATCGCGTATTGACTGTGGCACGTGTTGAATGTTGTTACTGAGCCGCAATATCCCTGGATCAAGTTCCCTGCTCACCCTAAAGCCTTGAGATCGCGTATTGAATGTTTTTGGTGTTGAATGTTGTTGCTGAGCCGCCATATCCCTGGATCAAGATCCCCACTCACCCTACAGCCTTGAGATCGCGTATTGACTGTGGCACGTGTTGAATGTTGTTACTGAGCCGCAATATCCCTGGATCAAGATCCCCACTCACCCTACAGCCTTGAGATTCCGTATTGAATGTTCTTCATGTTGAATGTTGTTGCTAAGCCGCAATATCCCTGGATCAAGATCCCCACTCACACTACAGCCTTGGGACCGCGTATTGAATGTGGCACGTGTTGAATGGTGTAACTGAAGTGCAAGATCCCTGCTCACAATACAGCCTTGAAATCGCGTATTGAATGTGGCACGTGTTAAATGTTGTTACTGAGCTGCAATATACTTGGATCAAGATCCCTGCTCACCCTAGAGCCTTGAGATCGTGTATTGACTGTGGCACGTGTTGAATCTTCTTACAGAGCCGCAATATCCCTGGATCAAGTTCCCCAGTCACCCTACAGCCTTGAGATCGCGTATTGTATATCGCACTTGTTGAATGTTGTTACTGAGCCGCAATATCCCTGGATCATGTTCCCTGCTCACCGTACAGCCTTGAGATAGCGTATTGAATGTTGTTCGTGTTGAATGTTGTTACTGAGTCGCAATATCCGTAGATCAAGATCTCCACTCACCCTACAGCCTTGAGATCGCCTTTTGAATATTGTTCGTGTTGAATGTTGTTACTGAGCCGCAATATCCCTGCATCAAGATCCCTGCTCACCCTACAGCCTTGAGATCGCGTATTGACGGTGGCAGGTGTTGAATGTTGTTACTGAGCCGAAATATCCCTGGATCAAGGTCCCCACTCACCTTACAGCCTTGAGATCACGTATTGAATGTGGCACGTGTTGAATGTTGTAACTGAGCTGCAATATCCCTGGATCAATTTCCCTGCTCACCCTACAGCTTTGAGATCGCGTATTGAATATCGCACTTGTTGAATGTTGTTACTGAGCTGAAATATCCCTGGATCGAGATCCCTGCTCACCCTACAGCCTTGAGATCGCGTAATGAATGCTTTTCGTGTTGAATGTTGTTACTGAGCCGCAATATCCCTAGATCAAGATCCCCACTCACCCTACAGCCTTGAGATCGTGTATTGACTGTGGCACGTGTTGAATGTTGTTACTGAGCCGCAATATCCCTGGATCAAGATCCCTGCTCACCCTACAGCCTTGATATCGCGTATTGACTGTGGCACGTGTTGAATGTTGTTACTGAGCCGCAATATCCCTGGATCAAGTTCCCTGCTCTCCCTACAGCCTTGAGATCGCGTATTGAATGTTGTTCGTGTTGAATGTTGTTGCTGAGCCGCAATATCCCTGGATGAAGATCCCCACTCACCCTACAGCCTTGAGATCGCGTATTGAATATTCTTCGTGTTGAACGTTGTTACTGAGCCGCAATATTCCTGGATCAAGATCCCCACTCACCTACAGCCTTGAGATCGCGTAATGAATGCTTTTCGTGTTGAATGTTGTTACTGAGCCGCAATATCACTAGATCAAGATCCCCACTCACCCTACAGCCTTGAGATCGTGTATTGACCGTGGCACGTGTTGCAGGTTGTTACTGAGCCGCAATAGACCTGGATGATGATCCCTGCTCGCCCTACATTCTCGAGATCGCGTATTGACTGTGGCACGTGATGAATGTTGTTACTGAGCCGCAATAGCCCTGGATCAAGATCCCTGCTCACCCTACAGCCTTGAAATCTCGTATTGACTGTGGCACGTGTTGAATGTTGTTACTGAGCTGCAATATCCCTGGATCATGATCCCTGCTCGCCCTACAGCCTTGAGATCGCGTATTGACTGTGGCACGTGTTGAATGTTATTACTGAGCTGCAATATCTCTTGATCAAGATCCCTGCTCGCCCAACATCCTTGATATCGCCTTTTGAATTTGGCACGTGTTGAATGTTGTTACTGAGCTGCAATATCCCTGGATCAAGATCCCTGCTCGCCCTACAGCCTTGAGATCGCGTATTGACTGTGGCACGTGTTGAATGTTATTGCTGAGCCGCAATATCCCTGGATCAAGAACCCTGCTCGCCCTACATCCTTGAGATCGCGTATTGACTGTGGCACGAGTAGAATGTTGTTGCTGAGCCGCAATAGACCTGGATCATGATCCCTGCTCACCCTACAGACTTGAGATCGCGTATTGAATGTTCTTCGTGTTGAATGTTGTTACTGAGCCGCAATATCCCTGGATCAAGATCCCCACTCACCCTACAGCCTTGAGATCCCGTATTGAATGTTCTTCATGTTGAATGTTGTTGCTAAGCCGCAATATCCCTGGATCAAGATCCCCACTCACTCTACAGCCTTGGGACCGCGTATTGAATGTGGCACGTGTTGAATGGTGTTACTGAAGTGCAAGATCCCTGCTCACAATACAGCCTTGAAATCGCGTATTGAATGTGGCACGTGTTAAATGTTGTTACTGAGCTGCAATATACTTGGATCAAGATCCCTGCTCACCCTGCAGCCTTGAGATGGCGTATTGAATGTGGCACGTGTTGAATGTTGTTACTGAGCTGCAATATCCCTGGATCAAGATCCCGACTCACCCTACAGCCTTGAGATCGTGAATTTACTGTGGCGCGTTTTGAATCTTCTTAGAGAGCCGCAATATCCCTGGATCAAGATCCCCAGTCACCCTACTGCCTTGAGATCGCGTATTGTATATCGCACTTGTTGAATGTTGTTACTGAGCCGCAATATCCCTGGATCAAGTTCCCTGCTCACCGTACAGCCTTGAGATAGCGTATTGAATGTTGTTCGTGTTGAATGTTGTTACTGAGTCGCAATATCCCTAGATCAGGATCTCCACTCACCCTACAGCCTTGAGATCGCCTTTTGAATATTGTTCGTGTTGAATGTTGTTACTGAGCTGCAATATCCCTGGATCAAGATCCCTGCTCACCCTACAGCCTTGAGATCGCGTATTGACGGTGGCAGGTGTTGAATGTTGTTACTGAGCCGAAATATCCCTGGATCAAGGTCCCCACTCACCTTACAGCCTTGAGATCACGTATTGAATGTGGCACGTGTTGAATGTTGTAACTGAGCTGCAATATCCCTCGATCAATTTCCCTGCTCACCCTACAGCCTTGAGATCGCGTATTGAATATCGCACTTGTTGAATGTTGTTACTGAGCTGAAATATCCCTGGATCGAGATCCCTGCTCACCCTACAGCCTTGAGATCGCGTAATGAATGCTTTTCGTGTTGAATGTTGTTACTGAGCCGCAATATCCCTAGATCAAGATCCCCACTCACCCTACAGCCTTGAGATCGTGTATTGACTGTGGCACGTGTTGAATGTTGTGACTGAGCCGCAATATCCCTGGATCAAGATCCCTGCTCACCCTACAGCTTTGAGATCGCGTATTGACTGTGGCAAGTGTTGATGTTGTTACTGAGCCGCAATATCCCTGGATCAAGTCCCCTGCTCACCCTACAGCCTTGAGATCGCGTATTGAATGTTGTTCGAGTTGAATGTTGTTGCTGAGCCGCAATATCCCTGGATGAAGATCCCCACTCACCCTACAACCTTGAGATCGCGTATTGAATATTCTTCGTGTTGAACGTTGTTACTGAGCCGCAATATTTCTGGATCAAGATCCCCACTCACCCTACAGCCTTGAGATCCCGTATTGAATGTTCTTCATGTTGAATGTTGTTGCTAAGCCGCAATATCCCTGGATCAAGATCCCCACTCACACTACAGCCTTGGGACCGCGTATTGAATGTGGCACGTGTTGAATGGTGTTACTGAAGTGCAAGATCCCTGCTCACAATACAGCCTTGAAATCGCGTATTGAATGTGGCACATGTTAAATGTTGTTACTGAGCTGCAATATACTTGGATCAAGATCCCTGCTCACCCTGCAGCCTTGAGATGGCGTATTGAATGTGGCACGTGTTGAATGTTGTTACTGAGCTGCAATATCCCTGGATCAAGATCCCGACTCACCCTACAGCCTTGAGATCGTGAATTTACTGTGGCGCGTTTTGAATCTTCTTAGAGAGCCGCAATATCCCTGGATCAAGTTCCCCAGTCACCCTACAGCCTTGAGATCGCGTATTGTATATCGCACTTGTTGAATGTTGTTACTGAGCCGCAATATCCCTGGATCAAGTTCCCTGCTCACCGTACAGCCTTGAGATAGCGTATTGAATGTTGTTCGTGTTGAATGTTGTTACTGAGTCGCAATACCCCTAGATCAGGATCTCCACTCACCCTACAGCCTTGAGATCGCCTTTTGAATATTGTTCGTGTTGAATGTTGTTACTGAGCTGCAATATCCCTGGATCAAGATCCCTGCTCACCCTACAGCCTTGAGATCGCGTATTGACGGTGGCAGGTGTTGAATGTTGTTACTGAGCCGAAATATCCCTGGATCAAGGTCCCCACTCACCTTACAGCCTTGAGATCACGTATTGAATGTGGCACGTGTTGAATGTTGTAACTGAGCTGCAATATCCCTCGATCAATTTCCCTGCTCACCCTACAGCCTTGAGATCGCGTATTGAATATCGCACTTGTTGAATGTTGTTACTGAGCTGAAATATCCCTGGATCGAGATCCCTGCTCACCCTACAGCCTTGAGATCGCGTAATGAATGCTTTTCGTGTTGAATGTTGTTACTGAGCCGCAATATCCCTAGATCAAGATCCCCACTCACCCTACAGCCTTGAGATCGTGTATTGACTCTGGCACGTGTTGAATGTTGTGACTGAGCCGCAATATCCCTGGATCAAGATCCCTGCTCACCCTACAGCTTTGAGATCGCGTATTGACTGTGGCAAGTGTTGATGTTGTTACTGAGCCGCAATATCCCTGGATCAAGTCCCCTGCTCACCCTACAGCCTTGAGATCGCGTATTGGATGTTGTTCGAGTTGAATGTTGTTGCTGAGCCGCAATATCCCTGGATGAAGATCCCCACTCACCCTACAACCTTGAGATCGCGTATTGAATATTCTTCGTGTTGAACGTTGTTACTGAGCCGCAATATTCCTGGATCAAGATCCCCACTCACCTACAGCCTTGAGATCGCGTAATGAATGCTTTTCGTGTTGAATGTTGTTACTGAGCCGCAATATCCCTAGATCAAGATCCCCACTCACCCTACAGCCTTGAGATCGTGTATTGACTGTGGCACGTGTTGCAGGTTGTTACTAAGCCGCAATAGCCCTGGATGATGATCCCTGCTCGCCCTACATTCTCGAGATCGCGTATTGACTGTGGCACGTGATGAATGTTGTTACTGAGCCGCAATAGCCCTGGATCAAGATCCCTGCTCACCCTACAGCCTTGAAATCTCGTATTGACTGTGGCACGTGTTGAATGTTGTTACTGAGCTGCAATATCCCTGGATCATGATCCCTGCTCGCCCTACAGCCTTGAGTTCGCGTATTGACTGTGGCACGTGTTGAATGTTGTTACTGAGCTGCAATATCTCTGGATCAAGATCCCTGCTCTCCCAACATCTTTGATATCGCCTTTTGAATTTGGCACGTGTTGAATGTGGTTACTGAGCTGCAATATCCCTGGATCAAGATCCCTGCTCGCCCTACTGACTTGAGATCGCGTATTGACTGTGGCACGTGTTGAATGTTGTTACTGAGCCGCAATATCGCTGGATCAAGATCCCCACTCACCCTACAGCCTTGAGATCGCGTATTGAATGTTGTTCGTGTTGAATGATATTACTGAGCCGCAATATCCCTGGATCAAGATCCCTGCTCACCCTACAGCCTTGAGATCACGTATTGACTGTGGCACGTGTTGAATGTTCTTAGAGAGCCGCAATATCCCTGGATCAAAATCCCCACTCTCCCTACAGCCTTGAGATCGTGTATTGAATGTGGCACGTGTTGAATTTTCTTACAGAGCCGCAATATCCCTGGATCAAATCCCCACTCACCCTACAGCCTTGAGAGAGCGTAATGAATGCTTTTCGTGTTGAATGTTTTTACTGAGCCGCAATATCCCTGGATCAAGATCCCTGCTCGCCCTACAGCCTTGAGAGAGCGTAATGAATGCTTTTCGTGTTGAATGTTGTTACTGAGCCGCAATATCCCTGCTCACCCTACAGCCTTGAGATCGCGTATTGACTGTGGCAGGTGTTGAATGTTGTTACTGAGCCGCAATATCCCTGGATCAAGATCCCTGCTCGCCCTACAGCCTTGAGATCGCGTATTGACTCTGGCACTAGTTAAATGTTGTTACTGAGCCGCAATTGCCCCGGATCATGATCCCTGCTCACCCTACAGCCTTGAGATCGCGTATTGACTGTGGCACGAGTTAAATGTGGTTACTGAGCCGCAATAGCCCCGGATCATGATCCCTGCTCACCCTACAGCCTTGAGATCGCGAATTGAATGTTCTTCGTGTTGAATGTTGTTACTGAGCCGCAATATCCCTGGATCAAGATCCCTGCTCACCCTACAGCCTTGAGATCGCGTATTGACTGTGGCATGTGTTGAATGTTGTTACTGATCTGCAATATCCCTGGATTAAAATCCCTGCTCACCCTACAGCCTTGAGATCGTGCATTGACTGTGGCACGTGTTGAATGTTGTAACTGAGCCGCAATATCCCTGGATCAAGATCCCTGCTCACCCTACAGCCTTGAAATAGCGTATTGACTGTGGCACGTGTTAAATGTTGTTACTGAGCCGCAATATCCCTGGATCAAGATCCCTGCTCACCCTACAGCCTTGAGATCGCGTATTGACTGTGGCATGTGTTGAATGTTGTTACTGATCTGCAATATCCCTGGATTAAAATCCCTGCTCACCCTACAGCCTTGAGATCGTGTATTGACTGTGGCACGTGTTGAATGTTGTTACTGAGCTGCAATATCCCTGGATCAAGATCCCTGCTCGCCCTACAGCCTTGAGATCGCGTATTGACTGTGGCACGTGTTGAATGTTGTTACTGAGCCGCAATAGCCCTGGATCTTGATCCCTGCTCACCCTACAGTCTTGAGATCGCGTATTGAATGTTCTTCGTGTTGAATTTTGTTACTGAGCCGCAATATGCCTGGATCAAGATCCCTGCTCACCCTACAGCTTTGAGATCGCGTATTGACTGTGGCAAGTGTTGAATGTTGTTACTGAGCCGCAATATCCCTGGATCAAGTCCCCTGCTCACCCTACAGCCTTGAGACCGCGTATTGAATGTTGTTCGTGTTGAATGTTGTTGCTGAGCCGCAATATCCCTGGATGAAGATCCCCACTCACCCTACAGCCTTGAGATCGCGAATTGAATATTCTTCGTGTTGAACGTTGTTACTGAGCCGCAATATTCCTGGATCAAGATCCCCACTCACCTACAGCCTTGAGATCGCGTAATGAATGCTTTTCGTGTTGAATGTTGTTACTGAGCCGCAATATCCCTAGATCAAGATCCCCACTCACCCTACAGCCTTGAGATCGTGTGTTGACTGTGGCACGTGTTGCAGGTTGTTACTGAGCCGCAATAGCCCTGGATGATGATCCCTGCTCGCCCTACATTCTCGAGATCGCGTATTGACTGAGGCACGTGATGAATGTTGTTACTGAGCCGCAATAGCCCTGGATCAAGATCCCTGCTCACCCTACAGCCTTGAAATCTCGTATTGACTGTGGCACGTGTTGAATGTTGTTACTGAGCTGCAATATCCCTGGATCATGATCCCTGCTCGCCCTACAGCCTTGAGATCGCGTATTGACTGTGGCACGTGTTGAATGTTGTTACTGAGCTGCAATATCTCTGGATCAAGATCCCTGCTCTCCCAACATCTTTGATATCGCCTTTTGAATTTGGCACGTGTTGAATGTTGTTACTGAGCTGCAATATCCCTGGATCAAGATCCCTGCTCGCCCTACAGACTTGAGATCGCGTATTGACTGTGGCACGTGTTGAATGTTGTTACTGAGCCGCAATATCGCTGGATCAAGATCCCCACTCACCCTACAGCCTTGAGATCGCGTATTGAATGTTGTTCGTGTTGAATGATATTACTGAGCCGCAATATCCCTGGATCAAGATCCCTGCTCACCCTACAGCCTTGAGATCGCGTATTGACTGTGGCACGTGTTGAATGTTCATACAGAGCCGCAATATCCCTGGATCAAGATCCCCACTCTCCCTACAGCCTTGAGATCGTGTATTGAATGTGGCACGTGTTGAATTTTCTTACAGAGCCGCAATATCCCTGGATCAAATCCCAACTCACCCTACAGCCTTGAGAGAGCGTAATGAATGCTTTTCGTGTTGAATGTTTTTACTGAGCCGCAATATCCCTGGATCAAGATCCCTGCTCGCCCTACAGCCTTGAGAGAGCGTAATGAATGCTTTTCGTGTTGAATGTTGTTACTGAGCCGCAATATCCCTGCTCACCCTACAGCCTTGAGATCGCGTATTGACTGTGGCAGGTGTTGAATGTTGTTACTGAGCCGCAATATCCCTGGATCAAGATCCCTGCTCGCCCTACAGCCTTGAGATCGCGTATTGACTCTGGCACGAGTTAAATGTTGTTACTGAGCCGCAATTGCCCCGGATCATGATCCCTGCTCACCCTACAGCCTTGAGATCGCGTATTGACTGTGGCACGAGTTAAATGTTGTTACTGAGCCGCAATAGCCCCGGATCATGATCCCTGCTCACCCTACAGCCTTGAGATCGCGAATTGAATGTTCTTCGTGTTGAATGTTGTTACTGAGCCGCAATATCCCTGGATCAAGATCCCTGCTCACCCTACAGCCTTGAGATCGCGTATTGACTGTGGCATGTGTTGAATGTTGTTACTGATCTGCAATATCCTTGGATTAAAATCCCTGCTCACCCTACAGCCTTGAGATCGTGCATTGACTGTGGCACGTGTTGAATGTTGTAACTGAGCCGCAATATCCCTGGATCAAGATCCATGCTCACCCTACAGCCTTGAATTAGCGTATTGACTGTGGCACGTGTTAAATGTTGTTACTGAGCCGCAATATCCCTGGATCAAGATCCCTGCTCACCCTACAGCCTTGAGTTCGCGTATTGACTGTGGCACGTGTTGAATGTTGTTACTGAGCTGCAATATCTCTGGATCAAGATCCCTGCTCTCCCAACATCTTTGATATCGCCTTTTGAATTTGGCACGTGTTGAATGTTGTTACTGAGCTGCAATATCCCTGGATCAAGATCCCTGCTCGCCCTACAGTCTTGAGATCGCGTATTGACTGTGGCACGTGTTGAATGTTGTTACTGAGCCGCAATAGCCCTGGATCTTGATCCCTGCTCACCCTACAGTCTTGAGATCGCGTATTGAATGTTCTTCGTGTTGAATTTTGTTACTGAGCCGCAATATGCCTGGATCAAGATCCCTGCTCACCCTACAGCTTTGAGATCGCGTATTGACTGTGGCAAGTGTTGAATGTTGTTACTGAGCCGCAATATCCCTGGATCAAGTCCCCTGCTCACCCTACAGCCTTGAGATCGCGTATTGAATGTTGTTCGTGTTCAATGTTGTTGCTGAGCCGCAATATCCCTGGATGAAGATCCCCACTCACCCTACAGCCTTGAGATCGCGTATTGAATATTCTTCGTGTTGAACGTTGTTACTGAGCCGCAATATTCCTGGATCAAGATCCCCACTCACCTACAGCCTTGAGATCGCGTAATGAATGCTTTTCGTGTTGAATGTTGTTACTGAGCCGCAATATCCCTAGATCAAGATCCCCACTCACCCTACAGCCTTGAGATCGTGTATTGACTGTGGCACGTGTTGCAGGTTGTTACTGAGCCGCAATAGCCCTGGATGATGATTCCTGCTCGCCCTACATTCTCGAGATCGCGTATTGACTGTGGCACGTGATGAATGTTGTTACTGAGCCGCAATAGCCCTGGATCAAGATCCCTGCTCACCCTACAGCCTTGAAATCTCGTATTGACTGTGGCACGTGTTGAATGTTGTTACTGAGCTGCAATATCCCTGGATCATGATCCCTGCTCGCCCTACAGCCTTGAGATCGCGTATTGACTGTGGCACGTGTTGAATGTTGTTACTGAGCTGCAATATCTCTGGATCAAGATCCCTGCTCTCCCAACATCTTTGATATCGCCTTTTGAATTTGGCACGTGTTGAATGTTGTTACTGAGCTGCAATATCCCTGGATCAAGATCCCTGCTCGCCCTACAGACTTGAGATCGCGTATTGACTGTGGCACGTGTTGAATGTTGTTACTGAGCCGCAATATCGCTGGATCAAGATCCCCACTCACCCTATAGCCTTGAGATCGCGTATTGAATGTTGTTCGTGTTGAATGATATTACTGAGCCACAATATCCCTGGATCAAGATCCCTGCTCACCCTACAGCCTTGAGATCGCGTATTGACTGTGGCACGTGTTGAATGTTCTTACAGAGCCGCAATATCCCTGGATCAAGATCCCCACTCTCCCTACAGCCTTGAGATCGTGTATTGAATGTGGCACGTGTTGAATTTTCTTACAGAGCCGCAATATCCCTGGATCAAATCCCCACTCACCCTACAGTCTTGAGAGAGCGTAATGAATGCTTTTCGTCTTGAATGTTTTTACTGAGCCGCAATATCCCTGGATCAAGATCCCTGCTCGCCCTACAGCCTTGAGATCGCGTATTGACTCTGGCACGAGTTAAATGTTGTTACTGAGCCGCAATTGCCCCGGATCATGATCCCTGCTGACCCTACAGCCTTGAGATGCTGCAATATCCCTGGATCAATTTCCCTGCTCACCCTACAGCCTTGAGATCGCGTATTGAATATCGCACTCGTTGAATGTTGTTACTGCGCCTCTATATCCCCGGATCAAGATCCCTGCTCACCCTAATGCCTTGAGATCGCGTATTGAATGTTGTTCGTGTTGAGTGTTGTTACTGAGCCGCAATATCCCTGGATCAAGATCCCCACTCACCCTACAGCCTTGAGATCACGTATTGAATGTGGCCCGTGTTGAATGTTGTTACTGAGCTGTAATATCCCTGGATCAAGATCCCTGCTCACCCGACAGCCTTGAGAACGCGTATTGAATGTGGCACGTGTTGAATGTTGTTACTGAGTCGCAATATCCCTGGATAAAGATCCCCACTCACCCTACAGCCTTGAGATCAGGTATTGAATGTGGCACGTGTTGAATGTTGTTACTGAGCTGCAATATCCCTGGATCAAGATCCCTGCTCACCCGACAGCCTTGAGAACGCGTATTGAATGTGGCACGTGTTGAATGTTGTTACTGAGCTGCAATATCCCTGGATCAAGATCCCCACGAACCCTACAGCCTTGAGATCGCCTTTTGAATGTTGTTCGTGTTGAATGTTGTTACTGAGCCGCAATATGCCTGGATCAAGATCCCCACTAACCCTACAGCCTTGGGACCGCCTTTTGGATATTGTTCGTGTTGAATGTTGTAACTGAGCCGCAATATCCCTGGATCAAGATCCCTGCTCACCCTACAGCCTTGAGATCGCGTATTGACTGTGGCACGTGTTGAATGTTATTGCTGAGCCGCAATATCCCTGGATCAAGAACCCTGCTCGCCCTACAGCCTTGAGATCGCGTATTGACTGTGGCACGTGTTGAATGTTGTTACTGAGCCGCAAAGGCCCTGGATCATGATCCCTGCTCACCCTACAGACTTGAGATCGCGTATTGAATGTTCTTCGTGTTGAAAGTTGTTACTGAGCCGCAATATCCCTGGATCAAGATCCCTGCTCACCCTACTGCTTTGGGATCGCGTATTGAATGTGGCACGTGTTGAATGTTGTCACTGATCTGTAATATCCCTGGATCAAGATTCCTGCTCACCCAGCTGCCTTGAGATCGCGTATTGAATGTGGCACTTGTTGAATGTTGTTACTGAGCTGCAATATCCCTGGATTAAAATTTCTGCTCGCCCTACAGCCTTGAGATCGCGTATTGAATGTTGTTCGTGTTGAATGTTGTGATTGAGCCGCAATATCCCTGGATCAAGATCCCCACTCACCCTACAGCCTTGAGATCGTGTATTGACCGTGGCACGTGTTGAATGTTGTTTCTGAGCTGCAATATCCCTGGATCAAGATTCCTGCTCACCCTACAGCTTTGAGATCACGTATTGACTGTGGCACGTGTTGATTGTTGTTACTGAGCCGCAATATCCCTAGATCAAGTTCCCTGCTCACCCTACAGCCTTGAGATCGCGTATTGAATGTTGTTCGTGTTGAATGTTGTTGCTGAGTCGGAATATCCCTGGATCAAGATCCCCACTCACCCTACAGCCTTGAGATCGCGTATTGAATGTTCTTCGTGTTGAATGTTGTTACTGAGCCGCAATATCCCTGGATCAAGATCCCCACTCACCCTACAGTCTTGAGATCGCGTATTGAATGTGGCACGTGTTGAATGTTGTTACTGAGCCGCAATATCCCTGGATCAATATCCCTGCTCGCCCTACAGCCTTGAGATCGCGTATTGACTGTGGCACGTGTTGAATGTTGTTACTGAGCCGCAATATCCCTGGATCAAGATCCCCACTCACCCTACAGCCTTGAGATCCCGTATTGAATGTTCTTCGTGTTGAATGATGTTGCTGAGCCGCAATATCCCTGGATCAAGATCCCCACTCACACTACAGCCTTGGGATCGCGTATTGAATGTGGCACGTGTTGAATGTTGTTACTGAGGCGCAATATCCCTGGATCAATATCCCCACTCACCCTACAGCCTTGAGATCGCGTATTGAATGTGGCACGTGTTGAATGGTGTTACTGAGCTGCAAGATCCCTGCTCACAATACAGCCTTGAAATCGCGTATTGAATGTGGCACGTGTTAAGTGTTGTTACTGAGCTGCAATATCCCTGGATCAAGATCCCTGCTCACCCTACAGCTTTGAGATCGCGTATTGAATGTGGCCCGTGTTGAATGTTGTTACTGAGCTGCAATATCCCTGGATCAAGATCCCTGCTCGTCCTACAGCCTTGAGATCGCGTATTGAATGTTGTTCGTGTAGAATGTTGTTAATGAGCCGCAATATCCCTGGATCAAGATCCACCCACACCCTACAGCCTTGATATCACGTATTGAATGTGGCACGTGTTGAATGTTGTTACTGAGCTGCAATATCCCTGGATCAAGATCCCTGCTCACCCTACAGCCTTGAGATCGCGTATTGAATATGGCACGTGTTGAATGTTGTTACTGAGCTGCAATATCCCTGGATTAAGATCCCTGCTCACCCTACAGCCTTGAGATCGCGTATTGACTGTGGCACGTGTTGAATGTTGTTACTGAGCCGCAATATCCCTGGATCAAGATCCCTGCTCACCCTACAGCCATGAGATCGCGTATTGATTGTGGCGCGTGTTGAATGTTGTTACTGAGCCGCAATATCCCTGGATCAAGATCCCTGCTCGCCCTACAGCCTTGAGATCGCGTATTGACTGTGGCACGTGTTGAATGTTGTTACTGAGCCGCAATATCCATGGATCAAGTTCCCCGCTCGCCCTACAGCCTTGAGATCGCGTATACAATGTTTTTCGTGTTGAATGTTGTTACTGAGCCGCAATATCGCTGGATCATGATCCCCGCTCACCCTACAGTCATGGTTTATTTTATTTTGATTCCGTATTTTTCTGAAGCAATATTATTTTATGAGTATGTAGGCTACAAGTTGTCTGGGCAGGATGTTTTCTCGGCATTATCAGGGGTCCACCTAAACTGTTATATAATATTATTTACATTCACGAAAAATATTAACTCATTTCTGGCTTGTCAATATTTTCAAATAATAATAATTGGAAGTAAAACACCATGTAAAACCACCTAGGCTATAATGTGGCTGATGTAAGGGGTTGAGTGTACCCCGTTCCAGCCTTCCGACCACAATGAATATCTTGGCAGAGCCGGGAATCGAACCAAGTACCTTAAGAACGCAATCTCAATTCATACCCCAAGGCAAGAGAAGCAACATTCATCTGTTGATCCACAATTATCACAGTCCTGGTAAATTCTTAAAGCAATACACCGTTGTGTTTTGGAAAAGGTTTTGGTTTTCTTCAGCTGTAGGCCTATGGTGTGCGCATTGAAGCTGCAGGGACTGTCTCGTGGTCTAGCACTCTTGACTGTCGCCCTGGAGGTCCGGGTTCGATTCCCAGTTCTGATAAGAAATTTCATTCTGGTTTGAGGGGTGGAACGTGGTTCAATTCCCACCTCAGCCATCCTGGAAGTGGTTATCCGTAATTTCCCACTTCTACTCCAGGAAAATGCTTGATGGTTCCTAACTTAAGGCCACGACCTCCTCCTCCCAATCCTCACCTGAATTACAAATACATACACTACTACTAGCCTCCGTGGCTTAGGCGGCAGCACGCCGGCCTCTCACCGCTGGGTCCGTGGTTCAAATCCTGGTCACTCCATGTGAGATCTGTGCTGGACAAAACGGAGGCAGACAGGTTTTTCTCCGGGTACTCCGGTTTTCCCTGTCAAAATTTCATTCCAGCAACACTCTCCACTATCATTTCATTTCATCTGTCATTCAATTAATCATTGCCCCAGAGGAGTGCGTCAGGCCTCGGCAGCCGGCACAGTCCATATCCTCGCCGCTAGATCGGGGCTTCATTCATTCCATTCCTGACCCGATCGGAGACTGGAAGCAGGCTGTGGATTTTCATTTTCACACTACTACTACTACTACTACATGCATTACAATAACACAGGTTATCAGACAAATTCTATACATACATACACACACCCATGTACACGGGGCTAATGATCACGATGTTCAAGTCCCTCAAATACAACAAGAAACACATTTTTGAGACGCAACATTTCTCGAGCTTATTGTTCACTGTTATTATTAACCGCACAATTAATTCACGGTGCAAAGAATGGTATTAGCATTTATCTTGACATTACAGACATGTTGGTAGAAACTCCATCAGCAGATTTGGTGGAACGGTCATTCCGACCTTGTTATGCGGGGAGGCAGCGAGCACAGCTAAGGCAACGCGTGTCCCACTCCTAAGGTAGTAGTAAATAAAAATACATGAGCTATTCATAACATAGGTTATAAAAAGACGCAGACGGACGGTTTCTACGCTTTCGAGGAAGACTCCTGTAACAAAACTTTCGTTATAGGCCAAGTGTGTGTTGGAATACGTGGCGTAATTTTCACTCTTCTCGTAACTTTATGACAGCCTAGAATTTCTTTTTATGGACACAATCCAAGCAAAGATAACCGCACTAGTTCCTGTGGCAAGATTAGTCAATGGCACGTGTAATGCCATCTCGTGACGCAGTGACTAGCATTCTTGGCTCAAACAGTAGAGATCCGGGTTTGATTCCCGGCTCTGTCAAGAAATTTAATTCTGATCTGAAGACTGGAACAGTGACACTCAGTCTCGTGAGGCAGAACTGGAGGGTGCGACTCCCGCCTCAACCATCCTAGTAGTAGTAATAATCCGTGGTTTGCCACTTCTACACCAGGCAAATGTCGGGATGGTACCTAACCTAAGGCCACAGCCATCTCTTACATAATCCTAGACAGACTACAGATATACACACTAAAACAGCAAGCACAACAACACAGGATTTTAGACAAATTCCACACACTCCCAGTACACACGGTTACTCTAAAAATTAATTAACAATGAATGAAATGATGATGTTCCGATTACAGCACATACATACTGTGCCCATTAACTATGAAGACCAACAACCTCATATGCAAGAACTTCCAGAACAGTTTTGGCACGGAACTCTTAACGCTGCTCTCGAGTCCCATGCGTGAATAGGAGCAGATACGTAAGCACGACTTGAGCAGCGCTTGACATAAAAGCACTCACTTAATTTTCCAAAGACATAATGAAAATAAATCAAAAACCCTTGCCTAGATCCTAGGATACATAAATACTCAACTAAAATAATGCTCTCCTGAAAGAAATAACATCCTCACTATTCCCTTCGGATGTCGTATCACATTCACAGTATTCATAATATGAACCAATTTATTATCACACTGCCAATGCAAACTATCATATAATTCTTAAAATGTTTCCATTTGTCAACTTCAATAGCAAACATACCCTGCAATATCAATCAGCTTCAATGGCAATAGAAAAATCATTACTACTTCATTTATGATAATCAACTCGGACTAATCCCTTAAAATATTCAGTGGCTCGTCTTTTAATTCTATTCAGTTATTTTCACTTCATTTCAAACAGTTAATTCTACTATTCATCACCTGATTAACCTCGTGACTCTTCATAATATTCAATACTAAATTCATTGTAATAATGCTTTACATGACCTATTAGAATATCACTTGATTCATTAGAATAGTTGACTTAATAAATGACACTACTATTTAACATAATCGTAACATTCTTATTTAGGCTTGAAATTTCTTTCTGCTTGATTTTAATACACTTCTATACTTATTTGTATTCATAACCTACTCTGACTTTAAAGTAAAATAATATAGTTATGTCACAAACTCGAATTTTTCTGAATACATGAATTGTAATTATAGGGTGACCTATTTCACCGTCCCATCCTCCTATTAATAGTACTGTATTTTCCAAATCATCACCATATCCCATTACCATAACATGTATCTATGGCATATTTGCCAAAACTCAGAAAAATCCACCGAGTCATGCCACAGGCACGCACAGTCAAACAATACCAAACATCATGCCAAATGGCCAAATGGCAAATGGCATCTATTTATTTATAATAACTGCAATTTCTTTCCACATAGTACCACAGCCTAACATCACATATATGTAACATATTTGCATTTTTTATCATTCTAAACACAACTAATTATCTACCATGTCGTCATAATTACCATTCCTAAACCTAAGCTACACTTTCAAATTATTTCATTACCTTTTATCCAAATGTTGCCCCACTATCATAATTAGTTATATCAAGCCCCAATTACATTAGACGAGTTCAACTCCACGGGTTAAACGCAACCATATCACAATTTCCATCATGTTCCATTTTTAGCCTCTTTTCATCATATGAAAAATAGGCTTATGAAATCACTCTTTGTCCCTGTGTGTGTGTCCCTAATCAAATCTAAACGGCTGGAGCGAAATCAATGAAACTCGGTAAGAACATAGTGCTATTTGGTCAGACCCCGACTGTGCTCTTCAAATTTCAATACGTTTCATCAATACAACATGTCGATCGTGCGAATTATTTCTCAGGCATTCTATATCTCCGAAACTATTAATGATATCACCCTGAAAATTTGTATGGTGATAGAGAATATAACTTTATGTTCACCTATGTGACACTGAAAATCCTGTTATCTTCAAAACCAATATGGCGGCCAAGCGAATTTTAAGTATTTGAATGACATTTTCTCGCGATTTAATCATCCGAGCTCAGTGAAACTTGGTACGGCACATAGGCCTAATTAAACATGATTTAAGATATTGGCCTCTAATTTTATTCAAATTATTTCATTACCTTTTATCCAAATGTTGCCCCACTATCATAATTAGTTATATCAAGCCCCAATTACATTAGACGAGTTCAACTCCACGGGTTAAACGCAACCATATCACAATTTCCATCATGTTCCATTTTTAGCCTCTTTTCATCATATGAAAAATAGGCTTATGAAATCACTCTTTGTCCCTGTGTGTGTGTCCCTAATCAAATCTAAACGGCTGGAGCGAAATCAATGAAACTCGGTAAGAACATAGTGCTATTTGGTCAGACCCCGACTGTGCTCTTCAAATTTCAATACGTTTCATCAATACAACATGTCGATCGTGCGAATTATTTCTCAGGCATTCTATATCTCCGAAACTATTAATGATATCACCCTGAAAATTTGTATGGTGATAGAGAATATAACTTTATGTTCACCTATGTGACACTGAAAATCCTGTTATCTTCAAAACCAATATGGCGGCCAAGCGAATTTTAAGTATTTGAATGACATTTTCTCGCGATTTAATCATCCGAGCTCAGTGAAACTTGGTACGGCACATAGGCCTAATTAAACATGATTTAAGATATTGGCCTCTAATTTTATCCAATTGCTTTCATAACCTCAATATGGCGATTGTGTAAAATTTTAAAATTATTTATTTATTTATTTATTTATTTATTTATTTATTGTGTCCTAAACAAGCGATCGAAGTGAACGTTTGAATAAAGAACCCAAGCAATAGTCTTCATTTAATGATACATAACTTTATGGCCTATGTATAGAACAATCCAACATGGCAATCATCCGAAATATTTAGACGGTTCTCAATTTTTGCGAATCTATTACAGCAATCAAGCTGAAATTTTGTATGTTGAAGAGGCTATTAACATAAGTTCACCTATGGGCCTTTCAATAACCTGATGAATACAAATCCAACAGGGTGCCGACGCAAAATTTAAAAAAGTTATATGGATTCTTATCCGGCCACTTTCAAATGTTCAAAATAAAATTTGCAATGAAACTTGGCACAGCGAATCATTATTCAGAGTTTAGTGTAGAGACATCTAATGGTGTTCAATTGTTTTCGAAATTTCAAGATGGCGTCTGTTCAAAATTTTAAAGCCTATTTTCTTAAATGTTTCGCTTCTTATTCAGGCGATTGAAAAGATGCTTCGTACGATGAGCAATGATAATAATCATTATATAAGGGCACTAAATTCAGTAGCTCACTTTTCGTTACTCATAGAAGCGTGCTTTTGTATTTTCTAAAACTTAATGCCATTGGTTCGTCACAGATAGATGTCAGCTAGCGGGAGGAGTCTTAATTATCGATATTGAAACTATATTAGCACATAACTTCTCTATGTAATGGTGTTGGGAAATATTCATAAAAGGCTCAATATACCGGTGTCTAATTTGGTTCAATTCCTATGAGAACTTCAAAATGGTGGCTGTGCTAATTTTTTAAATCACTTTTATATTTCTCGTGTCCTAAATAAGCAATAGAAATGTAGGTTGGTATAATTAGTCCTGGTTATAACATTCATCTGCTGGCACATAATTCTATAGCATATAAATAAAACAATCCATCGTGGCTTTCATACGATACACTTCATCGGTTCTCAATATCTACGAAACTATTTAAGCAATCAAACTGAAATTGTGCATGCTGCTAGAGGACTATTTAATAAGGCAAAAAATGTGACATTCCAAATCCTGAGTAACATAAAAACATCATGGCGGCCACGTGACTTTCAAATATTCAAAATAAAATATGCAATGAAACTTGGCACAGCGAATCATTATTCAGAGCTTAGTGTAGAGACATCTAATGATGTTCAATTGTTTTCGAAAATTCAAGATGGCGTCTGTTCAAAATTTTAAAACCTATTTTCTTAAATGTTTCGCTTCTTATTCAGGCGATTGAAAAGATGCTTCGTACGATGAGCAATGATAATAATCATTATATAAGGGCACTAAATTCCGTAGCTCACGTTTCGTTACTCGTAGAAGCATGCATTTGTATTTTCTAAATCTTAATGCCATTGGTTCGTCACAGTTAGATGTCAGCTAGCGGGAGGAGTCTTAATTATCGATATTGAAACTATATATTCTAGCACATAACTTCACTATGTAATGGTATTGGTGAAGTCATATGCTGTGAACCAAAACCTATTTAGTATAGGCCTATCACATGAAAAATCGTTTTAATAGGCAGGAGAGTTTTAATGGAAAAGTCCAGTGGGATATATGAAAATAGGCTATTTAGTTCTTCACGGAACTACAGGTATTTGTTACAATATCTAATGACTAATCCACCCATTTCATATCGCAGTCATTATATACTGTATCCTAGCACTATTCAGAATCAGAAGCCCCTCAATGAAGGCTGCAGAGTCTTGTTTGTAAGTACAGTAGCATAATAAGCACAGAGGGTAGCACGGGCGCCGCACCCCCTGTACTCTACAATCACCTCATGGTGCAGTCGCTGTCACCCCGGAGGTCCAGGTTCGATTCCCGACTCTGCCAAGAAATTCATTTCTATTTTAAGGTACCCAAACGATAACGTTGACATCCAAGTCACTCACGTAGTGTCAGTTTCGAAGACTGTCCTTTCATTTGAGGGTCTTGGATATCATGGTTGTTTTTCCCCATGTGCTTGGGTGTGTGTGTGTGTGTGGCATTTTGTCTGATAACCCGTGTTATTGTCATGGTTGTAGTAGTGTGCGTATTTTTAATACATGTGAGGATTTGGCTTCAGGAAGGGCATCAAAAACATCCACCACATAAAAACAAATTCATCCAGCTTATCCCCAAGTAGAATAATAATTAACGTTATTGGCTATACGTCCCTTTTAGCTACTACGACTTCTAGACAATTCGAGGTGCAGGAATATTATCCCTTCAGGGGATCTTAAACGTGCCAGTAAATCTACGGACACGCTCCCTTGCAATTACGCACCCTCAAATGGCAACTGACTGCGCCAGGATTCGATCCTGCAAACATGGGAACAGCAGGCGAGAACGATATCGTTGTACCATGCAGCCGATCCTCAATTAGAGTAATGAGGGGAAGAGATACTAACTAACTTTCACTCCAGGAATCCTCTTAGTGATGACTAGAGGGCAGATGCTGCTGAAAGGTCAGACTTTTCTTGTAGAATTAAAATGATGCCCATTACTGAAGATCCATTCTACAAGCAGCGAAGGGGAATAAAACATATTCCTTTAGCATTATTTTACATTTTTCGCTATTTTGGGATCCTCAGCATTATTTAAAGATTTTTCGACAACCTTTACGACAATATTTACCAATGTGATATATTTGCAGACATTTTAATGCATTATAGTTTTCTCTCATGCGATAAGTTATTCCTTGTGTGCAAGTGATGCGACCAGTTGGGGAATACGAGTGGTGGTGTTTCAATTGGGGGGCTTGGACATCGTGGTTATTTATTCCCATGTACTTGGGTATGTGTAGAATTTATCTGATGACCTGTGTTATTGTGGTGGCTATAGTAATGCGTGTATTTGTAATTCAGGTGAGGATTGGGAAGAAGGCGGCCATGGTTTTAATTTGGGAACTATTCCGGCATTTGCCTGGAATAGAAGTGGGAAACCACGGAATACCACTTTCAGGATGGCTGAGGTGGGAATCGAACACAAATTTGCTTCATGATGCTGAGTGTACCACGTTCCAGCCCTGATACTAAATTTGAATTTCTTGGCAGAGTCGGGAATCGAACCCGGACCTCCGGGATGACAGCCAAGAATGCTCGCCGCTACGCCACGAGGTGGACTAATGGGGAGTAAGGAATGGGTTTGGTTGAATTTGTAAATGATCGCATAAAAGAATCAAACGACTGAATTTTAATGAGTGAACAAGTTGATTCAGTTTAGAGGCTTGGGACATCTTAGTCACCAGCCCCGTGTAGTTGGGTATGTCTTGAACATGTCTGATAACCTGTATTTATGTCATGACTGTAGTAGTGTGTTAGGGACGGGAATGAAGTAGATATTCCTCGCATTTTCTTGGAGGGAATGTGGAATAAGCCAGGGAAAAGCTACACTCAGGTTAGCCGCTGTTAGCACCGGGATGCGAACCTCCGACGTCCAGACTTGCTGCAACTGCCCTCGTGGCCGTGGTGCACGACTTAACGAACATATCTACGCTGCGGGAATACATAATGTGTATTACCGTAATTACAATATAGGCCTACTTTTAAGTAACTCCAATGGTGCAATTTATATGTTGTCTATCAGGGGAATTTGTTTGAGGTTTTAATTAATATGATTCTAAATAAAATGTAAGATTTCGAATAGCATTTTACTATCATTTCCATGTTGCACTTAAGTATATTTTAATGAAAGTAGGCAACTGCGTAATGAATAGAATAAGATTACTTTTATGAATCCTCAGTAAAAGAGTCACCATATTTCAGTTTAATCAAATATGTTATCTAGTCATTTTATTGTTGTCAGTTCTTAGAAATGCAATGACATTGTATTGAGTATTATAGATGAATGTTTTAAGTAATCAACACTCGCCACCTACAGTAGTGAAGGCCATTCACTTTGTGTACTATATTTACGGATTTAACGGTCAATACAGTGATATTAAAAGAAGTGTGCCTTCATTTGCGATGTACAAAAATATATTTTAAGATTTAGCAGGTTACAGGTACATCCATGTAGTTGCATGGGATGGTACAAGCGCTGCTGCTCAGAAAGTAATGATGACGAAGTTCGAATACAGTGTAACAATTAGATTCTCTTCCGTGTTGCAATTTAACTGGATGTATGTATAATTTGTAGGATAAGACATCGGTGGCCGAGAGCGCTAACGCAATACCTGTGCATCGCTGGCATCGGAAGAGCGTGGGTTCGAATCTCACCTCGGTCGTCCTGAAAAAGGTATTCATCGTTTCCCATATTCACCACCAGGCAAGTGCCAGGACGGTTCCTTTCAATAGGTCCACGGCTGATTTCCTTCCCTAACCCGTCCTGAAAAGAAATCCATGGCCATTGGCTGTATTAATAAAATAATTAAATACAATAAAATTAAACTAATGTTCGGAAATGACTTACGAGTACTCTGCTGAAGTGATGGTATAAAGCTAGAACTGCAGTGCTTGTCGACTGATATTGTGTTCAAAGATCTGACATGAAGACTTAGGCCTATCTGAATTGTGGAACATCTACAAACTGCGCTGACAACCACTGTCCTGCATTTGGAACCACTCGCAAATCACCAATATCAAGATTAACTTTTGTAATTTGAGGTGATTTTATAAATCCAGATTGTGTAATAATGATGTACCGTATCTATGATTATCATTATGATTATTATGATTTTGATTATTATTATTATTATATTATTATTATTATTATTATTATTATTATTATTATTATTATCATTATGATTTTTGAAAGGTGACAACAATCTCGGTACGCATGTCATACGTCGTTGGCATGTTAAAGAACCCATTTGAATTCAGTAGGCCGTGTTCATAATGGCAAAATTAATCTCGGGATTTTCCACCAACACAAAGTTTCTCCTTCCTCTAGTAGAAAGCGCCATAGTGTCAAGGAGCTTATAAATCTAACCTCCTTTACTTTCATAGCGCTCCAAGAAACGACAAAATTTGACATGCAAGCTGCTCCCTGGGCGTCAAATAACAAAGGCTTGCACCCGGCACCCAAGGCCATACGATATTATTATTATTATTATTATTATTATTATTATTATTATTATTGGTGTTTTAAGGGGTGGAGCCCAAACATACAGTTATGCAAATAATGTCAGTCTGAGTGGAACAGCTGAGTAAGAACTTATTTTCTATCTAGTTCCAACACATAGAAAAGGCAGCGTTTTAATGAAATTACCTCTTCGCGAATTCAATTCCATGAAAAAGAACATTCACGGGGTTGGAATATTGCTGTTACAAGTTTTGTTCATATATGTTTCCCTTACATGATCTACCGGTTATTGAATAACTAATAGAGGTCCTTTAAAAAATTGTGGGTTTGGGGCAGATAACGTCCGTCCCTTAAAACAAAAATCTTATTGTGGTTGTTGATCTTCTTGATCTTGGTCATTCAGGCAGTTCCAGTTTGTGGTGAGATTGAAATTCAAATAAGTAGTTTTTAATTATACCACTGAATTTTGGCGTCATGTGTGTATGACGTGTAGATGGCAGGACAGTCATACTGGGCACTGCTTAAATTATAGAAATAACCAAGGTTCTGATAATTTCCCACATGTCGTGCTTAAAATAGCATGCTCTCATACCATTATTTTGATCTTTTGAAATTGGAAAACTATAAATAATTGTAAATTAAGCATGTGGTGTAAGTTCACTTTTCCAAGTTTTGCTACAATCGACTTAATAGGTCGCGAGAAACAATAATACATGTTTTTAGAAACACGTAAAGCCACCTATCTAGAATTATTGAAAACCATTGAAAGACTAAAATTCCAGTTAATTGACCATATACTTAAGATTCACTTAACAAAGTTTCGAGATAATGGACATTCGCGTGGCCACCTTGTCGGATGGTTATGAAAAAATAAAGTAAGAAATAAAGATACGGTGCGAGTCCTATAAATCAATATTAACAGTGTGACAAGTATCACTAACATTGCTCCAGGCAATCTAAACTTAGGCTATGTACGAAAAGTGATTTCATGTGCCAAGTTTTATAACTTGAATGTAGGGTAAAATATCGTATTTGGAATCCATGTTATTATTATTATTATTATTGTTATTACGCAGCACGCATAGTGTTCCAAGTGGAGCCAAGACGCTCCCACGCTCCCACGGTCCCACGTCCTAGACTTCGTTCCGTATTCCACCACGGTGTGGCGCATCCTCCTGTCCATACTAACATGGCGTTCACTCAATTACTGATGCAGTTACTCACTTAATATTCATACGTCTTCCTCAGGCCCACACTTTTATTTATTTCATGTGTTTACTTGTAGATATTTGTAATCATAATTCTGTTATTGCTAATTACATATCGAAGTATGAATATGCACGGTGACTTATGACACGGTATGACTCCTTGTAGTAACATGCTGGCTTTTTGTGGGTGTAGATGAGAGCCACGTACAATTGCGCCGAACTAATATGGGCGAACATATCACCTGTTGAAAGTTTTAGAAACATACACAGGATAATTTTCTTTCGTTATATTGCGTAATTGTTCATAGACTATCTATATTCGATACTTCTTGAAAATTGTAAATATTTTGTTTTATGTTATTCCTAATGCATTTTCGAAGAAGTTCACTGTGCAAGGTGCTCTCTTTCGTACTAGTGCCAGCGATTCAACTACGAGTTTGCTACGTTTAGAGCAGATTTTTCATTGGAGGAGCTTTCAGCCCTTGGGAAGGTACGGCCACTGAGGATGCATCCATAACGAAACACACACACATGAGGTCAATTATATGTTTAGGGGAATTTTTAGCGTAGTCGTTGACGTACGGGCGTTGGTGTTCGTTTGTTTGATGTAGTGCCTCAAATTGCCAGTATACAACTCTACTGTTTTATATTTTTAATGTTCGTATGAGATTTAAAACAGTGTGTGGTCACATGTGTTCATAATCAATTCGCACAGAGCATCCATCATGTGTACGAGGAGGTGGATAAGCCCTGTTAGCGTACATTTATAAAAATGAAATATGGCCACGATGTCGCGAAGACCCTAAACGAATCAACAATAACAGCAAAAATGAAGTAGTCTTGTGAGGCCAACCGGTGGCCTGTATGTGTGTGCGGTGTCAGTCTGTCCCCAGTATCAGTTCCTAATCGCCTGAACTAAATTCAATAACAAAAAAATACAGAGATAGCCCTCGTCCCGTGCACCTTAACCGCATTTTCTTTATTGCCTCCAGACGTAGCAGAAACGAATTGGTGGCCACCTAAACTACATTAACTACCTGCTGAACCAGTCATCGGAACTCTACTAAATTTGATTTTCAACATACCATTATATCAGGGGAGTCAGACGCCAAGTTACACATTTCTAGGCATATTTATTTTATTAAGGTTGCCATGCATGATTTACAGATACTATATGCAAGACACTCGTTGTTTTTTTTTCAAGCAACTTTTATTTTAGATAAAACAATTTTGGAGTTCATATTTATGTACCTAACATAAATTTAAGGGGCCTGCACTTTGTTACTCTGGGTGCCTCGTGTTTGACACACCTGGTCTAGACTTTCTGAACTCTATTTGTTGAACGTTTGTTAAAGAAGATCTTCGTTGACTGTTCTGATGCTGTAAGGATGGTTCCAGACTAGTGCTATTTTGGCTGTTGAGAGGATCGAGGTGACGTTTCACACTGTCCTGTCCAATTACAATTGCTCTCTTCTTCCAAACTTTCCGGAAACTATCGCTCAATTCTGGAATGGCACTGTTGATCAAAATTGCCCAACACTTATTTTCGGCACTGCAAATGTTGCATTTATATGGTGGATGTCACAAGGGCGGCCTTTGCCTCCAACACGTAAAGAATGGCCAAATACCACCTGGCTCTTGCAACTGCCGACATAGACATGATTCGCAAACAAAGTAACGCATCTCTAGAGAACTGATAATTATATATTCAATATGATTACGTTGTATCTTGTTCAACTTATGAATGGAATTTCGGTGAGCATTGATTTACTGGAACGTACGTTATCGATTATAATATCTCAAAATCACGTACGGCCACCATATTAAAATTAATTTGCCGAGAAATGTGTAACTCTGACTCGCCTGACGTAATGCTACGTTGAAACTCAAATTTAGTAGAGTTTTGATGACTGGTTCATCTGGTAGTAAATGTGAATTTGGGTGGCCACACTTTTGTTTCCGCTACGACTGGACCATATAGAAAATGTGGTTATGGAGCACGGGATGAGGTCTATCTCTGTAAATACTTTTAATGAATTCGTTTCAGGCGATTAGAAACTGATATGAAGGACATACACATAAACAGCCTTAAAGACAGACTGACACACGCACACACATTCAGGCCACCGATTGATCTCACAAGACTATTTCATTTTGTTCCTGTTGCTATAGGTGTTGATTCGTTGAGGGGCTTTGCGACATCGTGGTCATATTTAATTTTTATTAAAGCACTATATTAACAGGCCTTGGTACTCTGTGCGAATTGAATATGATCACTTGGAAATATGACGCTCTTGACGAAGATTACTTCAGAAAGCTCATTGAGTCAATGTAGCCACAAGTTATTGGAGTCGATGTACTAAGGCATGGCTAAAACAGGAATGAACAGTCTCTTTCAGGTCAAAAAATTGTCTCAAAGAGAATGTGAAGTCTCGGAGTAGATAGAAAGTTATCCTACATTCGGAAATACAATAATACATGCAATTACCAAGTAGAAAATATTTGCGCATAGTGGTAGCTGAAACCCAGGTGCATCTCTTGAATTTATATGAGAAACATCATAGTTCTGATAATATCTATCAAATCGTCTATTTCATTAAGAATTTCCGTATAATTATACTATTTATATTCAAATTTACATTTTCTGTATTCGAACGTAATGTTAGGTACAGAAAATAGTACCAATTGTCATATTACCTTTAAAATGTGTTGTACAGCAATGTTCTCAGATATGTGACCCAGATGTACGCTCAGTCCGAAGGCAAATGATCATAGGATATACGAGAAGAATTTAAACAAACTTTACATGGATCAGTTTATGAGTGCCGAGGTGTCGAGTTTAGTGACCTGGAGATGTTTGATCTGACCTCAGTTGTTCATTCGACACACAAAAGCCTTTATTTAATCGTTCTGCATGTAGGTCTACTCACACATGGACTTGAATTTGCCTCTTGAGCAAAATTGAAGTTTGTAGTCAGACGGCCAGACCGGCTTCACTGTAAGTACGCCAGCGGTGGTTTGTCCAAATGGGTCTGGGAGATCACATGCATTGCTGCAGCATAATACTACAATACCTTAGTCAATAAGTTAAACTTTAATGTTACCCATGGTTGAACTCTCCGGCGCATTTGGACGATCCACTGCTGCTGAAAGCTATGAAACTCTGTTGATCACATTGAAGTCTTAGAAATACAGAAACAGAGTTGATGAGGGCTTCTTAATAACACACCTTACTTATTGAAATGTATCACGTTTGTGTAAGGAGGTGTGTTATCTTAAATTCAGCCCAACTGAATGGTTCTTACAGTACATTGATGCGTACACTTCTTTTCGCACTTCATTGTATTTGGATAGGATTATTGCAAATTTTGGATAGTGTTTCTGCATAAACTTCCTATGTTTAAATTATACTATGGACCATTCCTAGGAAGCCAGGAGATTCCGGTTCGAATTCTGGAAGCATCCAAAATGTACAGCCTTTCTCTCGAAGTCGCTACCCCACGGCGTAGCCGTGCGCGTTAAATCGCTCACTACGACCGCGATGGGGAGCTGCAGCAAGTCCGGAGATCAGAGGTTCGAATCCCATCGCTGACAACGGCTATCCTCAGTGTGGTTTATACACGGGGTTTACCACACTCCCTGTAGGTATCTCCCATCTCCCAGCTCACACACTACAACAGTCCCCACAGAAACACAGGTTATCAGACAAATTCAACACACTTCCAAGTACATGGAGCCGACCAAAGATGTCCCAAACCCCAAATTTGAATTATTAACAACAACAATTTATCCAATCGGGTTATAGAGAGTAAAATACACTAACTTGATGTTCCGTGAAGAATAACATTGAAATCTATAGCACATCTTTAGTCGAGAAAAGACCAGTGAAACAGCAATTAACATAAAATAGCTGCAAAGGGAATCGATCATCTCCACCCATGGTAGGAGTCAGATGTGCGTATGAACTCACTTCACGGTCTGTGACAAGTGACTTCTCTATGCTCTATTTATTCAGACACACTGTGTTGTGACATATTCATGTCAGGAAGGCATTCATCTCACCTCATGATATTGTTAGATTGGCTGTAATAAGTGACACAACAAGCCCTTTTCACATGTAACCTTGACATATTGCCTTACTGCCGAGATTTAGGCCTTCTTCCTAATCCCTGGCCCTTTGTATTACGTCAATAGTTCTGTTTTAGGGTAGCCTTCTACTTAAATACATATTTCCAAGCCTTTCGCACCAGTAGTTTTGACACCAATCCATCATAAACGATGAACAGAAAATAGTCTGGCAGTAGGTATTTGGTCATCCGGGAGAAATACAAAATTTTAGCCACAAATTCAAAATGTTCAGACTGACAGCATATATTATATTATATTATATTATATTATATTATATTTATTCTTCCCTCAGGCTGCAATCACCCTCATTGAACGAATCACAACTGTTCCCATTTTAATTATCTGTTGGTAGTGATTCTGGTAGCTACGTATTGTCACCCTGAGCTTAAGGTTAGGTAGAAGTAGAATCTTTACCTGCCCAAGAGGATAGCCCCTTGTCATCAGGATACGTACTTGCAAACAATGCAATACATAGCATTACACGGTATAGGTAATCCACATGGATGAGCTCACAAGGACAGTCATTCCACACAAACATCGTATATTTGTACCTGCCTTCCCTCTTGCCCCACACTAGCCCTGACGTACTGATAGATGCGAACAGTTGACAGCACACTCACTTCAGAACAGCAAAGACTCGTCTAACGGGTAATGTACTGTTTAGCCTAATTGTTTACAGGTTAGTGTATGTGAGTAGTTATTCCCCGGCCAATTTAATAGACCGACTGAAAAGCAATTCTTTTACAACACCATTTCAAGGACGGCCGAAGGTGCCACTCGTCTTCCAAGTCTGTGCTAACCTTAGCGCGCGTAGCATCGGAAGGAAGGCATTAGAATCTATCGAGGGAATGATGCTAATGTATGAGCACGGAACGGCATGGTGGCTGGTGGTTGGGTCGTGGTTCTCAGCGCGGAAGTGGATGCTGCGACTCGACTCATCCCCTTGATGGAGAGTGGCGTTCATTTTTATGGCTCTCATTTTCTAGAGAGCATCTAGTTTCCTGAACCAATTACACGATTACTCCATTGTTTGCGTCGGACTACTGCGTGCAGGGAGCGCAAACGCGGTCGCCCGATTTATGGCAATTGAGAATTAATTGGGGACGGAAAGCATAGCTCATAAGTGTGGACTGGTGAGACTTGAACCAACCATCACAAAGAGGAAAGCCATGACATTTCATCTTTGTTACACAACGGGGACTCAAGAAAGTGTTGGACAGTTTCAAATTAGTACGGTGTCTAATCCGTGCAGCTCATCAACTTATCGTGGAGTTCGTCTGGTAACCTGTGCCATTGTGATGGTTGTAGAACTGTGTGTGTTTGTAACTGAGTAAGGATTTGGGTAGGAGGTGGCCTAGGCCTATATATAGGAACGATCCTGGCATTTGCCTGGATTAGAAGTGGGAACCACCGAAGACCACTTCTAGGACAGCTTATCTATTATTAGAAGATTTTCAGTCGGTCAACACAAGTGTGCCCAATTAAATTGGCGGGAAGCTACAATTAAGTTCCTAGTGCCTGAATTAAATACACTAAAAACACTTCTCACACCAATGGGGACTAGTTTCGTTCATCAGATCCTGCTCACATGGGCTTCATTTAGGTACAGCGGATGAGTATATAACACTCACTTGTGTACAACGGTATTTACAAGTATTAAGCTACAGAAGTTTTTTACCGACAGTAGTGGCTACGCTGGCTAAAGCGCAGCATTAGGTCATGGGACCAAGCTCTCTGCTGACTCGGTAGACGCGTGGGCTCGAGCCCCACCGTCGGCCGTCCTTGAAATGGTTTTCCATGGTTTCCCCATTTTCAACACCAGGCAAATGCTGGGACGGTACCTTCTGACAGGCCACGGCCGCTTCCTTCCACATCCTTGCCCAGTTTCATTCACCATCATTCATTTCATCTCTCATTAACTCCTCTCATGAGGTTGGCGTCAGGAAGGGCATCCGGCCGTAAAAACCATCGCCATAAAGACTTCCATCGCATCTCATCCCCGACCCCTTTGGTAAAACGGGAATAATAAGGGGTAGACATACAAGCTACAGAAGTTTTTAATTGAACTTTGTAACGAGTCGGATTTTTTAACCAATTATGTCTTTTATTCCGTTAGTCTAAGTGTTGTGTCTCTAGTTAATACTTTTTATGTGCAGCTTGAAAGTCCGAAACATATTTGACTCGTTAACTTTTATCGTGGCGAGCTTTTGTAGTTGGTTAGCTAGGTTTGTAAAGTTAGCTAATTTGCGGCTGTTTCTGGACTGGCACGTCTAATCCCATCGTGCCTAATCGTTGTTTGCCTACTCATTTATTGGTTGCTAGCGCTATCTGATGCTGTGCCTTGAACTAGTGGGCGATATTAGCGCCATCTGTTGTTGCTATGTGCAACTTACTTTCATACGTGTATGGAGCAGGTTGTGAGCCCTAACTTAAGGGTGTTGGACCTTCCTAACTATTATAGGACAATCTCCATCGTTCGTCACTCGGAAAACGGATCTCCATATATTTGGCAGCCGATATTTAAACGTGATTTGAATTCTATAACACTGCCTATATTGGGCCTTGGTTTATTGAGAATATGGTACAAAGTACATCATTCCTGCTTGACATTTCTCCCTTTATCATTGGTGTCCCCCTTTATATCTTACAGCATGCCTCGTTCGTTATGTTGCTTACTGTTTGTTGTTGGAAAAGCTTCTAATAGTGTGAAGAGGGGTAAACTCTCAAAAAATATTTGTTCGTTAAAGTAGGATGGGTTGTTTACTTGTTAACCTAAGCAAAATGTAGCTGTATGCCTCTTTTACGAGGGGTGTTCAAATGAAAAGGTACGAAACGATACTGTGGATACAATTTATTCGTTATTCAAAAGTAATCACCACAGGCCTTTGCATAGGTGTCCCATTGCTTCACTAGTCGCAGGATTCCCTGTTCCAAACAGATGGAAGTCGCAAGGTGACAAGTCCGGTCTGTAGGGCGGATGCTCAAGTTGCTCCCACTTGAACGTGGCCAATACACCTTGTGTGACGTTAGAGACGTGTGGGCGAGCGTTATCATGGAGCAGAATCACTCCCTTCGTGAGCAGTCCAGCCCGTTTGTTCTTGATGGACTTGCGTAGGCTACGGTGTCGCACAATACACGTAACTGTTAATGGTTCGACTCAAGGGAAAACGTTTCCAATCGGACGACGAACTAAAGGACACCGTACAGGATTGGCTCCTGTCGCAACCACAGGACTTATGGGAACAGGGAATCCTGCGGCTAGTGAAGCAATGGGACACCTGCACACAGGCCTGTGGTGATTACTTTTCAATAACGATTAAATTGTACACACAGTATCGTTTTGAACCTTTTCATTTGAACACCCCTCATAATATGAAATCCACATTTTGTTTCATAGTGTTAAGATTTCTATGTATGTTTCTACACACATCAAAAAAAGTTTTGCATCACCTCGGTTCCAAGAGTTCCGGAACCGTTAAATACAAAGGGAATAGAGATCAACACAAACAACATTTCAGCTCGTTTTATTGCTCATGAGACCCACACATTGCATGTTGTACCATCATACAGCTAGACTTTCAGCATTTGTGGTCCAGATTGCAGTACACACCACTACCTCTAATACCCAGTAGCACGTCCTCTTGCATTGATGCATGCCTGTATTCGCCGTGGCATACTATCCACAAGTTCATCAAGACACTGTTGGTCCAAATTGTCCCACTCCTCAACGACAATTCGGCGTAAATCTCTCAGAGTGGTTGGTGGGTCAAGACGTCCATAAACAGCCCTTTTCAACATATCCCAGGCATGTTCGATAGGGTTCATGTCTGGCGAACATGCTGGCCACTGTAGTCGAGCGATGTCGTTATCTTGAAGGAACGCATTCACAAGATGTGCACGATGAGGTCGAGAATTGTCGTCCATGAAGACAAATGCCTCTCCAATATTCTGCCGATATGGTTGCACTATGGGTCGGAGGATGTCATTCAGGTATCGTAAAGCCGTTTCGGAGCCTTCCATGACCACCAGTGGCGTACGTCGGCCCCACATAATGCCACCCCAAAACATCAGGGAACCACCACCTTGCTGCACTCGCTGGACAGTGTGTCTAAGACGTTCAGCCTGACCAGGGTGCCTCCAAACACGTCTCCGACGATTGTCTGGTTGAAGGCATATGCGACACTCATCGGTGGAGAGAACGTGATGCCAATTCCGTGGGGTCCATTCAGCATGTTGTTGGGCCCATCTGTACCGCGCTGCATGGTGTCGGGGTTGCAAAGCTGGACCTCGCCATGGACGTCGGGAGTGAAGTTGCGCATCATGCAGCCTATTGCGCACAGTTTGAGTTGAAACACGACGTCCTGTGGCTGAACGAAACGCATTATTCAACATGGTGGTATTGCTGTCAGGGTTCCTCCGAGCGGCAATCCGTAAGTAGCGGTCATCCACTACAGTAGTAGCCCTTGGGCGGCCTGAGCGAGGCCTGTCATCGACAGTTCCTGTATCTCTGTACCTCCTCCATGTCCGAACAACATCGCTTTGGTTCACTCTGAGACGCCTGGAAACTTCCCTTGTTGAGAGCCCTTCTTGACACAAAGTAACAATGCGGACGCGATCGAACTGCGGTATTGACCTTCTAGGCATGGTAGAACTACAGACAACATGAGCAGCGTACCTTCGTCCTGGTGGAATGACTGGAACTGATCGGCTGTCGTACCCCCTCCGTCTAATAGGCCCTGCTCATGCATGGTTGTTTACATCTTTGAGCAGTTTTAGTGACATCTATGAACAGTCAAAGGGACTGTATCTTGGATACAATATACACAGTCAACGTCTATATGCCGGAGATCTGGGAACCGAGGTGATGCAAAACTTTTTTTGATGTGTGTATATTAGTGAAACTACAGGCGCAAGGAAATGTTCTCCGCAGTGCCTACAAGAGTCTGCGAGAGCTAGCATCAGTAGTTACGTTGGCAGCACTACTATCGCTTGTATCACAACAAACAGTAAACTTTGTACTCACCACAGCCATTCATAACAGATACTGGAAGTGCTAATGACGCATACGCTCGCTTATTGCAAAACACACTGACGATTTCGACAGTCTACAGTCCACACGTGTGGGATTCACCCTGTCAAGGACATCGTGCTGCCAACTAAACTGCTGATGCTAGCTCTGGCAGAAGTCGGCAGTCACTGCGGATAACATTTCCTGGCGCCCTGTAGTAGCCTATGTCCAGTGTCGTACATGTATTCGCATACTGCCGAGTGTTATCTGTGTTGACTTGGAATATTGTGTTCTTTATGTCATGTGGCTATTCTTCTGCCGATATGTCCTATATAGTTTGCTTGACACCCTGCTTCCGGGCAAGTTAATACTCATACCCTAGATTTTGAGCATGGGTCCTGTTTATTTAAGTTACTGTCATGCAAGTGTTTCTCAATTGTGTTGGATGTTCTGAATGCTATTTTGATTCCTTGTTTTTTTAATAGTGTTACGTGCCACCCCTGTCAGCGGGCGTTGGCGCTGTTCGGAAACTTCCTCTTGTATAGAACCTCTCCTCCACTCCCATCAGCGGGCGTCGGCGCAGCTCGGCAACTTCCACTTGTAAGGCGTCGAACTTCTTTTCCACTGCCGTGACTTCCTCACACAGACCCAGTTCTAATTTCTTCAGGTCCTTTGCTAACTTATTCTGACCGTCTTCCATCTTCTTCTGGCCGTCTTCAAGCTTCTTCTGGCCGTCTTCTAGTTTGGCAGTTAGGTCCTTGGTTAAATTCTTCTGGCCGTCTTCCATCTTCTTCAGGTCCTCCGCTAGCTTATTTTGACCGTCTTCCATCTTCTTCTGGCCGGCCTCCATCTTGGTTTCCATGCCACTTAACTTTTCTAGCAATGCTGCCAATTGGGCTTCCATGTTAGATGTTTGTCTTGTAAAGGGCATGCACTCACAGGAAAATTAGTGAACTGTGGTAAAATGACCTGCTCGGGTTTTGAAACCAGGACCTTCAGGTGTTGTGCTTGTGTTTGAGTTCGTAATCCGGCTTCTGACACCAGTTGTTACGTGCCACCTTCTCCATGGGGCCGCCCACGTTGTACGTCTTCAGTGGGCCCCGTCGCCTTCGTCCTGGGCCCTTGCTGGCTGTGCAATCGTGGCACTTCGCGCAGTGGTTCTCCACGTCTGTTCGGCATCCGATCCAGTAGAACCGCTCTCTCAGCTTCTCCAGGGTCTTCTTTATCCCTAGGTGTCCACCAGATGATCCTCCATGGACTTCCTTCAGGACTTCCTCCATCATAGCCTTTGGAACGACGACTTGTTCCCGAGATGTCTTCCCGTCGGTGCTCTCCCAGGTACGGCAGATGAGGCCATCCCTTACAACCAGCGAGTCCCACTGCGCCCAGTAGGACTTAAACTTTGGGCTGCAGTCACTCACAATGTTCCACCCGGGTCTGGGGACATAGGCCCTCTTCCATTCGGCTATCAGTCCCAGGTAATCATCTTCCGCTTGTGCCCGCGTGAGAGATTCGCGGCTCCAGCTCCCTTGAAGTTCCACGGTAGTCCTTCGGCACTGTATCCCGGTGTTCTCCTCCCCCACAGTAGTTAGGTAAAGAGATGCTCACCACATAAAGGTATGTTGTTGGAAAATTTAGTAGAGATCAGATGATTAGGTTGGTCGTAATTTGATTTAAGCTTTTAACATTTGGGTGGCCGCCATTACGTTTTCGTCAAGATGGCGGCGATATAAAACATGACACCGAGGTGCCCTTTGCTAGTGCTACCTCTGTACCAAATTTTGTTCAATTCGGTTTCACCGTGTTCGAATTGATAGAGGAGGACAGACATTCAGAAGACACACACTCACAGACACACAGACTCACAGATACACACAGACAGACACACAATTTTTCGCCCTGTGTTGATCTCATAAGTTCAAAGTTTTACCGAGTTTGAATTGATAGGGGGAATCGATTTGCACATATGCATGGCCGCCATATTCAAACTATTAGACTGATGACCTTGTAGCTTGGTCAAGGAACGCTCCTCGCATAAAGGTATGTTGTTGCAAAATTTAGTAGAGATCAGATGATAAGGTTGGTCGTAATTTGATTACAGGTTTTAACATTTGGTTGGCCGCCATTGCGTTTCCGTCAAGATGGCGGTGATATAAAACATGACACTGAGGTGCCTTTTACGAGTGCTACCTATGTACCAAATTTCACTCAATTCGGTTTCACCGTGTTTGAATTGATAGGGGGAATGGATTTGCAAACATACATGCCCGCTATCTGCAATCTATTGGGCTGATGACCTTGTAGTTTGGTGGAGGGGGAATCGATTTACACACATACATGGCCGCCATCTGCAAACTATTAGTCTGATGACCTTTTAGTTTAGTTAAAAGACGCTCGCTACATAAATATATGTTGTTGAAAAATTTGGTAGAGATCGGATGGTTAGGTTAGTCGTAATTTGATTTAAGCTTTGAACATTTGGGTGACCACCATTACGTTTCCGTCAAGATGGCGGCGATATAAAACATGACACTGAGGTGCCCTTTGCTAGTGCAACCTATGTACCTAATTTCGTTCAATTCGGTTTCACCGTGTTCGAATTGATAGAGGAGGACAGACATTCAGAGTACACACACTCACAGACACACAGACACACACAGATAGACACACAATTTTTCGCCCTGTGTTGATCTCATAAGTCTACTTTCATTTTTTGCAAAAATCGAAAGTAGGCTAAAAATGGGAATAATAAGGGTGTGCTATACATACATAAGCCTACATACATTATTATTATTATTAATAATAATAATAATAATTATTATTATTATTAATGTAATATCAATAGTATTAAATAAACAAAATAAATTATTATTATTATTATTATTATTATTATTATTGCGGGGATGGTACCTACTGTACGGCCACGGCCGCCATCTTCCTTGCCTATGTATCCTAATCATCCCCTCCCTTCCCTCATGAGGCCCCTGTTCGATTTGCAGGTGAAGCCGCCTGAGCAAGGTGCTGATCACATCTCCCCAATTGTATCCACTCTAACCAGATGTTCACAGTTCTAGGACACTGCCCGTAGAGACGGTAGTGGGGAGTTCCATCGCTGAGTCCGTGGGAGCCACCAACCTGAAGGGTAAAATCGATTTTAAAAAATATATATTATTTGGGGGCGTGATGGGGCAGTGGCCAAGCTGATTGCCTCCCGCCAAGGCACCGATTGCTGATCAATTCATGTGGGATTTTCAAAATTATATGTCTTGTCCAGTGGTTCGGATTCCATGCAATAGGAATTCCTGTGGCAAATGAATATAATATTAACGGTCACTCAAAATTACAAATTTTATTCCTTTCTCTTTGTATTATTATTATTATTATTATTATTATTATTATTATTATTATTACTGAGGTTTATATTAGGCAGTGGCGGGTGTGGGCGTGGCTGTTGACATCATAAGAGAAAAATCAAGATATAATAGATTTATAACTTCATACACAATTCTCGATACATTCAATAAGTTGCTTCTTAATTGGAGGACCTTGGTGGCGCAACGGGTGAGGGGTGAGCATCCCAACAGGAACGACCAGGCTTCGATTCTCAGAAGTAACAGGGCAATATAGAACTCTCCAACGTCAGTTAAGCGGCTCCTACTTGACTTCGCCAGCGGATTCCCTCCGGAAATGAAGGCTGTCACTGCCCTCATCCTTCCTTTCAATGAAAGTGTGGTGGCTTGTCTTCCTCACAGGCTATGCCTTACATTAGTAACACCAACCAGTTCATATACCATTGTGGACATAAAACATGTCAGAGTGTGTGTGGTACATAGCGGTACGCTGGACTCTATTCGCATGGCGTGGCGCCAAGTGACACGGCCTCGTCCTACGCATCTACAGCTTCTCCATGATCGGATTCGGCCTGCACTTGATAACTGTCCTTCAAACAATGGAGACACAAGTGACAGGGCAGTTGTTCTTTTATTTTTTTTCTCTTTTCCTAATGCACTTTTTGTTTGTTTTACTTTTGCTGTTTACAATGTTTTCCTTATTTATTTTATTAATACGCCAGTCCCCAAGCCAGGGGATTTAAGGAAATCCCCATGGCTTGACCGGGAATCGAACCCAAGGTTCATCGGGTCAAAGCCTGCCATGACAACCAAGTAGACATGTAGTCGGGCTTACAGTTGGCCAACGAGTCTCAAACTTGAGAAACTGGATTACATAATGAACTTATCTACTATCTATACACAGTTATTCGTTAAATTCATGACTCTACTGTGCGGCCTCTAATAATAACCTAACACCTCACCAAGTAGAATATTTGAACATAACATTTATGGTTGGGTAAACTGGTTATCCTTATTCATATTTATGCACAAGTAGCTTTTCAATAACTGGGCTTTCTGACAGGATATTTTTCAAACATCAAACAGTTTCTTCATTTTATTCGATAGTTACCAGAAGTACCCTTACATATACTGTCTATGTTTCATTCTACAGAGAACACATTTATGATTTTCAGACTTTGGGTATTTGTGTCTCCTTATCTACAAATGATATAGCATGTCAATATGTTGATTTATCAGATCATGTTGAAACATCATTTTTTTTTCCAAAACCCAGTCAGTATTATATATAATTACAATTTGCGGTGGATTTAACTTATTTCCGAGCGTGGTTTACAAACAATATTTAAAATGCATTTTCTTAGAATCCTTTGCATCTTCCCCCATGGAAATTTCACCCTCACACTGAACAAAAATAAAAATACACTGAAGAAAATAGAAATTGCAACACCATGAAGGCATTGGTCGTTTGTGTTTATTTTCAAGATATGGAACGATGCCATGTAGGTATATAAACGATCAAAGTTTCAGACCCATTGGATTGTTGCTACAGGTCTCTCCACGTGCTTGGTCGCGGAGGAATCAACTCCAGTATACAGACTCTGGTGTAGCGTAGTTGACTTGAAGTCTGTGCAGTGAAGTGTTCCCCGTCAAACATGCCTCGACGACAGAGAAGAGCACGCTATCAACAACTGTCGCCGTTTGAGAGGGCTCGGATAATTGGGCTGTGTGAGGCTCGATTATCGCTAAGGACTGTCGCTGTACGTGTTGGCCGACAGGCATCTACGGTACAACGGGTATGGCAGCAGTGGTCAAATGAAGGTACCCACACTCGTAGACCTGGCACAGGCCCAGCGCGACAGACAACTGTGAGAGAGGATCGCCGCATCATTCGGATGGCCCGGATGGCCCGGATGGAACCCCATGCAACAGCAGCGCAAATTCGAGCAGCTGTGGCACCCCACGTTACACAACAAACAGTTGGTAATTGCCTGCGTGCAGCTGGCTACGATCCCGTGTCCCTGCAGAAGGTGTTCCATTGACCCCAAAACAGCGACGTGTAAGGCTGGCCTGGTGTCGAGAACGATCGACGTGGGTCGACGAATGGCATAGGGTCGTCTTTAGTGATGAATCGCTCATTTTTATTATTTTTTTAGCGTATGGCTTTTAGTACCGGGAGTGTCCGAGGACATGTTCGGCTCGTCAGTTTTGTAGCTGCTTCGAGACGGACACCCAATGGGTGAGCTACAAGTACCGTTGGGGAGGGAAGTTGGAATGTAAGGACGAGGAGTTGGAAGGTAGCGGCTGTGGCCTATAGTTAAGGACCAACCCCGGCATTTGCCTGGAAGGAAGATGGGAAACCACAGAAGACCATCTCCAATGTTGCCGGCGGGGGGATTCGAACCTCCTCGCCTCCCGGATGTGAGCGACTGCCAGCAGTCATGCCGTAACGACCACGGCTAACTCAGCCGCGCTTCTGTCTTGCACGCAGTGATTGCCGGAATCGTGTGCGCCGACGCACCGGGGAGAGGGGCCGTCCAGACCTTATTGTCGAGAGGCACACAGGGCCAACACCAAGCATTATGGTCTGGGGAGCTCTTAGCTTTAATGTGAAATCACATTTAGTGCTTGTTGAGGGCACTATGACTGCTCGACAGTACGTTGATAGGGTACTCAATCCAGTGGTTGTCCCTATGATGGCGAACATTGCTAATGAGATGTTTCAGCAGGACAATGCCCGGGTTCACACTGCACGCATCTCCAGAGAAGCTCTCCACGACATCACGTCCTTAGAATGGCCCGCCAGATCCTCGGACCTCAGTCCTATTGAGCATGTGTGGGACATGATGGGTCGACAACTGGCCAACCGTCCTCAGCCACCCACAACTCTGGAACAACTGACCCATACAGTGCAGCAAGCATGGGCCACAATTCCTCAGGAAGCGATCCAGGGCCTTATTGACTCCATGCCTCGAAGAATTCATCAATGTATTGCAGCTCGTGGTGGGCACATCCTGTACTGATTATTGTCCAAACTTGCGGTCAGAGGGACCTGAAAGTATAATCATCGAATCACAACCGAACACTCGTCCTGAATGTTCAATTGCAGCAATGTAGCACCACTCCTTCTGGGTGTTGTAATTTCCATTTTCTTCAATGTACATTTATAGCAAGTAATTACAATTCCCTAATTTACATTGCTACCACGGGAGAGACGAGAGATATTCCCGCTCTCCTTCCATTTAAGGTGAATTTTCTACAGCAGCACTGGCATTAAAGTATTTAAACTTGAAATTTCTGAAGTAAGGTTATTAATAACAAGTAGTTCCTTGAAGAACTAAACACAATATTTTCATATATCTTACATATGTTAATTGCCTCTACCAACATACAAAATTTCAATTTGATTGCTGTAAAAGATTCGTAGATAAAGAGAACAGTCTAAATATTTCGGATGGTCGCCATGTTGGATTTTAATACTTGTAGGCCATAGAGTTATGCACTATTAGATCAATATATTTCGTAGGTTTATTATTCAAACTTCAATCGCATGATTAGGACACAAGAAATAAAAACGAGATTTCAAAATTTCGTACAGCCGCCATCTTGAGGTTACGTAAACAACTGAAAATATAGATGTCAGTGGATTGCAATTTGTAAAAGAATTTACCGTACCAAGTTTCACTGCGCTCGGATGGTTAAATTGCGAGAAACGTCCATTTAAATGATTAAATTTCGCGTCGCTGCCTTGGATTTGTGCTCACTAGGTTATTGAAAGCCCCATATGTGAACTTATGTCCATAGCCTTTATCAACCTACAAAATTTCAGTTTGATTGCTGTCATAGATTAGTAGATATTGAGAACCGTCTAAATATTTCGGATGGTCGCCATGTTGGACTTTTATATATTTAAGCCATAGAGTTATGCACTGTTAGACGACGATTATTGCGTAGGTTCATTATTCAAACTTTGACTTCGATCGCATGATTAGGACACAAGAAATACAAACTTAATTTAAAAAAATTGCACAGCCACCATCTTGAGGTTATGTAAACAATTGAATTAAATTAGATGTCAATGCATTACAGTGTGTACAAACATTTGCTGTTCCATGTTTCACTGCGCTCGCATGGTTAAGTCGCAAGAAAATTCTATTTGAATGATTCAACTTCGCTTGGCCGTCATGTTCGTTTTCTACTTAGCAGGATTCTGAAGAGCACATAAGTGATCTTTTAATAGTGTCCTTTATCGCCGTACAAAATTTCAAGGCGATATCGGTAGTAGTATCGGAGATATAGAACGTCGGTGAAATATTTCGCACAGCCGCCATGATAAATTGGTGGGACGGATTACAATTTGAAGAGCACAGTCGTGGTGGCACAAGATAGTAATATGACCTTACCCTGTTTCATTGAAATCACTTTTGCCGTTTAGATTGTATTAGGGGTCACACACACACACACACACACACACACACACATATACGCGCACACACACACATGGACAAAAGATGATCTCATAAGCCTATTTTTGCATAAATGAAAATAGGCTAAAAATTAGTTACCTGAAGTACCCTTACATATACAGTCCATGCTTCATTCTACAGAAAAAACATTTAAGATATTCAGACTTTCGGTATTTGTGTCTCCCAATACGTTGATTTTTCAAATCATGTTAAAATATAAAGCAAACCTGAAATACCATCCCTTTCTGATAAATAGTTTTCAAGATATACTGTAAAGTGCAGAAAATAAAGTTTAGGGGAGTAATGTAGGGCCTACATACTGTTACGGCTGTGTGTTTGTTTCATCGCTCGCCGCATGAGTCACAACTGCCCCAGGGCTGGGCTGGGCTGCTCTGCCTCAGTGTATTGCGTGCGCCTTATGCAACAGGACTACTAGGACAAAGGGATGGTCCAGAATATTCGCGACTCAGCCAGTGAAGGAAACCTCGAGAAGCCGTGTACCCTGGATGGGTCTAGAAGCATTTATTGAGTCACCGGCCTGCTATATAAGAGCGACCTGTCAAGCAGTTGTTGTTGTGTTTTACGAGCTAGTGCGAGCGTTTATCCTGAGTGACAGAAGTGTGGTGACTTACGAAACCCCTAGTGAAGCCGTTTCTCTTGACAGCGAGGAAGTGAGAAGCATACAGGGGACTGCCTGTGTTTTGAGTGAGTGTGATTTCACTGAGCGTCAGAGATATAGTGGTGAAGTGCCGTGCGAGTTACGAAATCCAGTGATATTATTTCCCAGCTCGTGAACAGCGAAGCAGCGTGTAGAAGGTTATCGAACAACCTGTGTTGTGCTTTCTACCCACCGTAATCCAGTTAACAAAAGTGCCACTAGGGGGTGGCACGTAACAACTGGTGTCAGAAGCCGGATTACGAACTCAAGCACTACACCTGACGGTCCTGGTTTCAAAACCCGAGCAGGTCATTTTCTCTAATTTTCTCGTGAGTGCATGCCCTTAACAAGACAAACAACTAAAATGGAGGCGCAATTGGCAGCATCGCTGGAAAAGTTAAGTGGCATGGAAACCAAAATGGAAGACGGCCAGAAGAAGATGGAAGACGGCCAGAAAAATTTAGCCAAGGACCTGAAGGACGGCCAGAAGAGGATGGAAGACGGTCAGAAGAATTTAACCGAGGACCTAACTGCGAAATTAGAGGACAGCCAGAGGAAGATGGAGCACAGCCAGAATAAGTTAGCAGAGGACCTAACCGCCAAATTTCTGGATGGCCAGAAAAATCTGGAAGAGTGTCTGCTGACAAAATTTGAGGAAAGCCAAAGTAAATTAGAACAGGGGCTGCGTGAGGAAGTCACGGCAGTGGAAAAGAAGTTCGACGCCTTACAAGTGGAAGTTGCCGAGCTGCGCCGACGCCCGCTGATGGGGATGGAGGAGAAATTCAAAGCCTTACAAGAGGAAGTTGCCGAACTGCGCCAACGCCCGCTGACGGGGGTGGAAGAAAAATTCAACGCCTTACAAAAGGAAATTGCTGAGCTGAACCAACGCCCGCCGACGGGGATGGAAGCGAGATTCAACGCTCTTCAAGAGGAAGTTGCCGAGCTGCGCCGACGCCCGCCCACAGGTACACCGGGAATATCAGGAACGGGACAGAGCAGAGTGACGCCCCCAACCTTCGACGGAAAGGTCCCGTGGAGCACCTATTTACGTCAGTTCGAGGCAGCCTGTTCCATAAACAACTGGAACAGTACGGAAAAGGCTACAGCTCTCATTGTAGCGCTGAGAGGGGACGCCCTTAACGTCCTTCAGGCCATCCCGACTGGATCCCAGGACTACGCTTCACTAATCGCCCATATAGAGTCCCGATATGGAGATAGCCATCTTCAGCAGGCCTACCAGATGCAGCTCCGGACCCGGGTGCAAAAGAACGCGGAAACCCTGCAGGAGTTCGAGATGGACATCGCACGTCTCGTAAGGCTCGCCTACCCAACAGCGCCAGGCGGCTTTCTGGAGCAGATAGCGACGCAGACCTTCACCGACGGGCTACGGGACTCGGACACTCAACAGGCGCTGCGACTCGCGCGAAATAAGACCCTGGCAGATGCGCTGAGCCACGCACTTGAGTTCGAGACGGCAAAACAGGCATCCAGAATGCACGCGCGGGAGCGTCAAGTGGACGTCGATGATCCAGTAAAAACCAACGAGACCAAGCCCCTGGCCGACGAATTAATGGAGGCGCTAAGCCGTTTCTTCGATAGTCGCGGCACCACCAGCAACGACACAGCCGGAAGGCAACCAGAGAGGCGGCCCGGAAGAGGACTACCGACCTGCTGGACCTGCGGTAAGAAAGGCCACCTGAGCAAGGACTGCGGTGATCGCCACCGTCGAGGGTATCCGACGGGAAATCAGTCATCTGAAAACCGCGCGGCCCAGGGAAACGAGTATTAGCCAGCCTTGGGGGGCAAAGGTTGGCTTGTGACAGTCGTCAAGCCCCAGCAGTCCAAGTTCGTGTGACGAAGTTACGGAGGGACAATAGCAGCCTGATGGTCGACGGAGTCGTCAACGGAGAGAGCTGGCCCATGCTAATCGACACGGGAGCATCGAGGACCATCGTCAGTCCCACCGTGATCCCGAAGTGGAGAGTGCAACCCACACAAGGGAACCTCCAGCTAATAACCGCGACCGGAGAGACCACACCGGTACATGGCGAAGCATCACTGGAGTTCGTCATTGGTCGACGGGCGATAAAGCATCCAGTGCTTGTGGCTGACGTATCAAACGAAGTGATCATCGGACTGGACTTCCTGGACCAGAACAACATCATCTTGGATCTGAGTACCAACACTCTGCACTTCGGAGGTGAGGAACTTGCTTTGCAACCAGCACACGAGGCCATCACCGCACGACGAGTAAGGCTGAGAGAGGACGTCATCGTTCCCGCCAGGACGAAGGTCAGCGCTGCCGTAATTGTCGACGGAACTGCTGAGGGAGTGGCGGCTGTCATCGAGCCAAAATATGAGGACATCCAGACAAAAGGATTGCAAATTGCCAAGACCCTCATCAATACGACGTCTCGGCCGTACGTCCGCCTGTCCAACCTGAACGACTACGACATTACTGTTCACCGGGACACCAACCTAGGAGTCTGCGAGCCCGTTACCTGGATTGCCCGCATCACAGACACGACGAACGGACACCTGCAGACGGACAATCGAAGAAGACGCGACCTGCCAGAAGAACTACAGAAGCTGTACCAAGGATCCCAGGACCATTTAGACGAGGAGTAATCACGCCAACTTCAGGACCTGCTACGCGAATTCCAGGATGTCTTCTCCGTGGGGAGCAATGACTTCGGTAGGACAAGCTTGGTCCAGCACAGAATCGACGTTGGGGGCAGCGCACCGATTAGGGCCCCATTCCGACGTGTCCCGCTCGCCAAGCAAGCTGAAGTCGACCGGATGGTAGAAGAGATGAAGGAGCAAGGAGTGATCGAGCCATCACATAGTCCTTGGAGTTCTCCGGTCGTGCTAGTGAAGAAGAAGGACGGTTCCATCAGGTTCTGCGTGGATTACAGGCGGGTGAATGACGCCACGAAAAAGGACAGCTACCCTCTACCCCCGATCGACGACACCCTGGACACCATATCAGGGTCAAGATGGTTCTCCACCTTGGATTTGAAGAGTGGCTACTGGCAGGTGGAGGTCCACCCTAAGGACCGCGAGAAAACGGCGTTCTCTGTGGGCAGCGGGCTCTGGCAGTTCACCGTCATGACATTCGGTCTGTGCAACGCCCCTGCGACCTTCGAAAGGCTAATGGAGTCCATTCTGAGGGGACTACACTGGAAGACCAGCCTGGTCTACCTAGACGACGTCATCGTTCTGGGGAGAAGCTTCGAGGAGCACTACAGCAACCTGAAGGAGATCTTGATGAAGCTATGGGCTGCCCAGCTGAAGTTGAGCCCCAAGAAGTGTCAGCTCTTCCAGAAGCAGGTCCAGCACCTTGGGCATATCGTCTCCGAGGAGGGGGTGCGCACCGACCCAGAGAAGACCGCAGCTGTGAGGGAGTGGCCAGTTCCGAAGGACAAGTCCCAACTACGAAGCTTCCTGGGACTCTGCACTTATTACCGTCGCTTCGTGAAAGGATTCGCCGACATCGCCAAACCTTTACATCGACTGAGAAGGACCAACTCTTCACGTGGACAGCAGAATGCCACAGTGCCTTCGAACAACTCAAGCAGGCTCTGTGCACCGCGCCTATTCTGGCCTACCTCAGACCTGGAACAAGGTTCATTGTCGATACCGATGCCAGCGACTTTGGTATAGGGGGAATCCTGTCGCAAGTACTGGACGGCGAGGAGAGAGTAGTGGCCTACTTCAGCAAAGCCTTGTCAAAGCCCGAAAGGAACTACTGCGTCACCATGAAGGAGCTGCTCGCCATCGTGAAGACCATTGAACACTTCCACAAATACCTGTACGGGCAGGAATTTCTCATCAGGACCGACCATGCGTCCCTGCGGTGGCTCCTGAACTTCAAGCAGCCCGAGGGTCAACTCGCGCGTTGGTTAGAGAGGCTTCAACAGTACAACTTTGAGATCCAGCACAGGAAAGGCCAACTGCACTCTAACGCCGACGCCCTGTCACGAAGACCGTGCCCCGAAGACTGCACCTTCTGTACCAGAAGAGAGGAGAACACCGGGATACAGTGCCGAAGGACTACCGTGGAACTTCAGGGGAGCTGAAGCCGCGAATCTTTCACGCGGGCACAAGCAGAAGATGATGACCTGGGACTGATAGCCGAATGGAAGAGGGCCTGTGTCCCCAGACCCGGGTGGAACATTGTGAGTGACTGCAGCCCAAAGTTTAAGTCCTACTGGGCGCAGTGGGACTCGATGATTGTAAGGGATGGCCTCATCAGCCGTACCTGGGAGAGCACCGACGGGAAGACATCTCGGGAACAAGTCGTCGTTCCAAAGGCTATGACGGAGGAAGTCCTGAAGGAAGTTCATGGAGGATCATCTGGTGGACACCTAGGGATAAAGAAGACCCTGGAGAAGCTGAGAGAGCGGTTCTACTGGATCGGATGCCGAACAGACGTGGAGAACCACTACGCGAGGTGCCACGATTGCGCAGCCAGCAAGGGCCCAGGACGAAAACGACGGGGTCCACTGAAGACCTACAACGTGGGCGGCCCCATGGAGAGAGTGGCCATCGATGTTGCTGGGCCATTCCCGTTAAGCGAGGCAGGGAACCGCTACATATTGGTCGTCAGCGACTACTTCACCAAATGGCCGGAGGCGTATGCGCTCCCTAACCAAGAAGCCGCGACGATCGCAGAGACCCTGGTGAAGGAATTCGTCAGCCGGTACGGAGTACCCCTGGAGCTGCACTCCGACCAAGGGAGGAACTTTGAGTCGCAGGTGTCCAGAACCTATGCCAGCTGCTGGGAATCCGGAAGACAAGGACGACGCCGCTACACCCTCAGTCCGGCGGGATGGTAGAGCGATTCAATCGCACCATCGAGAACCATCTCCGAATAGTCGTCAGCGAGCACCAGAGGGATTGGGACAAACATCTTCCACTATTTCTCCTGGCCTACCGCGCCGCCGTGCATGAAGCCACCGGGTGCACACCAGCCCGGGCCATGTTTGCGAGGGAGCTCCGTCTACCTGTCGATCTTGCCTTCGGCCGACCTGGGAATGATCCGGTCCCGGTAAGCCAGTATTGTCAAGAACTGATCGACCAACTGGAGGACGTGCACGCGTTCGCGAGGAGGAAACTGCGGATCGAGACCGACCGAATGAAGACCCGATACGACCAACAGACGGATGCTGGCGGATTCCACGAGGACGACCTGGTCTGGTTCTTCAACCCATTACGGAAGAAAGGCCTGTCACCCAAACTGCAGAAGTCCTGGGAGGGCCCGTACCGAGTCGTGAAACGGATCAACGATGTCGTCTACAGGATCCAGCGGAGCCCGAGGGCGAAGATGAAGATCGTGCATCGAGATCGCCTGGCAGCCTACGAAGGGACACAGACGGACCAATGATTGATCGGGACGATCAGCCTTTTAGGAAGGGGGTGGTGTTACGGCTGTGAGTTTGTTTCATCGCTCGCCGCATGAGTCACAACTGCCCCAGGGCTGGGTTGCTCTGCCTCAGTGTATTGCAGTGTATTGGTGTGTATTGGACAGTATTGGTCAGTGCTAGGGTGTATTGAAGTGTGGCCGAGTGAGTGAGTGCGCAGCAGTACAGTGATTATTACTGGACGTCTACGGTAACAGAGTGGAAGCCTGTCGGCCAGGGTAGAACTTTGAGTCAGGGCTGTTAGTGCTTGGAGGTGTCGCGGTGCTTCGTGGAAGTCGTGGTCGTGGGATCGACACGGGACGAGCAACAGCGCACAAGGAGCAGCAAGAGGACTCTGGAAGTAAGTGAAGTGGCAGGGACAAGGCTGTAGAGAACCTGTGTAGACTGTACGTGTGAGTGTAAGCTGGAACACTGTAACGCCTCACGGACAGAGAGAACATAAATGTGGAAACTAATAGTGACCAGTAGTGTTTTCTGAAGTTAGACTCAGTGTGTGTGTGTGTGTATGTGTGTGCACTGTGTATGTTTGTGGGCTGGAATAAAATTATATTTCTTTAAAGGAACAATTGTGTTTGTGCTTTCGCCCACCGTAATCCAGTTAACAAAAGTGTCACTAAAGGGGGGGGGGGTGGCACGTAACAATACAAATCTCAATTACCACAGCCACTTCAATGTCAAACGTACTACAGTTCTGCAACTGACATCTTAAACGTCAAAAAGAATCTTGAAGTAGGGGAACTTCTCCGGACTCCGAAAATCAGTTTATTGGAAAATTGAATTTTTGACCAGAAATTCAAGTTAAGCAATCCATTAAATCGCACACCTACCTTCAATTATGACAGCAGTAATGACGAAAGACGAAAATTTATATCTACTGCGAAGTATTTTTTGATTAAACAGCAATATCAAGCAAGTTAATACTGTAGATCAAGGCTATTGTGAACTATTGTGGTCATGTGCCATGGTACGCCATTGTGCAAGGAATCTGAACCACAAGACTATTTCATTTCAAGAATCTCATCTCATATTCATTAACCAGGAATCCATCCACATCCATCTCGGTGAGAAGCAAGAAACGCTATTGTGTCCACTTTTAGATTTAACAATACATTGAACTTATGGTAACATAACTTAAATTGAATTAATGTATTAATATACTGTATGGTCACAGATAATATGCTATAATAGGCCTACTGAAAGAATAGTCTGGTCAGAAGAAGGTGCCCAATTCATCGAATATGAGACGAAATGTTAGTTAAAAACATTAGAACTCAACAGAAGTATACGTCCAGTATATGAAAGGCTTTGGTTTGTCAAGCTTGGGACTGGGGGCTCGCTTGCTAGCACATATTCTGAGTGGACAGGTAGCAGTCTAACCTCGATATCTCGAATCGTTAAGGGATGACAAATGAATTCGACTTATCGAAAATAGAGTTACATAGCAAAAATGTTAAATTAGTGATATTATACTGGTCGCAAAATACTGTATGTCATAATAATGGATGTTTTAAGTTAAATTAAACAATACAAAATGCAGGCGGGCCTTTAGTCTATCACTTTTCATGACTTGAAGAAATCCGTCATCTTATTCTGCTTCATTTCCTGTGCACGAGCTTCCGCCACAAAGTGATGTACGAAACAAGTTGCACTGTGAAAATATGCGAATCATTGAAATAAAGACTAAGTTTAAAGTGCCAGGGATATCGAAAAATTCGAGTTATAAAAATTCCACTTAGAGAGAAATAGGCATGTAAATTATAGGGATTAATTTCGGGAAATATTAACTACTTCAAGTTATGGAATATTCAAGTAATATAGGCTGGACATTTGACTGTACAGTATAGGCAGCTCGGCGCGGCGTTGTTTTGATGTGAACCAATGCCTAAGCCTCATTCCAGGTTCAAATCTCGGACTTGTGCTCGGCAAAGCAGAGACGGGACAGGGTTCCCTCTCATTTTAATTCCAGTTATGATTTTCCCTCTCTTCAGAGAAGTACGACAGGCCTTTCCAGCCGGCACGTTCCTTCATCATCACTGGCCCTACATTTGACTGGAATTAGATCACTAGTTCTTATCCCAATACCAGGCAAAATGCGCCTACTACAACTGCAGTATATACTGTAAGTTAAATTTAAATCGCTCTTCTTTATGCCACCACTAGGCTACATAACAAAACCTCGCGGTTGAAGATCAAAGATGCCCCTGGCTCTTAAATGAAGCAACAACTAGTAGGGTTTCAAGAATGCAGGTAAGCGAGCAATTATTGTGGCTGCTTGTCCGCATCTCGCTGAGTTCGTCATGGATCCAGAACGTGTGAAACTCGACTGTGGTAATACGCCATTCACCAGAAGGCATGCGGGCACTCAGGAGTCAGTAAGAGAATAAGTTATTCTTAGAGCAAAATCCCCTTTGATACATTTTCTGTGTCTGAGTCACCCACCATGCCGGATGGAGCAAATGTCCAGTCTCTGTTCAACATTGCGAGGCTCCACTCGAGCGCCAACCACAGAGTATGACTACTTGGGTCCTGCAGCACCAATGGAGTTTATAAACCAAAAGTCAAACAGCACAAGATGGCCAGTTTCCTTCCCCTCCACGTTATGCACCATTAGCTAACGAGGATACTGTATACAGAATATGAAACCAAACACATGACACATCGAGGAATCGGCACGAGATGTCTCAGAAACTCTCACATGCGTTCGAACAGAGGTTTTCACAGTGCCGTCACCATGTCGAGTGTATAATCATGTCAGTCCACTAACCAGATCAGAGAGTTTGATAGCGGGCAGTTCATATGGTTTCAAAAAGCCTTTTAGTGTGATCTCAATGAATTTGTTCCGGAGTTAATTAATGAAGTTTTCTCCACAATTCAGCGAGATGCTAATGACGTATGGCTTGGGATCCAGCAGACATATTTATAGATTTGCGTGAAACATTCCCATGCAGCTCTGCTTGTCAAGCCTCAGGTCCTCTAGGTTGGGCCCCGTGCACACGCTCAGAACCCGTAAAGCTTTGCGCCAAGCGCGTGACTTGTTTCTCTATGCGAACAGTCACACCCAGTGATTCTTGGACTGTGGACCGCCAATATTTACTGATCAATACTTATGTAGTAGTTTTACAACTATACATTTCATAAAGACCATAGGGCCTACACCACGGCAATCGTGCGACCCCTGAGAAGGAAAATAGCGTTTTAATAATGGAGAGACCCTTAATAACAATAATAATAATATTAATAGAGTTTGAGGGAATAATTATAATAACTAATCCCGTGATTGGAGCTAGAGTGAGCGAGAATTTAACGACGACTGGCCTCCGGATTTCTGGGGACGCGTGACTAGCACGACGAACCCTAGTCACATTACCTTGGATCTAGACGGTTGGATGCTACTGCTCATATCAATCAGCTACGTAATTGTCGTCACGAGGCTGAGTGCAGCCCTCACGTCAGATTTTAAAATCCCTGACGGAGCTGATAATTGAATACGAGGCCTCTTACGTAAGACACAATCATATTACCGTTACACCACGAAGCTAGTAATAATAACAGCAATAATAATAATAACAATAATAATAATAAAACATTCCCGTGCAGCTGTCCTTCTCAAGCCTCGACATTTAGAACCATATTAAACGTACACAAATTTGCCGAGAAACCTACACGGAAAACTACAAGATTGATAGAAGAACGCAAAAGACAGTGAACAGATGAAGAAATATTGGAAAGAGAAGCGAAGACATTATGCTAAGTATGTTCTAACTCGCCCCACAGCGTAGCCGTGCTCGTTAAATCGTGCACCTCGTCCGCGTGAGCAGCTGCATGCAGCTGCATGAAGTCCAGAGGTCGCAGGTTCGAATCCCGGCACCGCGCTGCGCTGGCAGCGACTATCCTGTGTGCGTTTTCCCCCGTTCTTTTTTCCACACTCCCTTTAGGCAAATGCCGAGATAATACCTTACTTCAAGTCCTGCGGCGCCAACACATCCCTGTCCCTACACAGACTACTACGGTCATCCAGACAAGTTCAACACACACCCAATTACAGGGGGCTGATGATCAAGATATCCCAAGCCCCTTAAATGAAATAAAAAAAAGTTCTAACTTGCTCGTTTGTTAGGAATAACGAATAAAAATGAAATAAAACGACTCAGTAGCATTGTTATGTTCAACGTGTTTAGCAGATGCCCGTAGGAAAGAAAATGATATACGTAAATTAATATTGAGGAAAATAGACGGACATGCACAATGGCATGTTGAAGCTACTAACGATGTGAACACAAGCGACATTGTATTGTACAAGTTAACAATCATGTAGGTTACCTACGTCCCAGTTAGCCTTACACCCTATTGTGTTCTCCATGTGCACCTACTTCCTTTCCTGCTTTTCATTTTTTTAATCCCATATTCCCTTTAAAACAAGGAACATTTTCATTATCCTATTTTAAAACGTTATTATTCAAGTGTCCGATAGCTTGTGTACTCTTGGTGTCTGGAGTAGCGACTGTTGTTGCTGACTTATATGGGAGTTTTGCAACAACGTCGTCATGAAGCCTCGTGTTCTTTGTTGTGTGTGGAATCTGTCTGATGAGCTGCGTCACTGTTATGACTGTGGTCATCATCATCATCTTGCACAGTTTCCAGCCACTGGCCGTGTCTGATTGGAACACAAGCCTCTCCAACGTCTTCTGTCTTCCCACCATCTCTCAGCCTCCACCCTTGTCCAGTCTTCTCCTCTCTTCTTCACGCTTTCTTCCACCCCCTTCAGCCACCTGTCTCTCTGTCTTCCTCTCGGTCTCTTTCCTTCCCACTTCGTCTCGTGTATCCTCCTGGGTATCCTCTTCTCCTCCATTCGTTTTACATGTCCATACCATTAAGTCTAGATTTCTCTATACCATCCCGTAATGGTTCCTCCTTCATTAATTCTCTGGTCCTCTCATTTCTTATTCTATCCATCTTTGTAGCTCCAATACTGTTTCTCAAGAACCTCATCTCACTGGCCTGTATTTTGCTCTTCTCCCTTCCTTTCATAACCCAGGTCTCCGAGGCATACGTCAGGATAGGGACATAGTACGTCCGATATATGATCTTTTTGCTGTTCTGAGGGACATCCTTGCTCCATAACATGCTTCTCACACTCCTCCGGAATTCTTCTGCCTGTCTCCCCCGCTCATTTATTTCTCTATCGTTTCTTCCATCATCTTGTATCAGGCTTCCTAGATACTGTAGTAGTGTTTGTATTTGTAATTGGGGCTATGATTTGGGTAGGAGGCTGCCGTGGTCTTATGTTAGCAATCAACCTAGAATTTGCTTGGAGTAAAAGTGGGAAACCACAGTAAACCACTTCTAGGATGGCTGAGGTGAGAATCGAACCCACTTCTTCTCTGTTTTGCCTCCTGAGTCAGGGTAAACCACGTTCCATCCCCCAAACCATAATTGATTTTCCTGGTAGAGCGGGGAATCAAACCCTGCCCACTGCCACGAGAGCCAAGGATGCTAGCTACTACGCTACATCGAGGTCATCTTGTTGACAACTCTACCTGATGGATCCGTGATATGGGTTTGTGGTTTCACAATTGAAGCACTCAGAAGCAGACGTCGCAAAGTTACTTTTACTAAGTTACAGGAGAGTTAGCGATAATTTTCTTAACTATTTTGAAATATTAATGAAAACGAAATGAATTCATTTGATGGGTCAGTTTGCAGATTAACAGCATTTCTCATTACTTGACATGTGTGGCAGCAGATCTTTTATCCATGGCTTACGCAACGTTTCACACTTAAAATGGATCAAACGTTGCTTGACTAAACAACTTCTGATTCTTAATAACTGGATTTGTCAAGTATATAATATTGTAGGTCTACCTAGTTACCATAGATAGGTTACATCATACAACTTTATTGTCGCAAATCCATCTCTACTAGGGATTTGTCCAATAGACAATACTTATATGGGATATAAATGCATGGATGGTGCGACAGCCCATGGAGAGACAAGACCTACCAGACGAAAATGCCATTTCATCTCTAGTACATCATATTCCATATCACTTCCATAGCCTACATCTTTGAGTCGTAACTTGTGCTACCTTCTGGCAGAGTGACATGTTGCAGCAGCAAGCCTTCCAAAACATATCTGGCATCTTTTGGACATCATTAAATAGTGTAAAGCTTGAATCCTCACTCCTCTCTTCAAAAGAGGATAAAGTGTAGACATTGTGTGGCGAAATTCAGTTGTACAGTTGAAATATACACCCCGGATTGAAGAAAATTCACGAATACCGTACTTCTTACCAGGATATGGTCAAAGGCATCTTTAAAGTCAGAACTTCAACAAACTGGAGTGCCTTTATAGCCACCATTATCAGTGAGTAGTCGTTTGATTTAAACAACATCAATGGGCTTCTCGTCTAGAAAATCTCTGATCAGTTTGACCCACGTGGATGAGACTAAGGTCATTTTTCTTCTTAATATAGCCAAAAACTCTGCAATTGGGCGCGAAAGAGTGCTCTGGAATCGGATAGTACAGGAAAACTCGTACTTGAGAAAGATGCAATCAGAATTCAAGCACATATCTGTTTTTGCTCTATGATGCACAGTTGTCCATGAAAACATGTCGCTCTCAGGTTTGTTTGCAAGATACAATTTCATGCAGTTAATTAACTTCATTTGATGATTTTTTACAAATTGTTTCAGAGGACAAGAATACAGTTGTGTCATTGGAAGCCAAGTTTCATACAACAAAACTAGAGTAAGCCGCAACAAATGTCTTTTGTAATATTCTTGTCCAATATTTGTACAGGAAGAAGCAATTTTTGGTAATCAAAACAAATTATCTGCATTGAGGAATCGCTCTTAGATGACCCCCTACATATGTGTAGAAACATTCAGTGTATTTTGTTTTTTGTCCAACATGACAGCCTTCTAGCTTGTTCACTAAAGGCTGCTGAGTACTGTGGACCCATTTTTGGTATTTTAAATTAAAATTATGGTAGAATACATAATTGAACAACAATATTTTCCATTCTTCTACAAAATAGGTTCTTGATCAATTAAGTCTTTTATGTAACTGACACACATTCAATTGAGCAGGAATATATTTTACAGGTATTTTCCAGGGTTTCTGCGTCTGCTACGTCCACGAGAGGATTTAATGTGGATAGTTAATTTTCATTTGCATCTGATTATGTAGAAGGTTCATTTATCGGTGCTAGCGGTTGTTTTTTGCCTCCTTCCTGATGATTCTGAGTCACTAGTAGGATTATATTCCGAACCTCTACCTTGAGGAGTCGCTTTTCAGACCAATACCATCCTCCAACATGTTCCACTCTATAGTGAATAAAACGTTTGTAGCAAGGAACGCAAGGAACCAGTGGCGCCACCAAACGTTTGACGCGGCAACTACTTGATTTAACAACTTATAACTCAAAAAGGCAAACTTAACCGCTTCTGTTTCTAGAACTTCAATCCATTGAACGGGGCACGTTCATCGCATGATCGATTTAACGTTCTCTGATCCATAAATCTTTTAGCATCGTTATAGAGGTGGTCATCAGCGTGCTAATCGTGTACGTAACTGGATTTCTCGAAAACCTTGACGTAACAACTTCTGCTTCTGAAAGCTTCAGTTCATCTTTTATAAAATGCTGTTACGGTCTACTTCCTCCCTGGTAGTAGCACAGGTCACGGTATATGCATACCAGCCACTACATCAGACTATCCAGAACTTGGGGATCCTTCGTCGATCATAGTTCAAATGTGCTTTTGTCGTAGGCTATACCATTTCAATTTCAGATGATAATAATAATCTACAATTTATGGACGGCAGTTATTAATATCTCCATGGGTTACATAATATATGCAATTTACAAGCTTACAACTTTACATTGCTAAACATATAGGCTACATAACTACTGTACATGGCGATTAGCTTACAAATAAACGGAAATCTCACTCACATTCACACTCGCACACAAAGTTACATTATATAGCCTACATTGAAATGACATGGGTTTAAGTCTATTTAGGGTTGTCATTTCGCGGCAGAATTGTCGTATAGAAAGGTCTTTTACTACGCGGAGTAGGTCATTCCAGATTTCGTAATGTAGCGGCTGAAATTTTTGGCTGTCACCACGGAGGACCGGGTTCGATTTCCGGATCTACCAGGAAATTAAATTATGGTCTGAGGGCTTAAACGGGGTATACTCAGACTCATGAAGCAATACTGAGAAAAGTTGGGTTCGGACACCCGAGAAGTGGTTTTCTGTGTTTTCCAATTTTAACTCCAGGCAAATGCCAGGATGGTTCCTAACTTAAGACCACGGCTGCTTCCGTCCTAATCCTCAACTGAGTTACAAATACACACATTACTACTACAATCAATCAATCAATCAATCAATCAATCAATAACCATTTTAGGTTATGTAGCTGGTGATTCCTACCTTTGTATTATCTTTTGTATTGATAGAACATTTTATATGAAGATTTTTTAAAATATATATCCTTTATTTTTATGTCCCACCGAGTGACTCCCGGAATAAGGAGTCCCCTTCTACCAAGTGCCAACGGTCTCCTTAGAGAGCGGATGAGCGGGTAGAGGTCCAGGGCTCTCTCAAGCCCTTGGGGCAGGAAACTTCCCCCAAAAGGCGGATGAGCCACTAGTTGGCTAACGGCATAGGATGAAGAAGGCAAAGGGAAACCACTTCATTAAAGGTTTATTAGGATATCCCAAGTATCAGCAGCTCAAGATGATGTTAGCTTTTACAGTAAATTTTTCCGGAGGTAAAATAATCCCCCACCCGGATCTCCGGAGGGGGACAGATAAAGAAGCCAAATTAAGAAATAAGCAGAGAAGAATCGGTACCTGGAATGTACGGACCTTACTCCAGACTGGAAAGTAAAAGAACTTGATCATGGAGATAGAAAGGATGGATTTACATGTATTGGGTATAGCAGAAATGAGATGGCCACATGCAGGAGGCTTTTGGAGTGGAAATTATAGGATAATTCATTCTGGTACAGCAAATAATAAACCAGGATATGGTGGAGTAGGCATTATATTGCATAAAGAACTAGGAAACAGAGTAAAGGGATTTGTGCAATATAATGAACGATTAATTTTAGTACGGATCGAAACTAAACCAAAGGATACTGTGATAGTCCAAGTTTATATGCCGACAACACAAGAGGTTGATGAAGAGGTAGAGAAATGTTATGAAGATCTAAGTGAACTTATAGCTAAAATAAAGGGGGAAGAAAATCTTATTTTACTTGGTGACTGGAATGCAATTGTCGGAGAAGGAACTGAAGGAAATGTTGTTGGTAAATACGGATTGGGGAGAAGAAATGAGAGAGGCGAGAGACTTGTAGAGTTTTGTGTACAGCATAAATTAGTTGTAACGAATACTATATTCCAACACCATCCAAGGAGGAGATACACTTGGAAAGCTCCGGGAGACCTAAGAAGGGCCCAAATAGACTACATATTAGTAAAGGAAAGATTTAAGAACCAGGTGAAAGATAGTAGAAGTTACCCTGGAGCTGATGTCGACAGCGACCATAACCCAGTCGTCATACGCTGTGAATTAAAGTTCAAAAGATTAAAGCAAAAAGAAAATAAACATTGGGATATTTCTAAGCTTAAAGATGAGTCCAATTAAATACTCTATATGGATGAAACAAACAATAACGTAAGAGACATTGAAGAACACTTGGCAGCAGAAGAGAAGTGGATCAAAATAAAGAAGAGCATTTTAGACTCAACAGAAACTGTTTAAGGAAAAAAAGAAAATAGGAAATAGTGGATAAGTCAAGAAGTTGTGGATATGATAAAGGAAAGAAGACAGTACAAAAACTCAAATGATGATGATGAAAAGCAAAAATACAAGACCTTAAGAAACAAGGTAAATAAGAGGGCAAAACAAGACAAGGAACAGCATTTAATGGGAATCTGTAGAGGCATAAATAACATGAAATCTGGACAAATAGATATGGCCTATAAAGATATTAAGAGGTTCTTTGAAACAAGGAAGCCAAAAACAATGAGCATTGAGGACAAAGATGGGAAGTTAATATATGATGACGAAATGATAGTGAAAAGATGGAAAGAATATTTGGAACAACTATACAGTGGAAACTGTGTTAACTTGCCCATTGAGAAAGAAGATGAAATAACAGAGGAAGACTTGGGGGCACCTATTATGGAAGAAGAGTTTGAGAAGGCGTTGCAGGACCTCAAAGGAAAGAAAGCTCTTGGAGTTGATAGCATACCAGGAGAACTATTGAAACAATCAGGTGACAAGTTAAAAAAAAGGAACTGTACAACTTAATATGTACTATTTACAAGACTGGAAAATTGCCTGAAGACTTTGTCAAATGCATAATAGTACCTATACCTAAAAAATCAAATGCAAGGTCATGTAAACAATACAGAACATAAAAAATAGTCACCAGAATTATTATGAAGAGAATAGAAAAACAAATCGATGAAAACCTATCTGATGATCAATTTGGTTTTAGGAAAGGAGTAGGAACAAGAGAAGCAATCTTAGCATTGAGGCAAGTGATAGAGAAGCAGATGAAGAAAGGCAAACCTACCTTCTTAGCGTTCGTCGACCTTGAAAAGGCTTTTGACAATGTGAACTGGAATGTTCTATTCAGCATTCTTCATCAAACAGGTATCAACTTTAGAGACAGAAGACTCATCTACAATATCTATAAGCAAGAAATTGGAATAGTTTGTTGTGGTAGCAAGGAAGAAACAGCACACATCAGAAAGGGTGTACGGCAGGGTTGTTCCCTTTCCCCATACCTATTCAATATATATGTACAAAAGGCGATCGACCAAGTAAGAGAAGAATTTGCCACAGGAGTGAATATTCATGGAGAAAAAGTTGACATGATAAGGTTTGCTGATGACATAGCGCTAATTGCAGAAAGTGAAGAAGACTTACAAAAGATCCTGAGCAAGATGGACAAAATAATGGAGGAAGAATTTAATATGAGAATAAATACAAATAAAACAAAAATTTTGGTCTGCAGTAGACATGGCGAAAACCAGACATCAATAGAGTTAAGAAATGAAAAGATACAAGAAGTGAATGAGTTTAATTATCTGGGAAGTAAAATAACGAATGATAGAAGAAGCAGCAGAGAGATATTAAGTAGGATTGCCCAAGCCAAGAACGCTTTCTATAAAATGAAGAACCTATTTACTGCAAGGAACAAAAGTCTTGATGTGAGGAAACAAATGTTGAAGACCTATGTATGGAGCGTCGCGCTATATGGCAGCGAATCTTGGACAATAGAAGAGAGAGAGAGAGGGAAAGACTACTAGCATTTGAAACCTGGTGCTATAGAAGGATTATGAAAATCAGTTGGAAAGAAATTGTCACAAATGAGGAAGTCTTTAGAAGAGTGGGAGAGAGAAGATGCTTCCTTAAATATTTAAAAAGAAGAAGGAATCACCTCGTGGGCCACATACTGCGACACAATGGACTGATTAAGCTTATAATCGAGGGAACAGTAGACGGCAAGAATTGTAGAGGAAGACCCAGACTGGAGTACATGAGTCAAATACTGCAAGATATGGGTTGTGGCTCATACTGTGAACTGAAGAGGAAGACTGAGAGACGGGAAGAATGGCGAGCTGCTGCCAACCAGCCTCACGGCTGTTAACCACAGAGAGAGAGAGACTACATACAGCACAATAACACAGGTTATCACACAAATCATATCATATATAGATATGCATTTACATACCCTAGTACAAATCATATATATATGCATATATATACAGTACCCTAGTACACGGGACTAAATGACCACGATGTCACAAAGCCCATACGTGGATTATTAACAACAACAACAACAACAACAACTCATTCCAGAGTCGAGCAGAGCGACTGTAGAACCGGGATTGGTACGATGATTGTCTAGCGGAGGGAGGAACGAGTACTCTTAAGGACTGAGCGATACGATGAAATGGAGACATTTTAAAAGTGCCGGCCAGTGATTGCTGTGACGGTGGGCCCTACCTTTCTCAATTGCTGATAGATCTCAAATGCTACATGATGGCGCAAGCTGTCAAACCTGGGGTTGGCGCACCTCAGATCATGCATACCCTTTATTATTCCAAGTTATACGGGATGGCTATGTGCTGGTGGTTCCTACATGATGCCTTTTCTGAGAGATCATGACTTGTGACATGAAATGGGTGCAAATACAGTATGTGAAGCTATGCAAGGAGTTGAAACGAAGACGCCGTGGCATATTGAAAGATACCGCTCCAGCTTGCATTATATCTGGACTTAATCATGGGAACTGTTGTATTTCAAGGATGGCCGACAGTGGGGTTCGAGCCTATTCGTCTACACAGTCCAGAAATCGACTGGTCCTTAGCATGTGTAGCTACCATGGTCGGTACATACAATATTTAAATGAATGTTGTAAATATTTGGATACACCGACCAACTATAACGAATACAACTTACAATGTTTCCATTGCACTCAAGACATAACTTCACTGTACTTTGAATAATATTCATATGCGGTTTCTTTGCATTGCAATGGGAAATCTGCCAATAAAGCTGGCACGATCTTATGCTATTGGGTCTAGTAGTTCCTCTTGGCTCTTACAAACTGTCACCCGTTCGTGTGCCAAGTCAACAACAACAACAGCAACAGCAACAGCAACAGCAACAGCAACAGCAACAGCAACAACAACAACAACAACAACAACAACGCACTGAACCACATTCCCCGTAACGAGAGCTAACGTGGATTAGCTTAAAAATAGCATTCGGAACCACAGACATTACCCTTTATATTGTATATGTTTAGTGTTTCCCTGTGAAGCTGTTGTCGCAGCATCTTTCAGGACTTGTAACACCGTGGTCATAAGCCCCGTCAAGTGTTTATGTTAAGAAATAACTTCTATGTAATCAATCGTGCTGTAGAGTAACCCACCCCGCTAAACCGCAGCGTTAGGTCATGGGGCCAAACTCTCTGCTGACTCGGTAGACGCGTGGGTTCGAGCCCCACCGTCCGCCGTGCTTGAAATGGTTTTACGTGGTTTCCCATTTTCAACTCCCGGCAAATGCTGGGGCGGTACCTTCTGACAGGCCACGGCCGCTTCCTTCCACATCCTTGCCCAGTTTCATTCACCATCATTCATTTCATCTCTCATTAACTCCTCTCATGAGGTTGGCGTCAGGAAGGGCATCCGGCCATAAAAACCATCCGCCACAAAGACTTTTATCTCATCTCATCTCCGACCCCGTTGGAAAACGGGAATAGTAAGGGGTAGACATACATACATATTGAAATGACCAAAGACATATATTTTTAAAACGTATACATATAGGAATTTTATCAAAACACACATTGTGCGAGGTCCTAAGACTACTGCACCGGGGTTCTTCCTAAAATATACTGTTTTACTTTTGTGCAGATTGGATATGAATGGAAACAAGATTTAATATCAATTTATTATGTGCATCACCGATCACTTACAACTTATGCTTGTTGCCTCGAGTATCGATTGAGATACTCAAATTCGAGTCGCACTCAACCGATTGAGAAGCAATGAAAGGACTGTAGACACTATTCAATCACTCGTGATCGCTGTTCTGGGGCCATTTCCACAGCAGCAGCCCTGTGTTCTTAATAAGTCCACCTCGTGATGTAGTTGGGTGTCAACGCGGAGGCCCAGGTATGACTCGGAGGGCTGTAACGGGGTACACTCAACTTCGTGAGGGAGAACTCAGAAGAGCTGGGTTCGTATCCAGCCACAGCCATCCTAGTTTCCTACTCCTACTCAAGTCAAATACTAGGATGGTACCTAAAGTACGGGCACGGCTGCCTCCTACCTAAATCCTACCCACAATACATACACTAGTACTACCATCACAAAGACACAGGTTATCGGTGAGATTCCACACACACCCAATACCACGTTGTCGCAACAACTATTTTAATAAGAACTGAATTATGTAACGGGAATAAGGTATTGTCATAATAACTCACACGTTAATGCTTCACACATTCCATAATCAAACGTTTATTTACTGTACAATAACACGAGGCAAAGAGGATATCAAAAGTAGGTTGGCGTAGTCAAGGAAAGCATTTCTACAGAAAAGAAATCTGTTGACATCGAATATAGATTTAGGTATTGGAAAGTCATTTTTGAAAGCCTTTGTCTGTAGCGTGGCACTCTATGGAAGTGAAACTCGGACTGTTGGTGCAGCAGAAAAGAGGAGAATAGAAGCGTTTGAAATGTGGTGTTACAGGAGAATGATGAAGATCAGATGGGTAGATAGGGTTACAAATGAAGAGGTATTAAGATGAGTGGGAGAGGAGAGATATTTCTGGCGACTTCTAATGAAGAGAAGAGATAGGTTGGTAGGACACATACTAAGACACCCAGGAATAGCAAACTTAGTTATGGAAGAAGGGTCGAGGACAAGAACTGTAGGGGTAGTCAATGTTAGAATATGTTTAACAGATTGCCTCGGATGTATGGTGTGGTAGCTATGTAGAGATGAAAATATTACCTCAGGACAGGGAGGCTTGCAGCGCGGTATCAAATCGGTCAAAAGTCTGAAGACTCAAACAACAACAACAAAACAATAACACTGAATTATAGACTACATTGGGTGAAAGATTCTTGCGATTGGACACGCGCTTGATGTTTCATCTAGGCCTAGGGGCTTGGGCATTGTGGTTATTTCATCCCCGTATACTTGGGTATGTGTATATACACAATATGTCTCATAACTTGTGTTATTGTGGTGTCTGTAATGGTGTGAGGTATGGGGATGGAGCTAGGAACTAACCCGTCATTTGCCTAGGATGGCTGAGGTGTAAATCGAACCCACCTCAACTAAGTTTTCACACACTAGGCTGTGTCTCCCGTTTGAGCACTAATATCAGAATTTGATTTCTTGGTAGAGCCATGAATCGAACTCGGTCCTCCGCAGTTACAGCCAATATTGCTAGTCACTACGCCATGAGGTGTTACTTGTGTATGGTGCCTGTGTGATATTGATATCAAATTTCCAATAGTAAATGGTGCATGATACGTTTTGTATCGAATTTCTGCGTAGGCCTACCTGGTACTTTATTTATACATTTGCCATGTAATTTATAAAGCGTGTAGTTGCTGTATACAGACAGCTGAAGTATCCAATCAATTACACTTCTCTAAATAGATTTACAAATTACAGAAAATATATTTTCGTCGATTGTCGTATTATGTATGAAGACCACTTCGTGGGACAGCGGCTAGCGTTCTTGGCTGTCGTCCCGGAGGTCCGGGTTCGATTCCCGGCTCTGCCACGAAATGTTAATTCTGGTGTGAGGGCTGGAACGGGGTACACTCAGTCTCGTGAGGAAAACCAGGGAATAGCAGGGTTAGATTCCCACCTCAGCCATCCTGAAAGTGGTTTCCCGTGGTTTCCATTTCTACTCCAGGCATATGGCGGAATGGTTCCGAACGTAAGGCCACGGCCACCCCTTCCCAATCCTATCCCCAATTTACAAAAACACACAGAAGTATAGCACAGGTTATCACACAATTTCCCCCCGCACACACACACACACAAGTACATGCGGGACTACATAACCACGATGTCGCAGCCCCTAAAATAAGCAACCTACAGAACACCAGGGACTGGTCTCAGATTGGCCAATTGAAAACCCTCAGACCTGAATTAAATTAATTGGCAGAGCCGGGAATCAAACCCAATCCTTCGCGGCGACAGACAAGACTACGCAACGAAGCGGACTAACGTGAGTCGTCGAGGTTGTAGCACTACCCAGAGTGCACCCTGCCTCCTTAAGAGCCTTGTGCTGAAAGCAGGAGATATTATGGAAAGAAAACAAGAGGTCTGAACCCTCGAAGAATGAGGGTATTAGAAAAGATGAGACAAGGGCCAATTAAGGCGGGAAGGTGAGAGTCTCCCTGGAACTCGGATACCCTAATACCGTCATATTCATATATTCATATTCATTCATTTATTTGCAATGGGGGTGTGTCCCCCGGTGGCAAATTGTATATACATAACAAATAAATAATTATACATAACAATTCAACAACAATTATACAACAATTAAACTGGAGTATTTACACGAATAGTCAGTCTTTTGTTAAACACACCTATATGTTTGGGAAAAGGCTCTAAGACTGCGGCAGGTAGAGCGTTCCAGTTATCAATGGCACGGTTTACAAAATAATATTTACCATAATTTGTTCGCTGTGGTCGGCCCTTAATTTTGAAAGGATGATCGCTCCTACCCATGTAAGTGGGCTTTCCCAATCGTTTGCTAAGCTCACCCCATGCTGGTTGATTTGTATACGTGTTATACATAGCGCAGAGTCTAGATTTCATCCTCCCAGCCTCCAGTGATTCCCACCCAAGTTTCTTTAACATACGGCTCACACTGCTCCTGGGATTAAAGTCACTGAGCACAAATCTAGCGGCCTTTCTTTGTACCATTTCCAACTCATTGATGAGCCCTACTTGATATGGATCCCAAACCGCCGAGGCATATTCCAGAATAGGTCTTACAAGTGATAAATAGCCTAATTCTTTAGCAGAGGTACTACTTCCTTTTAATACCCTCAATACAAAGTGCAGGGATTTGTAAGCTTTTGAAACTACACATCCTACATGACTACTCCATTTCATATCATTCCTTACGTGAACGCCCAAATATTTGCAAGAATCTTCTTCTACAAGTATTTCCGAGCCAATGTTATATTGAAAATCCTGCCTTCGCACTTTCCCTATTTTTAAGAGACTACATTTTCTTGTGTTTATTTTCATTTTATTTACAATCGCCCACTTACAGACCAGGTTCAGGTCCTCTTGAAGCACTGCATTGTCTTGTGAGTCATGTATCTTTCGATATATTACACAATCATCCGCAAACAATCGACAGTCACTGCGAATCCCATTTGGTAAGTCATTTATAAACGCCAAAAATAACAAAGTTCCGATTACGCTGCCCTGAGGGATACCCGACGTTACGGTAATTTCATCCGAGAATATGCCTTCGACTTTCACTTTCTGGGAACGACCCGTCAAAAATTCTTGGATCCATAAAATTACTCTTCTATCAATCTTCGTCGAAGCTAATTTATGGAGTAGCATGTCATGCGGAACGACATCAAATGCCTTCGCAAAATCTATAACCACGGCGTCGACTGAAACTCCATGGTCTAACGATTCGCTAATGTCTTGAAAAAGTGATAGCATCTGACTCTCGCATGAGTAACCTTTCCGAAATCCATGTTGCCTATCATTAAACCATGATAATGTTTCCCACTGTTCCCTCAAGTAGTCGCAAATGAGATGATCCATCTGTTTACAAACGATGGACGTAAGACTAACCGGCCTGTAGTTGCCCAATTCAAGTCTGCTCCCTCCCTTAAATATTGGGACTACCGTAGCTCTTTTCCAGTCATCTGGGATTTGCGCATTGTTTATGGACACATTAAACATCACCTCCAAGTATCGTGCCACGGCCCTACCTCCTAGTTTAAGTACTTCACTAACAATATTATCAGGACCCTTTGATACATTGAAACGTAGTTTTTGTATTAGCTTTACAATTGCTGACTGGTTTATTTGGAACAGGGGAGCCCCTGATTCACCGTTAAGGTCCAACACACAGCTATTGGATTTATTGAACACACTACCGTAAAATAAATTTAATTCATTAGCAATGGCCTGTTTCTCAGTAATTAATTTACCGTCACCGGACATTATCATCGACAAATTATTTGAATTCCCCTTTCTTCTCCTAACATAACTGTATTTTTTTTTCCACCCATCACCTCCCGAACCAAGTAAACCTTGCATATAACTGTCATGAGCAGCCCTCTTTTTTAAGACGAGCTCTCTTGATAAGGACTTAAATTTCAACATATACTTGTCACTATCATGTCTTTTATTGTATAATTTCCTAATTTTCCGTTTTATACTCCTAATTTCTCGTGTGTAATACTCAGGATCTGGGTTTTGTTTCAGCAATTTAAATGGGACAAATTTATCAACAGCGCTATTTAAAATTTTCAAAAAGTTAGTCCACATGATATTAATGTGATTTCCTTCCGATGCCCATCCTACAAATAGCTCATTCAAATACCCCTGAAACTTGCCCTGATCCGCCCTGCGATACTGGAATATGATCTTTTTTGCTACATCAGAGTCTAATTTTGTAATGTCACCATATCTAATATTTAATTCAACCCCAGAATGGTCACTAATTCCTGGTACTTTCAGACAGTTAATATACAGCTCTACAGGCCTTACGAGATAAACATCTAAGGTATTATTGTCTCTAGTTGGGAAGTCAACTACTTGGGAAAATCCCCCCTCCCTTAAGAATTTATTTGCAGCGCTCTGAGCCTGACCACAGCTAGTTGACTCACCAGACCAGTCTACTTTGGGGAGGTTTAAATCTCCAGCAATTATTATGCTCTTTTTAATAGCATTACCCGTACAAGTTTTATCATACAGTGTTTCGAGGAGAGAAAGGTCAGGGACGGAAGAGATCAAGAGTTGATCAAGGGAGGTCGAAGGAACGTTGACAGCGAGCCCGGCACAACTAAGTGGAAGCAATACCAGACACAGCGAGGGTCCTGTGGTCACCAACCCACGTCCCACTTGTGACCACCTCCTGGTATAGTGGCTAGCATTCTTGGCTGTCGCCCCGGAGGTCCGGGTTCGATTCCCAGCTCTGCCAATAAAGTCATTCATGTCTGGGGGCTGGAACGGGGTACACTCAGCCTCGTGTGGCAAAACTGAGAAGAGGTGGATTCATTTCCCATCTCAGCCAACCTGGAAGTGGCTTTCCGTGGTTTCCTAGTTCTACTTCAGGCAAATGCCGGGATGGTTTCTAACTGAAGGCCACGGTCGCTTCCTCCCCAATCCTCACCTAAAATTACAAATACGCATACACTACTACAGGTATCACAATAACACCGGTTATCAGACAAATTCTATACACACCCAAGTACACGGGGTAAATGACCACGATGTCCAGGCCCCTCAAATGAAACAACAACTAGTTGTGAGGCCCTGGGGTTACTCTGTGTGTTTGTTTGTTTGTCTGTCTGCCTGTCAGTTAGTTACCTATTGCGGTGATATAAGGTCGCGGAGTTCTCATGCCATGATCTGGGTCTGGTCAGACGATCGAATTCTGTAAGCGACACTGAGCATCCGGAAGAGTCAGGAGACAATGTAGCGGGTAGGTTGACCGTGGAGTGGCCATCTTGACTAGAATATAATGCAGTATGCGTCCTGTATGCTGGGAACATGCTGCTCATACCAATGTAGTGATGGTACAGACCGTGACGGATAGACACTGCTGCCAATCTGCTCACGGGACGGTCAAGATAAACATTTCAGTTTAAACTTGAAAGAACCACACATCTGGGGTTATTTCTAAACTCTGGCCAAATACTTCTCATTGACTGACATCGTGTAATATTGATGTGTAATATTCACTTGAGTGTTAGAACTGATGACTCCCATTAGCCAAAATGTCACTTCTCCCACGTTTATGAAAATGGCAAAGCGAGATTAAGCATCTGACTGTAAATGCATAAACGTTTCTTTGTAACGAGGAACAATTAAATATGCTTCTTCTGTTTGGTTGTGTGACTTGAGCTTGTGAGAAGCTAAACAAGGCTTCCTACCCAAATTCCCAATTACAAATATACACACTAGTACAGACATCACAGTGACACAGGTTACCAAACAAATTCTACACACCCCCATGTACACGGGGCTATATCACCTCTATGTCGCAAAGCTCTTAAAAGAATCAAGAACAACTCAAGGACTCACGACTGGTGAGCTCGGTAGTTGGTGACACCAAGGGATTCCTGAGCTGGGTCCGTTTTCCCCTTCTTCCATTTCCTTTGGGCAACCTCTTTCCTATTTCTATCTGCCTTTCGTTGCTCCACTTCTTTGCAAGTACCTCAGTCCTCATTCTTTGAGGGGTGAGGACATTTCATTTCCCTGTCTTTTATATCCCTTATTCTCTTTATTCGTCTGTCCGTTTTCTTCTTCTATTATGTAAGTCAGTAGTTCGTTTTAGTTATAGTTCCACTTTCATTTTACAATCACACAAACAATTAGGGGCCCGATAACCGAGATATTAGGCCCCTCAAAACAACAACAACAACAACAACAACAACAACAACAACAACAACAACAACAGAAAGACAATTGGCCATGCGTATGTTCTAGTAAAAAATCACCAGAAGAGTTTTACGTTTTTTGTCGAGTCAACTACTGTCAACTACCGGGGAGATAATTTGGGACACACGGTGTGCGTGGATGTGATTAGTCTGGTGGTTCCTATGGGTTGATACATTTATTGGTACATAAATACCCACAGCGACGTCGATCATGAGAGACTGGCATTTAACTGACATCTTAGAGAGCTACAGTAAGAACGCCTGCATATGAAACGATACCAGTTCCTGGCTTCCAGTAAATTAGATATCCAAACCACAGTCAGTCTGAAAGACTGGACTTTATATCATTTTAAATGCTACACATGCACCAAGCGGTACTATGACGTCACACACCACAGTGCATTCTCGGTACATTTCGTGACGTTGCCGTAACGTAACGCCAGAGCTCACCAGTGAACTAAGTACACATGCACCAAGCGGTTTTATGACGTCACACACCTCAGTGCTTTCTCGGTACATTTCGTGACGTTGCCGTAAGGTAACGACGAAGTCGACTAAATCATTTAACATTTAAAATGATAAAACTGGGAACCGATAACGTTTTAATTCTAGTTTCAGTCCTCTGGCTTTCAAATAATCGCAAACTAAATCAAAAGGCTAAATGCAAGTGCCACTCGTCTATATATACAGGGTGTATCTTAATTATACCGACAAAAAATCAGGGACGCTCTGCGTGTTATGTAAAAGACGATGCTGCAATGGGATTGGCGGAGAAAATTTTTCCCTCCGAGAAAATGTGGTTACTTTGTTACTTCCGGGCGCGCGATTCAAATCTACGAACTCGCCGTATTTGCTGAGCTAGAGAGCAAGCCGCTGGCCACCGCTATGCTTCAAGCAAGGGAAGGGAGTGTGATAGAAGGTGACAGAGATATGCTGGCGGGCATGCGCAAGTTTCCTCGATCGCCTCGGCTTGCCACATGCCCGCCAGCATATCTCTGTCTCCTTCTATCACACTCCCTTCCCTTGCCTGAAGCACAGCAGTGGCCAGCGGCTTGCTGCCTGGCTCAGCAAATACGGCGAGTTCGTAGATTTGAATCGCGCGCCCGGAAGTAACAAAGTAACCTTATTTTCTCGGAGGGAAAAATTTTCTCCGCCAATCCGATTGCGGCATCGCCTATTACATAACACGCAGAGCGTCCCTGATTTTTTTCGGTATAATTAAGATACACCCTGTATATATATAAATCAATGTTACGTGATAGTTTGTCTGTCTGTCTGTCTGTATGTATGTCCCCTATGCGTTCATATACCATTCATCCGATTGCGATGAAACTTGGGTGAGTTGTTGTGTGCACTTCAGGGAAGATTTCTAGCTACACATTATTCATGTAACACAAAAGGGTGAGGGACTTAACAGGAACCCTTAAATCCCACAGTAACCCAATTGCACAATCTGTATACTTATCACACCACAATGCAAGGTATGAGAATGGCTTGCTGATGCATCGCGAGATGACATGAGGAGACTGTCAGCAGCCCGCCGTGTTATCTGGTATCGCTGTCTCTTCCAATACAGTTCACGCCACGGTTTTTGATCGGGGGTTCTTAAAACTGAACTCACGCTTGGCTGCCGGTTCGAATATGGTCATGTCATGCGAATCATTTCAAGTCCCATATGCGTTCATATACCATCACCGATTGCGATGAAACTTGGGTGAGTTGTTGTGTGCACTCGAAGGAAGGTTTCTGGCTTAGTAAATCCATTTCACAATAGGTAGCGCACGAGTAGATTCAACAAATGAGTGACAGCGCGCGAATCGTTTCAACAAAGTCCTGTATGCGTTCATATACCATTCATCCAATTGCGATGAAACTTGGATGAGTTGTTGTGTACACTCCAAGGAAAGTTTCTGGTTTAGTAAATCCATTTCACAATAGGTAGCGCACGAGTAGATTCAACAAATGAGTGACGGCACTCGAATCGTTTCAACAAAGTCCTGTATGCGTTCATATGCCATTCATCCGATTGCGATGAAAATTAGGTGAGTTGTTCTGCACACTGTCGCAAAGGTTTATGGATTTGTAAAAACATTCGATAGTAAGTAGCATACGAGTAGTTTCAACAAATGAGTGTTGGCCAACGAATCGTTTCAGGAAAATCCCGTAAGAGTTCCGTCAGTTGTAATGAAACTTTGGTGAGTTTTTGTGCTCACTCCCATCATTGTTTCTGAATTAGTAAATCCATTTTACATTAGATGGTGCACGAGTAGTTTCAACAAATGCTGACATGGTCAGCTGTGTGTGGCGTGTACATGCGTCGGAAAGCCTTCGGATTTATTTATATACGCACTTGACAGAAATACAAAGGATATTGTTTATCCAAAGGGACTCCAGTAAACGAAATTACAATATTCAAACACTTCTTTTTTTATTATATCACTCTATCTATCTATCTATCTTTCTCTCTTTATTTCTTTCTTGGACTGGCTGCGTGGCTCAGCGGTAACGTTCTCGCCTGCTGTAACCAAGGTTGCAAGGTCCAATCCTGGCGCAGCCAGTTTGCATTTGAGGGTGCGCAAATGCGAGGGGGACGTGTCAGTAGATTTACTGGCACGTTCAAGATCCCCTTCGGGTCAAAATTCCGTCACCCCAGCGTCACTAAAAGCCGCAGTTGTTAAAAGGGTCGTAAAACCAATAACATTATCATTATCATCCTTTCTGTCTTTAATTGGCATTGCAACGCATGCCGTGTATAGCTACAGTAGTCTCTACTTAGTATAAAACAAAGTCACCAATTCTTGGATGTCACGGGTAATCTTGAGAACCAATGGATGGATTTTGATGCGGTTTTCACCATTCTGTAAAGGATATCTCGAGAAAGGTTTCGGTAGAAATTAATTCATTTATGCTCAAAGGAAGCGAAGCAGTAACGATTTTAGTGAAAAAGACGACAAAAACCTGGCGTCCGTGCGCTTTTTAAGCTTACGCTGGTCGAACCGTTAAAAATATCTATATACTATGAGTGTAAGAATTGTTCAGCATGAAAAGTTCTACAAAAAAGTCCGTGAGAGCATATCTCTATTTTCAATACATCCCCCACTATAAGTGTTTTTACGTTTTCATTTCTTCCGACAATTTTCATTAAATTACCGAGGCGACAGTTTACGAGCTAACTAGGTGCGAGCCTACCACGCCAGTTGCAGCCTAGCTAGCGGGCGAGCCTATTATCCCAGATACAGCCAACAGCAAACTGTCGAGTCGTGTTGAGTTAAGACTTCGGAGAAGAGTGGTTGTTTGAGGAGTTTCCCTGGATATGCAACTCGGCTTTTCTTCGTTTCGCCTGTGAACGTTTCGTTCCGCAAAATACACAGTCAAGTTAAGATTGCACGGAAGGGGGATATGTGTTTCATGCACCTCGCCATTCTTAAATTACGTCTGACAAGAATTCGTTTCACATGTATCTCCATGATAATATACAGCTCAAAAAAATTAAAGCACCACTTTTTTCAAAGGCCACCAAATTTGGAAAGTAGACTGCACAAGGTCGAAATCTCAGTATGACGTTTGCTCCGACGCCTACCAAGCACATGCTTCAGCACAACTCCCCAACTTGTGTAGTTTCGGGATAGCGCCCCCAAAACCAGCCCATTTTTGAAAACCGTAAATTGAAGTTTGCGAAAAACGCTGTAGGACTTGTCGCAGGTTGCCAAAGCAGTCGAAAATGAATGAGTCTTGCTCTTAAGGTTCCACGAACACGTTGAAATCGTTACATTTGACGTTTGGGCATTTTCAACCCCCTTCATCCCCTAAACATGGACTACCATTGGGGGCGCCTGAGAAGGTACCGGATGTGTTTAACCACCTGAAAACCTGCACACCGTCCTCAGTTGCTGATTGCAGTAAGTTCTTAAGGCCTCCGGCAATGTTCACCCCTCCTAACACCCTCACCTGGCAAGGGACCAAACCACCCCGTCTTGATTCACCCCTAAGGAAGGTTTAAATCGAGATTTGTATCAGTGCTGCTAATGGGGGGGTTCTCCCCTAACGTTTCAAAAGAGGACCTGCGCCAGTGTCGCCACCCCTTCCCTTGCTACCCCCTTTTGTATGATTTTTCGAATCAGGCCCTTTTTAAGGGCTGAAATGAGGTCTTAATCGCTGAAAGGGCTGTAAAGGTCCTTAGAAGTAGTTGTTGTTAGAGTCTTCAGTCTTTTGACTGGTTTGATGCAGCTCTCCATGCCTCCCTGTCCTGAGCTAATCGTTTCATCTCTACATAGCTCCGACACCCTACATCCGAGGCAATCTGTTTAACATATTCTAAACTTGGTCTACCCCTACAGTTCTTGTCCTCGACCCTTCCTTCCATAACTAAGCTTGCTATTCCTGGGTGTCTTAGTATGTGTCCTACCAACCTATCTCTTCTCTTCATTAGCAGTCGCCAGAAACATCTCTCCTCTCCCACTCGTCTTAATACCTCTTTGTTTGTAACCCTATCTACCCATCTGATCTTCATCATTCTCCTGTAACACCACATTTCAAATGCTTCAATTCTCCTCTTTTCTGCTGCACCAATAGTCCAAGTTTCACTTCCATAGAGCGCCACGCTCCAGACAAAGGCTTTCAAAAACGACTTCCTAATACCTAAATCTATATTCGATGTCAGCAGATTCCTTTTTTGTAGAAATGCTTTCTTTGCCTGAGCCAACCTACTTTTTATATCCTCTTTGCTTCGTCCATCACTGGTTATTCTGCTTCCTAAGTAACAGAAGTCTCCTACTTCCTTCAGCTTTTCACCTGCCAATTTGATCTCCATAGAGATTTCTGATTTATTTCGGCTGCATTCCAGTATTTTTGTTTTACATTTATTAATTTTCATCATGAATTCTTTCCGTAAGACGGAGTCCATACCATTCAAAAACTCATTCAAATCCTCAGGCTTGTCGGCCAAGATGACGATGTCATCAGCAAATCTCAGAGTTGAAATTATTTCTCCTTGAATCTTCACTCCCACTTTAAATTTTTCTCTAATTTCCTTCATTGCTTGTTCAATATAAAGATTGAAAAGTATGGGTGATAAGTTGCAGCCTTGCCTTACACCTTTCTGAATACCAGCCTCTCTCTCATGTCCTTCAACTCGAATGACCGCAGTCTGATTTCTGTATAGATTGTATATCACCCTCCTATCCCTGTACTTTATTCCAATCGATTTCAAAATGTCAAACAATTTAGTCCAATCAACGTTATCAAAAGCCTTTTCTAAGTCTACAAAAGCCATGAACGTTCTCTTATCTTTCCTTATTCTACCTTCCAAAATCAGCCTAAGACTTAGTACAGCTTCCCTCGTTCCTACATTTCTCCTGAAACCAAACTGGTCTTCACCCAACTCCGTTTCTATCTGGCTTTCAATCCTCTTGTAAATTATTCTAGACAGGATCTTTGAAGCATGAGTAATCAAGCTGATTGTACGGTAATCTTCACATCTGTCAGCTCCCACTTTCTTTGGTATAGGGATGATTACATTCTTCTTGAAATCAGGGGGTACCTCACCGGTCTCATAAATCCTACACACCAAGTGAAATAACCTGATCAGACCTTCATCTCCTATGCAGCGTAGCAACTCAATCGGTATATCATCTACGCCTGGTGCTTTGTTCCTGCTTAAGTTTTCCAAAGCTCTATCAAATTCTGATCTCAATATTAAATCTCCTTTCGCATCCTCGTCAATTGCCTCCTCCCTTTCCATTACATGATTCTCAATCTCCTTTCCCTTATACAAACTCTCTATGTAAGCATTCCATCTCTCAACCTTTTCTTCCCTATCTGTTAGAGACTTTCCATTTGTGTCCTTAATATTACAGCACCTAGTCTTCTTTTCCCCAAAAGTATTCTTAATCCTTCGATACGCTGTGTCTACTTTTCCTAATTTCAGACAATTTTCTATACCTGCACATTTCTCTTTCAACCATTCTTCTTTCGCTTCCTTGCACTTCTTGTTAACCTCATTTCTCAGACGTCTGTATTCTGCTTTCCCCTTCTCATCTCTTACATTCTTGTGTTTCCGCCTTTCATCCATCAATTCTAGTATATCCTGAGTGATCCACTGTTTTCTACCTATTCTTTCTTTCCTACCAATGTTTTCTTCTGCGGATTTTGTTATTTCATTCTTCAAAAGTGCCCATTCGTCTGCAATTGAAGTTTGTTTAGGGGTTTTGATTAGTCCTTCCTCTATACTTTTCTTGAATCTTTCGTTTACATCCTTCTCTTTCAGTCTGTCTATTGCCCACCTTTTTGGCTTTTGACATTTCTTCAGTTTCTTCAACTTTAATCTGCATTTCATTACAACCAGATTGTGGTCAGAGTTTATGTCAGCACCAGGATATGTTTTACAATCCAAAATCTGGTTTCGAAACCTCTGCTCGACCATAATGAAGTCGATTTGGTAACGCCCTGTATCTCCTGGTCTCATCCATGTGTATATTCTTCTATTGTGGTTATTGAATAAGGTGTTAGCTATGACCAACTCATGCTCGGTGCAGAATTCTACCAGCCTGCTTCCTCGATCATTCCTTTCACCTAATCCGAAATCCCCTACTATTTTCCCTTCTCTCCCTTTTCCTACCACAGCATTCCAATCTCCCATTACTATAACATTTTCATCACCCTTGATATACCTAAGAATTTCGTCTATTTCTTCGTAGACCTTTTCAACATCCTCATCATCAGCTTGACTGGTAGGCATATAGACTTGTACCACTGTGGTGCAGGTAGGTTTAGTATTGATTTTTGCTACAATAATCCGTTCACTATATTGCTCATAATATTCCACCCGCTGTCCAAGTTTCCTACTCAATATGAGGCCAACCCCTGCTTGGCCATTGTTTGATTTAGTGCTAATGACCCTATAGTCTCCTGACCAAAAGTCCTGCTCTTCCTGCCAGCGCATTTCACTAATCCCAACCAAATCCAACCTCAACCTATCCATTTCCCTTTCTAAGTTTTCTAACCTTCCACTTCCTAGCAGACTTCTAACATTCCACGCTCCGATCTGTAGAATGTCAGATTTCCTCTTTGTCACTTCTGTGATGTTAACCCCCTCTCGAGTAGTCCCCACCCGGAGATCCGAACGGGGGACTAGTTTACCTCCGGATTGAAATTTTACAAGGGAGGAGGCCATCATCACATGTAATTATGCATAGAGAGGTGCATATCCTCGGGAATAGCATACGGCTGTAGTTTCCCGTTGCTTTCAGCCGTGCAGCAGGACGCAGTGTAGCCATTATTTGGCTTATATTATCAATATCTTAACCGTCTATAAGACAAGTAAAGAATTGATTTATTCTGAAAGGCTGCTACTCCCTTTCAGAATAAGTAAAGAGCAAACATACTAACCTTCTACCGTACTAACAATTAAATACCAAAATTCTACTGACGAAAAAAAATACTAAAGTTCCACCAACAACAAATACTACCACTAAAATAGTCTGTCACTAGGCACACTCACATGCACCCTCACACATCACAGTCTACTGAAACAATGAACTATAACTAATAAACAATGCAACTGCTACCAGACACACTCACTGAAGGTATTGACAACAAACTATCAGTGTACATAAATAATTCTGAAGATATGGAGGGCATAGTAAATAAAGTTGACTCTGCCCAAACGAAAAGACTTAACTAATTTAGTGGAGCATTCATTGTCTACATATCCTGTCAAAAGTATGATTCATTCAGAATAGTATCACCAGTTTGAAAATCTCAAACTATCAAAGACTCAGGTAATTATACTGGACGAGGAGATGATTGTAATCCTTCCTATGCCAAAAACAGATGAAGGTCAATACCAATTGCATGAAATAACTCCAGTACCAACTATTAAGAACATTATACTTGTCCCAACAGAAAAATACTATTTGCAAAGACCCACTTCTAAATGGTCAACTATGCCCTCTATACAAAATACCCAATCATATGTATGCATGTATTACAATATCAGAATAACAAGTAGTAACCTAACAAACACAATTGGATGTGAATATGCTTCAATAAGTAACGAAATAAAAATATTTCAACCTATCAATAAGGAACATATCCTGTTTTTAGCAAAACACCTGAGTAGTGGTGACACGAAATCAACCCCTTCCGATGTTTGATTGACATTCCATCCCCCAAAGTTGACATTTTTGCACCCTCAACCCTCCCTGTCTGGACGCGTAACGCGTCATGGCAGAGTTTTCAGAGTTGGATCAAAATGAAGCTTATGGCCTGAAATGCAGCCCAAAACAGCAGGTTGGATGGAAATTCATCGGTAGGGTGGGAAACGGGACCAAAAGGTTTTCAAAAAACGTTAACAGCCACTAGTAAGTACACCAATGCATAGGCAACCCACATCACGTCATTTTTCTCCCATTGCCAAACTTTGTAACCTATTGCCGATCATAGGCAACCCACACGCACGGACGTGATGTGAGTTGCCTATGCATGGGCGTACTTACTGTAGGCTGTACACTTTTTTGAAAAATTTTGGTCCCGTTTCCCAACCTACCGTTGAATTTCTATCCAGCCTGCTGTTTTGGGCTCCATTGCAGGCCATAAGCTTCATTTTCATCCAACTCTGAATACTCTGCCATAACGCATTACGCGTCCAGACAGGGAGGGTTGGGGGTGAAAAAATTTCGAATTTGGGGGACGGAATGTCAATCATCGATCGTAAGGGGTTGATTTCGTGTCACCACTACTTCTAAGGACCTTTACAGCCCTTTCAGCGATTAAGACGTCGTTTTAGCCCTTAAAAAGGGCCTGATTCGAAAAATCATACAAACGGGGGTTGCAGGGGAAGGGGTGGTGACAAAGGCACAGTTCCTTTTTTGAAACGTTAGGGGAAGACCCCCCTATTAGCAGCACTGATAAACATCTCGATTAAAACCTTCCTTAGGGGTGAATCGAGAAGGGGTGGTTTGGTCCCATGCCAGTTGAGGGTGTTAGGGCGTGTGGACATTGCCGGAGGCCTTAAGAACTTACTGCAATCAGCAACTGAGGACGGTGTACAGGTTTTCAGGTGGTTAAACACACCCGGTACCTTCTCAGACGCCCCCAATGGTAGTCCATGTTTAGGGGATGATGAAGGTGGTTGAAAATGCCCTAACGTCAAATGTAACGATTTCAACGTGTTTGTGGAACCTTTAATAGCAAGACTCATTCATTTTCGACTGCTTTGGCAACCTGCGACAAGTCCTGCAGCGTTTTTCGCAAACTTCAATTTGCGGTTTTCGAAAATGGGCTGGTTTTCGGGGTGCTACCCCGAAACTACTCAAGTTGGGGAGTTGTGCTGAAGCATATGCTTGGTAGGCTTCAGGACAAACGTCATACTGAGATTTCGAGCTTGTAGGTCAACTTTTCAAAATTTGGTGGCCTTTGAAAAAAGTGGTGCTTTAATTTTTTTGAGCAGTATATAATTAATAGTCCAATCAGTGAATTTAACCCATCATGCTGAGACGTAAAACGGATATAGGTCGTAATTCATTGACATCGAAATAAGAGCGCTGTTGCTAGTAGTAGACTATATAAAATTAAGCCATTTAAGTTGTATCTTCTAGAATATTTCATAAGTTCTAGGCTCTGACTTGTAAGGTCTAAATATCGAAAGCCACTATTAACTACATAGAAACAGGTGTATTGTATATGCGCAAAATGGTGTTAACTCAATACCCGACAACTGGGCCCTTTTCATATACAGGCACATAATGTTCTTGTCTTACGTGGTGCAAAAGGTACTAATTTAGTTTCCATGAACAGTATAATATGGCATACACGTAACTGAACTGATGACTTGCAATGCAATGAGGACATCAAATGAATGGCCTTCCATCTCCCCCAACCTGAATCCCATAGAACAGGATGCGGTAGGGTGGCCAGTTCCTGCCGCAGCATATGGCAGTGTACAATGCAATGAGTGACAAGAACGTGTGGTAATAAGTGAGATTATTTTAAGGATAGGGGAAAAACGTCCATGAAGAACCGCGTTCTAACTAATCATCTGAAGTCAGTGACTATTTGATATGTGCTGTGGACGCCAAGACCCATTAAGACAGATGACTCACAATTTCCACACGGTTTCTGAGTTGTAGCTACTATTGCTACTCAGCCGAGTACTTGTAGGTCATTTCTGCATTAATTCACAATTCTACAGTAGGCCTACTTTAGGACGTATTGCTCAAATATATTATAGCAATGGTAGCTACACCTCTATACTGTAGATTAGTTGGTGGAGGGAGACCGTTTGTTGATGAGATTGCCATTCCTCAGTCTTGCAACATACAGGAGGAGGTACGGTATATAAATACAGTAGTTCTCTTTTCGGATGCTTAATGCTTTAGTATTTTACCCGTAAAAGTTACCACACTTTTTAAGTTTTTGAGTTTTTGGTTTTGTTTCTGGAAGGCAGCGACTGTTATTGGGTGTCTTTGTGGGTTCGATGGTGTTTTGTAGAGCAATTTTGTCTTGTATATATTTGGATCTGCGAAACATGTCATCCATTAGTTCTTTCATTCTTCTGTAGTCCAAATCAAATACAGTATAAGTTATATAGGTACAGTATATACTGTATATTAATCACATGTACTTTTTCAGGTTATGTTTCGCATGTCCCAGTAATTGGGATGGCATTATGTTGACCGACTGAAAAGTTGTAATATCAATAGTTATCAATATGGCTACACTGAGCAATGGCTTCAAAGCTCTATAGGCTATGGGCCTATCTAAATTAAGATTCACTATGCCGAATTTCCCTCCACTTGGATGGTTAATCAACCAGGAAAGTCAATTAAAATATTAGAATTTCACGTGGCCCCCATGTTGTTTTTGTACTTACCAGGTTTTTTGAAAGTTAGATACGTCAACTATAGTCATTTATTACCACACAAAACTTCAGGTTGATCGCTGCAGTAGTTTCGGAGATTTTGAGCCATGGTGAAATATTTCACGCGGCGCCCCTTTTTTGTGGTGGTGGTGGGGGTGGGAGGGGAGGAGGCACAAAAATACACGGACAAAATAATGTTGATGTCATAAGACTATATTTCATATGATAAAAAGAGCTAAAACATATTTTTCCATAAAACGACTAATCATTTTTATATCCTTTAATACATTATTGTTCAAATTATTAACAGCCCTTGTGCCCTGAACCACACCCTAATATGTTCAGTTAAATGAAGCCCTTCCTGCGCCAACCATCCTTAAACTTTCATCACCATCATTGGGACAGCCATTTGCGCGCTAATCCCAGTCCAGTCAGACAATGGAGAACCCCGAAGATCTCTCTCTCTCTCTCTCAACCCCCGTATGAGCTATGTTATGCTCTGGCTACATTATTGACTTTCCATTCGATGAATTAATGTTGAGAGGACTATATGCGACATATTAACGTAACCCATGTATTCCCAGCCCCCACTTTTTACGAGCTGTATTATTTTTCTTGAATTATACAGATAATTTAAAACATTTTGGCGCAAACCGCACCCCCTAACTCCCTGTGATTAAGAGCTTATATGTTTCGTGAAATATCACATTATTTATATTATTGTAATTATTATTATTATTATTATTATTAGTATTATATTACTAGTATTATTCACTTGTATACACACCTATTGTTACAGAAGACGAGAAATGATCACCACTGGCATGTTTGCGCTAGCTGATGATTTTCTAATACATCTACTGTATGTGGTGGGAAAGTTTAAAAACTTTCGAACTGTTGAACATGTGTTAAGAGTGACAGATTATAATCTTTCTAATAATTATTAAACGTACTGATGGGAAGATCCAGTGTCTCCAGGTTTCTCTTCAGAGACTTTGGTACAATACATGTTGCTCAGAGGACAAGTGGCACAACAGTGGTCCTTTCCTGATGCCACACCTGCCAACCTTATGGTGTAGCGGCTAGCATTCTTGGCTGTCACCCCAGAGATCCGGGTTCGATTCCTGGTTCTGTCAAGAAATTTAATTCTGGTCTAAGGCATGAAACGGCGTACACTCAGCCTCTTGGGGCAAAACTGAGAAGAGGTGGGTTCGATTCCTATCTCAGCCATCCTGGAAGAGGTTTGCTGTGGTGAGGTGGTTTCCCACTTCCAGGCAAACGGCGGGATGTTTCATACTTAGGCCACGGTCACCTTCTTCCCAATCCTCACATGACTTACAAATACACACAATATTACAGTCATCACAATAATACTGGTTATTAGACAACTACATATTATTATTATTATTATTATTATTATTATTATTATTATTATTATTATTATTATTATTATTATTATTATTGTTATTTTCATTTCTGATTCTTTTGAACTTCGGCTACTACTTGTGTTGTTGGAAGTGCGGCGGACTGATTTGATACAAATATTTTTGTGCCTATGTGAAGAAGGGTGTGGAATAAGTTTAATTTACTGTAACGTCAAATAGTTTAATGTGGAAGGAAATTGATGAGACATTAAAATTCAGTCAGTAAATTTTGTTATTGGTGTTCCAAGCATTTTTAGATTCATCCAAGCGTTGAGGTTCTTACCTTTATTTTAAGAGTTGCCAACTCAAGCCAAGCCTTCCGCAGAAACCAATATCTGCTACCATTTCTGATAATGTGGGGACAGTTGCACTCTTGGGCATTTTACTGCTCGCACAATATACTGCAAGTGTTTACCTCAATGCAGTCATCATATTCAAATTCACAAAATGCAAAACGAAAATACTGTTAAATTGTGGAGGAATGTATGGAAAGAAACGGTAATATAACTTCTCATTCATTCCGAAAGATGGCAAATAATTGGGAATTTGTTTCCGATAATAATCATTTCACATTACATGCTCAAAAAAGGGACTGAATCACTTGAAAACAAAGTGTCTTCGTTACGTTTTAATATAACATACGTACATTTCATAATAATAATAATAATAATAATAATAATAATAATAATAAAGTTATGGATTTACTTCCAATTTAATTACTGCGGCTTTCAGAGACGCCGAGGTAACAGAATGGTGTGACTGTAAATCCATTGACACGGCTCCCTCGCATTTAATCACTCTCAAATGCTAACTGGGTGCGATCCCGCAACCTTGGGCTCAGTATCGAGAATGTAACCGCTATGCCTCGCTCAGATTACTGGGAGATCTCTCTGTAACACAGCATATCTTCATCCTTGTACGACCCATAGTCTACTGTATTCCCTCCATCCCAAATCAACCTTGGGACACACATTTCAGAACGTAAGGGCGTAGGCCTATTAGTTGCTATTGTTGTTGAACAAAGCCGAGATAGTTGAACAGTTCAGTAGCAGGGAGTGCTGGCTCTCACTTCACTTGACGCTGACGGTACATCCGACTAGTGGTTCACCTTGTGCACAAAATAATAAATTAGTGAATAACGCTGGATGTCAGAACGGTCGCCCACACATGCAGAGCCAATCAGGGTCAATAATACCTGACCTGCTTGGCCTCCCAGTTCGATATCAATAGGCCAGAGATTAGCGCGTAAATTGTACTGGGGGTAAGGACGTTACGAAACTGGAACTTCAACGTCATTACTTTTAAGAGTAACAAGAATGCTCTTTACGTTGTCAAGATGGAGCAAGGGGGGGGGGCAGAGAGGGAACAGAGCCTATAAACAAGGCCGGCCGGGCTTGGGTTTCATGGCCATCAGCCCGAGTACTGAACTCTGGTAACGTGTATTAGTACGTGTGCTTGTAACTGGGGGCTAAGACTGCGAAGGTGGCAGCCACTTGTACGATGACCAACTGTCCTCTATAGGCTGGCCAACCCCATACTAGGATTGAAATACTTGACACAGACGGGAATCGAACACAGGTCATCTGCGTGGAAATGTGTGAGCCACCCTGTTTCTCTTTCATATTACAGGAATGCGCTACTGTATTCCGTTCAAATCAAGTTGTTGTTAATTCATTTGAGGGGCTTGGGACATCTTGGTCATCAGCCCCGTGTGTTGAACTTGTCTGATAACCTGTGATGACAGTAGTAGTGTGTTTAACAGTGAAGTGGGGTAGGTGCCCGGAGACTTGAAGTAAGGTACTAATTGCCTGGATGGAGTCTGCAAATAAACGGGGGAAAAGCACACTGGATAGCCACTGTCAGTGCGGGATTCGAACCTGCGATTAAAACTGCTGCAGCTGCCCTCGCGGCCGTGGTGCACGATTAGACGAGCACGGTTACGCCGCCGAGTCTATCAACTCAAGCAAGCAATATGTTTATACCTCGACCATTATATCTGTAGCGCAGTTAGCCTACATTTCGCACAATGTAAGTAGGTTTTAATGATCATAATGCCCTGGACCACCTCGTGGTGTAGCGCCTAGCATCCTCAGCAGTCGTCCCGAAGGTCCGCGTTCGATTCCCGGCTCTGACAAGAAGTTTAATTAATTCTGGTCTGAAGGGTGGAAGTAGGTACGCTCAGCCCCGTGAGGCAAAACTGAGAAGAAGTGGATTCAATATCCACCTCAGTCACCCTAAAAGGTATTCCGTGGTTTCCCACATCTACTCCAGGAAAATGGCGGGGTGGATCCTAAATTTGGACCACGGCCGCCTCCTTCCCAATCCTAGCCTCAATTACAAATACACACAGCTACAAGAACACCGGTATCATACATATTATATGATATTATTATTCCCGTTTTCGACGGGGTTGGGAATGCGGTGATGATTTTTATGTGGTGTTTTTTTCTACGTCCGGATGCCCTTCCTGATGCTAACTTCATTAGAGGTCTTAATGAGAGATGAAATGAATGAAGATGGATGAAATTGGGCAAGTGGATGGAAGGAAGTGGTCGTGGCGTATTAGAAGATACCGTCCCGGCATTAGCCTGGAGGTTGTAAAACACTCATTCAGAGAAACAAAACTCTATTGGGCGACCTGCGCCTGAGATCTTGTTATCGGCAAATCTCTTTTGCGAGCCACCACTGTAGGACGCCAAGTGACGTGGAATTTTCCCGCCCTCTTAGTAGGAGCATCTTGGGATCATGAGGAGCCACCCAGGAAGTAACGTTATTCAAGAAGCACATGAGCAAATTTCAAGGTCTTGTTTATGTTGAGCGCTGGCTCCACACTGACGACCGGAATTTGGCGCAGTACGCGACCATGCTTGTTGTAGTTCGTAAATCAGGCGAAGCCAAGTCGGGCAAACCGAACAGCAACTCAATCTTATTGTATGTTCCAGATAGACAGTAGCTCAGAATTAGTGAATATTGCGGAATCCAATAAGAGAAAAATGCTGCAAAAACCTTTAGCAAATTAATAGCTATTTCTTTAAAAAAAATCCGATCCATCAAAACTCATTAGGTGAGGTGGCTTGTCACCCTAATGGAAGGAAACTCTCCCCAATGCATGGCCCGTGCCAACTCATTAATAACGTGCTTCCAGAGAAAACGCGCAATTTTGTTTCATCGCCTCTAAGTCCTAATAACACTAACGAGCTTTGAGGCATGCATTCACAGGCTCCTGCCTTTCCGACATCACATTTCTTAATTCTATTGCTGCTTAACATTATCACTCCGTAACGATCCAGCATTTATATTTCCTGGAGTTAAATCCGTTGTTAGTGCCTTTCAATATCATTAATTCAGCGACGACAGTGCCTCAAATTTAATGACCGCACTTTTATTTTCATTTAGGGGCATCTTTATACAACATAGAGAATAAATCCATGTAGCACACATAATGCACTCCCTAGCCTCAAATATCCTCTGAAAACATATCAAAACAATGAAATAATATGTCATCTAAGGAAATGTGCCATAATAAATTATGTATTCGGCCACCAACAAATAATGTATAGTTTAGGCGATACTTTAAAATAGCTAAAACAAAGTAGGCTATTCTAATACTACATGCAAGATGTAATTTTCTCCTCTCACCTGACGGGGTGTGGTGGCGCAGCGGTCAAGCTCTTTGCCTCACACCAAGGTGGACCGGGTTCGATTCCCGGTCAATAAATGTGAGATTTTCGAATATTTCGGATTCCACGTAAAAAGGAGGTCCCATGGCTCATGATCGCAAGATTAACGGTCACGTAAAACTACATTCCTCCTACCTTTCTTCTCCTCTCGCCATTTGAAAGTACCTACATTAGGTACATTAGTACGGCTCTCCTTCAACACTCTTCTCTTCGACTCAAGACCACCTCGTAGTGTAACCGCTAGCGTTCTTGGCTATCGCCCCGGAGGTGTAGGTCCAATTCCCGGCTCTGCCAAGAAATTTTTACTCTGGTGTGAATGCTGGAACGGGGTACACTAAGCCTGGCGAGGCAAACCCGAGGAGAGGAGGGTTAGATTCCCACCTCAGCCATCATGGAAATGGATTTCCGTGGCTTCCCCACTTCTACTCAAGACAAATGCAGGGATGGTTCCTAACTAAAGGCAACGGCCGCCCCCTTTCCAATCCCATCCCAATTCACAAATATTCCATTGCACATTTCTCCAATATTAGTTGTGATATGAGAAGTATTTATATGAGCCTAATACGCACGGTCACATTGTCCCACTGGCTCGAGCCAGGCATCAAGTGGAGAAGAGGCCTAGTTGTAAAATCACACTAATAGTGATCAACTCTTGCTCATTGCGCTAATTTTAAGTCCAACAGCCAAATGGAAGCAGAATAGAAAAGTTAAATTTCTCTAGCAACATATTTGCAACGCAAGTGCGGTTACTTGTAGCTGTAAAATTAATAAGGGTGGGGAAAGAGTGATGTATAATTTTAAGACTGAAGAATTGAATTCTTTACATGAATTAAAGCTTTTCGGGAATATTACACATCCACTAATTATAACGAATGATCTCATGGGTTGCAGCCATTTAGGTGATCTGCTCTCCAGTCCCTTGCAGAGAAACAAGAACTCCATTGGAGTTCTAATCATGCAGTAAGTTTAATGGTATCCCACAAAAAGTTCCAACACCAGCACACCTAATAACTGCTACATTTATCACATACTCCTTTCAAATTCTTAAAGTAAAAGTTCGATGTGTTTTGGAAATGCTTCTTTTAGTCCAGCCAGCACCCAACCATAGTGGTACGCTGCTTAAAACCAAACCGCATCACCCAACCCCGCTCTTATTAACTCTCGTTGCAAAAACTTGTATTGCCCATCTGACGAGTCCTTGCCGCTCTAAAGTGAGTGCGCTGTCAACTATCTAACAGCACGTCAGAGCTAGTGTGGGGCAAGAGAGAAGGCACGTACACTCCGCATCAGGCGTTATTGACACTGGAACAGTTGTATCGAGGCAAACAGTGTACAGAAGGCTTCGGCAGAGGGACCTTTATTGTCGGAGACCTGCTGTATGTGTACACCTGACGAGTCTGCACAAAGGGAACGTCTAGAGTGGAGTCGTCAACATGCCAACTGGACGGTCAAACGGTGGGCCAATGTTCTTTTCACAGTTGAGTCCAGAGATGCGAATCCGTCGGTTGTTGCGAGGTGCTGTGAACCCAGACTTCGTACTGATGGATGATAATGCCCGACCTCACAGAGTACAGGGGGTTGATGTTTTATTGGAAACGGGAGATATTGCACGCGTGGTGTGGCATGCTCGCTCTCCCGATTTGAATCCCATAGAGCATGTCTGAGACGCACTAGGGCAGACGGTTCCAGCCGAGCAGCTCGCGAGTGAGTAACTGAGTACTCGCCGCCTCGCGCGAGTAAACCTGCAACATGCAATACAGCTCTGCTGTGGGGGCTGCCGTCACTGCGCCGTGGATACTGGCCGAGACCTGTGACGGAGAATATTGTTGAATGGGGTTGCATGACTGTGGACGTGGGAATGTAGGAGATATTCATGACACGTCCAAGATACAGAATACGATAAGTTTACTGAATATCAGATGGTACACTGTTCACTGCGGACACAAGTGCTGAGATATGTGCTGACATGATGCGTAGAGCATTTTTCAATGTCGGATCTCCGAGCATTGATCTGTCTTTGCATTTTATTCGGTTCATGGCCGAGAAATGTTGCTCGCAACAGTATGTGGACCCAAACATACACATGATATGTGCTGCGTTCTTGTGCAAGCTGGGAAAGGTTTCTTGCTGGAGTAAACGATACCATCGTGACAGATCCAGAGTGTTGTAATATCTGTCTTTCAATAGGGTAGAATTTTATAAGTCTATTATTTCCAGCTGCATTGGCGGCGGGTAGTCATCGGGGGTAACTGAGCAAGGAGTGCTGAATAATCGCATTTCCTTTTCACGAACATTAAGGTCTTGGTACCTCTTTTCAAGGGACTCGAGAAGCCTCATTATCTTCATTAGATACTTGTCCAAACAGGTCTCAGGATGCATTTGTAAAGAGGCAAGACGACTGAAAAACATTAAATCTCTATTTCGTATCTGCCGCTCAAACAAACGGAGCTTTTCAGTGAATGTTCTGAGTTTATCGCACATATCTACGATTAAGAGATCTTTTCCTTGCAATGACGTATTTAGGTGGTTTAGGTGCATTGTTATATCTGCAAAAAACGCCAAGTCTGCTACCCATGTTGGATCAGAGAGACATTGTTCTGCCTGTCCTTTCAATTCCAGGAAAAGCGCAATTTCTTCGCGAATGGCAAAGAACACATAAAGAACTTTTCCACGACTTAGCCAGCGAACAGTGCTGTGGTAGGATATATCTCCGTAAGCCGCTTCAAAGATCTTTTAAAAACCCTTTGAACTGACGATGATTAACACCATGACGCCGGACAAAATTTACACACGTCACTACAACTTTCATGACAGATTCCAGTTCCACTGTTGCGGCACAAAGTGCCTTTTGGTGAATAAAACAGTGAATAGTAACCACGTCTTTCCCGAATTCACATTTCAATTTATTTTTTAACTGAGAGACGAAGCCCTGCTCTCGTCCAACCATTTGTGGCGCGCCGTCTGAAGCCACCGAATGGAGCTTTTCCCATGGAATGCTCATGTTGTCCACAGATTCACAAACCGCCTCAAATATATCTTGACCAGCAGCAGTGTAATCCAGCGGTACCACGTCTAAGAGTTCCTCCGTAACTTGCAGTCCCATGTCGACACCGCACACAAATAATAGCTAGCTGACCGTAATCAACTACATCCGTACTTTCATCAAGTGCGAGCGAAAAGGCCACTATGTTTCGAATTCTACACGAGCTGCCTCTCCAAATCCCCTCCCATGGCGTGAATGCGACGAGACACTGTCTGTTTTGAGAGACAGACCGATTCAAATTTCTGCCTCTCTCCTGGAGTTAAACATTCCGGAACGGCGAGCAAACACGATTTCACGATAGGCCCCACCGAGAACGGTTTCCCATTCGTTGCAATGATGTGAGCGACTTTGTAATTTGCTCGAATTGCTGCCTAATTGGTAGTTTCTACAATATAATTCACCTGGAAAAGAAAGTATGAATAAGTTTTCATTTTAATCTGTGACAGTTTATGTCAAACGAACCTACAGTGATATTTGTTTTTCAAAACGTACGTCTTTCTGTATGTCGTCTTTCAGTCTAGCTACGAGCTCCTGGCGTGCTTCACCTTCCAGCCGTTCATACAGAGTGAATGAAGAGTTGTGTAATGACGCTGTACGTTCCATTTCGTCATTGAATATAGCACTTTTTGACACACCAAACACTGCGGGAGTCCTTCCTTTTCGGTAAAGAGCAACTGTTCTTCCCACGAACTAGGCAACGGGCCTCTCCGGCCTGTCATAGTTATGTAGTGATGGGAAATAACACATCAAGATTGGCAGAAAGCGCATGGACTTGTGCTATGACCTTTGCCCAGTGACGTATTGGCTACCACCCCTAGTCCCCCCCCCACTGTGCTCCGAGCAACACTGCTGAGTACTCGCGTGTACGCATACTCCAACTCGTGGATTTGGAACAGCCTGCACTAGGGAGACGAGTTGCATCACGTCAGCATTCACCAACCACTCTCGAAGACTTGCGAGCTGCTCTGCAGGAAGAATGGGCGTTATTGCCTCAACATGAGATTGATGACCTCATTCGCAGCACGACCCGCCGTTGTCAGGCCTGTATTGCTCCTACAGGTGGTCACACCCCATACTGAACACATTAACCAGTTGTCGGGATGTGTGTGCAAATCCATGAAGTTGGAAAAAACGAAGAATATTTTTGTCTACTGTAATGCATGTTGCAGTGGTTTATTTTCTGTATTCTTTACATTGCTGCTACTTGACTATCACCTGCTTATACTGCTTTGTGGCAAAATAAACGAAACCTTGCAACATTTCCGTTTGTTGCTTTAATTTTGGACACCAGTGTAATTTGAATAACATAAGTTGATATCTCGTGCCGGTGTCATTTTATCAGCTACTGAAGTTAGATAATCAGATTGCTTCGTGGGCGAATTCAAATTGGCTTCTTGAGGCGATGTTGCCAATTCTGCACGTGTGTAAAAACCAGATTGAGAGCGCCAGTCAAGGAACAAATGGAAAGGATTTGAACACGGACCTCGGGGCAGACAGGGTCACATAGCAACTACGGTACGGTTGCACATGCTGAAACCACGATGTGTTTGTTTTGATGCGGATTTCTGGGCAACGGTCGGTCATTTACGGAAGTGTTCGTACGCAGCCATGTGGTATGCAAGCTTAGCCACTGTCGACATCAACATTGACATGCAGGGTTAGCAACCGAGACCGATTATTGGTTTGAAGTAGATATTTCATTTTAGGGCAGAGATGGGCACATTCGGCTCATTGAGCAGCGCTCCCGCTCCGGCAGGAGCTCTCACCGAAGTTAACCTTGTAGCTGCTTGCACAGCTTGTCGTTACAAGCGGCGTAGCACAACTGCTTTATACTTGTGCCCTGTTTGTTGTGCATTAGATGATTAGATTATGGTGCTACGTACATACGTTTAATTATATTACTTTTATTTGGTTCTGTGTCGGAAACATAATTAATTACTTTGACAGCTGATAAGTAGACTACACACTCATTTGTCCAGTACCTCACTTTTGTAATAACAATCCAATACATTTCCGTAAGTGACCTACCGCTGCCGAGAAATCCGCATCAAAACAAACACATCGTGGTTTCAGCATGTGCCACCGTAGCTTAGTTGCTGATCCTGTCAGTCAGAGTGCCGGGTTCAAATCCTTTCCCTGGCGAAGTTGTGTTCTGTGACTGGTGCTCTCATGGCAGCCGTGAGCCACGTGCACAGTTGGCAACATCGCCCCACAAAGCCCATTTAAATTCGCCCACGCAGCGGTCTGATTATTTATCAGTAACGATCAATCCTCGACCCGACCACCTTGTATAATATAGGTAAATACTAATTTTACTGAAATCCCTTCAAACTATTCACATAAATAACTTAATTAATGCAAGCAATGGCCATGTATTTTATTTTCAGGATGGGTCAGGGAAGGAATTTTGGAAGGAAAGCGGCCGTGGACCCTTTGAAAGGAAACGTCCCGCCATTTGCCTGGTGGTGAAAACAGGAAACCATTTTCAGGATGGCAAAGGTGAAATATGAACCCACGCACTCCTGCGCCAGCGAGGCACGAGGTAGCACGTTAGCGCTCTCGGCTACCGTGGCCGATAAACTATTCACAGTTTTGCATCGCGAGGCTGGATGTATCCCGTTCCAGTCCTCAAGCCAGATTTAATATATTTAAGAGCTGGAAGTCGAACCGGGACCTCCGGGGTGACACCCAAGCATTGTAGCCACTGCGCCACGATGCGGTCAATACTTATTTTGGCATTATAATAAGTTGGTAGAAAAAACTATTTTTTCAACTTCCCCCATGAGAAGGTTTGGTCGTGAGATCAGGCACGTCATGTTCATAGTTTATATAGGCTACAGTAGGCTACTAGACAATATGAGCATCTCTCCTCATCCATTGCGCAAACAACTGATACTGATGTCCTTATTTCCGTGTCCCATTTGCCAGTACCACACAGAGTCCCGCAACCCATAATACTTCTTCATTTATAACGTTATGCGCAATTCAAACATAAATAACGAATTCCATAAGTAGTGTTGAAACATGCTTTAGGCCTATCTCCCTGAGTGGCTATGCACCACAAGGGCTAGCATTGTCACTTGTCAGAGAATGTTGTCCCGTTATGTTTATTTTCGTAAAGAGTTGTTATTGATTCTTTAGGGGCTTTGCGACATCGTGGTCATGTAGCCTCGTGTACTTTGGTGTGTGTAGAATTTGTCTGATAACGTGTGTCACTGTGATGACTATACTAGTGTGTGTGTATTTGTAATAGAGGGAGGATTTGGGTAGGAAGCGGCCGTGGCCATAACTTAGGTACCATCCCAGTATTTACCTGGAGTAGAAGTGGGATACCACGGAAAACCACTTCCAGGATGGATGAGGCAGGGATCGAACCGGCCTCCTCTCAGTTTTACCTCAGAAGGCTGAGTGTAACCCGTTCCAGCCTTCAGACCAGAATGAAATTTCGTGGCAGAGTCGGGAATCGAACCCGAGCCCCCGCGGTGACAGCCAAGAATCTTTCCTAAAGACTTGCCACGCCCATCAGTCCAACAACACAACTAATTAAGGGCTATTTTCCTGCGCTTGTGAACATAGAAGAGGTAACCTTATCAAATTGCTTTGTGGGACTCTTTATCCTCAAGGTTTACATCGCATTAATCACAATGGTTACCACATTAAATCTCTGTGAGATTAAGATGAAATACTTTTTCCATGAATGGTGGGCTCATCGTAGTAGCTTCCGCTCTCCCCGCCAGTTGTGTGAGGGTGAAGTCGTCTTTGTTTCACTACTCCACGGTGAGTAAATGCATCCAGAAGATCAAGTGCGCCTCATTGCGTAAGTTATGCTTTTGTTTACGTACGTACACTACAGAATCTATTTGTTTCTAATATTGATTATAAACATTCCTTTGTTTTAGTTAATTCAATCTGTGGCTTGTTTTAATCTCTGTACAGAAGCTTGAGTGTAATATGATTGCAGACTTTAGTAAAAATTGAGCAATTTTCTTCCTTTTCCTTTCTTCAGGTTAAAAATACAACAGTTAAATGAAATGCTTCTAGTCGATATTATGTAAATAAACATATATTTCAATGTCAGATAAGTTGTTCTCAATGGTAACATTATATCGGTTGCACCCGACGGAGGGCTAAATCGCTCAAAACTACCGCATTGGGAAGTAGCAGCAAGTCCGGAGATCAGAGGTTCGAATCCCGGCGTTGACAGTGGCTATCCTGAGTGTTGTTTTTCCACACTTCCCCCACGCAAATAATGAGATACGGTAGTACCTTATTTTAAGTCCCAGGGCACCTACTCTATCTCCGACCTTAATGATGACAGTTAAACACACTACTACAGCCACTACAGAAACACAGATTATCAGACAAATTTAACACACACCCAAGTACAAGAGGCTGATAACAAAAAGAGGCCCAAGCCCCCAATACGAACTAACAACAAATCACAATGATAGAATTTATCTGAGAATCAAAAACTGAGTGGTTACTTTTCCTCGTGAAATACCATTTCGTTAGGCTCGATCTTTCTAAAGGAAACAATTATTCGTACCCCATGTGGCCGAGAACGTTTATATCTCTGATTGGTGCTCTCCTTCCTTCTACCTTAGTCTACCGTCGCGACGCAGAGATGGTCACTCTAGACAAGTCAGTGGCGGCTGGAGGGTGTTTCCTGTTGGACCACAGAAAACATCAATAGATGAGAAACACCGTTAATGGACACTATTGCTTAGAGTTGCTATTATTATATTACTTAGGGACTAGAATCATATCGGCCGTCAACTTGTTTTGAATTTATCTGACAACCTGTGTTTCTGTGGTGATTGCAATAATGTGTGTAGCTGTCAATGATTGGGGTAGGCGCCATGTGACTTAAATTAGGAACCATCCCGACCTTGTGTAAAAACACGAGGCAAAACCACAATCAGACTGCCAGAATTCAAACCTTGCAGCTACTCATAATACTTGGCTACGCTAAAATCAAAGTACTCATACGTACATGATGTCTACCGTTACATTTTTATAGGATTGGTTTCAAGTACTTAACACTTCCGAAGGATAGTGTACATTGCTGTCTCTCAGCCTCTGATATGATCCAAGTTACCCCTTGATTGTAAGAATCATAATTCAACTTAACTTGATGTATATTAATAAAATCTATCAAAGCAGCCCACAGGATCCTCCTTCATATCATCATGATGACCAGGGCTCGGATTTTTCAGGTTAAATCGGGAAAATAAGTAGTTGTTCTATGCTCTAAGAATAGGCCTACTAACTCGAAATATTTAACAACGGTAAAAGGACATTATTTATGTTTTAGTTATTTTATGTGAATATACACAATCAATGCGAGTTATGTTATACCTTGCTGATTGCCGAAGAATTACAATACATGATGGCATTCATCCTCAAGTTGTCCATGACAAGTGTCCGACTATTATCTCGAACACTGACTCTTACTGGGAAAATGAGCGCCTCGCGTCACATCAATATCCACATAATGACCTCCAACGTAATTGAAATTGTACACACAGTAAGCCATTCACTATTTCTTAAATCATTTCTCAGTATTTTTGTAACAATTATTCTGTAGGTCCACTAAGACTGCATGACGCACTCACAGGAGGTCAGTCAAGTGGAAGCTAGCTACGAGCAAATACCTGTACAACGACAGTGCTGTGAACAGGACTATTCTAACGGACAAGTTATAATAACCACTGCAGAAATCAGTGTGCATGATCTAATTTATCATATTGTGTTGTGTCGCTTAACTCTTTACAAGTGTACAATACACCATTGTAGAATTGACTAACCTTTCTTTTTAAATAATGATATTCACTACCAATCATAAATATTAACATTAACTGGGCAAGTTATTGAAAGCTATAACAAAATCACAATTCTAAATTTTGTATACAAATGTTAACTTCAACCGTAGTGATCAGGGTCTGATAATAACTGCCTGTTGTTCGAAACGCGTAATCCTAAATTACCCATTATTAATGTGAATAATACATATATTTTTTCAGGACTTGTATTGTACTTCCGCCCAATGATATTGGGCAAATAGCGTGTTGACGGACTGAAAAGTACAGTATAGACTGATAGTTGTACAGGCAACACTGAAAAATTAATTCAAAACTTCGCACTTCTCAAAAGGCTTTATTTAATGTCATCTCAACATGTTACGATCTCTCAATTCAAGCCACTTATACTTTCAAAGGAGATTCTGCTTCATTTATCCTGACATAAGTTACTGTATACTGTCGATCCTTTCAACATAATTGTTAAATGCAAATTTGTTAATTATTATTGGCATGATTTTGTTCTTAATCATTAATTCTTATTGCTTAAATCGAACAGCTTTTTCTTGTGACTAACACATTAAATTTTAAAAAGAAAATGATATATGTTTTCTCTCATTGTGTACAGGTTGACGACACTCCCATTCTGTGCTCTCCCAACCAGCCTTCTCATTGTGTACAGGTTGACGACACTCCCGTTCTATGCTCTCCCAACCAGCCTTCTCAATGTGCACAGGCTGACGACACTCCCATGCTGTGCTCTCCCAACCAGCCTCCTCATTGTGTACAGGTTGACAACACTCCCATTCTATGCTCTCACAACCAGCCTCCTCATTGTGTACAGGTTGACGACACTCCCATTATATGCTCTGACAACCAGCCTCCTCATTGTGTACAGGTTGACGACACTCCCATGCTGTGCTCTCCCAACCAGCCTCCTCATTGTGTACAGGTTGACAACACTCCCATTCTATGCTCTGACAACCAGCCTCCTCATTGTGTACAGGTTGACGACACTCCCATTCTATGCTCTGACAACCAGCCTCCTCATTGTGTACAGGTTGACAACACTCCCATTCTATGCTCTCACAACCAGCCTTCTCATTGTATAAGGTTGACGACACTCCCATTCTATGCTCTCCCAACCAGCCTTCTCATTGTGTACAGGTTGACAACACTCCCATTCTGTGCTCTGACAACCAGCCTCCTCATTGTGTACATGTTGACGACACTCCCATTCAATGCTCTCCCAACCAGCCTCCACATTGTGTACAGGTTGACAACACTCTCATTCTATGCTCTCCCAACCAGCCTTCTCATTGTGTACAGGTTGACGACACTCCCATGCTGTGCTCTCCCAACCAGCCTCCTCATTGTGTACAGGTTGACAACACTCCCATTCTATGCTCTCACAACCAGCCTCCTCATTGTGTACAGGTTGACGACACTCCCATTATATGCTCTGACAACCAGCCTCCTCATTGTGTACAGGTTGACGACACTCCCATGCTGTGCTCTCCCAACCAGCCTCCTCATTGTGTACAGGTTGACAACACTCCCATTCTATGCTCTGACAACCAGCCTCCTCATTGTGTACAGGTTGACGACACTCCCATTCTATGCTCTGACAACCAGCCTCCTCATTGTGTACAGGTTGACAACACTCCCATTCTATGCTCTCACAACCAGCCTCCTCATTGTGTACAGGTTGACGACACTCTCATTCTGTGCTCACCCAACCAGCCTCCTCATTGTGTACAGGTGACGACACTCCCATTCTATGCTCTCCCAACCAGCCTCCTCATTGTGTACAGGTTGACGACACTCCCATTCTATGCTCTCCCAACCAGCCTTCTCATTGTATACAGGTTGACGACACTCCCATGCTATGCTCTGACAACCAGCCTCCTCATTGTGTACAGGTTGACAACACTCCCATTCTATGCTCTCCCAACCAGCCTTCTCATTGTGTACAGGTTGACAACACTCCCATGCTGTGCTCTCCCAACCAGCCTTCTCATTGTGTACAGGTTGACGACACTCCCATGCTGTGCTCTCCCAACCAGCCTTCTCATTGTGTACAGGTTGACAACACTCCCATTCTGTGCTCTCCCAACCAGCTTCCTCATTGTATACAAGTTGACGACACTCCCATGCTATGCTCTGACAACCAGCCTCCTCATTGTGTACAGGTTGACAACACTCCCATTCTGTGCTCTCCCAACCAGCCTTCTCATTGTGTACAGGTTGACGACACTCCCATTCTATGCTCTGACAACCAGCCTCCTCATTGTGTACAGGTTGACGACACTCCCATGCTATTCTCTCCCAACCAGCCTCCTCATTGTGTACAGGTTGACGACACTCCCATTCTATGCTCTCCCAACCAGCCTTCTCGTTGTATACAGGTTGACGACACTCTCATTATGTGCTCTCCTAACCAGCCTTCTCATTGTATACAGGTTGACGATACTTTCATTCTATGCTCTCCCAACCAGCCTTCTCATTGTATACAGGTTGACGACACTCTCATTCTGTGCTCTCCCAACCAGCCTTCTCATTGTGTACAGGTTGACGACACTCCCATGCTATGCTCTGACAACCAGCCTCCTCATTGTGTACAGGTTGACAACACTCCCATTCTGTGCTCTCCCAACCAGCCTTCTCATTGTGTACAGGTTGACGACACTCCCATGCTATGCTCTGACAACCAGCCTCCTCATTGTGTACAGGTTGACGACACTCCCATGCTATGCTCTCCCAACCAGCCTCCTCATTGTGTACAGGTTGACGACACTCCCATTCTATGCTCTCCCAACCAGCCTTCTCATTGTATACAGGTTGACGACACTCTCATTCTGTGCTCTCCTAACCAGCCTTCTCATTGTATACAGGTTGACGATACTTTCATTCTATGCTCTCCCAACCAGCCTTCTCATTGTATACAGGTTGACGACACTCTCATTCTGTGCTCTCCCAACCAGCCTTCTCATTGTGTACAGGTTGACGACACTCCCATTCTATGCTCTACCAACCAGCCTTCTCATTGTATACAGGTTGACGACACTCTCATTCTGTGCTCTCCCAACCAGCCTTCTCATTGTATACAGGTTGACGACACTCTCATTCTGTGCTCTCCCAACCAGCCTTCTCATTGTGTACAGGTTGACGACACTCCCATTCTATGCTCTACCAACCAGCCTTCTCATTGTATACAGGTTGACGACACTCTCATTCTGTGCTCTCCCAACCAGCCTTCTCATTGTATACAGGTTGACGATACTTTCATTCTATGCTCTCCCAACCAGCCTTCTCAATGTATACAGGTTGACGACACTCTCATTCTGTGCTCTCCCAACCAGCCGTCTCAATACTCTCTTACTTACACCATCTTCCCATCCATCAACCTTCCATCTTCCCATATGGTAGACGTACTTGCCTTTACATAAACTCCATCACTAGTCTTGTGCCAAAGACCTTGAACGCATTGATGCAGACAACGTGATGGCAAGAAGGGATGGCATTTCAACCATTTACACCTCTTACGAACATTTGCCCTCTGCCATACACAATCTAGAGCATGTTCACATCCATCCACCTCTAGCAAGGAGGTTCCCATGACGATGCTAGTTAGCATGCGGCGAGAATTCCCGGGGTAAAATAATGAGCTTCAGTTTCCTTCAAATTGTGGAACCTATTTGTTTCTTTCCATGTAAACAAACCAAAGTGTGTTTTTGAGTCTTCATTTGTGGGAGATGGATCTGAGTTTCCTCCATCGCATAGGATAATCCAGTTTGTACAGTAATTAATATAGCCTAGATAATACAGTTCTTTCGTGCCACTTATCTCACCACCTACAAACACAGGTCTCAATCCTCAGTGCATCCAGAAATAATTGAGAAACTCAACACTGACACATGGAACTCCCGACAATCGTTGCTGTTGTTGATTCATTTATGGCCTTACATCCCCGTATATTAGGCCGTGTGTAAAATTTGTCTTGTAACATGTGCTATTCGTGCTTGTATTTGCAATTGGGGCTAGGGATTGGGTAGGAGGCGGCTGTGGTCTGAAGTCCTGGTATTTGCCTGGAGTGCCGTAGGAAACGCGAAAAACCACTTCCAGGATGACTGGGATGGGAATCGATACCACCTCTTCTCAGTTCTGCCTCACGAGACTGAGTGTTCGTCGTTCCAGCCATTGGGTCTGAATTAAATTTCTTGGCAGAGCAGGCAGGCAATCGAAGCCAGACCTCAGCCACTTGACCACGGGGTGGTCACTCCCGACAGTGACCACACATTAAACACGAGTTTTCTTGCAATCCACCGGCGCGGCGTGTGGTCACAACTCAAATGGGAGAGCTGGATTCGTATCAAAATGCCAAAAAGAAAAGAAAGAAAACTCGTAAAGGACCTATTGAGGTTGTAACTATGCATTTGATGTCCTTGTTTCTCATGTTGGGATTGATTGGATTCGAAATCCACGCACCTCTGTTCCGAGTGCTGCCTCATTGCGCATGGCTAAGTTGGCACAGGTAACTAATCGCATGACTGAACGTAAGTCCCAGCATGAGACACTAGTTGTCCAGCTCTGCATGCAATAAGGACATACAAAACATATTTTAAACCAACGGCCAAATGACACAAAGGCGAATCGGGTGACGTCACCTTTCGCAAAATTCAGCTGGACACCTCCGTTATTAGCATCCTGTGCTTCCACAATAGCGCTTCCCAAACGCGTCAGAGCCTTCCCTGAGTCATCAGTCTTAGACTGGTTTGTTGCAGCGCCCCATGTTCCCCCTGTTCGGAGCTAACCGTTTCGTCTCTACAGAGTTACCACGCACACACCCTACATCTGAGGCAATCTGCTTAACAATATTCTAACCTTGGTCTACCCCTACACTTCTTGCCCTCGACCCTTCCTTAACTAAGTCTGCAATTTCTGAGTGTCTTAGTATGTGTCTTACCAAGCTATCTCTTCTCTTCATTAGCACTCGCCAGAAACATCACCCCTCCCCCACTTATCTTAATACCCCCTCATTTGTTAATCTAGCTACCCATCTAATCGTCATCATTCTCCTGTAACACCACATTTAAAATGCTTGTATTTTCCTTTTATGCGATACAGACACCAACAGTACAATTTTCACTTCCATAGAGCACCAAAAAAGTTTTTCCGTCAACAAATGTATTTTCTTTGGAAAGGCTGCCTGTGATAACCTGCCTTTTGCGTCTTCTTTGCTTCGTCCACCACAGCTTATTTTTCGTCCCAAGTAAAAGCAGTATTCTGCTTCTTTAGCTTTTCACCTGCCAATTCGATGTCAATACGGGTTTCTGATTTCTTCAGGCCGCATTCCATTAGTTTAGTTTTACATTTATTGACTTTTATCATCAACTCCTTCCTTAATATTTTTCCTCACCATTTAGAAACACATTCAAATCTTCTGCTGAATGGGCGAAGTATTTATAATGTTTTGAAGATCCCCCATGAATTATTTGCGTAACATTGGCTGTTATATTTTGTGCGGCATAATATGATTGTAATGTTACCTTACAGGGTCCCCAAAAAACAATAGGCTATATTTAAATGACATTTTCATTAAACATAATAAAATTACGGCACGTTCAATATTCTTGAAACAACCAATGTGATGGCTGGGCCTGTTAGTTTATCGAGATTAGGTTTGGTATCGATCAAGACTGCTCCTGGGCTTGTGAACACAGTGGGGGATATTATTAGGACAACTGGATAAACATTGAACAATACATCATTGAATAGCCTACTTACAGTAATCGTGTGTTTGTATTCACTCATTGTTGCCTTTTATTGTTGAATGTTAATAAGTACCATACACATCCTGTTAGTATCCTGAACGATCACTTTAAGACGTTCAATAATATAAACTCAGTTCAATAAGGATAAAGGTAGTCTACTAATTACGCCGCAATTCTGACTTTGTTGTGATTTAACGTGGATTTGTTTCTTTGACTGTCCCGTGGCATAGCCGTGCTCTTTAAATCGTGCACCACGGCCGCGAAGGCAGTAAGTCCGGCGGTCATAGGTTCGAATCCGGCGCCGACAGTGGCTATCCTGAGTGTGTTTTCCCCGATATTTTCCACACTCCCTCCAGGCAAATGCCGGGATAGTACCTTACTTCAAGTGGCGCGAACCCCATTCCCAACTCTGATACATTTACACACACTACTACAGTCATCACACCAACACAAGTTATGAGACAAGTTCAACACACACGTAACTACATGGGGCTGATGACCAAGAAGTTCCAAGCCCCTCAAATTACTTAATAACAGCGTTTCATTGAGCTTCTTTGTGCAAATTCTGTAATACAGTGAAGTAACGATGGGATGTGTCATGGTGTTCATTAATGGTACTGAAATATAGGCATAATCTATTGTCGTAGGGACCATGAACCAACATCAAGGTTTCCACAAACTTGTGAATAGTTTCAGCATGGCAAATGCATATTCGTGCACGACTCTGCACCATATGTCAGGACCAAAGACAAGTGATATAGTTCCTTTTTGACAACAAAGTAATGGCCTGGGAATTCCCCGGATTTCAATCCGATTGAGAACCTTTGGAAGCTAATTGAAAGGAAAGCCCCCGCTGAAATTGTCACGGACATAATTCGATTAGTCGAGAGAATCTTTAATGAGTAGCATCATGATTATGAAATTAAAAAATACCTCCTCAGGTGCATCTGCAGTATGCCAGATCGAGTCCATGCTGTGATCGTTGCGAAGGCTTGTGTTACAAAATATAACATGTTTCCTTATTTTTTCGTGATTTCTTTACCGGTACCGTTTCCAATGGACATTTTAGATGAAGAAAGTGTGTATTAGTGAAACATTCTCCAGAACAAACATTGAAAATATTACTTTTGTCAAGTGACCCTCAAAATATGTTTGTATTGCCTTTTGGGAATCGTCAATATACAAATTTGGCACTGCAACAGGTTCACTGACCGAAGCACTACCTTGAAGCTTGAATCACAATCCAGGTCTAACATTTTGAAGCTTTAAACCATTTTCAATCAATTGAGAAAAGTGTTTACATCGAATTGATCTTTCCATTAGATGCTGGAAAATATAACCTGTCCTGTGCTTGTAACCAGCTAACATTTCTTAGTAAGCTCTTAGATAGAATTTTGGAGGAGGAGAAAATATGAACAGAAAAATGGACGTTCTTCTAGGACCCTCAGAGGGCCTGGGTACCACGCTAACATACAGTATACACTCATTCTTAAGACGTCAACACACTCAAGGTTTTAAGTGAGGACGTTACAGTACATGCGACCCTAGCCACTAGGAACATAATCTGTTACTCCACCCATTTGTTGAAGCGCAGCGCACGCATTCTCCGGTGATCGTCAAGAAACTCACCTGCAACAAACAAGAAATACTTCTCTTAGTTCCTGTCCTCACAATCCCTGACAAAGGTGTGCTCGGCCCAATTGTTATAATACAGTATTACTTGCAACTTTGTTTAAGTACCTATAGAGTGTCTCTACCTTAAAAGACAGTATAGGATTAAATGTACTAGTTGCCTCACACTCGCACTCATATGTCCTGCAATTAGCTTCGTCCTCTTCTACCCCGGCGATGTTGCCATTTCCCAATAATGCAAACTGATAAATCTAAGAAAATGTTTGCGTGGTCGTCTAGAGAATTTTCCGCTCTCTATGGCGATGTAAAATTAAAAGCCATAAATAATTAACACATGGCCCAATTTTCACAATGACGATATTTTAGCGCGAATCTATTTTTATGCACATATAAAACTTACCACGCCATAGCTAATGAACTAATGATCACAACAGATTAAGAATTTATTTTTATATTGCCTGATGTTGGTAGAAGATATCCTATTTCTCAGGGCAGTAATTTGTTTCATATTAAGAAAGTTATAATTTTTTTCTTAAACATTACTTGAAAATTATAGGATGGTATCACAGAAAAGTTAGGTAGCGAGAAACTTTTTTGCTGTTGACTTTACGACGGTGACTAAGCGACTAATGTTTGACATAGTTTAAAAAAACAGAGCTCGGTATCAGATAGCATTCATAAGTTATCGCACATAGCGTAATGCTCCCGCTCAGCACTAATTGACGCAAGCGATAGTTTGTTTGTTCAGGTGGTCTCGTTATCTTCACGACTGCATTTGATGAGTGTATGAAAAGATTCTGTGCTACCCCAGAGCTCGGTGTTATTAAATTTGTTGTGGTGTGAAGTTAAACAGTGAAGTTAAGGGGTCCTTGTGTTTTTTATAAATTGTGCTAATTATTGTTAAGTTATTATTATATTTATTATTGTAATATTCACTATGAATGTGCAAACTAGAAAGCGGCGTAGTATTGGCAAATTGCACAGTAGAGATTGAATTATGGTACTGAATGAAAATCCACAGCCGCTTCCAGTCTCCGACCGGGTCAGGAATGGAATGAATGAAGCCCCCATCTAGCGGCGAGGATATGGACTGTGCCGGCTGCCGAGGCCTGACGCACTCCTCTGGGGCAATGATTAAATGAATGACAGATGAAATGGAATGATAGTGGAGAGTGTTGCTGGAATTAAATTTTGACAGGGAAAACCGGAGTACCCAGAGAAAAACCTGTCTGCCTCCGTTTTGTCCAGCACAGATCTCACATGGAGTGACCGAGATTTGAACCACGGACCCAGCGGTGAGAGGCCGGCGAAATTATGGTACTGAATATATTTAATTATTTCTTAAAGAACATGATCGTTACCGAGGCAGTTGAAAAGACAGCAGAAGCTACCGGGTTTTCAAAACGTTTAGTATATATAATAAGAAAGGAAAAAATGGAAGGTCCTCTGAGAACGCCAGCAAAAACAAAACCTAATAGAGCGAGTAAACAAAAAAATGCTAGATTAATAAAGTATGACGGAATAGTACAAAGCGGAGTCCGTCGCATCGTTCATTCATTGTTCTTTCAAAACATACCACCAACATGAAATATAGTTTTGAGCAGGGAAAACAATGATGATACACTACCAAAGTTTTCGAGGTCCACTTTAAATAGATTTCTTCATGACATAAGGGTTTGAATATGTAAGAATAGCCAACAAAAAGTGCCCTGATTGAAAGGTGGCGTCGTAAGTATCTTAAGGACTAGAAAAGATTTAGGAATGAAGGCAAATCTATTGTTTTTACTGACGAGTCTTGGGTGAACATGGGCCACACCGTAACAAAAGAATGGAGAGATTCTAAAATTAAAAGTGCTCGTCAGGCAGCAATTGAGGGTTTTAGCACAGGTCTTAGGCCACCTAGGGCTCGTGGATCGAGGTTTGCCTTGGTTCATGTCGGGAATGAACAAGGATTCGTTAATGGTGCCGAGTTAACTTTTCTGTGTCAAGAGAACACGGCAGACGCCCACGATGAAATGACAGGTAAACTGTATGAAAAGTGGTTTGCCGAGCAATTGTTGCCCAATGTTCCCCAAGGATCTATCCTAGTAATAGACCATGCAGGCTATCACAGTCGGAAAAGCGAACTTTTACCTACAACGTCATGGAGAAAAGACCGGATTGTAGACTGGCTCACTCAAAAGGGGATCCCTTTTCGAAATGATATGCTAAAGCGGGAGCTTCTTTTTATTGTGAATCAAAACATAGAGAGATATGATAAATATATCACTGACGAGATGGCCAAATCAGCAGCAAAATATGTTCTTCGCTTGCCACCATACCAGTGTGAATTTAATCCAATCGAAATGGTATGGGCGCAAGTGAAGAACTATATAAAATTGAACAACATCTCATTCAAAAAACAAGACATGAAGACTTTAATTTCGGCTGCACACAAAATTGGGCAAACTATGTGAACCACACCAAAAGAATCGAAAGTGAACTGTGGAAAGCAGATGAGATTCAAGATGACGAGGAACAATTTTTGATACGATCATCATCATCATCATCATCATCATCATCATCATCATCATCATCATCATCATCATCATCATCATCATCATCATCATCATCATCATCATCATCATCATCATCATCATCATCATCATCATCATCATCATCATCATCATCATCATCATCATCATCATCATCATCATCATCATCATCATCATCATCATCATCATCATCATCATCATCATCATCATCATCATCATCATCATCATCATCATCATCATCATCATCATCATCATCATCATCATCATCATCATCATCATCATCATCATCATCATCATCATCATCATCATCATCATCATCATCATCATCATCATCATCATCATCATCATCATCATCATCATCATCATCATCATCATCATCATCATCATCATCATCATCATCATCATCATCATCATCATCATCATCATCATCATCATCATCATCATCATCATCATCATCATCATCATCATCATCATCATCATCATCATCATCATCATCATCATCATCATCATCATCATCATCATCATCATCATCATCATCATCATCATCATCATCATCATCATCATCATCATCATCATCATCATCATCATCATCATCATCATCATCATCATCATCATCATCATCATCATCATCATCATCATCATCATCATCATCATCTTTGTCTTCTTCCACTTTCGATGGATCGCCTACTGGTTCCAATTTGGCTAAACCTGGACCATCCAGGGACACGGAGGAATTTATGGATGGTTTGACACCCCTACCAGAGGTTAGTAGGCAGGCCTGAAGGTATGTGATGTGGTTTTTTTTTACTTTCAATTTTCTGATATTATTATATTCGTGGAAAATGTAATATTATAATTTATTATAACCTACTGTATGATATTCGAGAAAATGTAATATTATAACATATTATAATATTATCGTATTCAAGAATAATTGAAAATTATAAATTATAATCTATGCATTAAAATTACCTGTCTTTTAAGGTAGAGACGCACTATACACAGTTATTTTGAATGTAGTCATTAATGGTTGTGAACTACTGTGCAATAATTGAGAGCCAACAGGGTTCATCAATCCCAAATGCGTTACTCATATGTAATGTTGGGTCACGGGAATGTGTCGAATAATTCCGTGGGAAGAAATTTATATTCCCAATCAACGTTTTGGGAAATTTCCCAGGCAGGGAATTTTTATTTTTTCAGTATTTTCTTTACCTGAGCAGTTTCTAAAACCGCTAATGAGTCCGGGAATCGAACCAGGGGCTTCCGGGCGAGAGGCAGGAGTGCTACCCACCACCATCGTCGGTTATTTATATGCAATATAGCATAGGCTGTAAATAAATATTGAAGATTCTACATCATAAAATGCAAATAAATTACATAGCGGCATTGCCTCGTTTCTCGATTTGATTGTTTTCAATATTTGGCCACACTAGTGGTGTCAAGAAATATCTAAATACACGTAACAAACACTTTATAGTAGGCCTATACCGGAAGGAGATTTCTAGATGCATTTACCCATTTGGAGAGTCTCAAGGCTAACTGTTATATTGTTCTAATAGCATGACCTGGTACCAGGATTCAAACCTCGCATCTGCAAGCCTTCGCCGTCCCCTTCCTGTTATAGGAGCTTGGTTCAGCACATTCGGCTACGCAGGTGGATTCCGTATTCAGCAAGACTGTTACTCTAAACATTAAATTAAACATTGGTCCAGGTGGAGCAACAGAACATGGCCAGACGTATTCCAAGCCCATGCGTGGGAAAAAAACCAATCAGAATTTGACCGTCTAGTAGATATTCGGATCTGCGCTGCAGCGAATTCTGAGCTCCGTTATGTTCTAAGCTTATTTCACGTCCAGGAGAAGTAGTTTTACAACTAAACATTGGAGCTATCACTATAAATAATAATAATGCCTTTGGTATTACGTCCCTTTTAAACACTGTGGCTTTTATAGAGGCCGGGGTGCCGGGACTTTGCTCCGCAGGTGATCTTTAACGTGCCAATAAATTTATGGACACGCCTCCCTCACATTTGCGCACGCTCAAATGTCAACTGCTATGCAGGGGAGAGACGCTGTATTCCAACCCAACAAAAATACAGTCATACGTGAGGTCCTACCATCAGAAACAAGGCACGTGACTGTACTTATGACACATTATTTGGAGGAGAGGCGCTGTATTCCAACCCAACCAAAATACAGTCTTACTTGCGGTCCCACCATCAGAAACAAGGCACGTGACTGTACTTATGACACATTATGTGGGGGAGAGGCGCTGTATTCCAACCCAACCAAAATACAGTCTTACATGCGGTTCCAACATCAGAAACAAGGCACGTGACTGTACTTATGACACATTATGTGGGGGAGAGACGCTGTATTCCAACCCAACCAAAATACAGTCTTACGTGCGGTCCCACCATCAGAAACAAGGCACGTGACTGTACTCATGACACATTATGTGGGGGAGAGGCGCTGTATTCCAACCCAACCAAAATACAGTCTTACGTGAGGTCCCACCTTCAGAAACAAGGCACGTGACTGTACTCATGACACATTATGTGGTGGAGAGGCGCTGTATTCCAACCAAACCAAAATACAGTCTTACGTGCGGTCCCACCATCAGAAACAAGGCACATGACTGTACTCATGACACATTATGTGGGGGAGAGGCGCTGTATTCCAACCCAACCAAAATACAGTCTTACGTGAGGTCCCACCTTCAGAAACAAGGCACGTGACTGTACTCATGACACATTATGTGGGGGAGAGACGCTGTATTCCAACCCAACCAAAATACAGTCTTACATGCGGTTCCAACATCAGAAACAAGGCACGTGACTGTACTTATGACACATTATGTGGAGGAGAGACGCTGTATTCCAACCCAACCAAAATACAGTCTTACGTGCGGTCCCACCATCAGAAACAAGGCACGTGACTGTACTTATGACACATTATGTGGAGGAGAGGCGCTGTATTCCAACCCAACCATAATACAGTCTTACGTGCGGTCCCACCATCAGAAACAAGGCACGTGACTGTACTCATGACACATTATGTGGGGGAGCGGCGCTGTATTCCAACCCAACCAAAATACAGTCATACGTGAGGTCCCACCATCAGAAACAAGGCACGTGACTGTACTTATGACACATTATGTGGGGGAGAGACGCTGTATTCCAACCCAACCAAAATACAGTCATACGTGAGGTCCCACCATCAGAAACAAGGCACATGACTGTACTCATGACACATTATGTGGGGGAGAGACGCTGTATTCCAACCCAACCAAAATACAGTCATACGTGAGGTCCCACCATCAGAAACAAGGCACGTGACTGTACTTATGACACATTATGTGGGGGAGAGACGCTGTATTCCAACCCAACCAAAATACAGTCTTACTTGTGGTCCCACCATCAGAAACAAGGCACGTGACTGTACTTATGACACATTATGTGGAGGAGAGACGCTGTATTCCAACCCAACCAAAATACAGTCTTACATGCGGTTCCAACATCAGAAACAAGGCACGTGACTGTACTTATGACACATTATGTGGGGGAGAGGCGATGTATTCCAACCCAACCAAAATACAGTCTTACGTGAGGTCCCACCATCAGAAACAAGGCACGTGACTGTACTTATGACACATTATGTGGGGGAGAGGCGCTGTATTCCAACCCAACCAAAATACAGTCTTACGTGAGGTCCCACCATCAGAAACAAGGCACGTGACAGTACTCATGACTCATTATGTGGGGGAGAGGCGCTGTATTCCAACCCAACCAAAATACAGTCTTACGTGAGGTCCCACCATCAGAAACAAGGCACGTGACTGTACTCTTGACACATTATGTGGGGGAGAGACGCTGTATTCCAACCCAACCAAAATACAGTCATACGTGCGGTCCCACCATCAGAAATAAGGCACATGACTGTACTTATGACACATTATGTGGGGGAGAGGCGCTGTATTCCAACCCAACCAAAATACAGTCATACATGCGGTCCCACCATCAGAAACAAGGCACGTGACTGTACTTATGACACATTATGTGGGGGAGAGACGCTGTATTCCAACCCAACCAAAATACAGTCTTACGTGCGGTCCCACCATCAGAAACAAGGCACGTGACTGTACTCATGACTCATTATGTGGGGGGAGAGGCGCTGTATTCCAACCCAACCAAAATACAGTCTTACGTGAGGTCCCACCTTCAGAAACAAGGCACGTGACTGTACTCATGACACGTTATGTGGTGGAGAGGCGCTGTATTCCAACCCAACCAAAATACAGTCTTACGTGCGGTCCCACCATCAGAAACAAGGTACATGACTGTACTCATGACACATTATGTGGGGGAGAGGCGCTGTATTCCAACCCAACCAAAATACAGTCTTACGTGAGGTCCCACCTTCAGAAACAAGGCACGTGACTGTACTCATGACACATTATGTGGGGGAGAGGCGCTGTATTCCAACCCAACCAAAATACAGTCTTACTTGCGGTCCCACCATCAGAAACAAGGCACGTGACTGTACTCATGACACATTATGTGGGGGAGAGACGCTGTATTCCAACCCAACCAAAATACAGTCTTACGTGCGGTCCAACCATCAGAAACAAGGCACGTGACTGTACTCATGACACATTATGTGGGGGAGAGGCGCTGTATTCCAACCCAACCAAAATACAGTCTTACTTGCGGTTCCACCATCAGAAACAAGGCACGTGACTGTACTCATGACATATTATGTGGGGGAGAGGCGCTGTATTCCAACCCAACCAAAATACAGTCTTACGTGCGGTCCCACCATCAGAAACAAGGCACGTGACTGTACTCATGACACATTATGTGGGGGAGAGGCGCTGTATTCCAACCCAACCAAAATACAGTCTTACTTGCGGTCCCACCATCAGAAACAAGGCACGTGACTTTACTCATGACACATTATGTGGAGGAGAGACGCTGTATTCCAACCCAACCAAAATACAGTCTTACGTGCGGTCCCACCATCAGAAACAAGGCACGTGACTGTACTCATGACACATTATGTGGAGGAGAGACGCTGTATTCCAACCCAACCAAAATACAGTCTTACGTGCGGTCCCACCATCAGAAACAAGGCACGTGACTGTACTCATGACACATTATGTGGGAGAGAGGCGCTGTATTCCAACCCAACCAAAATACAGTCTTACGTGCGGTTCCAACATCAGAAACAAGGCACGTGACTGTACTTATGACACATTATGTGGAGGAGAGACGCTGTATTCCAACCCAACCAAAATACAGCCTTACATGCGGTTCCAACATCAGAAACAAGGCACGTGACTGTACTTATGACACATTATGTGGAGGAGAGACGCTGTATTCCAACCCAACCAAAATACAGTCTTACGTGCGGTCCTACCATCAGAAACAAGGCACGTGACTGTACTTATGACACATTATGTGGGAGAGAGGCGCTGTATTCCAACCCAACCAAAATACAGTCTTACGTGCGGTCCCACCATCAGAAACAAGCCACGTGACTGTACTTATGACACATTATGTGGGGGAGAGACGCTGTATTCCAACCCAACCAAAATACAGTCATACGTGAGGTCCCACCATCAGAAACAAGGCACATGACTGTACTCATGACACATTATGTGGGGGAGAGACGCTGTATTCCAACCCAACCAATATAGAGTTGGAACATATAGTTCACTCATTGACAGTGACATGATATTTGAGATCAGTAGGCGATTAGAGTCTTCGTTGACTAATTCATTGCAGGTTCGGACTCCACCAAGCGTACAGTTCCCCATGGTTCCACCGATCGTGAACGTGTTAGACCTACGTTACACCACCATGCTGACCATTCGAGCAACTAGCTTCTGATTTGCATGTTTTTTGGGCTAGTGTGTTGCAGTGCCTGTAAGTAACACTACTGAGTATTGAGTACCCCAAGTATTTCCACACTGTAATATCTGGGGAATATGGGGGGAGCAGAGCCTGTAAGTAACATTACTGAGTATTGTGTACCCCAAGTATATCCTCACTACAATATCTAGGGAATATGAGGGGAGCAGTGCCTGTAAGTAACACAACTGAGTATTGTGTACCCCAAGTATATCCTCACTGTAATATCAGGGGAATATGGGGGGAGCAGTGCCTGAAAGTAACATTACTGAGTATTGTGTACCCCAAGTATATCCCCACTGAAATATCTGGGGAATATGAGGGGAGCAGTGCTTGTAAATAACATTACTGAGTATTGTGTACCCCAAGTATATCCTCACTGTAATATCTGCGGAATATGGGGGGAGCAGAGCCTGTAAGTAACACTACTGAGTATTGTGTTCCCCAAGTATATCCTCACTGTAGTATCTAGGGAATATGGGGGGAGCAGTGCCTGTAAGTAACATTACTGAGTATTGTGTACCCCAAGTATATCCTCACTGAAATATCTGGGGAATATGGGGGGAGCGGTGCCTGTAAGTAACATTACTGAGTATTGTGTACCCCAAGTATACCCCCACTGAAATATCTGGGGAATATGAGGGGAGCAGTGCTTGTAAATAACATTACTGAGTATTGTGTACCCCAAGTATATCCTCACTGTAATATCTGCGGAATATGGGGGGAGCAGGGCCTGTAAGTAACATTACTGAGTATTGTGTACCCCAAGTATATCCTCACTGTAATATCTGTGGAAAATGGGGGGAGCAGTGTCTCTAAGTAACACTACTGAGTATTGTGTACCCAAAGTATATCCTCACTGCAATATCTGGGGAATATGGGGGAGCAGTGCCTGTACGTAACATTACTGTGTATTGTGTACCCCAAGTATAGCCTTACTGTAATATCTGTTGAATATGAGGGGAGTAGTGCCTGTAAGTAACACTACTGAGTAATGTGTACCCCAAGTATATCCCCACTGTAATATCTGGGGTACATAAGGGGAGCCGAGCCTGTAAGCAACATTACTGAGTATTGTGTACCCCAAGTATATCCTCACTATAATATCTGGGGAATATGGGGGGACCAGTGCTTGTAAGTAACACTACTGAGTATTGTGTACCCCAAGTATATCCTCACTGTAATATCTGGGGAATATGAGGGGAGCAGTGCCTGTAAGTAACATTACTGAGTATTGTATACCCCAAGTATATCCTTACTGTAATATCTGTGGAAAATGGGGGGAGCAGTGTCTCTAAATAACACTACTGAGTATTGTGTACCCCAAGTATATCCTCTCTGTAATATCTGGGGAATATAGGGGAGCAGTGCCTGTACGTAACATTACTGTGTATTGTGTACCCCAAGTATATCCTCACTGTAGTATCTAGGGAATATGGGGGGAGCAGTGCCTGTAAGTAACACTACTGAGTATTGTATACCCCATGTATATCCTCACTGTAAGATCTGGGGTACATGAGGGGAGCAGTGCCTGTAAGTAACATTACTGAGTATTGTGTTCCCCAAGTATATCCTCACTGTAATATGAGGGAAATATGGGGGGAGCATTGCCTGTAAGTAACATTACTGAGTATTGTGTACCCCAAGTATATCCTCACTGTAATATGAGGGGAATATGGGGGGGCAGTGCCTGTACGTAACATTACTGTGTATTGTGTACCCCAAGTATATCCTTACTGTAGTATCTAGGGAATATGAGGGGAGCAGTGCCTGTAAGTAACACTACTGAGTAATGTGTACCCCAAGTATATCCCCACTGTTATATCTGGGGAATATGAGGGGAGCAGTGCCTGTAAGTTACACTACTGAGTAATGTGTACCCCAAGTATATCCCCACTGTTATATCTGGGGAATATGAGGGGAGCAGGGCCTGTAAGTAACACTACTGAGTATTGTGTACCCCAAGTATATCGTCACTGTAATATCAGGGGAATATGGGGGGAGCAGTGCCTGTAAGTAACATTACTGAGTATTGTGTACCTCAAGTTAATTCTCTCTGTAATATCTGGGGAATGTGGGGGGAGCAGTGCCTGTAAGTAACATTACTGAGTATTGTGTACCCCAAGTATATCCTCACTACAATATCTAGGGAATATGAGGGGAGCAGTGCCAGTAAGTAACACTACTGAGTATTGTGTACCCCAAGTATATCGTCACTGTAATATCAGGGGAATATGGGGGGAGCAGTGCCTGTAAGTAACATTACTGAGTATTGTGTACCTCAAGTTAATTCTCTCTGTAATATCTGGGGAATGTGGGGGGAGCAGTGCCTTTAAGTAACAATACTGAGTATTGTGTACCCCAAGTATATCCCCACTGAAATATCTGGGGAATATGAGGGGAGCAGGGCATGTAAGTAACACTATTGAGTATTGTGTTCCCCAAGTATATCCTCACTGTAGTATCTAGGGAATATGGGGGGAGCAGTGCCTGTAAGTAACATTACTGAGTATTGTGTACCCCAAGTATATCCTCACTACAATATCTAGGGAATATGAGGGGAGCAGTGCCAGTAAGTATCACTACTGAGTATTGTGTACCCCAAGTATATCGTCACTGTAATATGAGGGGAATATGGGGGGAGCGGTGCCTGTAAGTAACATTACTGAGTATTGTGTACCCCAAGCGTATCCTCACTGTAGTATCTAGGGAATATGGGGCGAGCAGTGCCTGTAAGTAACATTACTGAGTATTGTGTACCCCAAGTATATCCTCACTGAAATATCTGGGGAATATGGGGGGAGCGGTGCCTGTAAGTAACATTACTGAGTATTTTGTACCCCAAGTATATCCCCACTGAAATATCTGGGGAATATGATGGGAGCAGTGCTTGTAAATAACATTACTGAGTATTGTGTACCCCAAGTATATCCTCACTGTAACATCTGCGGAATATGGGGGGAGCAGGGCCTGTAAATAACACTACTGAGTATTGTGTTCCCCATGTATATCCTCACTGTAGTATCTGGGGAATATGAGGGGAGCAGTGCCTGTAAGTAACACTACTGAGTATTGTGTACCCCAAGTTTATCCTCTCTGTAATATCTGGGGAATGTGGGGGGAGCAGTGCCTGTAAGTAACATTACTGAGTATTGTGTACCCCAAGTATATCCTCACTGTAATATCTGGGGAATATGAGGGGAGCAGTGCCTGTAAGTAACACTACTGAGGATTATGTACCCCAAGTATATCCTCACTGTAATATCTGTGTATGATGATGATGATGATGATGATGATGATAATTGTTGTTTTAAGGGGTCTAACATCGAGATTATCGGCCCCTAATGAAATGAAATGGCGTGAAATGAAAGGATGTAGATAAAAACAACTCACTGCCATGGATGAAAAAATGGTGTTTATAAAACAGACTGTGAGCACCAAAAATTATGCCTTATTTGAATAAAAAGAATAAAATGTGGATGGTAAAAAAGGATAAAACAAATAAGGCATAGTGAACAATAAAATAGATGAACACAATAAAAAACATAAAACAGATTTAACCTGAATTAAAAGTCGTAACTACACATTAAAACTTAAAAAAGTAACCACTCTCCCTCATGAACCGGATGACGAGGTCAGCTGACGGCCCGTCATCACGGAGAATAAGGGAGAGGGTATTAGGCAGTTTAAGAGTCCTGCGCAGATCGGCCAGATCCACACACTCCAAGAGAGGGTGTGCCACGGTTAGGTGGGCGCCGCAAGGGCATACAGGGGGATCTTCTGTCGTCAGCAAGTGGGAGTGTGTAGCAATCCCATGGCCGATCCGGAGTCGACAGGGTACCACAGCTTCCTTCCGGAGAGATCGGAAGGAAGATTTCCACACCTTCGTTGTCTCCTTGATGCCTCTCAGTTTGTTGGGTGGAGGCGTGGCACGCCATGCTTCCTCCCAATGCGACAGGATCGAATGCCGCAACTGAGAGCGCACATCACTAGCATGCACCTTATACGGTAGCGAGGGCAGTGCGACTGCCTCTCTCGCCGCCTGATCAGCAAGCTCGTTTCCCGCAATACCCATGTGGCTAGGAAGCCACACAAAGGACACCCCGGCCCCAGCTTTACGCGAACTGGTGAGCAGGTCGTGCACACGCTGGACCATCGGGTGCTTCGGGAAACACACATCGATCGCTTGCAGCGCACTCAGAGAGTCAGTACACACAAGAAAGTGCTGGTGATCGTCTGATAACGTGTACCGCAGAGCCTCTAAGATGGCATAGAGCTCCACTGTGTACACGCCACAGGCACAGTGAAAAGAGAAACCGACGATCCTCAACCACAAATGCACAGCCTACTTTCTCGTTTACCCTCGAACCGTCCGTGAATAGAAGCCCTGATCCCGGATACCGGCTCACCACGGACTGGAACAGCCTCTGGTGGATGGAGGAGTCAGTGTCCGACTTGGGGCCGGTGTGCAGATCCAGGATGATATCAGGGCGTGAGACCATCCACGGAGGGGCCTTGCTAGGTACTCGGGCGATACAGGAGACAGAAGGAAATCGGAACTGACGGTATAAGTCATCCAAGCGAATCCTCGCCGGCCGAGTGGCTCGGGCGAGCGCATCATACAGCCGGCGATTCGGATTGGAAAACAAATATGGATAGCTTGGATGAAGGGGCATCTGTCGAATAGTTGCAGCATAGGTCAGCAGTACTTGTTGGCGCCTCAGGTGTAAAGGAGGTATGCCAGCCTCGGCGAGCAAGCTGACGACTGGGCTCGTCCGAAAGGAACCCGTCGCCAGCCTCACACCGCCGTGGTGGACACTGTCCAGTTTAACAAGCACTGACTTACGGGCCGAACCATATGCTACAGTGCCATAATCTAATCTAGATAAAATCAGTGCCTTATAAAAGCGTAGGAGCACCGCGCGGTCCGCCCCCCATGATGTTCCACTAAGATACCGCAACATGTTGAGTTTCTTAGCACAGGCAGTTTTCAAACACCGCACGTGTGGCTCCTACGTCAATTTCTGATCGAAAAGGAGCCCAAGAAACCGGTACGCAGCAACAACAGGCAAAGCTACATTGCCCAGATAAAGCTCAGGATCAGGATGGAGAGTGCACTTTCGGCAGAAATGGACAACCGAGGACTTAGCGGTTGAGAATCGAAAGACATGCTCTAGTGTCCAGCGTTCCACTCTCCGAATAGCTTGTTGTAGCTGTCGTTCAGCGACCGCCATATTTTGCGCACTATAATGTAGAGCGAAGTCGTCTACATATAGCGACGGGACCACTGCTGGACCAGCAGCAGCGACTATACCGTTTATGGCAATCGCAAATAATGTTACGCTAAGCATCGATCCCTGTGGGACTCCGTTTTCCTGTATATGATATTGCGAATATGTCCCCCCTATTCGGACACGGAACAGGCGAAGGGAGAGAAAATTCGCAATAAAAACCGGCAAGTTACCTCGGAATTTCCATTGATGCAGGGTAGAGAAGATGCCGTAACGCCAAGTGGTGTCATAGGCCTTCTCGAGGTCAAAGAAAACAGCGACTAGGTGCTGTCTCCGGAGAAAAGCGTCCTGTATGGCGGTCTCCAGGCGTACCAGATGGTCGTTGGTACACCGAGACGCCCTAAAACCACACTGGTATTCAGACAGGAGTCCCCGTTTCTCCAGGACCCACACCAGGCGCCGATTGGCCATCCTCTCAAAGAGCTTGCACAGACAGTTAGTGAGACAAATAGGTCTGTAACTCCCTGTCAAATTGGGATCCTTATCGGGCTTCAGGATAGGTATAATGATACCTTCCTGCCATTGCGCTGGAAACACACCTTCCAACCAGATTCGGTTAAACACCCTGAGCAAATAACGAATGCCCTCATCGTTAAGGTGGTTAAGCATCTGGTTGTGAATATTATCCGGGCCGGGAGACGTGTCCTTGCAGAGCGCCAGCGCTCCGCGGAGTTCGCACTCCGTTAAGGGCACGTTGTACTCCTCCGAAGCGCGGGAAGCAAAACTAAGCTGGAAACGTTCCGCTTCGCGCTTCAGGGCCACGAAGGCAGGGTCATAGTTATCGGAACCGGATATATCCACAAAATACGAGGCGAGATGGTTTGCAACGCGATAAGGATCTGTAACCAATTCATTATCAATGGAAATTCCCGGTTCAGTAGAAGATGTCTGAATTCCCGAAATGTGTCGTAGTTTAGTCCACACTTGACAGGAGGGGGTATGTGCCGTAATAGAAGACACATACCGTTCCCAGGATTGTTTCTTACTCTGGCGATTAAGAATCCGTGCCTTGGCACGAAATTTCTTAAACGCCACCAAACTGGCCATGGTTGGACGCCGACGGTAGTGCTTATGAGCTCGACGACGGTCTCTTATTGCCGCTGCAATATCCTCTGTCCACCAAGGGACGAGTTTGCGACGAGGAGTCCCAGAAAAGGATGGAATGGACTCTTCGGCGGCAGCAAGAAGCACATCGGTGATGTGATGTACCTCGTCATCGACGCTCCGGCAACCAAGATCAACGAACACAGCTCGTTCTTGAAACGAGGGCCAATTTGCCCGCTTAAGCAACAACGACTGGGGAACTCCGCGGGCGTCTGGTTCAGAAGTGTAAGAACGATCGGGAAATGGTCACTGTCACAGAGGTCGTCGTGTACATACCAACCAAATAGGGGGACCAGTGCACGGCTACACACACTCAAGTCAATGTGTGAGTACGTGCCGTGCGCTAAGCTAAAATGTGTAGCTTCCCCTGTATTTAATAGAGATAAATCCAACCCTTGAATTAAGCCCTCCACGTCCCTTCCTCTGGGGCAGGAAGATGGTGATCCCTATTGGGGGTGATGAGAGTTGAAATCACCCACGAGTAGGAAAGGGACTGGAAGTTGAGCAACAAGATCAAAGACGTCATTAATATGAAGGGGCTGGTTCGGTGGAAGGTACACGTTACAAACAGTTGTCATAGCAGGCAAGGACACGCGAACTGCAATAGCTTCCAGAGGAGTGGCGAGTGGAAACTCCTCACTATAGCAGTCAGAGCGAACGAAGGTACAAACGCCCCCCGGAAGCCCGGGCGGCGTCTTGTCGCTCTTTAGAGTATAGTCGGAAACCTCTCAGAACAGTCCTGTGATCAGGTCTGAGGTTTGTTTCCTGTAGGCAGACTATACTCGCAGCGTATTGTGCAATAAGCTGACGGAGCTCTGTCAAATGCCTGTCATAACTCTTACAATTCCACTGTAACAGTGCCATTGTGTGAACTTATAAACTAGGGATAAGTTGGAGCAGCAACCTACAACTTATCCTCTGGAGGATCATCAGCCACTACGTCGACTATAATCTCCATGTCCTCAGGCGAGGGCATGGAGGGAATCGACTCGGTGGAAGATTTCCTAGACGCAGTTCGGAGGCGGGGGGATCTCCGTGGGGAGCGCGCAGATGTGGGGACCGAAACGTCCCCAGGCGCAGAAGCATCCGCAGGTGGTGGGGCGGATGGCTTCCCCTTTTTTGGAGAAAGGGAATGCGTAGTGCGGGGTCCCTTCTTCCCCGCCTATTTAAGATATATAGACGGGTCAGGGAGCCGAATTCCTGACCCTGGTCGACGATGCCGCCTCCGCCGGCTTCGGCGCGGCTTTCGCCGACAGTTTGGGTGGGGAGTAAGTCTTCAACTTCCTCCCCTGCTGTGCGGCCGGAGCAGCCTTCGCTCGCACAGCCTTCTTTGGGGCCGAAGGTGGGGTTGAAGTCACCTTCGGGCTCTCTTTCCGATTCTGGGGTGTAGATACAGATGGAGATGGAGTTGGTACATTAGAAGGTTTCACAGCTGAGACAAAAGATGAGGTAGCCGGAACCAAATTGGGTATTATAGCTCTATAATCAATCTTTGGAGAAGGCGAAATCGTGATATGGTAATTCTTGCGGGCCTCCTGGTAGGTGAGACCATCCAGGGTTTTGATCTCCTGGATTTTCTTCTCACTCAGGAAGACAGGGCAGTTCCTGTGGGGTACCTTACCGCATGTGCCGCAGATTTGAGGGCTTGAGCATCGGGATAACATATGCCCGAACTTCTGGCACTTATAACACCTCATTGGCGGAGGGATATAAGGCCGTACGTCACAACGGTAACTTGTAACCTTGACTTTCTCCGGGAGCACCGAAAGCTCAAAGGAAATAATGAAAGCACCAGTATCCACGATTTGACCATTGACCTTGCGCGTAATGCGCCGGACATCAGTCACGTGACGGTGCTGCATATCCTCCTTGAGCTCCTCGTCGGTGTTCAGAATTAGGTCCCGGTGGAAAATAACTCCTCGGACCAGATTCAGAGACGTGTGCTTTTCCACTTTGACAGGGATCTCGCCAAAGTGGTCACATTTCAGAAGTTGTTCAACCTGCTCACCAGTCCTAGTCTTGAGCAACAAGCTACCGTTTCTCATCTTTTGTACCTTCTCAAGCCTACCATAGGCCCCTTCTATGTGGCGAGAAAACAAAATAGACTTTACCATCTTGAAATCACCCCCATCCGTTCTGGTTGCGACAAGAAACTTGGGAGTGTTAGCACCCAGATTCTCACGAACAGACTGTTCCCAGGGGCTTGATCCCCGTAGGGAATCAAAAGTTAAAGACTTGGGTGGCGGACCACCCCGGTGGGAGATATTCCTTTTCTGTCCCATGGCCATTTCATCCTCCCTGAATGCCACCGACTCCAATCACGGGCTGTCTCTGTAGGCGCTACCCAGCCAAGGCAAGGCCCGCCTAGCTTGGAAGGCATTGCCTGGGGGTCCGATGTTTGACAAGCCATACATGCATGTACCCCTTGGCATATACTAGAGAGTTTTCCAGCACAGGCATGCAGCTGTGCGGGGACCTGCGTTGTCAGGCGGATACTACGGCAAGGGACCATGGCGCACTCACCTGTCGGTATGGCCAGACCGAACAGGTTCTCGAGCGTAGTCGCACACTTAGGTGGCCCTTTCACTGACAGCACGCACAAATAATTTTGAGTGCCAGACCTCAAAAACATGAACGGAAAAAGGCGTGCGATATAACCTAATGAGAGTTATATAGCACAAAGTGGGGCGTTTAGAGCTGGCTGTAAAACCCGTAAAGGGGACCTGGGCCAAGAAACCCTTTTCGTCGCCTTCTACGACTGGCAGGGTATACCTGTGAGTGTATTCAATCCCTCCCACCCACGGGAGGTCCAATTCGCAAGACAAGCCGGAAACCTAAAAGAATAGCCAAGGTCGCCCCTTTTAGTCGCCTCGTACGACAGGCAGGGGATACCGTGGGTGTATTCTAAACCCCCCACCCACAGAGGGAACTATCTGTGGAATATGGTGGGAGCAGTGCCTGTAAGTAACACTACCGGGTATTGTGTACTCAAGTATATCCTCACTGTACTAACTGTGGAATATGGGGGGGGGGGGAGCAGTGTCTGTAAGTAACACTACAGCGTAATGTGCACCCCAAGTATATCCCCACTGTAATATCTGGGGAATATGAGGGGAGCAGAGCCTGTAAGTAACATTACTGAGTATTGTGTTCCCCAAGTATATCCTCACTGTAATATCTGGGGAATATCAGGGGAGCAGTGCCTGTAAGTAACACTACTGAGTATTGAGTACCCCAAGTATATCCTCACTGTAATATCAGGGGAATATGAGGGGTGCAGTGCCAGTTAGTAACATTACTGAGTATTGTGTACCCCAAGTATATCCTAACTGTAATATCTGGGGTACACGAGGGGAGCAGTGCCTGTAAGTAACACTACTGAGTATTGTGTACCCCAAGTATATCCTCGCCGTAATATCAAGGGTACATGAGGGGAGCAGTGACTGTAAGTAACATTACTGAGTATTGTGTACCCCAAGTATATCCTCACTGTAATATCTGGGGTACATGAGGAGAGCAGTGCCTGTAAGTAACACTACTGAGTATTGAGTACCCCAAGTATATCCTCACTGTAAGATCTGGGGAATATGAGGTGAGCAGTGCCTGTAAGTAACATTACAGAGTATTGTGTAACCCAAGTATATCCTCACTGTAATATGAGGGGAATATGGGGGGAGCAGTGCCTGTAACATTACTGAGGTTTGTGTACCCCAAGTATATCCTCACTGTAATATCTGAGGAATATGAGGGGAGCAGTGCCCATAAGTAACACTACTGAGTATTGTGTACCCCAAGTATATCCTCGCCGTAATATCAAGGGTACATGAGGGGAGCAGTGACTGTAAGTAACATTACTGAGTATTGAGTACCCCAAGTATATCCTCACTGTAATATCTGGGGAATATGCGTGGAGCAGTGCCTGTAAGTAACACTACTGTGTATTGTGTACCCCAAGTATATCCTCACTGTAATATCTGGGGAATATGGGGGGAGCAGTGCCTGTAAGTAACATTACTGAGTATTGTGTACCCCAGGTATATCCTCACTGTAATATCTGGGGAATATCAGGGGAGCAGTGCCTGTAAGTAACACTACTGAGTATTGAGTACCCCAAGTATATCCTCACTGTAATATCAGGGGAATATGAGGGGTGCAGTGCCTGTTAGTAACGTTACTGAGTATTGTGTACCCCAAGTATATCCTCACTCTAATATCTGGGGTACATGAGGGGAGCAGTGCCTGTAAGTAACACTACTGAGTATTGTGTACCCCAAGTATATCCTCACTGTAATATCAGGGGAATATGAGGGGTGCAGTGCCTGTTAGTAACATTACTGAGTATTGTGTACCCCAAGTATATCCTCACTGTAATATCTGGGGTACATGAGGAGAGCAGTGCCTGTAAGTAACACTACTGAGTATTGAGTACCCCAAGTATATCCTCACTGTAAGATCTGGGGAATATGAGGTGAGCAGTGCCTGTAAGTAACATTACAGAGTATTGTGTAACCCAAGTATATCCTCACTGTAATATGAGGGGAATATGGGGGGAGCAGTGCCTGTAACATTACTGAGGTTTGTGTACCCCAAGTATATCCTCACTGTAATATCTGAGGAATATGAGGGGAGCAGTGCCTATAAGTAACACTACTGAGTATTGTGTACCCCAAGTATATCCTCGCCGTAATATCTAGAGTACATGAGGGGAGCAGTGCCTGTAAGTAACAATACTGAGTATTGATGACCCCAAGTATATCCTCACTGTAATATCTGGGGAATATGCGTGGAGCAGTGCCTGTAAGTAACACTACTGTGTATTGTGCACCCCAAGTATATCCTCACTGTAATATCTGGGGAATATGCGGGGAGCAGTGCCTGTAAGTAACACTACTGAGTATTGTGTACCCCAAGTATATCCTCACTGTAATAGCTGGGGAATATGGGGGGAGCAGTGCCTGTAAGTAACATTACAGAGTATTGTGTAACCCAAGTATATCCTCGCCGTAATGTCTAGGGTACATGAGGGGAGCAGTGCCTGTAAGTAACATTACTGAGGTTTGTGTACCCCAAGTATATCCTCACTGTAATATCTGAGGAATATGAGGGGAGCAGTGCCTGTAAGTAACACTACTGAGTATTGTGTACCCCAAGTATATCCTCGCCGTAATATCTAGGGTACATGAGGGGAGCAGTGCCTGTAAGTAACATTACTGAGTATTGTGTACCCCAAGTATAACCTCACTGTAATATCTGGGGAATATGCGTGGAGCAGTGCCTGTAAGTAACACTACTGTGTATTGTGTACCCCAAGTATATCCTCACTGTAATATCTGGGGAATACGCGGGGAGCAGTGCCTGTAAGTAACACTACTGAGTATTGTGTACCCCAAGTATATCCTCACTGTAATAGCTGGGGAATATGGGGGGAGCAGTGCCTGTAAGTAACATTACTGAGTATTGTGTACCCCAAGTATATCCTCACTGTAATATCTGGGGAATATGGGGGGAGCGGTGCCTGAAAGTAACATTACTGTGTATTGTGTACCCCATGTATATCCCCACTGTAATATCTGGGGAATATGGGGAGCAGTGCCTGTAAGTAACATTACTGTGTATTGTGTACCCCATGTATATCCCCACTGTAATATCTGGGGAATATCGGGGAGCAGTGCCTGTAAGTAACATTACTGAGTATTGTGTACCCCAAGTATATCCTCACTGTAATAGCTGCGGAATATGGGGGGGGGGGGAGCAGTGCCTGTAAGTAACACTACTGAGTATTGAGTACCCCAAGTATATCCTCACTGTAAGATCTGGGGAATATGAGGTGAGCAGTGCCTGTAAGTAACATTACAAGAGTATTGTGTAACCCAAGTATATCCTCACTGTAATATGAGGGGAATATGGGGGGAGCAGTGCCTGTAACATTACTGAGGTTTGTGTACCCCAAGTATATCCTCACTGTAATATCTGAGGAATATGAGGGGAGCAGTGCCTATAAGTAACACTACTGAGTATTGTGTACCCCAAGTATATCCTCGCCGTAATATCAAGGGTACATGAGGGGAGCAGTGACTGTAAGTAACATTACTGAGTATTGAGTACCCCAAGTATATCCTCACTGTAATATCTGGAGAATATGCGTGGAGCAGTGCCTGTAAGTAACACTACTGTGTATTGTGTACCCCAAGTATATCCTCACTGTAATATCTGGGGAATATGCGGGGAGCAGTGCCTGTAAGTAACACTACTGAGTATTGTGTACCCCAAGTATATCCTCACTGTAATAGCTAGGGAATATGGGGGGAGCAGTGCCTGTAAGTAACATTACTGAGTATTGTGTACCCCAGGTATATCCTCACTGTAATATCTGGGGAATAACAGGGGAGCAGTGCCTGTAAGTAACACTACTGTGTATTGAGTACCCCAAGTATATCCTCACTGTAATATCAGGGGAATATGCGGGGTGCAGTGCCTGTTAGTAACATTACTGAGTATTGTGTACCCCAAGTATATCCTCACTGTAATATCTGGGGTACATGAGGGGAGCAGTGCCTGTAAGTAACACTACTGAGTATTGTGTACCCCAAGTATATCCTCACTGTAATATCAGGGGAATATGAGGGGTGCAGTGCCTGTTAGTAACATTACTGAATATTGTATACCCCAAGTATATCCTCACTGTAATATCTGGGGTACATGAGGGGAGCAGTGCCTGTAAGTAACAATACTGAGTATTGATGACCCCAAGTATATCCTCACTGTAATATCTGGGGAATATGCGTGGAGCAGTGCCTGTAAGTAACACTACTGTGTATTGTGTACCCCAAGTATATCCTCACTGTAATATCTGGGGAATATGCGGGGAGCAGTGCCTGTAAGTAACACTACTGAGTATTGTGTACCCCAAGTATATCCTCACTGTAATAGCTGGGGAATATGGGGGGAGCAGTGCCTGTAAGTATCATTACTGAGTATTGTGTACCCCAAGTATATCCTCAATGTAATATCTGGGGAATATCAAGGGAGCAGTGCCTGTAAGTAACACTACTGAGTATTGAGTACCCCAAGTATATCCTCACTGTAATATCAGGGGAATATGAGGGGTGCAGTGCCTGTTAGTAACATTACTGAGTATTGTGTACCCCAAGTATATCCTCACTGTAATATCTGGGGTACATGAGGGGAGCAGTGCCTGTAAGTAACACTACTGAGTATTGTGTACCCCAAGTATATCCTCACTGTAATATCAGGGGAATATGAGGGGTGCAGTGCCTGTTAGTAACATTACTGAGTATTGTGTACCCCAAGTATATCCTCACTGTAATATCTGGGGTACATGAGGGGAGCAGTGCCTGTAAGTAACACTACTGAGTATTGAGTACCCCAAGTATATCCTCACTGTAAGATCTGGGGAATATGAGGGGAGCAGTGCCTGTAAGTAACATTACAGAGTATTGTGTAACCCAAGTATATCCTCGCCGTAATGTCCAGGGTACATGAGGGGAGCAGTGCCTGTAAGTAACATTACTGAGGTTTGTGTACCCCAAGTATATCCTCACTGTAATATCTGAGGAATATGAGGGGAGCAGTGCCTGTAAGTAACACTACTGAGTATTGTGTACCCCAAGTATATCCTCCCCGTAATATCTAGGGTACATGAGGGGAGCAGTGCCTGTAAGTAACATTACTGAGTATTGTGTACCCCAAGTATATCCTCACTGTAATATCTGGGGAATATGCGTGGAGCAGTGCCTGTAAGTAACACTACTGTGTATTGTGTACCCCAAGTATATCCTCACTGTAATATCTGGGGAATACGCGGGGAGCAGTGCCTGTAAGTAACATTACTGAGTATTGTGTACCCCAAGTATATCCTCACTGTAATATCTGGGGATTATGGGGGGAGCGGTGCCTGTAAGTAACATTACTGTGTATTGTGTACCCCATGTATATCCCCACTGTAATATCTGGGGAATATGGGGAGCAGTGCCTGTAAGTAACATTACTGTGTATTGTGTACCCCATGTATATCCCCACTGTAATATCTGGGGAATATGGGGGAGCAGTGCCTGTAAGTAACATTACTGAGTATTGTGTACCCCAAGTATATCCTCACTGTAATAGCTGCGGAATATGGGGGGGGGGGGAGCAGTGACTGTAAGTAACACTACTGAGTATTGTGTACCCCAAGTATATCCTCACTGTAATATCTGGGGAATATGGGGGGAGCAGTGCCTGTAAGTAACATTACTGTGTATTGTGTACCCCATGTATATCCCCACTGTAATATCTGGGGAATATGGGGGAGCAGTGCCTGTAAGTAACATTACTGAGTATTGTGTACCCCAAGTATATCCTCACTGTAATAGCTGCGGAATATGGGGGGGGGGCAGTGCCTGTAAGTAACACTACTGAGTATTGTGTACCCCAAGTATATCCTCACTGTAATATCTGAGGAATATGCGGGGAGCAGTGCCTGTAAGTAACACTACTGAGTATTGTGGACCCCAAGTATATCCTCACTGTAATATCTGGGGAATATGCGGGGAGCACTGCCTGTAAGTAACACTACTGAGCATTGTGTACCCCAAGTATATCCTCACTGAAATTGATGCGAAATATTGGGGGGGGGGGAGCAGTGCCTGTAAGTAACACTACTGAGAATTGTGTACCCCAAGTATATCCTCACTGTAATATCTGTGTAATATGGGGGGGGGGGGAGCAGTGCCTGTAAGTAACACTACTGAGAATTGTGTACCCCAAGTATATCCTCACTGTAATATGTGGGGAATATGGGGGGAGCAGTGCCTGTAAGAAACACTACTGAGTATTGTGTACCACAAGTATATCCTCACTGTAATATCTGTGGAATATGGGGGGAGCAGTGTCTGTAAGTGACACTACTGAGTATTGCGTACCCCAAGTATATCCTCACTGTAATATCTGTGGAATATGGGGGGAGCAGTGTCTGTAAGTGACATTACTGAGTATTGCGTACCCCAAGTATATCCTCACTGTAATATCTGTGGAATATGGGGGGAGCAGTGCTTGTAAGTAACACTACTGAGTATTGTGTATCCGAAGTATATCCTCACTGTAATATCAGGGGAATATGGGGGGAGCAGTGCCTGTAAGTAACACTACTGAGTATTTTGTATCCCAAGTATATCCTCACTGTAATATCAGGGGAATATGGGGGGAGCAGTGCTTGTAAGTAACACTACTGAGTATTGTGTATCCGAAGTATATCCTCACTGTAATATCAGGGGAATATGGGGGGAGCAGTGCCTGTAAGTAACACTACTGAGTATTTTGTATCCCAAGTATATCCTCACTGTAATATCAGGGGAATAAGGGGGGAGCAGTGCCTGTAAATAACATTACTGAGTATTGCGTACCCCAAGTATATCCTCACTGTAATATCTGTGGAATATGCGGGGAGCAGTGCCTGTAAGTAACACTACTGAGTATTGTGGACCCCAAGTATATCCTCACTGTAATATCTGGGGAATATGCGGGGAGCACTGCCTGTAAGTAACACTACTGAGCATTGTGTACCCCAAGTATATCCTCACTGAAATTGATGCGAAATATTGGGGGGGGGAGCAGTGCCTGTAAGTAACACTACTGAGAATTGTGTACCCCAAGTATATCCTCACTGTAATATGTGGGGAATATGGGGGGAGCAGTGCCTGTAAGAAACATTACTGAGTATTGTGTACCACAAGTATATCCTCACTGTAATATCTGTGGAATATGGGTGGAGCAGTGTCTGTAAGTGACACTACTGAGTATTGCGTACCCCAAGTATATCCTCACTGTAATATCTGTGGAATATGGGGGGAGCAGTGCTTGTAAGTAACACTACTGAGTATTGTGTATCCGAAGTATATCCTCACTGTAATATCAGGGGAATATGGGGGGAGCAGTGCCTGTAAGTAACACTACTGAGTATTTTGTATCCCAAGTATTTCCTCACTGTAATATCAGGGGAATAAGGGGGGAGCAGTGCCTGTAAATAACACTACTGAGTATTGTGTATCCCAAGTATATCCTCACTGTAATATCTGGGGAATATGCGGGGAGCAGTGCCTGTAAGTAACACTACTGAGTATTGTGTACCCCAAGTATATCCTCACTGTAATAGCTAGGGAATATGGGGGGAGCAGTGCCTGTAAGTAACATTACTGAGTATTGTGTACCCCAGGTATATCCTCACTGTAATATCTGGGGAATAACAGGGGAGCAGTGCCTGTAAGTAACACTACTGTGTATTGAGTACCCCAAGTATATCCTCACTGTAATATCAGGGGAATATGCGGGGTGCAGTGCCTGTTAGTAACATTACTGAGTATTGTGTACCCCAAGTATATCCTCACTGTAATATCTGGGGTACATGAGGGGAGCAGTGCCTGTAAGTAACACTACTGAGTATTGTGTACCCCAAGTATATCCTCACTGTAATATCAGGGGAATATGAGGGGTGCAGTGCCTGTTAGTAACATTACTGAATATTGTATACCCCAAGTATATCCTCACTGTAATATCTGGGGTACATGAGGGGAGCAGTGCCTGTAAGTAACAATACTGAGTATTGATGACCCCAAGTATATCCTCACTGTAATATCTGGGGAATATGCGTGGAGCAGTGCCTGTAAGTAACACTACTGTGTATTGTGTACCCCAAGTATATCCTCACTGTAATATCTGGGGAATATGCGGGGAGCAGTGCCTGTAAGTAACACTACTGAGTATTGTGTACCCCAAGTATATCCTCACTGTAATAGCTGGGGAATATGGGGGGAGCAGTGCCTGTAAGTATCATTACTGAGTATTGTGTACCCCAAGTATATCCTCAATGTAATATCTGGGGAATATCAAGGGAGCAGTGCCTGTAAGTAACACTACTGAGTATTGAGTACCCCAAGTATATCCTCACTGTAATATCAGGGGAATATGAGGGGTGCAGTGCCTGTTAGTAACATTACTGAGTATTGTGTACCCCAAGTATATCCTCACTGTAATATCTGGGGTACATGAGGGGAGCAGTGCCTGTAAGTAACACTACTGAGTATTGTGTACCCCAAGTATATCCTCACTGTAATATCAGGGGAATATGAGGGGTGCAGTGCCTGTTAGTAACATTACTGAGTATTGTGTACCCCAAGTATATCCTCACTGTAATATCTGGGGTACATGAGGGGAGCAGTGCCTGTAAGTAACACTACTGAGTATTGAGTACCCCAAGTATATCCTCACTGTAAGATCTGGGGAATATGAGGGGAGCAGTGCCTGTAAGTAACATTACAGAGTATTGTGTAACCCAAGTATATCCTCGCCGTAATGTCCAGGGTACATGAGGGGAGCAGTGCCTGTAAGTAACATTACTGAGGTTTGTGTACCCCAAGTATATCCTCACTGTAATATCTGAGGAATATGAGGGGAGCAGTGCCTGTAAGTAACACTACTGAGTATTGTGTACCCCAAGTATATCCTCCCCGTAATATCTAGGGTACATGAGGGGAGCAGTGCCTGTAAGTAACATTACTGAGTATTGTGTACCCCAAGTATATCCTCACTGTAATATCTGGGGAATATGCGTGGAGCAGTGCCTGTAAGTAACACTACTGTGTATTGTGTACCCCAAGTATATCCTCACTGTAATATCTGGGGAATACGCGGGGAGCAGTGCCTGTAAGTAACATTACTGAGTATTGTGTACCCCAAGTATATCCTCACTGTAATATCTGGGGATTATGGGGGGAGCGGTGCCTGTAAGTAACATTACTGTGTATTGTGTACCCCATGTATATCCCCACTGTAATATCTGGGGAATATGGGGAGCAGTGCCTGTAAGTAACATTACTGTGTATTGTGTACCCCATGTATATCCCCACTGTAATATCTGGGGAATATGGGGGAGCAGTGCCTGTAAGTAACATTACTGAGTATTGTGTACCCCAAGTATATCCTCACTGTAATAGCTGCGGAATATGGGGGGGGGGGGGAGCAGTGCCTGTAAGTAACACTACTGAGTATTGTGTACCCCAAGTATATCCTCACTGTAATATCTGGGGAATATGGGGGGAGCAGTGCCTGTAAGTAACATTACTGTGTATTGTGTACCCCATGTATATCCCCACTGTAATATCTGGGGAATATGGGGGAGCAGTGCCTGTAAGTAACATTACTGAGTATTGTGTACCCCAAGTATATCCTCACTGTAATAGCTGCGGAATATGGGGGGGGGCAGTGCCTGTAAGTAACACTACTGAGTATTGTGTACCCCAAGTATATCCTCACTGTAATATCTGAGGAATATGCGGGGAGCAGTGCCTGTAAGTAACACTACTGAGTATTGTGGACCCCAAGTATATCCTCACTGTAATATCTGGGGAATATGCGGGGAGCACTGCCTGTAAGTAACACTACTGAGCATTGTGTACCCCAAGTATATCCTCACTGAAATTGATGCGAAATATTGGGGGGGGGGGAGCAGTGCCTGTAAGTAACACTACTGAGAATTGTGTACCCCAAGTATATCCTCACTGTAATATCTGTGTAATATGGGGGGGGGGGAGCAGTGCCTGTAAGTAACACTACTGAGAATTGTGTACCCCAAGTATATCCTCACTGTAATATGTGGGGAATATGGGGGGAGCAGTGCCTGTAAGAAACACTACTGAGTATTGTGTACCACAAGTATATCCTCACTGTAATATCTGTGGAATATGGGGGGAGCAGTGTCTGTAAGTGACACTACTGAGTATTGCGTACCCCAAGTATATCCTCACTGTAATATCTGTGGAATATGGGGGGGAGCAGTGTCTGTAAGTGACATTACTGAGTATTGCGTACCCCAAGTATATCCTCACTGTAATATCTGTGGAATATGGGGGGAGCAGTGCTTGTAAGTAACACTACTGAGTATTGTGTATCCGAAGTATATCCTCACTGTAATATCAGGGGAATATGGGGGGAGCAGTGCCTGTAAGTAACACTACTGAGTATTTTGTATCCCAAGTATATCCTCACTGTAATATCAGGGGAATATGGGGGGGAGCAGTGCTTGTAAGTAACACTACTGAGTATTGTGTATCCGAAGTATATCCTCACTGTAATATCAGGGGAATATGGGGGGAGCAGTGCCTGTAAGTAACACTACTGAGTATTTTGTATCCCAAGTATATCCTCACTGTAATATCAGGGGAATAAGGGGGGAGCAGTGCCTGTAAATAACATTACTGAGTATTGCGTACCCCAAGTATATCCTCACTGTAATATCTGTGGAATATGTGGGGAGCAGTGCCTGTAAGTAACACTACTGTGTATTGCGTACCCCAAGTATATCCTCACTGTAATATCTGTGGAATATGTGGGGAGCAGTGCCTGTAAATAACATTACTGAGTATTGCGTACCCCAAGTATATCCTCACTGTAATATCTGTGGAATATGTGGGGAGCAGTACCTGTAAGTAACACTACTGAGTATTGCGTACCCCAAGTATAGCCTCACTGTAATATCTGTGGAATATGTGGGGAGCAGTGCTTGTAAGTAACACTACTGAGTATTGTGTATCCCAAGTATATCCTCACTGTAATATCAGGGGAATATGGGGGGAGCAGTACCTGTAAATAACATTACTGAGTATTGTGTATCCCAAGTATATCCTCACTGTAATATCTGTGGAATATGGGGGGAGCAGTGCCTGTAAATAACATTACTGAGTATTGCGTACCCCAAGTATATCCTCACTGTAATATCTGTGGAATATGTGGGGAGCAGTGCTTGTAGGTAACACTACTGAGTATTGTGTATCCCAAGTATATCCTCACTGTAATATCAGGGGAATATGGGGGGAGCAGTACCTGTAAATAACATTACTGAGTATTGTGTTAACCAAGTATATCCTCACTGTAATATCAGGGGAATATGGGCGGAGCACTGCCTGTAAGTAACATTACTGAGTATTGTGTACCCCAAGTATATACTCACTGTAATATCTGGGGAATATGGGGGGAGCAGTGCCTGTAAGTAACACTACTGAGTATTGTGTACCCCAAGTATATCCTCACTGTAATATCAGGGGAATATGAGGGGGTGCAGTGCCTGTTAGTAACATTACTGAATATTGTGTACCCCAAGTATATCCTCACTGTAAGATCTGGGGAATATGAGGTGAGCAGTGCCTGTAAGTAACATTACAGAGTATTGTGTAACCCAAGTATATCCTCACTGTAATATGAGGGGAATATGGGGGGAGCAGTGCCTGTAACATTACTGAGGTTTGTGTACCCCAAGTATATCCTCACTGTAATAACTGAGGAATATGAGGGGAGCAGTGCCTATAAGTAACACTACTGAGTATTGTGTACCCCAAGTATATCCTCGCCGTAATATCAAGGGTACATGAGGGGGGCAGTGACTGTAAGTAACATTACTGAGTATTGAGTACCCCAAGTATATCCTCACTGTAATATCTGGGGAATATGCGTGGAGCAGTGCCTGTAAGTAACACTACTGTGTATTGTGTACCCCAAGTATATCCTCACTGTAATATCTGGGGAATATGCGGGGAGCATTGCCTGTAAGTAACACTACTGAGTATTGCGTACCCCAAGTATATACTCACTGTAATAGCTGGGGGAATATGGGGGGAGCAGTGCCTGTAAGTAACATTACTGAGTATTGTGTACCCCAGGTATATCCTCACTGTAATATCTGGGGTACATGAGGGGAGCAGTGCCTGTAAGTAACACTACTGAGAGTTGTGTACCCCAAGTATATCCTCACTGTAATATATGGGGAATATGAGGGGTGCAGTGCCTGTTAGTAACATTACTGAGTATTGTGTACCCCAAGTATATCCTCACTGTAATATCTGGGGTACATGAGGGGAGCAGTGCCTGTAAGTAACACTACTGAGTATTGAGTACCCCAAGTATATCCTCACTGTAAGATCTGGGGAATATGAGGTGAGCAGTGCCTGTAAGTAACATTACAGGGTATTGTGTAACCCAAGTATATCCTCACTGTAATATGAGGGGAATATGGGGGGAGCAGTGCCTGTAACATTACTGAGGTTTGTGTACCCCAAGTATATCCTCACTGTAATATCTGAGGAATATGAGGGGAGCAGTGCCTATAAGTAACACTACTGAGTATTGTGTACCCCAAGTATATCCTCGCCGTAATATCTAGGGTACATGAGGGGAGCAGTGCCTGTAAGTAACATTACTGAGTATTGATGACCCCAAGTATATCCTCACTGTAATATCTGGGGAATATGCGTGGAGGCAGTGCCTGTAAGTAACACTACTGTGTATTGTGTACCCCAAGTATAACCTCACTGTAATATCTGGGGAATATGCGGGGAGCAGTGCCTGTAAGTAACACTACTGAGTATTGTGTAGCCCAAGTATATCCTCACTGTAATAGCTGGGGAATATGGGGGGAGCAGTGCCTGTAAGTAACATTACTGAGTATTGTGTACCCCAAGTATATCCTCAATGTAATATCTGGGGAATATCAGGGGAGCAGTGCCTGTAAGTAACAATACTGAGTATTGAGTACCCCAAGTATATCCTCACTGTAATATCAGGGGAATATGAGGGGTGCAGTGCCTGTTAGTAACATTACTGAGTATTGTGTACCCAAGTATATCCTCACTGTAATATCTGGGGAACATGAGGGGAGCAGTGCCTGTAAGTAACACTACTGAGTATTGTGTACCCCAAGTATATCCTCACTGTAATATCAGGGGAATATGAGGGGTGCAGTGCCTGTTAGTAACATTACTGAGTATTGTGTACCCCAAGTATATCCTCACTGTAATATCTGGGGTACATGAGGGGAGCAGTGCCTGTAAGTAACACTACTGAGTATTGAGTACCCCAAGTATATCCTCACTGTAAGATCTGGGGAATATGAGGGGAGCAGTGCCTGTAAGTAACATTACAGAGTATTGTGTAACCCAAGTATATCCTCGCCGTAATGTCTAGGGTACATGAGGGGAGCAGTGCCTGTAAGTAACACTACTGAGTATTGAGTACCCCACGTATATCCTCACTCTAAGATCTGGGGAATATGAGGTGAGCAGTGCCTGTAAGTAACATTACAGAGTATTGTGTAACCCAAGTATATCCTCACTGTAATATGAGGGGAATATGGGGGGAGCAGTGCCTGTAACATTACTGAGGTTTGTGTACCCCAAGTATATCCTCACTGTAATATGTGAGGAATATGAGGGGAGCAGTGCCTGTAAGTTACACTACTGAGTATTGTGTACCCCAAGTATATCCTCGCCGTAATATCTAGGGTACATGAGGGGAGCTGTGCCTGTAAGTAACATTACTGAGTATTGTGTACCCCAAGTATATCCTCACTGTAATATCTGGGGAATATGCGTGGAGCAGTGCCTGTAAGTAACACTACTGTGTATTGTGCACCCCAAGTATATCCTCACTGTAATATCTGGGGAATACGCGGGGAGCAGTGCCTGTAAGTAACACTACTGAGTATTGTGTACCCCAAGTATATCCTCACTGTAATAGCTGGGGAATATGGGGGGTGCAGTGCCTGTAAGTAACATTACTGAGTATTGTGTACCCCAAGTATATCCTCACTGTAATATCTGGGGAATATGGGGGAGCGGTGCCTGTAAGTAACATTACTGTGTATTGTGTACCCCATGTATATCCCCACTGTAATATCTGGGGAATATGGGGAGCAGTGCCTGTAAGTAACATTACTGTGTATTGTGTACCCCATGTATATCCCCACTGTAATATCTGGGGAATATGGGGGAGCAGTGCATGTAAGTAACATTACTGAGTATTGTGTACCCCAAGTATATCCTCACTGTAATAGCTGCGGAATATGGGGTGGGGGAGCAGTGCGTGTAATTAACACTACTGAGTATTGTGTACCCCAAGTATATCCTCACTGTAATATCTGGGGAATATGGGGGGAGCAGTGCCTGTAAGTAACATTACTGTGTATTGTGTACCCCTTGTATATCCCCACTGTAATATCTGGGGAATATGGGGGAGCAGTGCCTGTAAGTAACATTACTGAGTATTGTGTACCCCAAGTATATCCTCACTGTAATAGCTGCGGTATATGGGGGGGGGGGAGCTGTGCCTGTAAGTAACACTACTGAGTATTGTGTACCCCAAGTATATCCTCACTGTAATATCTGAGGAATATGCGGGGAGCAGTGCCTGTAAGTAACACTACTGAGTATTGTGGACCCCAAGTACATCCTCACTGTAATATCTGGGGAATATGCGGGGAGCACTGCCTGTAAGTAACACTACTGAGCATTGTGTACCCCAAGTATATCCTCACTGAAATTGATGCGAAATATTGGGGGGGGGGGGGAGCAGTGCCTGTAAGTAACACTACTGAGAATTGTGTACCCCAAGTATATCCTCACTGTAATATCTGTGTAATATGGGGGGGGAGCAGTGCCTGTAAGTAACAGTACTGAGAATTGTGTACCCCAAGTATATCCTCACTGTAATATGTGGGGAATATGGGGGGAGCAGTGCCTGTAAGTAACACTACTGAGTATTGTGTACCCCAAGTATATCCTCACTGTAATATCTGTGGAATATGGGGGGGAGCAGTGTCTGTAAGTGACACTACTGATTATTGCGTACCCCAAGTATATACTCACTGTAATATCTGTGGAATATGGGGGGAGCAGTGCTTGTAAGTAACACTACTGAGTATTGTGTATCCGAAGTATATCCTCACTGTAATATCAGGGGAATATGCGGGGTGCAGTGCCTGTTAGTAACATTACTGAGTATTGTGTACCCCAAGTATATCCTCACTGTAATATCTGGGGTACATGAGGGGAGCAGTGCCTGTAAGTAACACTACTGAGTATTGTGTACCCCAAGTATATCCTCACTGTAATATCAGGGGAATATGAGGGGTGCAGTGCCTGTTAGTAACATTACTGAGTATTGTGTACCCCAAGTATATCCTCACTGTAATATCTGGGGTACATGAGGGGAGCAGTGCCTGTAAGTAACAATACTGAGTATTGATGACCCCAAGTATACCCTCACTGTAATATCTGGGGAATATGCGTGGAGCAGTGCCTGTAAGTAACACTACTGTGTATTGTGTACCCCAAGTATATCCTCACTGTAATATCTGGGGAATATGCGGGGAGCAGTGCCTGTAAGTAACACTACTGAGTATTGTGTACCCCAAGTATATCCTCACTGTAATATCTGGGGTACATGAGGGGAGCAAGTGCCTGTAAGTAACACTACTGAGTATTGTGTACCCCAAGTATACCCTCACTGTAATATCAGGGGAATATGAGGGGTGCAGTGCCTGTTAGTAACATTACTGAGTATTGTGTACCCCAAGTATATCCTCACTGTAATATCTGGGGTACATGAGGGGAGCAGTGCCTGTAAGTAACACTACTGAGTATTGAGTACCCCAAGTATATCCTCACTGTAAGATCTGGGGAATATGAGGGGAGCAGTGCCTGTAAGTAACATTACAGAGTATTGTGTAACCCAAGTATATCCTCGCCGTAATGTCCAGGGTACATGAGGGGGAGCAGTGCCAGTAAGTAACATTACTGAGGTTTGTGTACCCCAAGTATATCCTCACTGTAATATCTGAGGAATATGAGGGGAGCAGTGCCTGTAAGTAACACTACTGAGTATTGTGTACCCCAAGTATATCCTCGCCGTAATATCTAGGGTACATGAGGGGAGCAGTGCCTGTAAGTAACATTACTGAGTATTGTGTACCCCAAGTATATCCTCACTGTAATATCTGGGGAATATGCGTGGAGCAGTGCCTGTAAGTAACACTACTGTGTATTGTGTACCCCAAGTATATCCTCACTGTAATATCTGGGGAATACGCGGGGAGCAGTGCCTGTAAGTAACACTACTGAGTATTGTGTACCCCAAGTATATCCTCACTGTAATAGCTGGGGAATATGGGGGGAGCTATGCCTGTAAGTAACATTACTGAGTATTGTGTACCCCAAGTATATCCTCACTGTAATATCTGGGGAATATGGGGGGGAGCGGTGCCTGTAAGTAACATTACTGTGTATTGTGTACCCCATGTATATCCCCACTGTAATATCTGGGGAATATGGGGAGCAGTGCCTGTAAGTAACATTACTGTGTATTGTGTACCCCATGTATATCCCCACTGTAATATCTGGGGAATATGGGGGAGCAGTGCCTGTAAGTAACATTACTGAGTATTGTGTACCCCAAGTATATCC